>JAPZEB010000001.1:16682815-16713372 GCA_029783705.1 Chaetodon striatus
CACACACAAGACTTAAAATGCTATTTTTGTGGAGGCTTTATTGTCCTCACAATTTATTGTTTCTTATCTGTGAAATTTAATAAATAAAAGCTTTGTTTCCACTGAGGGAAATGGTTTCAGCTTACAAAAATATACAGTAGGTCTGCGTCGCCGCGATGTGTAGTTACATTTCTGGGGAGGTGCACGTCAGGCTAATCCTCCTTAAATCCTACACACTGGATCTTTAAAAGTGTACTATGCAGTAGTTGTCAGTTACTGTTCATAAACAGTATCACCAGCGAAAGTGAAAGCCTCCTCCAGCTTTGTCTACTTGGTGTTTCGCCTTGCTATATTTGCTTTTTTATGGTGCTGTGTCAACAATTTTCTTAGTTTCTTCTTGGATTGATGCTCGAGGTGGCACCTGGTCGCTTTTTATAAAGTCCTGACCTCACCTGTGGGCTGTGCCAGGAACGTGGTGAACACAGCAAAATGATAAGAGAATACAGACAGAGGGAGGAGTCTCTGCAGATAAATACACCCCCACACACTTTAAGTGGAAAATAAGCAATGATTAAAGTGGGTTACTTTACGTCTTTCTCTTTTTACATGTTATGTAGCTCTCTGTAGATGCGCTCTCTCGTGAAGGTACGGGCTGCAGTATTTTCCAGCAATGCTAGATATGCCATCTTAACACCTGCTTGGAGGTAGATCAGAATCTTTTTAATACCCTGGATGCCTGTTATTAATAATAATAATAATAATAATAATTTCATGGCACTAAAAACTGGTGGGAGTAGCCATGACTGCAAGAACGTTCAATATAACAATGAACACCAAAACTATTATATTCCAATAAAGACATTCTCATTTACTCCACTGTATGTTAGGACTGGGACATTTAGCTTTTTAAGTCAAATATTTTAATATGGAAAAGGGAAAAAAACTGCTTTTAATTCAATTCAGGCATTTTAATATGTTATCCATTTAGTTTTAAAGGTGTGTGTTTGCATTTTCTAAGACAGCCGGGCCTTATCATTTGTGCATACGCGTGGTCTGAGGCAATTCTAAATTTGTTTGCAGAGTACAAACCAATCCAGGTAAGAAAATATTCATGAATCCCAGATTTGTGCATCAAACATTCGTACGCACAGTTCAAGCACAAATTTGAGTAGGTGTGCACTGTTTGTGAATGAGGCCCGATGCAATCCTGCAGCCAGGCCAATAAAAATAAATCACTTAAAACTGACTGACATTTGCTCAACCACTGTTTTCTTAATGAAAGAGCTTCAGACCTGATCAGGTTCCCAGTGTTCTATCATAAGATGCAAATAACACACACTCTGATTCACAGTTGAAAATACATTTCAAAACCTCTACTTCCCTTTATAGATTAGATAGTTCTCAATAAAATAACAGACATGTTTTGTTATCTAAAGCTTCTTCCCTGACTGAAAGGTGACTCAGTGTAAGCCCGGCCACGGCTGTAATAAAATAGGCAAATCCATAATGTCAACATAGTCCGTCACTAAACTCAGGTGTGGGTTCATTTAACTGACAGAAGCAGCTGCGTGCGATGTAGATAAGAGGTCTGTCACATCAAGATGTTGCTAGTGATTTATAATGCGCCAACAAAACAGCCCTAAATGTGGTTAGTTTCATATTTATGTTGTCATTAGTGTCTCTGCTGGTTACCTGTGTTCTGTATCTGATGGAAGATAAGGAGCACAGGAAACCTACAGCGGCTTTACATTGAGATTTTGCTGTATTTCTGGAACCAGAGGGCTCTAATAAAGAGGGATTCTCTGAAATTAAATTCTATACTCTAAATGCAAGAGAAGGACACGAGGTAACACAGTGAGCAAATTTACATAATCCCCAAAAGCATCACTTTTTATACCCTATAATTACTAATCAGTAAAGGGTGTGGCATTAGCTATTGGCTGGCACTGAGGCTCGGAGGCTGTCTGCACATGAATGAGGACGTTGGCGCCACGGGTGCACTGAATTAGATCAGATATGTACATGGTGTATACGTCAAAGGGAATGAATCTCATTTCTCTTCCACGACTGTACTGTAACCTGTAGGCAGAACTCTTCCAATTACTGAGATAAGAAAATTAAGTTGTGAGACAAATTATGATTTATGAATTGGTGTAGGGTTCAAGTAAGGCAAAAAAGGATAATAACCAATAATAACCAATGGGTGAAGGCAAACAGAGCGCTGCAAACATGCTATATGAATGCAGATATGTACATACAACCACATTATTCTGAGATGAATTAATTTGGTCTCTTTCTGCCGCGCTGCTGCCATCTATCTAGTTTTAATTAGACTGAAAGTAATGAGCAAATAAACAAACTGGCATGAAATTATTTTGCCAATTCATTCATGCAGGTGTGTAATAAGAAGGAAAGCACTGCTGGAAAACTTCATACAGACGCATCGAGGGAAATAATAAGCAGATAAACCCATTCGCCCATGCCCTTATTTCAATAAATGTACACAAAGAGTGGCAAAGGCCAGAGGAGGACGCAGACACAAACACACAACTGCTGGACATTCTTGCAAATCGGCAGATTCTAGGTAAGAAGAGAGGTATCCTATTCAGACATAATGGAGACTTGGCTCGGACACACACACACGCACACACACGCTCTTCTGCAGTGTCAGTTTCAAGTCGGCCAATTCATCTTGATGACAGTGAGAGGTTGGGAATTCCAGAGGAGAGAGGCTAAGTGTGTGAGCTGCCATTAACGGCCATTTCCATAAAGATTTGGCGGCAAGGAGCACTGTCACTGTCACAACAAGAAAAACACTGCGAGCGCCAGTACGCCTGATTAAAAACATATAAGGGAGCTTCATCCAAGACATTTATCATTAGTATATTATTATTGTCTCCACAGTGGATATAGCATGTTTCAGAATCAGGCCCTGGCACACTAATCTGATACTGAAAGGTGGAGCTAGAAACACCAGAGTCCGCTGATTTGTCCATAAAGAACTGTAACTCTTGCTACTGTTCTTCCAATGGCAAGCTTACATACATTTGTCAACTATAACTATAAAATTAAAGGATGTTTTGCTGCCTTCTCATCTTTACTAGTTAACAGTAAGCTGGCTATTGACTGAGAAAAAAAAAAAATTCCCCATGCTGCTCAAAGGCTACCGCCAACGTGAATCAATCAAAACACCTTAAATGTCAGCATGACAACTCTGACCGTTCCATTTGTTTTTATTGTCTCTCTTGAAGGACAGAGGCTTTGGTGACGACCGGATCTTTAAATGCTTTAAAAATGTATATATTTCCTTACTTTGAGAAAGAAAGAAATGTGTCAGAGCGCCATTCCTGTGCGTTCCAGCAGCACGACATCCCGCTCTGAACACTTCAACCTGTGCCTTTTTGTTCTGAAAATGTCACGCAACCCCGTTCTGTGGGCGATCGGCGAGGTGCAGACAGTCCTCTGCATCGTTGGTGAAAAGGATGTACAGCAAGAGCTAGATGAAGCAGTGACACGGCCATCTGATACCAACCCCGCCTACATTAAGAGGACAGTCTGCTGTGGAAACGCAAAACAAATCTATGGTTTAGATACATATCAGTATGGGTTATGCACAATTTTAAGGGTAATCCACCAAAGGCGTTGGAAACATTGGTGAAAGCGTGGCCTAAGTTCCTCAACTGAACGCTATCACTATCATCCACAATTTCTGACAATGGAGCGCAGAATAAACATGTTAATGTGTAATGAACTGAGCTGAACCTGACTGCTTGGTGGAAACTAGGCTTTAGGTCAACATAGGGACACCAGCTTCAGTCCAGACGACTGATAGAGACAACTACAACAGCAACAGTGTGAAGGATTAGACTCCCATTTAGTTATTATTGTTTATTTTGATCACTTAACTCTGTTTGGGAACCTTCTCTCTGCTTGGCATAAGGTTTGTGTTGTAACATATTTTGTCACTTGTACTGGTTGCACTGGGACATGAAGCCGCACTGGAATGTGTTACCATGCCTCGCACCCCTGACCGTGTCAGACTTGCGTTGCTCCTATTACATAAGTCTGTCTGCCTGTGTTATAAAGTTTCTGTACACTCCTGAAATATCCAGCGGGTTGTTGTGTAACAGATAAAGGCCCAGTGTTGTGATCCCAAAATTGATGTTAACCACAATGTGATGTCTATTAATGTAGCTAACAGAGGCCTTAGGAGGGGAACAAGCATGCGCCTGCACACGCACCAGTATCATGTCTTGTGGGAGAACAGAGGAAGATTTATCTTAATGCCCCCCCTGTTCAAAACAAAGATAATAAATAACTGGAGTCACATTGGAAACACAGTGTCTACTTTTTCTCTGTAAATGGGTCAAATGAACAGCTGCCAGTCGAGTCTGGAGCTAGGACTGGTTTGGCAATCTGCGTTATCGACAGTATGTTATGATCAATGTAAACATTGACTGATAACTATTTATAGCCATGTGGAGGGACAGTGTGCTGCAGTTTTGAAGGCATACGAGCAGCTAGGTTGGCCACATTCATTCATTAAAGCACTTTTGGCTGCAACACCTGAGAATGCATCCAAGATATATACTTAGTAAAGTACAGTTCATGAATCATCACCCATGTGTTGCTGGGAAATAGTTAAAAGGTATGCATCACTGCTACACTTGAGACACATTCATAGCTGCAATTTGGAGGCTTCCTCGCGTCTGACAAAAGTGCTTCGCGGTGCTTGTTATTAAAATGATGTCTTGCATCTGAAAGAAACAGAGATTCACAGGCTCTCTTGATACCTGGTGCAAAAATGTATCTTTGGTGACACGTTCTGTCCTCTGAAATTTCTGATAACACAAGCATGGGTCTATATGCAAAACATACTGAGGAAATGCTGGGATGTGGAGGTGTGATTCAGAGGTGGCCAGGGATTCATGTGTCCAAATAGGTAGTGTGGTGAGAACGCAAATGCATTCCTAACAAGTTGAAGGGCCACCTGAAAATTTTTGTCATGTGTGAGGCTCAGAAAAATGTCCCACACACAGTACATTTTTTAAACTGAACAAACACGCTGGTTTTCATATCTTTACCTGAGGCGATCCTGTTCACATCCATGCGCATGCACAAATGAACGCATACATTTTTCAGTTTAGTAGTAGTTTCAGTTCCCCACATACAAAATCAAATGCGAGAAGGGAAGTGAAAACCACTCCTAAGTAGTTTCTCAAACAATAAACTGAGACACATTCAGATTTCTGGGATAAACTGCAATCTGTTTCAAGTGAATTTAGACACACTGTGGAAAGATCTGGATACAAGGGTCTGAACAGGGTCAGAATGATAGAGACGCACAAAGAGAGGAAAGAGGCAGAGAGAGTCTGATTGTTCCCCAACACTGAGTTGTCATTCAAGGCAGTGGCCTCTGTGGCTCAATAGAGTGTAATCAATAATTGCCCGAGGCTTCATCTAACGCTGGGCTGCACCCGAGTACAGTGGTAACAGGCCGGGCCTTTCAAACATGACTGAGTACATTGTACACACACTAAGAGGCCGAGCCCGATGTTGTAATCCTGAAACATTTCTACTGTGGCCGGGTCATATTGACAGCGGTGCTTTGTTGACAGAGACATACTTGAGAGACACGTTCAGATTTAGTTTCTTGCGTGTTGTCTGGAGAAAAAAGGTGCCCGAGCATGTCGCTCTCAAGGGAAAAGGGTGTGGGGAGATGGAGTTGGGGGCTGCTTGCTGCAGAGCAGTGGCTGTCTACAGCCTACACACTATGACCAATTTGTGCCCAGATGAACTGGAGTGTGACAAAAATGCTGGGGCTGGGTAGAGCAGCTGAGAAGGAGGCGAAGAGGGACAGACATTTCACTCCTCTTCAAGCTTCTCCTTAAATGCTACGGTTGAGGAAATGCACACACAAACGCAGAAACACACATTTACAATCAAACACATGAAAAACTAAGGAGAAGACCCTTCCCTAGGCTATGACCTCACTTCCTTTGACATCACTAGCTTGGCGGGGGGATGGGCAGAGAGCAGCTAGCTAGTAAAACCTGATTTTTATGTAGCTCCCGTGTCTCACATTAACGCACACAAGCCTCACATAAAACAAAACCTCAGTTTCCTCACAAATACAACAGAGCTGCCCTCCATGGCGAACAAACAATGATGTTATCGCGAACGTCTGAATGCTGACTAACCCAGCAGTAACCAGTGGAGGGGAACAGGAGCACAGCAACACACAGCTCTCTGTCTCTCTCCTTAATTCCCTGGGACAATACAGGAAGAATAATATGTCCTTACGTACCTCTGAAGTGCATAAGAGCCACCGGCTGAAAAGGCCCATTGGAGTTAGGTGCATCCACAACCATCCTGTCTCCAGATTTATTGCATGTCAACATCTAAACCTCAACCAGGAAGGCGATCCACTCAGGGCGAGAGGCCAGCCTCCATTTTAGCACAAAAGCAGATCAGAAAATGAAGCTCTCTGCTGCTGGAGGGAACTGGCTAGTTAGTGATGTAAGCACCGAAGGAGCGAGCTGATTGGCTGAGCTCAGGCTGCTCTGGAGCAATGAGAGCAGAGGCTGCTGAGGGAGAGGCGCGGTGATTGGCTGAGAGGAGGCAAAGGGGCGGGACGTGCTTTGGAATTTTTTTTTTTTTTTTTTTTGCTCTGGCTCCACCTCCTCACTCACTGGGCTCTGGTGACGCTTAGGCCCTGCTACTGATCTTAGATCAGATTGACTTAAGTCCCCTCCACAGTTTAACCATTAGCAGGGGTTTCAGTATAATCTGACTTAGGATAAGCAGCTGGAAATAACTTACTCTGAGAGAGAGGCCCTGGCTGAATCTTCAAAGTCTCTCATTGTTTCCTCCTGTCATCCCTGCATGGTTCTTTATCAAAGGGAGGTGGAGGACAGGGTCAGAGGGGGCCTCAAATCTTAGGATTCAATGAGGAACAGAAGGAGACAAGAAGAAACCACATGAGGGGCTGAGGACAGGACAACTGGGGACTCAGGCTCCAGAGCTCTCCAGCAAGAAACACCAAAGAAATACAGACGAAATCTGTGTGATCTGTGTGATTATTCACCACAGAAGATAAAAGGCCTTGTGGATGTGTAGCGTGGTGTCATCCTGTGTATGAAAAATTAATATGAAATCAAATAAATGATTAGATCTAGTTAAAAAGACATAAAACAGATTTTGTGCTCTCCAGTAAGAACAAAATGAAGCTGCAATCAACCATCTTCAGCAGCGTCACATAATGTATTTCGTGAGAGGGCTTTATGACTCACACAATATTCGGGGCAATGGCAGAATTTGCTGCATTATGTTATTCTGAGTGACGTACAAGTGCTTAACAAAATTAGCTGTAAACAGGAAATGAAAGCAAGAGGACAGAAAAATAAATGCACGGGCGCACAACGCAGGAAACTGCTGCAGCTCTGAGCTGCATTTTGCAGCCTGTCTGAAAGTTTATCTGGTGACGTAAACATTTGTTCAAAAATAAATATCACACAAGGTATATGTCACAGGATGTAACACCTTGAGTTTTACTGTCAAGGTTAGGTATATTGAGACCTAACCTTTTTCTAAGAATCTGTACACCAAAATAAGTCCAACTCCAACGCGACAAATGCATATAATCTGCATTTCATCTTTACATAATGAAGTAGCTGTGCCTCGCTTCATGTGATTCATCAGAGGACACACGAAGTGAAACCACACTCGCATCACAAGGCCAACCAGGGTTTTTTTTTTTTTTTAAATCAGTGGGGTTCGACAGTATTTTCACAGTCATTTCATAACAAAGGGACTCCGCTGTTTTCCAACAATGTACAGTGCCAGACAATTATTACACAGCTAATTAATTAAGAGTCCACTGATGAGAGAGTGGTGATTAATGTCATGTCACAGTCCTGCCAGTTACCAAGCACCAAATCCTGGTGTTATTTTGGGGTCTGAACGCCTTGTTTAAATGGCAGTTAATTTTGTGCACAAAATAGCATGATGGGTGAAAGATATGTAGCCCAAAAAATATGTGTCAGGATTATTTTAGCAAGTAAAAATATTTCTTGGCAGTTCCTTTTTGGCTCAGCAGGTGTAGTAATAACTTCATTGAGGGGAGAGGAGAGGAGAGGAGAGGAGAGGAGAGGAAGGCCAAGTGTATCACTAAGCAGTTCTCACTTGGCATTCTCTCACTGAGGGGCCAAAGCCTCTCCAAGAGGTGCCATTACATTCCACAGCCATGACAACGGGCGCCGGTATTTTCTGAAAGCTGCCACTTACTTCCTACTGGCAGGCTGGGTAGGAGTGTGTGCCGGTTCTCCTCTGGGATTTTTATTAGACAAAAGACTGTTCTAATTGGTGATATACTATATTTTAGAAGAACACGAAATAAAACAGATCCCACTACCAAGCATTATCGGTGTAGTGTGATATACAGTATTACTCTGTGCCACACACGGCCATTGCCCAATGAGCAACACTCCTGCACATGTTGTTTTAATACTATGAACGCATATTTTCTAGGTGTTTTTGAGTCAGGCCCACACTTACCAACACACACACACCCCTTCCTGATGACATACATACTCACTCACACACCAAATGTGTATTAATTTGCGACTCAAAATGGTCTGTAATTAATGCAACATTTACTGCTATTTGAAAAACATTAAAAACCACAGCCAAGCTGCTGTTTTAGGACGTTATAGAGCCCTTAAAGAAACAATATGGATGTAAGCCATTTTAAGAGATCAATGTCATCAGCAGGAGCAAGCAGTCTTAGACAGAGTAGGTAAGTTGGGAAGTATTTAGAGTTGGATTAATGCTGCATTCATGTGGTGTTGCAGTGATTGGAAAAATTTGTTCCTAACTGGGAAAATTCCCCCTTGAGGCCCAGACACACCAAACTGACACCAAAGACCTAGTGGTGCTGAAGGCTCACTGTTGCGTCGCCTCATGTCGCCTGTGTCTCAGCCAAAAAGTTAGACTTGAACACTTAGGGATGTGCCATATCATATCGTTCACGATAATACCAGTACAATTTTTAATACATGAAAAATTCATCTTGTGATACTCGAGATATTTCGACTTGTTGAAATATTGATGTCATACTGTTACCTACGGCAACAACAAGCATGGCTGAAAGCAAAATTATTACAGACTCTGTGGTGGTTCCAAAAAGAGGAGCAGCTTCAGTAGTGTGGAATAAACTGTGGCGTCCTGAATGTTTTATGAACAGCCCCGGACTTCTCAGACTCTTTTAGTGAGTTACCCTTAGAGGGAACTCATTCAGTGGCTCCTCTGGCAGCAGCACAGCATCTCTCCCTCTCCTCTCTCACCGTGCGCACACAGGGGTTGGTGTTGTTAAGTCATTTTGTCATAAACCTTCGGATATGTAAACCTTCATGACGTTCGCGGCTTGACAACAAACTACATATATGTGAATGTGTGATAGTTGTGGTATCATAACAGCCTGTCACAGGTTACAGCGTGATGATTAGAGGAGAAGTGGCAGAGCATAAAGGTCCAGGTGGGAAAAACAACAGCTCAATCATTTAGGATTTTGCTAAAAGAAGGAAATTGGCTGTTGGTACATTTCTGTTTGTATTTGTGAACTGTTTAAATGTGTAAATATGTAATTTGTGGTAGATTTTTATGTTGTTTAACTATTAATATTGTTTACAGAATGTGAATCTCACTCTGAGTTACTGTTGTTGTTTACAAACTAAAGAAATGAGAGCTCATTTTAGTTTAGTTTTCACTGAATATTTGAAGGCAAACTGTAAAACTAGATCACTTATTTGTTATATACTGTTCTTGAATAAATAATTAAATATATATTTTTTAATTTATTTGTCATATTGTCAAGAATATCGTTATCACAAAAATGCCCTGAAATATTTTGATATTATCTTAAGGCCACATCCCCCAACACTATTCAGCACAGAAGGGACAGGTTCAGCACAGTCTTCAGTTATGTTCAGGCACACATACACTATATGGTTTTTTTCTATCTGTTATATGTGCTTGTGTGCTTCTAGTTTAGGGGCCATGAGCTTTGAATCTTTGGCTCAGGACTGCCGCAGACACTTGATGGCATTAGCCACAGTCTAGCTGAGAGCGAGCAATCGAGAGAGAATGGAAACAGTTAAGAGGAGAGAGTTGCAGAGGGAGACATTAAAAGGCCAGACCAGGCCACGATCTGGGCGCTGTGAAGAAATGGGATGAAGAGATGGAGAGAGTGAGAGGGAGAGATGAAAAGAGGATGAAAAAGTAGCAGTGTGAAATGAGACTTTGGGCAGCGGAGGGAAGAGGGGAAGATTGGAAAGAGATGAGAGAGAGAGAGAGAGCGCGCACAACAGAAGAGGAGAAAAAAAGGTAGTGAAGGAAGGAAGGAGGGAGGGAGAGGCGAGGAACAAATTACAGGCCAAGAGAAGGGGAAGACGGAACGGAGAAAAAGGAATGAGATGAACAGATACAGAAAACAAAAGAAAGGGAGGGACGGGTATTTGGTGAAGGAAGAAGCTGAAGAGCGAGCGTTGGGGACAGCGAGAGATTTAACATTTCATCCTGTGTTGCTTTTAGCCTGTAGGCCAGCATTACAGTGGAGATTTCCACTATTTACAAAGCTCCCAGTGGCTTCAGGACTCCATCTACATAATGTTTAACATGCTCAACTCGGCTGCGCTCTGCCCGTCAAAGGGAGACGGTGTAAGGATTTTGGGCATCAATCCCTGAGGCCAGGGAGGCGGAGATGCTGTAGTAGCAGCCAGACACAACACACAGTAATTGAATTAAAACGCTGGTAATAACACGGCCACATGAACTTCTGAAAAGTTGTGCTTTTTGAATCTGAAATCATTTGATCACATCCTGGGTTTGACTGTCTCGCTTAAACAGTCAAATGATTTGAGAGCAGCAGACCATAATGCGTGAGTTTTCCCAGGTGTGAATTATCTGTGAGCTCGTTACCTCTGATTATCATAGATAATTACACGCTTGATCTCAGCACAAGAAAAGCTAAACTCTTGTCACTTCTCTTTACAATTTAAGGTTCGTGAACCTGAAGATTTGAGAACGGGAAAAGAAATGTAGCTGCTTTTTGAGGCCGAGAGATCATCTAAGAAAAGTATCGTCAGATTCCCTCTACAGAAACAGTTTTTTTTAGAACATCCATGTGCCTTTTAGAGCAGCTCTCACTATTTCTTATTGAAGCAAAGGACTGTTACATTAGCTCTGATTGATAGAACAGACTACATGCTCTTGGAGATGCACAAATTGCCCGAGACGTGGCTGAAAGTAGACGCACCGAAATGACTGACGAGAACATCGACATCTCGGAGAGATTTGGCATCAGGCTGTGCTTAAGAAATGAACAACTAAAGCTGCATCTGTTGTAGATCACAGTGACAGCCTGGCGATTATAGACAGTGACTCACTAAAAGAGACTGTACTAGGTGATTACCACACAGTCTCATAGACTGTCTTGTTCTGCCAGTGTGGAGGCAACTTGAAGCACAAATTTGACCTTTTCCTATTTGTTGTGACTAATGGTCTTATTATTTCTGCCTCTGCAATGCAACTCCTTTCAGGCTGCATAGCTGGATATTCAGCTGATCAAACTTGTTGCTTTTTCAGTTATACTTTGTTTTTAATCTTAAAAATTGATTCACTTTTCACTTGTTTGCCTTCGTTTCCCTTTCTCTCCCAGTGTTGCAGTTTTCTGCCTTCTGCCATTGTTACCCCCTTTGTTTGTTTGAACAGATGGAGGAACAGACACCAGTGATCTGATTTTAACTAAAAGAGGGATTGATGTTTTTATAATCAAACAGATTGGCTAAAGGGAGTGCCACATTGCCTGTATGTACTGTACGACTGGCTGCCACATGTAATATTGCACAATGAGTTTGACAAACTTTGGAAAATGATGCACTGGATGTCCAAAAATTACAGTGAATGGCTGAAAGGGAGAACTTCAATATTCATTTGTAACATTAACGCAGATCTTTGGGACCGTCCCCGCAACCCATTGTGCAATGGAACCATCATTAAAGTTGAAAATCCAAGGTGTTAACTTGGCCAATATACAAACAAACAAACGTGATGTCACAGCAACATGGTGGCACACACATAAGCAGAATTACCTTGTCATCAATGTTTACTTTATTTACTGTTTTATGATGTTTGTATTGTAAAACCTGCTATAATGTTGTAGCTGCCATGTCTGTTTCCATTCAGTTGATCTGTGCTAACTTACGTGTCTCCTTCCACACAAGACAAATTAATCTAACAGCTTTATGCTACTGGCTGTGGTGGTTCGCAGTATTAAACTTGGCACTCGTTTACACGGTTTTGAGCTGTTGTACATTATGTTAATGAGCAACACCAAGACAATTGACTCATTTGATATGCTCTTTGTGTTCGCTAACAGTGCTGTGGTAGGTCCTCTGTAGGTGCTTGTGGCGCTCATAATCTTCAGTTTATTGCGGGCAATTGTGTATTCCTGACTCAAATTATAGATGTCCGACTTTCGGGCGACACGGTGGTGCAGTGGTTAGTATTGCTGCCTCACAGCAAGAGGGTTCCTGGTGTGAACCCTGGGGTGGGGGAGCCCTTCTGTGTGGAGTTTGCATGTTCTATATGTGTCAGCGTGGGTTGTCTCTGGGTACTCCGGCTCCAAAGACATGCAGGTTAATTGGTGACTCTAAATTGGCTGTAGGTGTGAATGTGAGCACGAATGGTTGTCTGTCTCTAGTCTGGTGACCTGTCCAGGGTGTACCCCGCCTCTTGCCCAGTGTCGGCTGGGATAGGCTCCAGCCCCCCCCGCGACCCCCAACAGGATAAGCGATTACGGAAAATGAACGAATAAACAACCAAACAGTATTGAAGCTGAATAACGCAGTAGAAACATCATTATTTATTCATACAGTTATTTGTTTCATAACAACTTGTTTTGCATTGATATTGGATGATTTGGGTCTCCATAATTAAAAATACAAATTTAGGGAAGGAGGCAAGAATATTGTTTCAAAACAGCTTGTTCAAAATGTGTTTCCTGGTTGTTCTCCTCTTCAGCTGACTACATTGTGATGCAGTTTGGCCGTGTGGCAGAGGACGTCTTCACCATGGACTATAACTACCCAATGTGTGCCCTGCAAGCCTTTGCCATCGCCCTCTCCAGCTTTGACAGCAAGTTAGCCTGTGAATAAATCCCAGCCTGAAGTTCAGTGGAGAACTGGTCCATCTGTCCTCTCAACAAGGGCTGTTATTGTATCCTTGGGGGCTGGTTTGAGATCTCCAAATCACCCAGTACCTTGGAAGTCTTGCATATCCCAGAATGCTTTATGGGGCCTCAAGTTTTGTGTGTTTGTGTGTGTGTGGTGGGGGGGTGGGGGTGGGACCTCGGGATGGTCTTGGTCAGTGGAAGAGAACAAGCACAAAGAGTAAATCCACTTTCAAAATCCAGTTCATTTGTTTTGATAACTATAGTCATTTTGTACTGTAAAGGCATTATGAAACAAACACTGTTCCTTTATGTAGTAGTTAGAGGAATTTAACATTTCTTTATCTGTAAATTATAACTAACAATTACACATCTGTAAGTTTTAAAAGCCGACTGGATTTCATGTGATCTGCCACACAAAACTGTCACACTCTCCCTTAAGCATGAATACTGCTTATATACTTACTGAATTAAAACCACCATGCACGTCACAATATATTTATTTTGTTATTTATGTATTTATTACATGTTTTGTTTTCTGTTATCATTCGCAACACTGTCAGCAGTATTGGCTCCACGGAGCTGCAAGCACATAAACTAGCATCACAAGAAGGAATATGTCTTGTTTCCACACTAAACAGTTAGCGACGAGGGCGCGAACAGGGCAAAGGCATGTAACACTGTGGTGTGTACCATATACAATGTTGTGTCACAGTGTCATGTATGCGAATGTATAGGATGATGGTGCACTTTACTTTGAAGTCTGTAGTGGATGAGATATAGCTGTACATACTTTATTGTGCCTTTGAAGACTAATTCCAGTGTTATGCTTTGGCCATAAAAGGAGCTGAGCTTGAATTGGTCTTTGCTGTTCTTGCTGTCCTCGCATACATTGGAGCTAATTCTCTGTAGCTACTTCAAATTCAGTTGTCTAATGCAGACGTTTAGACTGATTAGATAGCTGGAGTTGCAAAAACCTCCAGAAACCAGTGGCGCCCCCAAGGCGGGGGCCTCAATTCAATTACTGCCCCCCTGGCAAAAAAACTGGAGGCTGAAATTACTAACTCTAATAGCTATTTCTAGCTTATTTTTAAGCTAGCATTAAGGTAGGGTTTTCTGGTAAAACTAGACAGCCTAAAGCGTCCATTGGTACCAACCATGACAGCATAGCTTGTAGGGAGGGGGGCTAAATAATGCTCCAAATTTAGGCTAGATTTTGGTGAGGGAACAGCTGGCATGGCCATTTTCAAAGGGGTCCCTTGAACCCTAACCTAAAGATATCTGAATGAAAATGGGTTCTATAGCCACGAGTCTCCCCCAAACTTGAAAAGGCTTCTTCTCAGTAAATGTTTTGCTCCTTACAATCAATGTACTCCTTCAAATTAAAGCTGTATATTTGTCTTTTTATGGAAAAAGACAAACAAAGAACAATGAATCGCCCGACATGTACAAATACGTAAGATATTAAAACAGGATTGTTGTGGAACTCAAAATGTTAACTGTACTGGTATTAGTCTATGCACATCAGATAATTTGTGATATTAGTTTTAAGATAAAAAACCAAAGTATATCAGAATGTGATTCCTTAACTCTCCATATTGACACAGTTTTCAGCTAGCCTATATGTAACAGCATAATCGAATTCCTGAAATTCAGTTATGGCTTTTGCTTTTTGTGTGCTGCCCCAAGATTTTCAGTGGCCTCATCCGGCCACCCCTATGAAAAGTCTCTGGGGGCGCCACTGCCAGAAACCTCTATATCACTGGACAACATTTTAGTGATCGTCCAGGTGTTTTTAAATTGCATTCAGGGCCAAGAACACATTACACCAAGGAGGCGAATAATTATTTACATTGTACTGTTAATCTGGCAGCAGATGAAAACATCCAAGGCACTCAGGCTTAAGGTTGTGCTCATATCTTCTGATGTCTCCCATCTGGAAAAAAATGAAACACAGATTGATGTACTGCCATCAAACACACAGTAACAGAGTAAATCTGCCACAGCTTAAACACTTGCATATTTCATTTCTTGCTCTTTACATCTTTGATTACTTTTATGCTCCGCTGAGGTGGAGTTTGGTACATTCCTCATCTGACCGGCAGTAAGTTTCTATATCACGTGGTTTATTGCTGTTCACATTTTTACTCAAAATATTATTGCTCTTGCTTCTTCTGGGGCAGTGTTCTTTCTCAAATATCTGATAGTATTTTGTATTTTATGACCATTAAAAAAAAATGCTGAATGAAGGCAAAGAACAATCTCTGATACCGCTATTGTTACTGTGGGTTATGAGGAAATCTTTATCAAATGTGCTATTCTTGTACTCAATTGTGTTCTAACTATTTTAAATTTCTATTTTAAAACTGTTGATACTCTTGCTGTAAAGTCTGCTTTTCATACATGTGTCCAGGAACCAAAGGTTCTTTCACTTTCTGTTTTTAGTGCTCTCGTTGTAATGTACAGTAAATGGTGTACAATTTACTGTGGTGGTATAAACACAGTCCTTTGTTCATGGAAAAAAATAAAACTTCAGTGAGTCAAAATATGTGTTCCTAACCCTGTTCTTTTGAATGACATGTTTATGACTTTGACTCTGCATTTTTCTCCCTTTGCTCTTATTTTAAAACAAGGTAGCAGTGAACATACCATCTGTTTTTCCTAATAATGTCCAGTCCCAGAAAATCTGTCACCTTGTTCTCAGCTACACACCGATGGATTACTGAGTGGGCCTACCTGGCCTTTACCTGCAACATGTCACTCAAATTAACATGTACCAACCAGGGAGAGACTCAAAATTACTACAAAGAGACACAAAAACACCACAAACAGATGCAATGCAACTACAAAGAGACACAAAATGAGCACAATCTACCAAAGAGACCCCAAACCATAAAAAGATGCATCACAACCACACAAGGTGCAAAACAACAACAAAAACAGAAGCAAAACCACTGCAAAGTCTGTGAGTCTTGCCCCTATGTAGGAGAGGTGGTGGGGCCTTTTGCATATCTGCGCCCAGGGCCGCATTGTCTCATGATCCACCCATGGAGCTTCAGTGTACTTTGGTTCCTAATTGGGCTAATTAATGTAATGCAACCAATGGACTCTAGTGTTTACTGTGTCGTATTGATATGAAGAGGCCCAGACTGTGGATATCTTTGGAGGCAATCTCCGTTTATTCCTGACAACTCTGACAGCAATTGGCAGAAACAAAGTCCTCCATCAAACACAACCATACAAACTCTAGCCCCTACACAGATTGGAGTACAACAGCAAGAGGGGAGAAGCTAGGTGGGAGACACCCATTTATAGGTGAAGTAACCCCAAAGGTGAACATAAGGGTGCAGAAACCGCGTATCACAGTTTCCACATTTTGTCTACAGACGTCTAAGCATGTCAGGTAATAACAGCTGAAACACATTTTGTATAATTATAATATTTAATATTACAAATGTACATCTGACTTAATTACACATACTACTGCTGTATAATTGGCCCTGCTACAATAACATTTACAGAAATGTTGAAATCTAGTGTCAAAATGTATCATTTAGTTTGGTTATTTCCTGTGGACAAGAAGGACGCAGGACAAGGTGTCGTTTGGTCCATGGAAGATAATGCACGTCTCCAGATGGGGAATGTAGAATACATCAAATGGCAGCAGTCTACAGCGCTGAAACGCAAAGGTTTTCCTCCAGTTTTAAGTTCATCTGAAAGCGAGGGGCTTCATAACTGCACTGCAGTGCCACGTCAAAGTCAAAACAAAACTATGTCAATATATTTTGTTCTGTATGTAGGCTATAATGTGAACAGAAAGAGGACTGAGTCACCCACTTTATGTCTATCCTTGATCATCTACAACTTAGTACTGTATGTTTTTTTCTTTTTTTTTTTTACAATTTGCTTTGTGAGTCACAACCACTTGGACATTTTATTGTGTTTTGCAGCTCACACATGTTAATACACACTCACAAAAGACTGCTCATGTTCAGATGTCAAAGATGTCTCAGAAAAATAGATGTCAAAGATCATGTAACAGTTTTAATGCTAAACATTTAAACTAAAAGATGTTATATACAATAGGATATTTTGTTATAAATAAAATAGCGATGTTTATCTTAATGTTAGAAAAAATTATAAAATTAGACTTTTTTTTATAGCTGACTTTTTGACTTGTCATACCAGATGAGGTGCAGGAGTAAATATAATATTAATTATGGTTTTGCCAGTTCGGGTGTCAGCGAGTCAGCATGCACAGTGGCAGGGCTCTGGGACTGGATCACCTCACTGGATTGCAGCCATTGCTATTGTTAGAAGTCACAGCTGCGCATGACAGTCAAAATGTCCGCAGTGAGAAAGGTCTATTGGTCAGACAGACATGTTTGATGTTAGCTGTGAGGACACTGGCTGTAAGAGTGATGTGTGTCAACACTGCTGATAATCAGTTTGGTTAGACAGCTCTAACCCTAACCTCAGTGAATATATCTGACTTTTTTTGCTCTATGCTGCTTGTAACAACCTTTAAAAACTGAGACTGTGTTCTGTCACAGTGTCATTACTTTTGTCTGACTCCTGACAGGTGTAATTTATATATATTTTTCAGTAATACTGAAAGACTTCACTGCCATTGGCCGTGGCTCAAAGCTGCTGTACTACTTGAGTTAGTCCCTGGCCCTTGTGCTGCAGCAGTTTGTTGCTCCTTAACAGTTGGATCGAGTGCAAAGGATGGATTTCCCTACAGGGTGTAATAAAGTACAGCTTAATACCATCAATCACCAGAGGCATCGATGTGAAAAGCAGCTAATGACTTAATGTTGGCAGAACACTTGAAGTCCAAGATGTGCTACTGTGTTAGAGGAGAGCTTTCTTACCACACCCTTCCCATCTCACTGCACTCATTTGTATGTATTAATCATCATGCTCACATTTACTGTGTATATTCACACCTGCTTTGCTGCTGTTGACCACTGCTACCAATTTGCAAAAGCCTTCTCCGCCTCAGCCTCCACCTGCTTTGCCTCTGCTCTGTTTGTGTGCACTGTGATGGGTCTTGCTCGGGGGTTAAATGCAGTGCTCCCTGGATGTTATTTATCGTCTTGCTGTGTATTCTAGGCTGTTATGCTGCATTAGCACAACAGGGAGCTTCCCAAAGTGTAGGACCATGATGGAGCACTAGGTGGAGCCAGATATTGCATGACAGTGTCAATTCCTGCACACTCAAACTACTACTAATGTGACACATTTTCTGATTCAAAAGTAATAATAAAGGTGTTGTGTGAAAGTAATCTGGGGTGATGATAAATAATGCAAACATTCTCTGGGTGCGTAACACCATTACTCCATTTTAAAACTGTAACCTTTCTTGATAAATGAGCAGTCACTAACTTTAAAATAAGAATTCAGTTCTTTGATAGTTTCTGCACACCCGTACAGGTGTTTTAAATGACCCTGACTGAAAGAAGGGCCTTTAACTACAGCCTGAACATGAAAATGTACATATCAGCCATCAGAAGCTCTGACCATATTAAAAGAACACTTCACCTGCAAAATGACCATTCATTCATATATCAGTTACTCATTATGTGTTGCCTTGAATTCATAATGAAACTTTATTTTTCTAGCATGCCTCCACGGTGAACAGAGAATCCAAAAGGTGAACATTCTTCATGAATTGAAGTCACTGGGGTCCACGTTTAACAACAGCAAAACTATATCAAAACATCCGTTTACAAAAACTCACACAGCTCCTGCAGTATAATCCAAGTATCATTTATTCAGTCATACGCTCAGGACTTCCCAAACACATGTGTTTTTGCTAAAATGCTACAAAATAAAACACGTCCACCTATGGAGGTGGGTCTGAGCGTGCTTGTGAGTCTGAGCTCTGCTTGATCAGAGTTCAAACAGACGCACTTGCACAGGCATGAGACTATTTGTAGTGACCGTAGCCTGTACAAAATAATGGACGTAGCTACCATGATATCAACCACTGGTTTGACTCCACTCCCATTCTGAAGCCTCTAGTATCGCTATCTTAGTTTTTTGGAGCCAGTTAGGCAAGAGGCTGGCCCTGTGGAGGAGTGAGAGGTGGATCTGACTGATCGGCACAGTCTGTCACCCAAAGCGCCCCCCCCTTCATTATGTGTAACTTTAAGCCTTAATAAAAATGTAAACAAGTGAGTTTTCTGCTGTAAAGTTGGACATTTTACACAGGGATCTGTGGAGATTGGGGCCATTCAAAGAATTGCAGTTTTTGACACTTGACACTTGGTCCTGACATGTTTTAAATCGTGATGTTTTAGCAAAAATGCGTTGGGTTTGGGAAGTACTGAGCATTCGACTAAATAAATGAGACCCGGATTATGCAGCAAGAGTTGAGTGGAAGTATGTAAATGGATGTTTTGATGTAGTTTTGCTGTTGTTAAACAGTTTGCTTTTAATGTTTGCCTTTTTTGGATTCTCCTCCACCATGGAGGCATGCTAGAAAAACATTTTCTTTGCAAATTCAAGGCAACAAGCAGTGAATAACTAATGAACAAATTGCTGGTGAAGTATTACTCTAATGGTGTGAAAGGAGACATTTTTTTGTATAAAAGTATGTCTTTAAAGCAGCATTGTATGCATCTATTTATCTTGTGTTCTATATTTTACACATATAAGGGATTATCAATAAACAAAGTACAATCTGAGTAAAACTGAGCTCACTGTATGTTTAAAAAATAACTTTTAATAAAGGAAAAGTCCTTTATGTCTCCCTCCTGTTCCGCATCCTCAGCCCACTTGCCCCGACTTCTTTAGGCATGTCTGCCTGGATAGCACCGCCGCCCTCCACAGGCGCTAACAAATACTCTTCTTTATCCTTCTCAGCTTCCTCCTCCGGGTTGGGACAACCCTCACTGCTGAACAGCAGGTTCTCTGCTTCCATCACTGGATCATCTTCATCGGCCTCCTCCTCCTCTTCCACCTCTGTCCCCTCATCCTCCTCCACCTCTGTCCCCTCATCCTCGTCCTCCACCTCATCTTCCTTCTCCCCCTCCTCCTCCTCCTCATATGTATCCTCTTTAGGGTAGTGGAAGACATCTTTGTGCTCACTAAAGCTGATCTGCTTCTTCCCTCCACTGAGACACTGCAGCTCTTTGCTCAGCTCCAAACCAAGTCTCTCCTGCTTTCTCTCTGCAGCAGGCTGGGATGAAGGAAGACTGAGCAGCAGCCTTTTCTCTGCTTCAGCTTCTTCCTCCTCTTCCTCCTCCTCCTCCTCCTCGTCATCCTCCTCCTCCTCCTCCTCCTCTGCTTCCTCCACTTCCTCCTCTTTATCCTCCCCCTCCTCCTCTGCCTCCTCATCCACCTCTTCCACTATAGATAGTTTCCTTGCTGTCATCTCTTCCTCCTCTTGCTCCATCCTCTCTGCCAGGGCCTCAGCAGTGGGCTGTTGGGGGGGTTCCTCCAGTGTAAAGATATTAAAACCACGTCTTCTATAGGGCTCATCGTACTCTGGGTAGGTCTCCTCTGGGTAGCCTGTATTGGTTTACAAAGAGACGCATCTTTTTTTGTTGTTGTTGCATAAAACAGATTCTTATAATACCAAATATATTTGATTGCCCTGGAAACAAAATCTGCTGCTATAACTGCAACCAGTGTGGATTTTGTAAAATGATGTGAGCTTCAGATGTCGACGTGTACCTTCCCAGTCTTCACAGTAGGGGACCTCCTCAGCCTCCATCTCTGGGGAAGCTGCCTCTAACCGGCCCTCTTGCATCAGCAGTGTGATCTGTCTAAGTTGCCTCAGTAATTTCTCCTCCTTCTTTGATGTTGAAGATTTACTCTTCCTCCTTCTTCCTCCTCCACTAGAGAGCAGCACAGAGTCATGCAAGATGGAAATGCAATGATACATCACTTTATGCCAGTTTAGTAAACGGTTCTTTCTCAGTTAGATTTTCATTACATCCAATTGCCATATCTTGCTACACTGCACACTTCCTCTTTGGTCTTGATTTCCTGATTCTTCCTTATTTTTTAAAGCCCTTACCAAGTGAGGTAAGGCACAGATTATAGATGTATTCAATGACTTATGACTAATTCAGATCACTCACAAAGAATGTGACAAGTGCTTTCCAACAAACTGGTCACTAGATAATTTTTCCTATTCCTATTTTTTTCTATTCCCGTCCACAAGACTTTTAAATAAAATTGTAGCAGTAGCTCTTAAGTAAAAAATGCCGGTGGCCTTTCCACCTTTGAATAATTTTCCCTTTAATTTTTTGCACATTTATTTCCATGCCAGGTCTATGCTGATTTATCCCAGTATGAAGTAATTATTCAAGTTCCTCTGTGCTATGGGCAGTGAAAAGTAGCGTGTAAAGAGGAAAAATAAATCTCACCTCCCAGAACCACGACTCTTCCCAGAGACAATCCTCTCCATCATCTCCTCTGTTCGCAGAAGTCTCTCTTGAAGCCTGATGAGCTCATAATCGGGTGCTACAAGATATACAAGAGAAAACACTGTTTTAAAATCAAAAAATAATGTGCAACTTACATATAGCTGCGTCAGTTTATTTGTATACTGACACACACATACGCTGAGGGCATGTGGTTAATTTGTGCTGATACACACAGTCGACAAAAGTCTTAGCAACACACCAAATTCCCTTTACAAAAACAAAAGTATTTTGGTACTGTAGTTTTGGCTTCAATTATTCTTTCACTGAAGAACTTTATGCATTTACTGATAATTATTTGGTAAGACAAAGCCAAATGTTAACATCCATTAACAGTTTACATTACACCCTAGAAAACAACTAGTTTTTAGGATCACACTGATACAATCAAGCAACCATTTGCTGAAGGTACTTACGAATTTTATTCTCCACCTTTGCCTTTGTCACTGTGGTGAAGTGTCCTGATTTATTTGTCTTTCCCCGACATGTCAGCTGTGAACATAAAAATTATTAGAGCATAACAACAGTTATTGGTATATTAAAAAATCTACTGTGCATTAAATTGCCTAAGTGGGAAATAAATGCACAGTCACTGTTGCCACAGATATCACCATGGTATTTCTCAGTATATTGTATTTTTATGACAAACAGCATAGTGCAGAATATTATATATTCATATAACCTGCCTACCAAGCAGGTCAATCACAGTAATCACCTTATAGATTATATAAAAGATGTAAAGAAGTATCCCAAAGCCATATATGGGTATCACTTGAGCCATCAGGTTGTATTTTTTGCCTCGTCCGATGCCTTTTACTTTGGCCATAGCTTCAGCACTGTGTGTCATGGAGTGCAAAGGGTCCACATTCCACTGCTCTGGGTCCTCTGGCACTGACAGCTGATGCATCAGAGGAGGGTAAAACCCAGGTCCCACTGGAGGAGACAAAAATCAGTCTGTCAATGATTAGAGAAAATATTACCTGTAAATATTCAACAGTGATCTTTTACAGAAGTAACCAGACACAAGCCTACCTGCAGCCCCCCCCCCCCCCTTTGGTGTAATACACTGTCTGTACACTGGGTGGCAGTAACCTACAATGACACTGCAGTTATACAGGAAGGGTAATTGCAGCCAGGTGTGTTACATGCCAGGGCACAATGACGTCTGCATTGGCAGTAACTTAAGTGTGGTTAGGCTACTAAAGTGTGGGGCTGACGATAATCCACCTCGATTCAAGTCAAGTTAATATATAAAGTTAATATTTGTAAGCAGTAGATGAAGTGGCAAAGTGTTTGTGCCTTACAGCTACGGTGCGCGTCAATTCAGTTTGCCAACATTGCAGCACCAGTGATTTAATGGGAAGCCACTATATTAAGTAAAAAAAGACCTGCTTCCATGAACCTTTAAACTATTGTCACACTTTTCTGCGCGCAATAGGTGAAGGACGCAACTGTGCGCGTTTTGGAGCTGCTGTAGAAGAGTAAGGACGCCGACTGTGGATTATCCAGCGCAGAGACACTCACAGTCAGGTGTGGAGAGGACGCACAGGGTCTTCCTCCAGGTGTCAGTTCAAGGTGTGTATGCTACTAAATAATTATGACAGTTTTACTTAGTGTGCACACATTTTTGGGGGCGCAAATCTGGTGACCATTTGTTAAGCTATGTGCTAATAATGATTTGAATGGCATCTGGCTGTAATGACTCAGAGGACAATGGGAAACCACTTCAGACTGGCAAATCTGGGTTGTTTAACGTAGCAAGGCACTTTGTGAAAAACACTTGGAAAGGCTTTATGCTCAGTATTGGCTAAATTACACAAAGCAAGTAACATTTGTGGAAGAGCTGATGCCAGAAAAAAAAGGTGAACCTAAGGTAAAATGCATTTTTGCCAAGTTTTGCTTTATAGGATGAATCATTGCATAACTCATTGATAGGTTTGTTGGATGATGATACACTTGATAGGCAAGAAACATGGTTTAAAACAAAAATAATTATAACCAAGGGAGCCCAAACTCGGCATGCCGGATGACATTAGCAAGGACGCATCTGGTTGCCTGACTAGGCATGAATGGCGCCCCAGAATTTAGGCCAAATCAGCTGGCCCATTTCCGGCTGCTGACACTGCAACCACTGGGCCATTATAAGAAATAATCTGGCCCGGCATCGGCCCAAACTTGGCATGCTGGGTGAAATTAGCCGAGCCGCATCTGGTTGCCTAACTCGACTGAGACTCGGCATGAATAACGCCCCAGAATTTGGCCAAATCAGCTGGCCCGATTCCAGCTACTGACACTGCTATCACTGGGAAATAATGACTTTAATCGTTACGTGCAAAAATGGTTGACACACACTAATGAAAGTGGTGATAAAAAAACAAAACAAAGGCAGAAATGAAAATTAGGTCACTGATACTATTCTCCTCCAGGACTGTATTAAATGCTGCTAGCATTCCAGCAGACAAAGATCTGGCAGCAGGAAAAGCAGCCGTTTCACAACATCTGCACACATTAAAGCAGAAGCTGAGAGAGCTGCACTTGTTGCCGCTGCAGCAGCTCCCAAGAATCAGCATGTGCTGAAGGAACAGGGACAACAGCTGAGGAGGAGAAGGACGCCACTTAAGCTAGAAGTTGAAACAGCTGCAACAGCTGCCAAAATAACAATGCTCCAAGCCTCAGTCAGCAAAAATGTGTCCAAAGCCCCATCAGGTGGCATGTGATCCAGCCTGGAGAGGAAAACTCAACAGCTCTCAACTTCCAAAGTCCTCAGTCCTATGGCAAAGGAGTATGAACCTCTTTCAGGAAACTCATTAAGGCACAGAGAGGAGCCAGCACTGATGCCTAAATGATCTTTTCTTACCGGGCACATGTCCCAAGGACCAGCTCGCCATGAAACCAAAGCAAGATGCTCACATTGGGCCAGGTTACCAACATGAGCCTACTGTGCATGAGACAGCACAACATGCTCTCTCTGTTGGTTACATGCAACCATCGCTGGATGTCACAAAATCTATGGAACCACAAATCAAACAGAAGGCATTTGGTAGCTTTTACAACATAATGCAAAGACAGAATGAGATTACAGCAGCTCTTGTTCAACAGCAATATGCGCTGTCTTTGCCAGTTAAAGTCGTTTTAGTATCTGATGGGAATTCTCTTAAATACAGAGCCTGCATGTGAGCAAAGTGTGGAAGATGAGGCCACCAGCAAAGCTGATGGCTTGTATATTTTGGAACAGCTCACGTAAGGGCAGCCAGGGGAACTTGTTCGCAGCTGTTAGCATATGGTTCCTGAGCGTGACTATGCCGAGGCAAAAGGGCTCCGCATTTTGAAAATGAATTCTAAGTTGCTGCTGCGTTGACTGAGAAAGCTTTGGCTTGGCCCACAGTCAAATCTGAGGACTTGAAAGCATTGTGGGCCTGCTCTTTGTTTTTGCGTGGTTGTGTTAACATGATGGAAGAACTTGAATGTATGAAAGAGTTGGATACACCAACCACCATGAGAACAGAAATGTCAAAACTGCTGTTTCGACCGCTGGTTCACAGTTCTTGTCACTGTCGTTGAACTGTAGATAGTATTAGACTCTGTCTTTGGTAATATTCAGGACTTGTTACTTGTGAAAACTGCTTTGAGGAGTGTGAATAAGTCTCTGCATAGAAAAGATGTAAGGGGAAACAGCTTTGCCACCACAGTACAGCTGCTGACTATGTGGAGACACATTCATACAGTGGTGGCCGAGGCTACCATACAAGGCGCCACCTGCTACACAGTTAAACATTCACTGGGAGCAGTTTGGGGCTCAGCACCAGAATACTTCAACATGCAGACTGGAGGAGCTTGGGATCAATCCGCAGATCTTTCAGTTAGTGGACGACCCACTCTCAGTCAAAGTCATCCCACCATACTTCATGTTAAGATGGAAAGAGCGAGTACAGCCTTGAAACAGTCTGAGAAACTGCTAGTCTGGTGCATTTGTTTCTCAGGGAACCTGTGGATATACAGGGCCAGAGTCCTGTGAATACTGCCTGTCAAGGTTAAGTCCAGCAAAGGAGACAAAGTGATACATAGTTATGCTTTTTTGGAATCTGGCAGTTCTGCCACATTTTGTTCATAAAGTCTCATGGAGGAGCTGAATATTGGAGGAAGACATACAAACTCTTCCTTTGGCACTATGGAAGAGAGTTCTAGTTCTCAAGATTTATCTCAAGACCACTTTTTAAAGATCTCAGCCTCGTCTCAGACTCGTAGGTTTGGGATTTTATGTCAAAACCACAACTCGGGACTATGACTAAATTGCCTATGAGTAAAAGGAGTGTTGTAAATAGTTAAGTTGATGTCAGCTCCTTTCCTTCTTGATTGTTTGCTCACAGAAAACAAAGCAAAATTCCCATACAAAAAATTCACCTCTGCAATGTCTTGACTATTTCATCAAGACATTTCTGAATGTACACATGTATACACACATCTGGCAATAAAAGAGGTGAATGAAGAGCATTAGTTTTTTGTGTTTTAATGGGAAAGTGGATCTATCAAATAAATCTGGGGGGTGCCTCAACCCCCCAGAGTACTGGTCTTGTTTTAATCTCGATACACTCTGGTCTTGGTCATGACTTGGTCTTGATTTAGGTGGTCTTGACTACGACACTGCCATGGGTCAGGAGAAGGTTGTTCCAACATAGACTCTTGCCAGCCTTTAAGTGTCTAGTCTCAACAGTGAGTGCTATTACTCGATGTGCTCAATCAAAGGAAAAAGTCTGTAACAACTGGCATTATCATTACACATGAAGACCTGGCACAGTGGCCATACCTGTCAGCCATCAGAGTTCCTCGCATAAAAGCCAGTGTTTACTTGTTGATTAGTAGCAATGCTCCCAAGTTACTGGAACCCTGGGAAATTGTCAACAGCCAAGCAGGAGGCCCATATGATATGAAAAGACAGTGGGTCAAAAATGGTGGGATGAGTCATTAATGGTCCTGTGCAAGGCAGCGACACCACTAACCTGGAAGTTGGACTCGCTGTTGCTGCTGTGAATACGATCTCTGTTTACACGCTGAACTGCTGAACAAGCAGTACATGTATGATTTCAATGAAGGGGCCTTCTGAGGACAAGGAAAGCCACTATACTACTTACATCCTTGATTAATGAAATTATTTTGGATTCCAGTGCTGCAAGCTTTTCCCCAATTTAAATTGTTTTCCCATTTGGTCCAATTAAATTAAGGTCTATATTTGGGAACAATGTGTTTTTGATTAGACAATCAGGGTAAACACTGTTCCAGATTTTCTCCACCAAAGTAACAGAGATACAAACAACTGCTCATAAACATGAAATTATTAGTGGAAAAAGTGCCATCTGTTGGAAGTCAAAGGGATTGTAAGGATGTGAGCATGCTGCCGCCACCAACAATTATGGATGTAAATTGACCAGCATCTTTAGACAACTATTGACTTGCTAACAAAAACAGAGGGGATGCCATCATTGGGCCATCAAGTTGGGCCAACAAGATGAGGCTGAAGAGAAAAGTGACTTATTCCCGTTTGGAGTCGGAGGCTAACCAGCTTCGATGAATACTTTGTTTCTTGTGGATTTATCATTGTATTTGGGTTTTCAGGAAGTTTTACGGTACAACACAGTGAGGAATGAATACCCCTGTGACAGTAATGTTATCTGTGAGGGAGTGACACTTGAGAAACATGTTATTGTAGATGTGTGTGACATTTGAAGCATGTCTCTTTTAAAAGAATATTATGTTTTTGCTGTTGATTAGTATAACAGGTGTAGTTATTCATTATATCTGATAAGCCTCAGTTTGTAGTCATAGGTTACTGATGATTTAATTTTGTATTGCCGGTAGTTAACCAGATCGATAGCTTTCCAGGGTTGTTGGTAATTGATCATAATTTGCATTCTATTATATTTACTTAAAAAAATTGTGTCTAAAGCACGGCTTGATTTGTGTGTGGCAGCCAGCATGTTGCTTTTAACTGAACCAGCTTTCACAATAAAGTTAGAGCAAATTTTATATATGTCTAGCTTGATAAAATATATATTAAAACTCCTAAATTAAACTGTAATCCTTCTTTCTGGAAAAAGAGGAATTGGATTTATTTAATGCAGAAGGCACTAGCAGATATATGGTCGGAGGCTTTACAATCTAATGTTCCATGTTAAGTGTCCACTTTCATTTTTAGGTCAGACTTATAAACAAACATACCAGCTTATTCAGCCAGTCCTCCCATGGTAGACATGAGGTGTAAAGGCATAAAAAAAAAAAAGAGTAACACACATAATGACATACAACCCTTTAATATTTTCAGTTTTA
This sequence comes from Chaetodon striatus, assembly GCA_029783705.1. NCBI lineage: Eukaryota > Metazoa > Chordata > Actinopteri > Chaetodontiformes > Chaetodontidae > Chaetodon > Chaetodon striatus. The sequence goes on from JAPZEB010000001.1 coordinate 16,710,782, forward strand.
TAGCACTGTGTGTTATATAGGCTCCTTAAAATTTAGTTTACTCATGTATTAAAGCATATAAATAAACAGGCGTAAGCATTTTTGAGCATGTGCAAATATGTATGTATGTATAAATACAGCACTTTAAAAAACACATTCTATACATATTCCTCAGCGATATGAAATGCATCTTTTTCTATTTTCTTCCCTTCCATTGTGTAACAATATGCTGAATGGGTGCACTTTGATGGGGCCTTGGGCCTGGCGCACTCTGTATAGTCAAAGTAACAGCTGGCAGCAACAACAACAGCAGCAGCAACAGAAAAAAAGACATCGGAGATGGAGCGGGATGGAGATGGATGGATGGATGAGTGATGATCTGATAAGCTGCCTTACCCTCAGGCCGACCCATCTCCTTTTTCCCTTTGGGTAAAAGCATTCTGGGCAGGAAGAGAGAAACACAGAGAACAGAGCATGATATAAGAGTAACCTTCTGGCAAGTTGTTATAGACATTTTGTCTCACAAAATGACAGCCATGCGTTTATTTCACTTGAACAGTAAAGCTACTATCCACAGATGTCATCTCTCATCTGGTGACGGTGCTGCCCAGATTAGACCAGATTAGACCAGCTGCCTTCAAGTGCTGTTGGAAATATTGACTGCAAATCCCCAAAGAGGGAATCAAGTGGTACATGCATATTAGGAATTATAATTCAAATCATTATTATTATGCCCTAAAAGTATCTGGACAACAGAAATTACAAGACCTAATATTATATGTTTGTTTAGTATATAGGAGCCATACTCTGGTGACAAAATTCCCTTTTCGCCAGATTTCTTGGGTCAAACCACATCTTTCTGAAAATGCCAGCGTCATTTCAACCAAGGTTTTCCATCATTATTTATTTTGGCCCAAATTACAGCCTTAAATTTTATTAAATCTCCACAGAATTAGTTAAATAACATGATCTGTGTTGTGTACGGATCTTTTGCACATCCTAACATTCACAGACCTGAATAAATCAGGGGGCGTTTTACCCCTAGGAGGCGCCACAAGATCAGGAAGTTTATCACTCAGAGTTTATTGACTTGCTCTTTGTTTGTTTGTTTTGCCATAATCTAGGGTCACTGCTGCAACAAGCCAAGGCTGGGAAATGAGTCCTGGATGTTTTTGCCTGGAGACTGGTGAGGGAAGTAAACCAGGTTTAAGGTAAGTCAGCTCACTGTGTTACTGTGTGGGTTGTTAAATGAGCAGTGTTTGTCAGGCAGATCAGCGCTCTGCTGACTGACATGTGAGGCAATGTAGGATTCCAGTGTGCGACTTCATGACAGCTCTCAGTCAGCTAGTTGTTATTCAGGTTTGATAAAAGTGGCAGAATGATGGCTCTGGATGGAAAGTGCATCACTTTGATTTGTCAGAGAGAGGAAAAAAAACCACAAGCACAGGCATGTCAGTCTCATGATATCGATCTGGTAAATGCTCCGGGTTTGCGTTGTTATTTCCACTAGCTGACATTTCTGATTGGAATTGTCATAGTGTCATGTTGTGGCGTGCCATAAAGAGGTGCTGAAGAAGTGGGGAGTGACACTTCTTTTTCTGAGGAAAGCAATATGTTGTTTTCTGCTTTGTAAGTTTAAATGCTAAAACTGAGCTTGCAGAAGATGTCAAAGATAAGCCATCATGATGGTGCTGATTCAGGGTTCAACACTAATTTTTAAATGTGGTCGCCAGGCTGGCAACCAGGCGTCAGCTTTTGTTGGCCTGAACTGAAAATATGGTTGCTATTTTTAGTAAGCTCATATTTTGAGTAAAAAGGATACTGTGCGGTTATAAATCAAAGCTTTATTATAGTAACCAAACCACCTGCTTTGTAGTTTGTGTTTTATCTGACACCTTTCATGTGTTGTACTGTACATGCTTTGCAATATCATTTTCTGTCTAGTTCAAAGATGCCATGATACTTTGCCTCCCAAGACTTCACAAATGTCCTTTTTTTCATTCCACTTCATCTGGTTCTTTGTAAGTTTAACCAGTATGCACCTTCCCTTGTGATATTGACAGGTTAGACAAGCTTCAGTCAAACAACTTAATTTACTTTACCCTTATCTCTCAAACAGAGGCCTGTGCATTCATTAGTAAATGCACCAAGGCACGTGCAGCATTGTCTGGTTCTGGTTCTGACCGTGACAGCAATATTCAAATATCACTACTGCAACAAGTATTTACAGTTTATTTATTTTGGGGTGCATGCTTTGCTTTTTGTTGTCCTTATTTTTATATGTTAAAATGTCCAAGAATTGGTTGTCAGTTTCTCAAAATGGTTGCCAGTGGAAATCTCGTAACTGTTACGGTCGAGCCGTGTGAATGTGTGTTTTGCGCCTGGCTGTGTGCGTTTTGTAACAGTACCTTCTAACATGAATTGGGTGAATCACTACGTTTGGTTTGAGTTGACACCCCTGATGTGCAAATCTTTCAGTGCATCCCTTTGTTTTAAGACAAGTTAGCTTTGTGATGTTTGATTTCTAAAACAGACAGAGGTACTTTTTCAGGATTTATCAGGATTTATGAATTATTCCCAGGCAATGGTCTTGAATACACAATTTGCATTCC
>JAPZEB010000001.1:16719558-16734204 GCA_029783705.1 Chaetodon striatus
TGTGAGGCATGACAACAAGGTGTTGAATTAATTTCCTTATTTGGCATTACCTGTATGTCATAATAATGTGTATGTGAACAAACAGAGCTAAGACGTTAAGTTTCAGGAGTATGTTGTTGCTCTGTTGTCTTTTCGGTTTTGGTTTTCTTAGTTGAAGCATAAACAGTATCCTGAACTGTTTTTTATTGTTGTTTTTTACAAAATGCAGTTAAAGGGACAGTTAATCCTTAAATATAAATACATATTTTTCCTCTTACCTGCATTGCTATTCCTCAGTCTAGATTGTTTTGGTGTGAGTTGCCGAGTGTTGGAGATTTTGGCCACAGATACGTCTGCCTTCTCTCAAATATAATGCAACTAGATGGCACTCGGCTTGTGGTGCTCAAATAACCAAAAAAATACATTTGAAAAATTCATCAGCAGTGTCTCTTTCCAGAAATCATGACCTGGTAGCTCACACACCTTGTTGGTAGCAGTTTCATGTAGGAACTATTTTCTTTCAAATGTATCTGCATCTGCTCATGGATGGCTGAGCTGTAATGTTAGCTAGCTCAGTGGTGCTAGCAGTAGACGCTGCTAACTTCAGTGCGGAGATTCACACCAAAACAATCTAGGGTACGTACATAAATCCAATCTGGCACACTACACTTAAACTGTTGTTTGAAGAAATAGTGTTCTATGTCTATGTTAATCACGCATTCACACTGGTCTACACTTTGCTGCGCCGTCTCCCCAGACAGAGTGCCATGAGTGTGTTCTACCACTCCTAAGTTGTGGTGCTCTGGATAACTGAACAGTACAATTCAACAGCACTCTGGATTTACGAACAGTCCAGTTTGTGCTAAAGTGCACCCTGGCACTCGGGGTCAGTGTTTCCAAACGCCCCCCTAAACTGATAGATAGCACTATAGGTAAGAGAATAATATGTATTTTTGATTTTGAGGTGAACTATCCCATTAACCCTAACAGTATATAAATTAAGGTTTGTACCAAAAATGATTTTCATTATCGATTAATCTGCTGATTAGTTTCTGGATTGCAAGATAATATTGGCACATCATCAGTATTGGCTGATTTTGGCTTTAAAATTCGGGAATCCGCTAACATGCTAATAATATCGGCACATCATCGACATCGGCCAATATCTGCTTTAAAATGAACTATTAAAATTGGCCAACAGGCTTTTTCTTTTATTTTGCACAATGAATGAATATTACATACATTAAAAAGCTTTCTATTTCATGTCTCCATCTGCTGGTGGGCCATCACGATAAGAGTATACATACATAATATGATGTTAATTCCGCTACAGAAGAGACTTGATGATCACTAGAATTAGGTGAGAAAACAAGGGGATATATTGATATCAGTATTGGTTATCATCCAGATAAGTTGTTATATATAGGCATATCGGATATCGGCAAAAAGAATCCAATATGGTACATTCCTAATTGTTTGGTCTATAAAATGCCACTAAATGGCAAAAAATGCCCAGCGCAAGTTCCTAAAGCCCAGATAGCATCTTGTTTTGTCCAACTACCGGTCCAAAATCAAAAGATAGTCAGTTAGCAAAAGACAAGGAAAAAAAGCAGTTCCTAAATTACTTAAATTTTTGCCAGAAAAAGTGACATAAATGATTAATTGATTACAAAAATCATAGCGTATGCATTTTCTCTAAATCTACTAATTTATCAATCAAAGAACTGTTTCAACTCTATATACACTGAAATTATTTGTGTGTGTCAGTGTGCTATGTTAACCTCATTTGAACAATTCATCGCATCCGGATTTGCTATTTGACGGCAGCTTCACCTTTAAGTACGGCAATTCAGAGCAGCTATAAACACTTTTTGTTGGATGACACATCGTACAAAACAGCATGTTTAGAGCATACGGTGGCCTTTAGTGCCTAAGTTACATAATCTCTGCTAACATCTTCTTTTCCTGTTTCCTATTTGTATTTTTACACATAAGTGTGAGTATTTATTTTTGTGCACTTAAGCATCTCCTCTCTGTCTTTAAGGCTGACATTTTTCCAGGAACTTTAGTGGCTGTTTTTTTCCACTGAAATTTACCAAGTTCATGGTTCTGCATGTGTGTGCTTCATTTTAAGCATTAAATAGCAGCATGTCTCCCCCTGTGTGTTTGAGGCACCTTGAATGCCCTTAACCAGCACTAATAGGAGATAATGATTGGTGCTCAACAAAAAGCGAGATTCATTTTGAATTATTAACAAGTTAACTTTGTAGTGGAGGCACTTTATCCCCGAGGACAAACAGCCCAAATGTTTGCAAAATATAATTAAGCCGAGGCATCTTTAAATGTCATTGCTGCCTGTGCCATGTTTCAAATTGTTCTGCATCAACAGAATTTAATGAGATGGCTAAGGAATCCATTTCCTGCAAGCATGTGATAAGCCACACATACAGTGGAGCACTTTCATTGATTGCCAAAATAAAGCATTTTGTATGCAAATGGGGGAATGGAGTGGCTAAGCTGATTCAGCCTCATGGACACCAAATAATGGTCTTTACAATTAATACTTTTACATGCTATCCATTGAAAATTTCATCTTCCATTTAATGGCTCTAAAACATTTACACATGCCCAGAAAAGAGGGGGGAAATGCACTGTGTTCCAATGGATTAATATGAAAGCCAACAAACAAATAAAGCCATGCATCCCTCCCTCCCTACCCCCAGAGTATTGGTCCCTTTCCTGCCGTCTCATGCTCCTGCACATTTTGGATTAACAGATAATCTTTGAACATGAAGGAAGGTCTGCTAACCCCGAGGGGGTGGGATGTAGTGAGTGAAAGAGAGCACAGGATTGGAGGCAGTGCTGCATTGTTTGAACGTAATGTGCTTGTCTTGTTCTTGTTAACATGCAGCTCTTTTTGTAGTGGTGATACGGCCTTAAATACCCCTCCTTCACTCTTGCAGGTTGTTTTACAGGAGACCCACAGGTCTGAATAGATAAAGGGCACCCGGGTAACAGGGGCGTCAGTCACAATGGAAACCTTTCAGCTGTGTTTTTAGGAGTATTTGTCAGGAGCAACAAATCACTTGTAGTCAGTTAGCGTATACATCCATGGAGCCTGCTGTTGACCTGTCTGGTATCATGTGTTCAACACTTTAGTTACAGACAACCACTAAGAACAAGAGAAAAATACATATGGAGATATTTTTTCGCCGACTCGACCAGTAGATGGTCTGGCCAAATTGTGTCCCATCTTGTGCCTTGCCTAGGGTACTACAGTGCTGTATGATGAAGGCTTTACTGTGTCTGTGTAACCTATAAGGCACTTTGCATTATTTACTAGTAGGGCTACATCTTCAGTACGGATCCATCTTGAAGTTCTGTTACATTGATCTTATTCTCGCATTTTGAAAATATGGACAAAATAAATCAAATTCTGACAAGTGTCAAGCTTGTAAACAAAGCTATTTAAAGATAGCATTTATTACACTATATTGTTTTGACAGGACAAAACAACTTACCAAGAATCAATCTTATTTTCCTGTCAATCACCTTATACAACATCACATTAGAAATGATTATTTTCTCATAAAAAAATATGATGGAGCTTTGGATCCACTCACTCAGCTATCTACAATATATAACCGTACCTCCTGCATCCCCTCCTGTGCCTCCTCTGATCTGTCCAAGATCCTCTGTGTCTGGTCCTGCACATTTTATTTTGTCCTGTGCTGCCTTTGTTATTTCCTGTGTCATCTGTGTCCTGTTAAATTTGAGCTACATTAACAAGCTGGGAATGATTGTACGAATCCAAACGTGTAAATATTTGTGCCACAGGAACATTTGTACATGTATGAAAGGAAAAACAAAGATTTTACATGAGAATTGCGACACGATGGCACAGAACACACAGCGCAGTATAGAAACACCAACACTGCAACCCTCTGTTGAGTTGGCTTGTTTCTGTGTAGGCACAACAAACAACAACTAACACATACATGCTGCTATGACGGCTTTGTTGAATCTAGTACACATCTGTTTCAATAAGTGTATCCTACAACCCCCTCTGTGTATTAATGCTGTAATGACAAAAGAACATGTTTATTGGTGTTTCAGCTAGCTGGCGAGTGTGGCATCATTGTAGCCTCAACACAAGCACAGTAAAGATGTGCGTCTATCTTCAAGTCAGAGTTTCCTGAGGATTTTGGTGGGCTGCCCCCTGAAAGTTGGGGATTCGAGTCATCAATCGGAGACCCCTCAGTCGACTGAGATTGCTTCACGTTGAGCGGTTGTTTGTTTGTTTTGCTAGTCAGTGTGCTGTGCAGTGTATTTATGGGGATGTTTTGGTACCAAGATTTAGCTGTTGAGTGACTGGTCTTGACTTTCATGCTACTCTTTGGTACAGACAGCTGCAGACACCATGCAGCAGCCTGGAGGAAGAGGCACTGAGATCACCGTAACTTATTTCTCCTGCTTAGAAGTTGTGAATTTAGTTCACAGCAACTTCATACATTACAGTCTCTGGCTTTTTTTTATATCTAGTGTCGGCAAAAATGTTGTTGCACATTTCTGATCCCTTGTTAGCGCAGTTAGCTTGTTTACTATACTATATATTTATTACATGATTGCAACTGTCACACTGAGCGTCCCGCTGAGCCTACTCAAACTTTCAAAGCTTTATATGGAAAAAAATGGTCAAATATTCATATTGAACCACCAAATCTGACTCGACTGACATAATGCTGAGGCAGGTACAGCCCTAGATTTTGGTTTGGTCATAAATGCCTTGAATGTATACAGCATGTGTCGACTGGTAGGCTGTTCTCATGCACTGTTTGCACGTATACCTATGAAAAGTAATGTACCACGATTCGTATATAACTCATGTGATCATGAGCCAGTTATTTGTGTGTATGTAATGTATCAGTGGATGGGAGTAAACACAAAAATGGCAGACTGAAAAGCCTGTGTAAGGAGGCAGGTGTGGGTGGTGGACTGGTCAAACAACACAGGACTTTCCCTCAAAGACTGGTGTTTTGAACCGTGTGAAACCAAGTGAACTTTAAATTATTTTAAAGTACATAATCACCAGTGTTTCTATCCTAAACTAAATCGAGGTTACATTATTTGCCTAAACTTAATCGGTGTAACTTTATGTTAAGTATGCAACGTTATTCGTGGGGCGCTAATTTGTTAGATATCATATGAACCATTGTATGCCGATGTGTAGTGACTGGTGTGGTCGGAGCACTTGACCAAATTCCTATTTGCATTGTAATGGAATTAGTAGTTTTTTTAATAGATCTTGACCATAGTGAGAAGAGCATTGTATGTGTCTACAGAAAACACTGATGGAACTGTATGTATCCATAAATTCATTGATATTTTACAATTTTTCACTGTTGTGGTTCAGTGAATCTAGGAATACTACCCTTCTTAAAACCAAATGGCAAAGTTTATTAAGTGATCTTGGACCAACTTTGTCTTGCCATATCAGTGCTTTATGGATTTGTGTTGTTCATCAAAGTTACTCTTTTAACTGTAAGACCTCAACTGCTATCCCCCCTTCATCCCTTCTGCACTTTTGCCCTTCACCCCCCGCAGTGTGTCACTCTCAAAATATGAACCCGGTATCATTTTAGAGTCAAGGACAGCAGCAAAAACTGTTGACAGCAGTGTTTGAAGTAAATGAGAAAGCTGAGCCCTTCCAGAGCTACTGAAAGGCGGCGAGAGAGCAAGATGGGCAAGAAGGACGATGGTGATGGGGCTGACCTTCTGATCAGGTGAGCGTGAGGAGGCCTGAGGACAGAATCCCCTCTCTGCTGCCCAGGCTGAAATTTTGTGCTTGAGAAGTGTTTAACTTTCTCAAATCCCAATTGCACTCAGTGGGGAGTGTCCTCTTTCCCTTTGCCCACAGGTTTAGTGGCTGCCCCTATGCCTGGGGGGTGGGCGTGTGGAGGTTGGGGGGGATCAATAGGATGGCAGCTTGCCTGTTTGACAGAGGTGAAGTTAAGCTAGGGGAGAGAGAATGGGGTGAGATAGTGAGGGCTATAGATATCTGAGTAGGAATTATCCATGACACCTGGGCTCTCAAGCTGCAACCTTTAAGCACATGATTTAGGATCACCTCTATTTGTGGGATAGCCGTAGCACATTCAGCACATTCAATCCGAGCCATTGTGCTCTGTTAGCTCTCACAGCTGAGAGACATTGTCAGTTATTTGTTTAGAAATGCTTCCATTGTTAAATCCTCCCACCATCATTGTTTCAGCCAGGCAAATTCAATTCTCTTTTGTACCTTCTTTAGTTTCACTTAGTTGTCAGGAAGATGTGTGAAAATCTCCTTTAAGTCATTCAGTCCATCCCCGTATTTTTCTGCACCACTGAATTGATACAAAAATGTTGTTTTTTTCATGTGATAATATATCATTCGTAATAATCTCCCTTTGCTGTGAGAACGGTGTCAATAAACTGACATGTTAAGAACAAATGCAGCCGCCTTTATCTCTGTAAAAATCCACAGCCTTTGCTTCAAACAAAGACAAAAACAAACTGTGCTTTCATGTTTTACCTTATTTCTTTTAAAGGGGGATAACCCTGGATAAGACTGAAAATGTTGGCTTTCAAAAGGTTGACATTTAGCTATTGTAGATATAATGATGGATACAAGAGATGGAGCACGTTAATGGAAAATGACGATGTCACGGTTCATCTTCCGAATTGAGGCACATTAATCCACAGTGTTATGGAAAACGCTGATAAAAAATAAATGCACTGCATATTTGTAACAAGTGGCATCAATTTCCCTTTTGACTGTCACTGAATGAAGATTTCTTCGCAGATTGCATTATTTACTCTGCTCAGAAAATCACAGAACTGTAAAATCCTTGCTAGCATATTTCTTGGTGTTCCTGATTTCTGGGCGAGATCCCAACAAAGGCAATGTAAATGTGATTGGTTTTAAATGCCCCATAGTGACAACTAGCTTTCATCATACCTACATTAATTAAACCGGGCTTTACCATAGACTTTGACACAGTCATTTCCAGGCCAATTGTGTATGCATGAGTGGTTCTGTCTTGGTCTGCTTTCTGATGATAGGCTTGTGCCATATGTTGATGAAAATAGCTTGAAGTAATCTGAATCTTTGAGAAGTTTATAAAGAGAGAGTTCAGCCGCGGGAACATGGCAAGTTTACAGATCCTCTGTGCTGCCAGACAAGGTGTCTTAATGAAATAAGGAGCATCAGATTGACTATAAGATACACTGATGAAATGAGCGATGAAGGCTGCTTTGAAGGAGGAAATGCTTTTATGTGTTCCTCAAAGGAAACATAGGAGCATCACAAAGACAGTATACTGGGACATATACTTGTACTGTGGTACAATGCATGAAGCTGGGCGATAGGGAGAAATGCAAATATCGCAGCATTTAAAAAAAAAAAACCTTTATATGGATGTTGCAACAATATTGTAGTGTTGACTGTTGGTGCTTTCACAAAATATTTACACAATGAGATTTTTTTAAATCTCTGTGGGTAATGGCAAATAACAAAATAGCTAGAACAGTCTGGTAAGTAGGGGATATGGCCCTAAAATAATATAATGATATTTCAGGGTGTTTTTGTGATAACAACATTCTCAACAATATGAAAAATTAGTGAAAAAAAAATAAAAATGTAAGAAAATAGCACTGCAACAAACAAGTGATATAGTTTTACATGTCAACAGTCTGCCTTCAAATATTCAGTAAAAATTAAATTGAAATAATATCTCATTTCTTTAGTTTGTAAACAACAATAGTAACTAAGAGTGACATCCAGATTCTGTATACAATATTAATAGTTATGCTCAGCCATTTCTCCTCTAACCATCACGCTGTAACTTGTGACAGGCTGTTATGATACCACGACCATCATTTACATATATGTAGTTTTTTGTCGAGCATGGGTTAACGTCACCAAAGGTTTATGCCAAAATCACTCAATGACACCAACTCCCAGAGGGGAGAGGGAGAGATGCTGTGCTGCTGCCAGAGGAGCAGCTGACTGAGTTCCCCTCTGAGCAGTAACTCGTTAAGAGTCTGAGAAGTTTGGGGCTCTTCATAAAACATGTAGGACGTCACACTTTATTTCACACTACTGAAGCTGCTCCTCTTTCTTGAACCACCACGCAGTCAGTAATAATTCCACTTTCAGCCATGCTTGTTGTTGCCATGGGTAACAGTATGATGTAAATATGTCAAGAAGCCAAAGTATCTGCAATATCACAATATGGATTTAATGATATTAAGAACTATACCGGTATTATCGCGAACAATATGATATGGCACACCCCTACTGGTAAGCTGAGAAAATGACATCCTTTTATTGTAATATGGCCGATAAAACCAGGAATAGATAGCTTGATATGAAATGATATTTTGCTGAGCCCTAGAGCAGGAAATTAAAACAGCAGTCGTCACTATAGTTTGGATTTTTGAGGTTGATACCAATATCAGTAATACTTGATAGGGTTGTATATTGTTTTAAACTATCTCCTAAAAATTACATTTGTATGTTACTTAACTGCTTTATTAATAACGCTGTTGTGGCAACATGATCACTGCCTGGATTACGTTCAGAAACAACGCTTATCTGAGGTTGCGGTTGTACAAAGTGCATGACCTTGAAACCAGAACCGTCTTAGTTACAGGCACTGGATGTTCTTTGGTTAAGGTTAGGGCAAGATCGTGATTTTAGTGTATTATAATTAAAAAAGTAATAATAGAAAATAGTACTAATACTGCCAGATATGTTAATTAGGAACATTTCCTTATTATGTTAATAGAAAACGTAATTTGCTCAGCATTGTGTTTCCCTCAAAATGTATTTGCTGTTTTAAATTAGTTGTATATAAACATAATTTCTAGGTGTTGGGGCTGCAATATGTAAGCTTCCTTTTTATACCTAAACATTTTTAATAAGGGTCCCTTATATTTGCTTTTCAAAGCACTGGAATCAAAATACTGAGTGAGACATTTAACTGTTTGAAAACAATATAAAGAAATAATATTTATCAATACAGTGAGTGACATCTGTTTGTATTTGCAAAGCCAAAAAATAAGAAACTGACAGAGAAGCAAGAGATGCTCGGACATCTTGCCATCCCATGTACTTGTTGAATAAAACATCTGTCTCAAGCACAAGGTAATGGCGATGAGAGGGCTTGTGTTTGCAGAGATGAAACTCCCTATCCTCCACTATGCCCGAGAGAGTTTAGCCTTGATGCATTTTACACCAGCCCCAAAAACCTGCGTTGACAAGTTATCTGTGACCTGTGGTGAGAGCGGGAATGGCTGCGGTGAAAATCAATCTTCGCCTCTCCTCTCGCCTTGAATACCAGCAGAGCAAACAAACAGGCCTAAACAATACGATATATACCACATATCAATTACACTAAATGCCTCAGTATCTATACTTCACTGTCCCAGGCACACACCGGTTACAAGGCACACACGCTGCTGTAAGACGATAATGGTGCTGCATTGTTCCTCACCATCTGGAGGGCTGATAAGGCCTGCCTGTGCATAGTTGATAATGAGAACAGGCAGAGGAAAAGTGAGTGTTAAACATTTCCTTGGCCCATGAAAAAGGTTCCATTAAGTCCACTGACCCCAATTGAATATTAATGAGCTAATTAACGGATTTATTGTTATGCGCAATTTCTGGAGGGGCAGTTTTTTTCAAGTGCTATTATTTTTTCTAATTATTTTCTGTAGTTTTTATAATTGAATCTTTGTAGCTGCCAGCATCCTGTTTGTGCCTTGGCAACAAGAAAAAAGCAGTTGGCATCTGTTTTTCCTTCTTTTAGCTCGCTGTAACTACAACAAAAACAAGAAAATGCTTTTTCGATACCAGCTTATTTGTCATCAAGACCGCTCCCCATTCCTCCCATCAACGCAACACAAGTCCCAAAAATATGACTCTTTAAATGCACCATCTTGGCTTATCTGTTTTAGAAATATACAGGGCAAGTGATGTTCAGGTGTTGGATTACAAAAGTGCAATTACTTGGTTTACTGCAGGCTGCATTGCATGGAGGACTTGACAAAGGTTTAAATGGGCAGTGACAGCTGGGCTTGATAGATAGCATAATCAGCTGATGTAGAGGATGCACTGAAGCAGTCCTCAGTGGACAGCTGGAGAGTACAGCCAGCTACTGAGAGAGATGGTAACCTTGGGAGGAATGACTACTGATACTTTGTTTAATGGATACACGAGGTATGCGCTTCAGCTTCCGCATCCTCCCAAAGTAGATTGTGCCTGTAATTGTTTGATTGTAATTCAATTGTACACCAGTGCTGAATTATGTAAAAAACACTGTTATATCCAAGGTCAGTTTATTTTCTGAACCACACCGTTTCCACACAGATTCATTTTCTATAATATAAAATAATTCCAGCATGAGCCGCTCTCTCTGGATGTGTAGAGGAAATGATCATCCTGGGAGAGACCCCAGGGCAGACCCAGGATGTGCTGAAGGGACTACATCTCCCAGCTATCCTGGAATTGCCTGGGGATCCCCCAGGTAGAGCAAGAGCGAGCTGTGAGAAAAAAGGATATGAGATACTCTGGTTTGTGCCTCTTTTGTTAAGCTTAAAACAGAATACTTGAATTGACCGGTTGCAAGTGTTCAATTCCAACCTGCATTTTTACAGCTGTGTTCAGGGTTATGATCAATTTGGACGAGCAATTGTAGAAATTTCAATAAGTCTACTGAGATAGGGAAATTCAAGCAGAGCTGAAAACACTATCTCTGCTTTGATAGCGATGAATAAGAAGCAGCAGGGGCCATTCAGATAACCTTTTTGATAACACTAATGTAATTATTATTACATTTTGCTGTCTGCATGTTTGCGTAATTCTGTTTATGGCTGAAATTCGATTCCAGCTTAATAAAACCATAAATTTCTTTTGGTTACTTCACCAATATAACTCAGAGTAATGAACTCATTTTGATGTTGTATGGAAATTTTGTCTCATTACAATAATTTTGCCTGATTCACTCGGCAGCCGATATTAAGAGTAAGGCCCTACAGTCACAGACTGGGTTATTATGCTATACATCACAAAGTGCATTAGGCTCATAAAACCTGTCAACAAAAAGGTTGGAAAGTTTGTGCGCATGGCCCAGCAGGTTAATATATTTCCTCCAAAGACCGTCTAAAAGTGTCCAAGCTATATTGCTGCTACACAGAAACCAATTTTCTGCTAGTTGGGGATTCCAGATTCACTACCCATCCCCCCCCCCTTTTACACACATTACGACACAGATGCGTTTCCCATCAAATCGGCTGTTTAGTCTGTCATAATTTCTGTACAGAATGTAGAGCTGATCTATTTGTAAAGTTGAAATCTACAGTCAGATTCACTGGGCAATTAGGTAAACCACATGAGGGAATACAGCCCCTCTGTAACTGGAGATTTTTTCATAAACATACAGAAAGTGAGTGAAATTAAATCAATTCCAGACACAGTCATGCTTTGTCTTCATGAGGCTAAGACGATGGCTCACTCAACCTCACAGACTCCCTGAAAAAGACTTTGCATCCTGCAGCTGGATGTTATATTGTCGATTAAGCTGGCTTTCTTTGAATCCTTTTCCACACCAAACCTAATGTATGTTTTGGAACACATTTAGGATTTAATATTTCAAACTGCAATGTCATTCACCAACCTCGTGGAGACTCATTGTGCCCCTCGTAACTGCCAGAACGCAGCCACAACTTTCCAATAGCAATTCATTATCATTTTAACTGCATCATTTTAGTGGTGAAAGCAAGTCCTTCACGCAGCTTTTGGACATAGGCATTCCATTTGCCTATAGCTGACACCCTCATTGATAGAAGCCATGATTGCCCACGTGGCTGGCGAGTGAGTTGTACTCACACTTATAAAGAACCAAAGTGGGGACAAAGATCATTCAACGGCGCATGGTAATTGTTTTGCAAACTGCATGTCAGTGTGAATGTGCGGCGCTGAAAGAGCCTTCTTTGCACGGCGCTCTAAGGCGTCAAATGCAGTTCTGAAATAGCTTGATGCTTCTTGAAGAGGGTAATCTTTTGTAACAATCAATTACAATACATTTCCCCCTCTGTCTAGGCACTAATAGCTCCTGTCTGTGCACATGATGAGGCATGTCTAGTAAATATACACTGTTTTCCTTTTAAATGTCTTATAATATGCATGGGGAACACAGAAACACACTATGATAGAGGGGTTGAGCATCAAAGCTGGAGAAGCAATTCAGCCGAGTTCCTCAGTCAAAGAAATGAGAATGGAGCAGTTTGTGGCTTTCCTCCCATTAGCCAGATTGAATTACTGTGTTTTACTTTTAAGGGCCATCTGTTCTGGTTTAAGTCATATTTCTAAATCTGTCATGTAGTGTGTGTGTGTGTGTGTGTGTGCGTGTGTGTGTATGTGTGGAGAACGCTTCTTTGATGGGTGGGAACAGTTTTTTGCTGAAAATAAAATGATGTGTAAAGACTATTATGACATGTGTTACTTGTAAGTAAATGCTGTTGCAGTTTGCAGACTTATCAAGACAAAGGTCAGTCTCACCCTGCGCGACATCAGTATTGACAACTATGTTTAGTCAAAAAATACCCTACTGAAGGACTTAATTACAGAACACTCATCGCATTTAATGGACTTTGCAATATAACACAAGACACAGGGTTCATCCCCTTTTTCTTTCAGATTCAGAAGAATAAAAATGCATAGATACTGTATAAAGATAAAAGAAAGAGACTGTAATGTGGTAGGAGAGATAAAGAGATGGAGTGATGAGTGATGTGGTTCATTCAGAGGCTGTAGTGTAAGAGGCTTCATACTGAATTGCAATATGAAGTGATTATTCAAATGCCAGATGGTATCTGAATGAACTTAGAGATTGGACTTTGTTTTATAGTCAGTTACTTATTTTCTTCATTTTTAATTGCTTCTTATGTTAACCGGGCCTTTTGGCGTTCTCAGCTTTGCATGGCAGCACACATTTGACAGTTCAATTAGCCCTTTCCCCAAATATTTGCCCCTTTTACACTGTCTGCTCAATGCAGGAATGTTGTGCCATCATACCTCCTCACTGTTCTTTATGAAAGGTACGATTGCGATGAGGGGATAAAGCTGTCTTGCCTTTCAGCTAGCAGCAGGGGCAGTAATAGCGCCAAATTGACATCTATGTAAAAGGGACAGCTGGCAGGATGGGACCATGGAGGAGACCATGGTGCGACCAATCACCTGGGATTTAAAAAGCAGCTAGATGCAGTTAGCAGCTAACTCAACAAAGAAGACCAGCAGCCAAAAGTGTTCACAAACTGGAAAAAACAATGAGGTTTGGGAGCTCTTACCCTCCACACAGAGGACGAGATCAGCTACAATACAACAGGGATTGTAAAGGATTGTCATTGCCATGTTATGCCATTGTTATTGTTTTGAAAGCGCTACCAACGTGTATGTTATATGTGACACTAGGGCCCGAGGCTGTTGTGTTACAGGTCACACTCATCACTCCTCTTTTTCTTCCAGAATGCAGCCATGCTTTCTAAAATCACACATAAAGCCTCTGTTGTTTGTTTCTGTTTAAAAAAGCAAAGGCGGCATAATAAAGGGACTTCGTAGCACCTTATAGCGTGATCTCTGTGTGAAAAGGGCTATTGATTGCCTAATTATGCTAAACAACCGTAACTAGGCAGAGCAGGCCTTTAATGCTTTAAGAACAGTTCACACAAGGGATTTGTTACAAGATGAGTTGAAACATGCACCTACTTGCAATGCGCTGTTCTGCAACGTTCTAAACACCTGCCATTTCACACCAATGCAACTAGATTAGATGGTGTATCATCTCTATGCAACACCTCTCTGTACTTCCGTTCTAATTTTCAGCTTTTCAGGCTTATTTTGTGGCTGAATGTAATTTAAAGCTTCTTAAAATATGAATGCGGATAGTGATAGTGAGATACTGGCTACTGCTGCATTTGTAGTGATGAAATGGTGAAAAGCACAAATACAACGAGCAGTAGATGGGCTGTACTCATAATCAGTGTGTCACAAAAAATGGAGGCTTGGCGTCTGCAGTCATTTTCACTACAGCCGATTGGCTGTAGAAGCAGGTGTCATACTTTACGTTCCAAAACAGCTGCCGGCGAGTTGACCAGATGAGCTGCAGGTGACACCATCATCCGGCTTAAGTCGAGCTCAGGCGGCCAGTTCACACCACTGCAGCTTTTCTCTGCAACATTCCAAAACAGTTTTGTCTTGTTGCGAATCATTGGTCTGAACTGGGCTTTGGATTTCTCAACATGTTGAAGCAATGAGCATACATTCTAGTAAGCAAGATACTTGGTATGTAAAATTTTGGTTTGTGGTGTCCTTGTTGTAGCCTTTCCGAAATATCAGAGTGAAATTGCTAGGCATTGAATAAATGGTGCTTGTGAGTGCTCTAATGTGAGCTACATCTGTTAGCATGCCCGGCTAACTAGCATACTACGTACAGCAGTTGCCTTGCCAAGTGCTATTTCCAAGAGCACAAATAATGTAGCATTTCATACACTAATTTTTGGAGTTATGGCTTATGTTGCAAAAAAAAAAAAAAAAAAAACATATTAACAAAAGCACAATATTTCCCC
>JAPZEB010000001.1:16741638-16758184 GCA_029783705.1 Chaetodon striatus
GCTCTCTTAGCTTTTACAGTATATTACATACACAATAGAAACTCAGAGAATGTTATGAAAGGTATGTTCTTACACCTATTTCCCTTAACAGAAACAATTCAACCATACACCTTTTGATATTCTGCTTTCTCTTTCAAAGAACTAAGATTAACTTATTGCAAAACACACTTCATTCATACTTGCCAGAAATTAAATAAAACTGACCAAAACCATCTTAGTTAGACTTTTTAGTTATTCAGTTAGTTAGTCCATTGTTCCAACAATCAGACAATAACTATAACTAATAACTAACTCTGATTTGGTCAAAATAAATCCTTAATTCACCAAGTTAGATGTGAAAATATGCTGATTTCTCTGCAGTATGTCTCTCTGATGTTGTTTACAATCCTGTAACATTATCCCCACAACCACCAGCATCCTGTTTCACCAGTAGAGACCAGAGCCTGACCTCTGGTGGCACTTGCTGGTCACTACATACAATTAGTTCAATAGTAAGAGAACCACCTGTATTTTTGATGGTATTGAAAATCAAACCATTGAGATTTCCAAGTACCCTGGTATACTGTAACACTGTGATACCGCCTAAGCGTAAACATTACCAACCCAGTTGCTAGAAAAAATGTTGGCATTGAACGTTTCTGCAAACCACGGATTTATTACATTTGCATGTTATTATGTAGAGGATACAGTGAAACTTTCGACATCGCTGTGGTTAACATGTGGTTAGGTTTAACCACAAGAACCACTTGGTTATGGTGAGGAATATGTTTTGGCTTAAAGATACCCAGTTTTGGGGCACAATCCTGGTAGACAAAGCAGTGATGTCTTGTTTTAAAAAAAACCCAAAACAAATAAAAACAGCCACTTTTTGGGCCAAAATCCCGACCAGACAGCAGCAATGTTTCAGTAAAAACAAGCCCTTTTTGTGCCTGAAAAAAGCCACAGGAAAAACAGCAACGGGTTGCTACAAAACACCCGCGCTTGGTTACTAAGAACCTGCTGGGAAGACAATGACTCGCTACATCGCCATCCTCCTTCCCCTCCACCTCCAGATGACCAAGTCAGCTTTGATATTGTGTCACTTCACAAACATTGATATGATTCGTATAAAATGCTAAAATGTAACTTTTTCATGGTTTTGCAGAAACACACAATGCCAACATTTTCTTATGGTGACTGGGCTGTCACCACAGTGTGGTTTAACCTGCAGAGAAATGTACTGGTGATACAGTGCTGCTGTTATTAGACACTCATCAGGTATCCTTTTAGCAAAATCCATACACATGACCACAGTGAAGCCATCTACTCGCATTACGGTTTTACTCACCCTATTTTAGTTATGTCGTTTTTGTTCAGGAACACTGATAAAATACGGTAATTATGTGGAAAATATTTTAGGGTTTTTGTCTGCAGCATTGTATGTGGATATCTTAAATTAGCTCCAACTTTAGGTAGGGATTGAGCAATGAGCAAAAAGTAAAAAGTCTGCATAATATTTTTGAATATAAATTGAGGCACTGATGGCACAGGAGAAAATGCTATGTGGGGATTATTCACAGTTATATAATGTTAGGAAGAAAACCAGGCGCTTCTCATTTTGGTCACTTATCCCTCATTGTAAAGGTCTGTATATTTCATTGCTGGTGCAGCAGCTTAGGGGATACATTTCAAAGCAGCAAATAAAAATTGGCTAAACTTCCAAAATTAGCACTTCAAAGTCAAACATGATTTGCAGCGAGGGAAGGGGTGGAAGGGGTGGAAGCAGTGTGACTGTGAAAGTGCATTTGTAAAAGCTAACTGTGTGTGTGCGTGTGTATGTGTGTGTGTGTGGCGGAGCTGATGTACAGAGTTCAGCATTAGGCCTTAGAACCAATTTCTAGGCAAATTGGTTTCATTTAAGAATGAGATCACAGAGTAAGCAAACCTCTTTCAGGGCAAGTTCATGCATCTGTAGCCATTTATTTCAGTTTTATATGCATTGCTTGGCAGAGGCTGTTTGTAGGTAGAATATGCATAATCTTAGCCGTGGGCACCATGCTATAGTTAACGTGTTCACATTTACCTGTTATTACCATGAAGTTTAATAGTTTCTTCCATTTCATTGCATTCTGTCAAAAAGAGCTTCAGCAGTAATTTAGTATTTTGTTTTCTATATTCCTTCCAGCACTGTTGTGGAATCAGTGCTAATCAAAGCCACATGCAACTAATTGCCCTCTCCAGTCTCTCATAGCCCAAGCACACCCATTAGGCATCAATGGAACATATGTTGGAGTTTATGAGTGGGTGTCAAAATCAGTTTATTTTCAAGGAGAATAATAGTCACTTGACCATTGTTAGCATCCCTGCTCATGTTTTGATTTATTTAAGATAACTGTATTCACCACACTTTCAAACAAATGCTGTGGCTTTGTCTGAGGCTGTAAGGTCACAGCTGTCTGTGTGAAGGGCGGCATAATGGTTCATGAGTAGAGAATATAGATTATCCATTCAAATCGTTATATAATAAACATTAGGCATGCAGACACAAAAATACATCAAGCAACCTCATTGGCATCAACATCTCTTTTTTTTAATGATCAGCTGCTTTTTTATTTTCAAACAGTAAGAGACCAAATCCCACGTATACCCACGTAATGATGGCAGTATATCCAATACTGAATCATTCCAAACAATTACATTTCCCCTTGTTGTTTTCTATTCAGTGGCAAAGGACAAATCATCCTCTGGTCAGGATAAATATAGTCAAAATGTGATAAACAAGCAGTGAAGGACACTATTTTTAACTCTGTGGTTTGTTGAATTTAATACATATGTTTTTAGTGGTGGTATTGGCATGAGATGGAAATGCCAGTCCGTCCATCCATCCACCACTTTGGTCCATAGCTTTGAATTTTTTTTACAGACGTTCATGATCCCCAGATGTTGAATAATACACTCTGATGAATCCTGACTTTTCCTGATAGTCCAGGTTCCTTGGAAATACAATCATGATTTTGGTGATCCTCAGACATTTCCTGTAGCGGCACTGGCAGCTCAAATTTTGCATTTATACTGCGATTTATCTCCACATCCACTAGCTGTTTTTTGTCCACTAACCCTGGCTTGGCTTGACTCAGTTTGACTCCATACAAGCACCTGTTTGAAGTTCTGTCTTTAACCAGTGACACACTTGTCTTGAGTCGATGGCGTTTACAAGCATCCCTTCTAAGCGCTGTTTGCTATTTCACTGTGCAACATGTGACTGTATTGTCCCTAAATGATGACAAAGCCCAACTGATGCCACAACAAGCCACTTGGATGTGATTGGGTGTGTTTTGACCCGACTCCAAAATGGGTCTGTCTTGGGCGTGAGTTGGCAAATGTTATTATAGGGAACATGGTCAGCCTCACCTGTGCTTTGTGTTAAGTGCTAATTAGCAAATGTTAGCTCGCTAGCATGTTGAATCAACGAAGTGAACATGGTAAACAAAATACCTGCTAAACACCAACATGCTGGCATTGTCATTGTTAGCGTGTTAGCATGCTGATGTGGGCATTTAACTCAAGTACAACCTCACAGAGGCTAGAATGGCAGTAGGCTCATGTAGACTCCTACTGTTGTTACTCTGTGGGTCCTGTATGAGCCAAAGATATAATGGATAACAACATTTTGTCTGATTCTTATATGGTAAAAAAATAAAGGAAGAGAAAAGGAAATAAAGGCAACTGACTTTTTTCAGTACCATTGTTCAGTGCCAGTGCAGGAAGTGGAAATGGAAAGTAAGGGTGTAGGTGTGATGGATGGACTTAGGGTGCAGAAGATCAGAACCCATTGCAGTTAATCTGCAATTATTATTTCTAGCCATAACCCATGACCTTAAACGAGCAGTTCAGTTGCCTAACCTTGATCATATCCATACTGTAACCATGATATTTTCCTAACCTTAATCATATTGTAGTAGCCATGGGCAAATATTGTTGAAAAAAAAGGTAAACATTTTGGTACTAAATGTTACAAAAAGTTATCGTTAAGGATGGAAATTGATTAGATTTTATTGATATTTATGTCATTATTGACTCTGCTTATCAGTCCAGTTCCTCATTGAGTCAGTAATTGATTACTAATCAATTTTCTGTGATTGGAAAAAAGTAGGCCTCACACAGGTTTTCTGCATCAACTCAACTGTTTTATTATTTTATAGACAAAAAAATTGCTAGCCTGCCTGCATATTAGTAATGTTACTATAAGATTATAATATTGTTGTAGCATAAATGACGTGCTGCCCGGTTTGGAGGCTGTGGCAGTCGTGTGCAGAGTGTCAAATACATGGCATCCCATGTTTACGCCCATGTTTTGTAGAAAGATGTTCCAGCATGATGCTGCTGTTTCAACCCTTACGCGTACTTGAAATTGTCAGGTTACAGACATTACAAACAGCACAGTTGTCATCTTTCTTCATGAAATGAAGCCACACTTCAGGACAGTTCCTCCATCTCCGTAATGACTTGTTATTGCAAGTTTCCAGAAACATAGACACATGACTTTGACGTCATTGTTTGACAGAGCACAGCTGTTGGAAAAACATGCTGGCCGAGATAAAAGGGATTGATTCTGAACCAGCTCTCAGTTTTAATACCTAATAGTCGTTGTGTATAATCTGTGGTTCTGCAGAATCAATGCTCTTACTGGCGATATGTTTGTGTCATGGCAGTAAAGTAAAGGTCCTATTATTGTAATATTGTAATGTTGTTGTCATGCTTTTTGATTATAGACGGAATTTGATATTTTGACTTGTAAAGAAGGGACATTTCTAATCTTCAAACTCTGTTCCATCAAGAAAGTAGCGTTTTGTGGGATGGAAATGATTGTCCAGAGCTGTTATGCAGATAATGATTAGAATTTCCCACATGGCAATAATGAGGTTGATTCCTCGCCAAGAGTTGGACACCACACCAATTTAGAAAATACACTGGCAGGAGGCTACTTTGAATATTACCTGTAGTAATCAAAATGCACGGCCTACTATCAGTTTCTTCTCCCAAAAAACTCTCATCCATAAAATTAAATTCAGTATAATTAGAACTGTTGCAGTGTTGATGGATCCAGAGTGAAACACAGAATCAGTAGTTTCACTTAGAATTTTGGCAGCCTTTCCACTTATCTGCCTTCCTTGTGGTTTTTATTCTATGTGCACTCTTTATGACCATGCTCTGCTGACAGCTGTCCCTATGTCAATATGAATGTCTGTCAAGAGAGATTATACATCACATGAATCGAGGCAGATAATGAGCAAGAAGGAAGGGCACTTTTTAACACCCCCTCGTGTGCAACATATGACACAAGCCAAGCTAATTAAGCAGATGCCATAATGCAGTAATCAGGAACACAGAGGAGGTTGGAGAATTCACAAACTTGAGTCATAACAGCACAACATTTGGTGCTTAAGAACTTCTCCACCAACACAAGCAGATGGGAATGCCAAGCTGCAGTGCATGTGTATTTATGTGTGGGAGGATGTCTGTGTGTGTCATGTTTTGTAATTTTGTATGTGCGTGTCTGTTTGTTTCTACCTTATTTTTGTGTGTGCATGTGTTTTATTATATGGTTGGCATTAAAAATGTGTTCGTGGGCATGGGCACACGTATATAAGCCTACATGTGTCTGTGCATGACAGAGCACACACACCTCCGAATCTGTTTGTGTGTACGGATTTACAGCTGGGGACAGTGTTACCTGGTGAGGTGTTTTTCTCATTATTTTTCCGGAAAATGAGCAATCAGCCATATTGCACGGAGCCTGATTGTTTCCCTCTGTAAATCAATCCAGGAATTGCAATTAAAATGTTCTCTTATGTAGTATAATTGATGTCTACCTAATCCTTTATTTGCACACCTGCCGGTGAGTCTGAATTTTTAATGAATTTCTAATTAATGCTCTTTGCACACTTGATTTATGTGTTAGCAAATTATATTGCTGTTCTGTGTCCTGCTAGTAGGAAAGTGCCTACAGAATGCCACACATGGGTTGAAATCTGAAGTTTGCTCGTTTTCACTAAAAAAAGAAGAAGAAGAATACGGTGTTGAAAAATAATAATTGATAATAAAACAGCGGAGGTTTGACAAATTACCTGTTCATGACAATGCTGTAATTGCTGTAGGCCTTTTCCCTCTGAACTGAGCCAAATTCAGCATGCTGTATATTCTGAATTATATCTGTCTGATTTATTGAGCATTAACACAGCATAGGTTCGATCTAAACCTCCAGCAGTGATATGATCTTTAAGACCTGCATTACACTCACTGTGCATCTGTGAGCAACCCCAATTATGTTTACATACAACTAATTTGAAAAAATACATTTTGAGGGAAAAGCAATGCTGAGCAAATTACGTTTTCTATTAACATAATGAGGAAATATTGCTAATTAATGTATCTGGCAAGTTGCAGAGAAGTTGATACTGAAAATCTTGCAATACAGTATCCACTCATGGTAAATACAGCGTTATTTCTGATTCCCTTTTTATTAACATGTAACCGCAATCATGATCTTTCCCTAATCCTAACCAAAGTGCATCTGTTGCCTAAACCCAAGACAGAAGTCTGGACACTAACTCAAGGTTCTGGTGTGAACGTCCTGCACTTTGTTCACTCCCCATCCTCCTCAAACATTTCCTCTGAAACCTCCGTGATACATGAATGTAGTGTTTTTGTTACCTGAAAGAAACATTGTCTCTGAACATCATCCAGGCAGTGAGAATGATTACGTTGCCACAACAACATAACAAAGAAAGCAGTTTAGTAACATACAAATGGAATTTCTAGGAGACAAGGTTGCAGTGAGAGAAAGATAGCACACAGTTTTCCATGCACTGTATGACATCACATTAAATCAAAGCTAGTGATGTAAGATGACAAGTCTGTGTGCTTTTTGGGTTCTCAGGGTCTAACATGTCACTTACAGCGTCTGGGAACATGTGACGTCAAATATACCAGAGTGTAATTAAAGGCTGCAGACCTCCATCCAGACTGATGTATGGCATATTACCTGTTACTGAACTTGAACCTAAATAAAATGGATGATGTGATCTAAGAGCTATTCATTTTCCCCAGCTGTAGCCATTTGCTTTCTGCTTAGGTCCTTTTTTTTCTCTCTGAAAGAATGATGTTTGTTCTCTCTAATTAGATGTCATAGTTTCACCATGTAAGAAACATGGCTGTTATTTTCTTTTTTTTAATAGTAACATGACAGCAGTATGGAGATTTTAAGGCGGCAGAATTAATTAAAATTGGCACCAAGTGGCTCTAAAATGTGAAATGTAATAAGCTGAAGGTGAAACAATTAGTTGTTAATCATCAAGTCCACCAACAGAAAGTCAATCAGTAACTTTTATGATAATTGAATAATAATTTCAGTCATTTTTTCCAACAAAAGTGACAAACATTTACTACTTCCCACTCTTTTATTGTGATGAATTTCTGCTTTTCTCTGTTTAGCATCATTTTTAATTGACTATTTTTGGGCTTTTGGTCAGACAAGACAAGTGATTTGAAGACGTCAGCTCGGGCTCTGTGAAATTTGTTTTCACCTTTTGTACACAAAGTGATAAATCAGTGAAGCAAGAATGTAATCATTAGTCAGTAAAACCAGTGAAAATCACTGTTGGTTTGAGCCCTTTTATAAACTATTTTTATAACTGACTCAGCTTCCTGTGATCCGAAGTCAAAATAAACTGTACACAACCAGTGGAATAACGGAAATTCAAACTGGCTCATGAAGAGTGCTGCATACTTGTGTTACCCTGCAGTGACAGACCTTTCTAACATGTTTTAAGTCTATAAAAGTTCATCAGGTCTGTAAATATTTTGATATTTCTGGAGGAAATCACAGGTCCACATTGTGCTGACTCATTAATATACAGCCATTTATCATCGGCATCATGTTATTTGCTGCAAATACTCAAATGAAGTATTCTTACCCAGTATTATTAGCTGCCAATGTCAGAATAAAATAATCATTTGATTAATTTGTACAACTACATGTAACAAGCAAAGCCATTGATATGAATTATCACTTGAAGGACCAGCTGAATATCAGCCAGCTTCACCAGACTTGGTACATCGTCGACTGTTGGTTGGTGTATCAGAAATAACCTCATCAGATAAACAGACAGTGTCACACAGCTCCATTAACAAGAGTCTTCTGGGAAGAGTACTTTTTAATACAGCTCTGCACCTCTGTTGCTGATGAGTTTGAATGAGCTCAAACTCAATGAGCATTTATTTTCTCTCTAATTTATTTGCTGTTGCATTTCATTTCCAGGCCAATTCACCCTCATAATCAGATGGCAATTAGTGAAGCATGAATCACGGAGAGCAGCTCAGCTTAACTCACTCCCTTTCATGACACCTGCACGCTCACAACAACACAGTTTGGAGAAGCATTCTTTTATTCCAAATAAAATCTTATGTAGTTCATTTTAAACAGCATTTCTAATTCCATCAGAACTCTGTAAAATGTAATAAAACTTGTTTTGTTGCATCATGTTTTGAAGGAGGACTTCAAATATATTTTCTCTTGCAAAGCTTTTTATAGCGTTGCCGTTTTTGGAGACATGATTACATATCAACACATGGGCCGACTTCCTCCGACAGCTTTGGTTTTGGTGCAAGAGAAAAAACTCACTATGAACATTTAAGAATCTTTAATTCACACTAGTAATAAAATTGCATTACATTTCATAAAATAAATGTTCCAGTTTATATATACAGAGAAAACAGACTGTACATACCCTCCAATGAACCATTTCTAAAAGGAAAATAAAACAAACCGGAAACAAATTTCACAAAACATACAAGCAATACAGTGCTCAGCTAAGCAGGCACAACTGTACATCAAAATTTGTAACTGCTCAGTGTTGGGGTGTGGGAGGGGCAAAAAGTTGAACATTTACAATAGAGTCCTTAGGGACTGATAAAGGGGTCTTAAAAAGTATTGCAGGCAAGCAGACAGACGCTTGTCTTTTTCCAAGTGCAGCAGAACATCCATCTCGTGTGTAAAGTGTGGAGCCGATTGTTGCTGCCACGAGGTTCCAACTATTGAACCTGTGTCTCAAAGCTCCCATTCAGCTGGCCCTCCTCATAGTCCATTTGACACAAAATCATGTTGTTTTTTAGGAAAAACTTGTCCCCCACGCAAAACCTGTCGGCAGAGAAAAACAAACAAAAGCAGAACTGTTGTTAAAAACACAAAGACGATTACTGTTGGCGTTATGACAAAGTGGTGTTTGTGTGCGTGTGTGTGTGTGTGTGGACTGGCTGACTCTGCTCCACTCTGCTCTGCTCTGGCACTGAAAATGTTGCATTTAAGATCAGCAGGTAATGATGATTCTGTTTGATTGCGCACATTTGGTTCGAGATGTTTTACCTGACGCACGCTTACACTGCGCCTCGTCAGATCCAAAGCCTGTTTTGATGGTCATCATGAATGTGTGGCTTCAAATAAAAGTGGATTAAAACCCTATCATTTCAAAGCGAGCAGACACGAGCACTGGCGCCCGATGAAAGGCAGGTCAACTCTCCCCGGCCTGGCAAAAAGGCGCTGGCACCACGGGAGTTTCCAAGGAAACTCTGCCATAGGGTTAGCTTTTCACACACCAGTTTGGTTCCAGTGCTCGAGAATGTTTTTTTCCTCTGAAGTCTCAGAGTCAATTGAAGAGGGAAAATAGCACATAACAGCCTGCCTTACTGATGTTCTTCTCTGTGCTGCTGTTTGTTTGTGTGACACAGTGGAGACAGCTCCATAATGTGACTGAAGGGGAGTGAAGATAAGAATATAGCCGAGCATAGCTTGGCTTTAGTAATGAGCCAGGCTGGTAAAACAGTCACGGCCATGGCAATACTGTGCCAGATGAGACCTGGCTTCATGTCTGCCAGCTGAGAAGAGAGACTGCAGTCATAATTCCCTTACAGCAGGTGTTCACTATGGTAACTGAATCTGGCCTGCAGAAGGTTAATGGGCTTGTGCTGTGTGGAGGAACAGGGTCACAGCACCCCTGACAAGCATGCAAAGGACGTTCTGCTCCCAGAGTGGTGCCATTACTGACAGTATATTAATGGGAAAAAGCAATATTTGGGTATGTCATATTCTATGTGTATCATACCATAGGCTTTGTGCTCACTCCAATTTCATAATAAATCCTATCGCTAAGGAAACACCATTTCACACCTGTGTAGGTCCGTTCTCCCTTATGCAGCAACACACCTCTGGAGGACTTTATTTTTGTAGCTCCTATACCTCCTCGAACACGTAAGAACAGGAGCTAATTTTACATCGCTCTGGCTTAAAAGATTTACAGAGCTAGCCACAAGCACGGCCAAACTGCTGGCAGTGTGTCACAATAGGAAACAATTAGCAGGGCATTACAAATGCAATACAGGAGCCTTAATTTTTACAACACAGTAAGACAATCCACATTTTTTCAGACTTGTTCAGTGGTCTGTAATAATATAATAAGACAGAAAAAGTCTGTTGCACCTTAAGAGAGTTTTTTTTTAAACAGCTTCTAATATTTAAGCTATTGGACATTTCAACACTCCATTCATGTGTTTTTTTTTTTTTTAAAAAGGCAATATTGTTGTGCAGTTATGATCCCCATTCTTACCTCTGGTTACAAAGCTGACAGGCAAAACAGTCCAAATGGTAAACATTATCTCTGGCTCTCATCACCATTTCAAAGGCTGGGATCAGTTTACTGCAGGCTGCACAGTTCCCCGTTGTACCAAAGAGCCTGAAAGACAGAGAGCACAGACGGAGATTAACCCACCTTCCCTTTACCTTGATGCAATAAAAGAGCAAACAAAAACGTACTGACAGCAAGAACAATAGCAGCAAAAAAAAAGAAAAAAAAAAAAAGCTGCAATGGAAGGGAAAAGAGGGCGAAATGCGTCGAATGTAATGCGCAAATCTTTCTTGGCACCCACTTGGTATTTTTGTTAATGAGAGTTACAAACATAGATCTTTAATTCTTGGCTAATGATCTAATTAAAATGATCACATGGTTTTAATCTCCTTCTTCAAAGAATTCCCCCTCTTGCACATTACAAAAGCAATGAAAACAGGTCTGAAGCAAACCATTTGAATTGTTGAAAGTTTTCGTCTTTCATAACTAAAACACCTAATGAGTCTATGTTCAACCAAAGCCGGCTGGATTTTTACACAGGAGGCTACGTTCTATAATGTAGTCATAAGTTCAAAAGATTTCTGTTACAAGGATTCAGGCTCAATCTCTTCTCTCTCTCTTCCTCCGTCTCCCCCTTTCATTCAGAGAGGAGCCTGAGACAGTGATGGGAGATGTAACCTTGAAGAGTTAACTAAATGTTTCACAGTGAACAGACTTGCTGCTCAAACCTCGCCGCTGCCGCTTGTTTAGGCTTATTAGATATGAGCCAAATGATAAAGGTCACAAACAGAGCAAAGAGGCACTGGTGTAGATCTCTTTTTCTCCTCAAAGCAAAGGAACCTCAAATGCTTTTCCCAGTCAGATTTACATTTTCATTTTCCAAGCGCCTGCCCCTATGTTTAATTTGGAGATTCTGAAGCACAGATAGATTTATATATTCTGCAGGAGGAGAAGGACCGTTTCACAGCTTTGCAAGAGGGAATAAGGCAACAGCAGATTGCCATTCCAACAGTATGTTAAACACTTTTCCCCCAAACTTGTAGGGGCTCAGACAGAGGAGTCACAGTGTTGATATTCTGCCTCGTTTATGCTAGTCCCATTCAGTTGCTTTCACCTTGTTAAAGAAAACGTCTATCCAGCAGCCCTGCTTCTAATTAGGGGCCACTGCCCCAGAGGAGCAGGAGAGACAGAAACAGAGGGAGAAAGGCTGTTATGTTCCATGAGAGGGATTCACACGGTGTTAAACAAAGACATTGTTACAACTGGTTACTGTTTCAGTAAAATACTGCATGTTCTCATACAGTAGACATCAGCCACCCACGGGGCACTCTGTAAAACACAAAGTAGTTGTTTTTGTCTACAGAGAACCATTTTTAAAAACCATTTTTTCTTCTTCTCCAAACATCTAGAAGATTCTCACACATTCAGTATTGATCCAAAAATTGACCAAATATCAGTGCTTCAGCGCTCATTGTTTCCATTGCACAACCCTGATTTCTTGGTTTTGTAACATGATGAAATGAAGGCTTATTCTTTTCCTCTTTGTGTACTGTTCACTAAAAGTTGTCCCATTAGATACATCCCACTGCCTCACACCTGCTGTGTCATCATGACAGTCAAGTGGCAGGGTCTGCTGCAGGTTTCCCACCACACCTGAGCTCCGTACTGGACTGAAGGGTCACACAGCGATGTCTTTTTCTCTCCCTCGGGGGAACCGAGGCTATAAAAGAGCCCAGAGAGCCTCGGCCACTTACAGAGTCTGACATGCACACACCTATAACAGCTCGTAGGATTATTCTAACCCTTATCCATTACACCCCGCTGGGCTGCGGACACGGTGCTGACTTGATACATACAGGTTGTGAAAACGCCTGGTGGGGAAGCCCAGCTTGCTGCCGACACTAAGTTCTACCTTCAGTCAAAGCAGTGTGCGACACCTGTGGCTAGTTTTTACCTTTCAGCTACATCTATATTCTCTGCAAACCAATATCCAAATACTGTGGACATATCCACTTTTCCCCTTTATTATAAAATACATAGATTTTTTTTTTGAGGATGGCCTCACCACAGAGCTGTTTACATATGCAATCTCAGCTACTATACAGAAGGTAGACTGTGTTTTAACTTTACTAGCCTATCAGATATACAGGCTACTCTGATTGACTTTTAAGACTTATTTTATAAAGCTGTGAGGATAAAAACATTAATACTAAAACACCAGAAATAATAATTTTTCTTTTGCAATGACATCATCACACTAAGCAGTACTCTTCATGAGGAGGCGTTAACACAGCACAGATGGGATTCACAAGAGCCACAAGGGAGAAAGGATGGAAATGAATGTGCATTAAATATAGACTTTAATAGAATTAAAACCAGATTATTAGAAACAAAAATGCAATTAGCAATTAGGCTTTCATTAATGAAGACAATATCCAGTAGTGTAGTTGTAGTTGATGAGGTGGGTGTACCACTAGGCAGATGGGTACGTTCTCCTGGAACCTTTTCAGTTAATTTTCTATTTCCAGGGGGCGTTATCAATATCAATGTAGACCAAAATGCTTCTGGACATAATTGGACAGACTGACAACCAATCGGAGCAATTAAACGTGTCACGTAGCGCTGAGCGACGGACAAGTATAAACAGACCATAGTGTGCAGAGATGAGATGTGATGGTGTAGCATCAATGGTCTCATTCACTAATACACGCGTAAAAACGTTCTTACTCTAAAGCAGGATTTATGCTTGTGTGTCAGCTCTGTGCACGCCGTAGCCTACGAATGTGGCCCACGCTGTTTTATTTATACATGTGCAGTGGTGTGTCTGTGTCACTCTGCAGTTACACCTCCAGAACACAGCAGCGGGGTTTCTGTGAAGTGCTGTAAAGGTTATCTGATTCAAAACACACCCAAAACACACATTGAACATGGCTTAATAGAGGCAAGTTCAAACACAAACGAACAAATATGCTTCACAATAACTTCCAGCATTCACAGACATAGCACTTGTCTTCATCTGGAAACATTTTCCCCATGAACACCACATGCTAATGTTTTTAGCACAAGCCTATGGCATTGTACATTGTATAAATTAGCCCAGCAGCTAGTGAACTTTTCCTCTAGTCATATAAAGCCAGGGACAACAGCAACATTTAACAAAGGTAACGTTGCAATTTTGGATCCATTACAGCTCACAAGGTTCACCATCAAAACAACTGTCTTATACTAAACATGTTTTTGAAACAAATATGACATGCTAACTACATGCCCATTAATAGGCTACTAATTAACCAGTTGACTACAAATGAATATATGCACAATCTATGGAATTACAATTTTATTATGCTATGTATTTAGTTAAATGCTGTGTTTACATTTTTTGAGACAGCTTGGCCTTTATCATTTGTGCCTACAAATGGTCTGAAGCAGTTCTAAATTTGTTTGCAGAGTCGAAACAAATTCAGGTAAGAAAATATTGATGAATCCAAGATTTCTACTAAAATGTTCATACACACTGTTTAAGCACAGATTTGTGTGTATGCACTGTTGGTGAACGAGGCCCGATATGTCTGTGAACAAGTGTTGCCATTTTTACCATTGGAATTTGAAAAGAGTGCATCAGCCGCAGCCATCGTGGTTGTTTTGAAAGTTGCCTTAACGGCGCTTCTCTTTACTAAGCTAGGTTTATGCTTGCTGTTGTGTCCCTGGTGCAAGGTTGCATGAGCTACAAATTACGCAAACTTGTATTTTGCGCAAAGTACAAAGGCTCTGCAAGTTGTCAGCCATCATCTGAGACAAACCCCATGATAGAAATGGCTGTGATTGGCCTGCCCCTGGCCAGGTCGGCTGTAAATCTGTCTAACAGGAGGAGGACCAGTTGCATCTACCAAAGAAAACAAAACATGAGCTTGCAGATTCCTCTGGGTCCCACGATAAGCTTAACCATCAATTCACTACAGACTGTAACTAAACTTTTCTTTGTTTTGATAAGACATTCAGGTATTTTCCAGGCATTTGACTGTATTTACCTCAGAACATCCATATCAACACCATCTCCACCTACTACTCCGCTCTGCTGGACCTGCTGCTCTGTCTCAAAGCATATTTGCACAATGGCTTTAATGGGTGCTGAGGCTGTCATCTTTAGAGAATAGTTGGTAGTGTGCTTTAGATTAGCTAGCCAAAAAGGAGACAAAAGTATTCGGCTAATAGCACAGAAAGGCTTTCAGTAAAAATGAAACTACAGAACCGTGCTATGTTCTCTTAACTGACACCGCTTCCTCTGAATCACTCTGATAGTCTTCAAATCATGAAGAGATCCACTTCATCCACGCTAAACTGCTTCCTTATCTGCCTAGCGATTTACTATCACCTGCAGAAATTTGGCACAGCAAAAAAAACGTCTTCCATTTTCACCATAACATGAATAGAGTGTAAGACAGTGTCCCATTCACACAGTTCTTCAGCCAACAATTGATGTTTCTGGGTTATAACGTGGTATCAACATAAGGCTTAATTGGGCTCCTCGTGCTAAAAGGAGATTACAGCCTGAGAGAACTGTTCAAACACATTACACTCTTCTCTTCCTGCTCCTATGAAGCTAAAAGCAACCGGAGTTGAACCACCGCTGCAGCAGTCTCATGAGTAACAGCTGAAGTGGAGCTGCGTATAGCAAGCAATGAATGTTTTACACCAAACTATGATGTAGAGGCAAATGTAAAGGTCAGGGGAGAGAATGCGTTGATATTAAGGGAGTGTAGTTCCTTGGCTGCTTCTTCTCAAATTCCACTATCATGCTATTCTCTCTTACTTTATAAAATAAGAATCGACAATGAGAAGAAAAAAGTTAAAGTCCTTCTCCAGACGCATTTTAATACTTGCATTTATATCAAGATTCTATTTAACATGGTTTTCCCACTTATTAGTTTAAAAGAATTCTCCCCCTCTGCTATCTGCGTGCTACCGTTTTAAAGGTCCCTGTCGCTACGTGAAACCAGTCCTGCCAAACGTATCTCCACACGAGAACCTACATGCAAAAACATCTTTCAATGTCTTACGTAGCAGTGCTCGCCAAAACACCAAAACAAGTTCACACCTCACCCCAAAATCTTTAAGTCAGTGCACAGTGGGTCAGCTAAAACATCGGTCCCTAACTGGTCCAGCCACGGGATCCAGATTTCTCCTTAGTCATTAGTTCAAGGTTCACATGGTTTAGTACATTCATCGTCGTACTAGCGTTTGGCCATGATGTTGAACTAGACTGCTGTCTCTGTTAAGTAGCTGTCCGTTATTCACTCACTCTACAGCAGGAACGGCACTTCAAAATAAAAGGTATGTGCTGGAAATTCATTGTACTTCACAATAAAGTATTATCACGAATTTAACACATTTGTGAGTCACTTGCGGTCCATTCCCACCAGTTGGGAACCCCTGAGCTAATTGTATACAGTTTTTACAACAATTACATGTGCATATATGGAAGATTAAGTTTCCAAGTAATTTTCTTTCTCAAAAGAAATCAAACTTCTTTCCAGTTCAGACCAAAGATTCACGTCAAGACAAAACTACCTGCAGTGCCCCAGTTTGCAACATTCTGAAAACCTGCCAGTTCACACCCATGGGACTAGTCAAGACGGCATATCGTCTCCATTGCAACGACTCTCTCGACCTCCAGCTTTTCAGGCTCATTTTGCAGCTGAATATTATTATTAGCTTCTTAAAATATGAATGAGAATAGTGATAGTGAAGGTCCCAACCCTCACCTATGGTCATGAGCTCTGGGTAGTGACCGAAAGAATGAGATCGTAGATACAAGCGGCTGAAATGAGTTTCCTCGGTGAGGTGTCTGGGCTCAGCCTTAGAGAAAGGGTGAGGAGCTTGGGCATCCG
>JAPZEB010000001.1:16758284-16768798 GCA_029783705.1 Chaetodon striatus
CCCACGCAAGAAAGCTCAATTAATACGGTTGCTTCTGTCTTTTTTTTCTCCTTTAAACTTGATATG
This sequence comes from Chaetodon striatus, assembly GCA_029783705.1. Lineage (NCBI taxonomy): Eukaryota > Metazoa > Chordata > Actinopteri > Chaetodontiformes > Chaetodontidae > Chaetodon > Chaetodon striatus. Next base: position 16,758,351 of record JAPZEB010000001.1, read on the forward strand.
CTTCGCAGCACTGAAACAGTGCCCTCATAAATTGTGGGTTACCTTTGAAAAACATTCATTCATTCCATTCACAATAGATTTTTTTGTTTGAATAGACTATTTTCTGCAGAATTCCCACGTATTGTTCTGACACATGTCCTGTATTGTAGGAGTGCAGTGGCTCATGCACTTCAATTTCCCTGGTCATTTGGATTAAATAAATCAATATTCCCAAAAGGAAAGTGAAAAAAAAAATTCAACATCAACACAGTTTTTTTCAGCATTTCTATTTAAATAGAGTGTAAATGGTGAGTTTCTGGAAAAATATGAGATGTATTGTTCAGAGCTGCTCATAATACAGCGAGCCCGTCAGGTTTTGTCGATCAGTCATCAGCATTGCAACAGGGTTTGTAGCACAAAAAGTCCTCTTTTAAAATAGACGCTTCTGTGGTTTATTTAAATGGATTAGAGGGTTAGAAGTGCTGATTTGGATTGCTCCCCACAACCTGTGAGACATCCTGGCATGGATTGCTGTATGGCATAATGAAGTAAAAAGTGAAGGCAGGCTGGCTATTTATTTTTAGGTACTTTCAAATTTCTTTTCTCAGATATTATATGACCCCTTTTATAGTGCATAATAGTTAGTAGTGCTGCAACTATAGTGGTAACTGGTATAGTAAAAAACGTCCATTAAGATTTCACAGAGCGTTTGATGTCTTGTCTACTGACCAGCAGTCCATGATATTCACTTTATTATCACCTATGATATAAGCATATACAAATTCTTATATTTGGGAAGCTAAAATCTGGGAATGTTTTACTTGAATATGACTCATGATTATAATTCTAATAGCCATCTAATATCATATAATTTATATAATTCACAATATATTTAAATATTAAATTTCAAAGTTCCTCATCCCTCCATCTCAGATTATAGGCTTTGATAATGAGAGAAATAGCAACCACTATTGTAACTATCTATTTATACATATTTTATAAACATTTAATAGTTGCATTTCATTTTAGTTTAGTTGCTTGTTTTTTTTTTCAAATATGAGTATTGCGATAAAATATATTGTGATATGTTGCAATTTTTTCCATTTATTTAACTGTAAATTATGTCACCAAAGGAAAACTTTGTCAACATCTGTGTTATGTAGTAGACTGAAAAAGCATTCTAGTGGGCTACCTGAAGTTAAATTTTTATTTGTTTTATTAATAATTCACATGATTAAAAAATCGATACTTTGCACGGTGTGACGATACGATATGCCAAACAAAAATATCACGATACTATGCTGTATTGATTTTATTCCCCCACCCTAGCACACCCGCACATGTACTTAATATTTATCGTTTCATGGATTTGGATTAATGTGTGTGAAACAAACATGCCAAACTCAACTAATGATCAGCATCACTTCTCATGTCAGCTTCTATACGCTTTATATGACGACATGTATCACTTCCTAATGTCTGCTTCCTACAGTCTCCAGCACAGGAGCGCTGCCATACTCTACACTACTTAAAAAAGCTCTTATTTAGTAGCTAAAAATGTATCTCTGCATGCTGATATGGGTTGTTGGGAGCAGAGTTGGATGGCAGGAATGTAAAGACGCCCAGCTCTCCTTTCTCTGTTATTGAGTTATTACAATCAGTCTTTAGAGAAAAGAGGGCCTTCTTTAGTTCTTTCAACTTGCTGCTTTGCTAACTTCAAACCCTTAAAGCTCCTACAGCGCATCATCTGCCTCTCTGTATTGCTTCCCTCAGATTGGGCTGTGGCTCTTGAAGTTTTCTACCTGTTCTCTGAGCTCTTTGAGACTTCCCAGCCTGCACAGAGTTTGTCAGATTTCATAAAAGGGAAAGCTGTTAATGCATGCATCGCGTGTTCTGACCCTCCCCAACAGTTGCGTCTTTTTGAAAGTGTAAACCTTTTCTGTTCAGATCTATCTTGCCCAGAGAGGAAGAGCAACTGTTACGGGAGGAGAGCAATTGTTTTACTTAGTAAAGTAGTAGGGAGAGGACGACAGTTATGAAAAACAGTCACATCCAGATGGAGCTATCATCTTCCCCCTGCTATTTCACCGGTTTGTGGATAACTTATAATGTTCATTATCTTGAAAACGTTTTCCTCTTACAGTTAATTATACCCCATTTTGATAAGTGGATGACTATTATGTCCTCTCTAATATATGAAATAGAGGATTAAATGATTTCAGGCTTCAAGTCCTGATGATCACACCATGACTAGATTGTCAACCCTCTGGTGAAGTCGTGCGATCCTGGGCCCCAGACATAAAGGAAACGCCTAATTAATCTATTATTCTCATTTATAATGAAAGAGTGTGGCCAAGTTGATAAAAAAAAAAACCTCTTGATTCAGGAAAGTGAATGTCAGGGATATGAGAGACTGAACTTTTTTTGTCGGTGCAATGGTTTGGAGGGCAGGGGAGGACGCTATTTAAGGTATGTGTGTGCTTTAGTGTTTGTGTGTGTTGAAGTGTAAGATTCAGGAAAGCGTGAGTGCATTCAATAAGTTGCTAATGCCACTGAAGGACAATCACAGATGGAGCTCCTATAATAATTAATGTGAGCATGGCAGGGTTCCAAACTCTGGGAAATAACCAAAGTGTGTTTGATCCACCCGCTTGTCTTTAATGAAGTGCAGGAGGCTAATTCAGTGCACAGATTTAACTTCATTACTGCAGGTGAGGGGAGCCTTCGTCTTACTACACAGAAAAGAAGGAATGAAAAGGAAACTGGTGCCTGGATGGAGACTGCAATACCTACTTTCAAATACTCTGGTCTCTCAAACTGCCTCTTCTCTATACGCAAGGCAAGGTTTTTAATTTGTTCCATAATAGAATTCATCTCAAGCATCTCTAGCCATTAAGTGTTCTGCATTTGTTGCAGGCTGAAGAGCAGGCGAGTGGGATGGATTTCATTAGGCAATCCGGGGCAACAGAGGAGCACAGAAAGCTCCCTCCTCCTCTTTCCTTTTTATTCTTATTTTAGTATTCCTAACTCTTGATTTCATATGTCATGCTCAGTTTTTCATCCCGTCCCTGACCTCTACATCTTACTGGTCTAATGTGCGAGAAAGCTTTTCCTTCTCCCTTCATAGTGCCAGTTAGGCACTTATGGCTTGGGGGGTTGGGGTTGCTGTCCTTTCAGCAGATGTATTTTACCAAGTGAAACTCTGAGCTTCATCATTTTTGCCTTCGCTTGGTCATTTGCCCATTTATTATTACCTCATCTGCACCATCTGCCCCTTCTGGGGGCAACATCAGGTCTTAGTGGACCTCTCACTGCATCTTAAAAGCATTAACTGTGGGTGGGAACTGATGGATGGTAATGGCCTATCTCAATGTAACGTCCCTAAGCGCCTCTCAAGTGGGCTGCGGGCTTCTTCCAGGTCAGAGGAAGAGCTGAGATGTAAGTAAAATGTCATGGAGATCCATGAGCGAGGTAGAAAGAAAAGCAAGTTGATTAAGGTTCTCTTTTCTTTGGATTTTAGAAGTGACGCAAATTGCTGTTTCTTAGTATTTTAAAATCAGAATAACAAACCTATGCAGACTTAGTGGGTAGCAGTAAACTGGAAGTATCAGTGAGGGAGTGAGCAGACAAGTAGGCAGAAGGGAAATGGAGAAAGGGAAAGAGGAGGACAGCACAGGACAGGGAGTTTGAGGACGGGGGGGCCTAGGGCACCGGCATCCCTAAGTCGGCCCCTGGGGGATTCCCTCTCAGATAAATGGTAGAATCTCATTGGGAATGTGACTTAACGCCCAGGAAATGGTCATGTTTAATTTAACAAGCAGATGGCAGGGGCATCTGAAGTGGGGTATACAGAGCCAAAGACACTGATGAAGCAACAAGCCTGCCTGGAGGTTTCTCACAGCCTACAGCTCTGGTACAACTGAGAGCCAGTCTACTCCATGACAGAAATCTTCTGTGTTGATGCAAACACAGAAGACAAGATTAAAATATGGGAAAAGAGCACAGCAAAAACAAGCATGGAGTGGATTCACTTGGACATACGTCTTGTTGTTGTAGATATCAGCATAAAGTAAAACAAATCTACCAAAAGAAGATTAAGATCATTACATCTATCACCATGGAAACCTCACAATGACAAAAATCAAAACATAATGGTACATGTAATTAAAAGTAACCTTTAGTAAAACTAAGAAATTATGATGTTAATAACAGTGATACTTTAGTGGGGGGGTTTAGTGTATAGTGCAATTGTTATTTAATTTTGGGGATGCACTGATTCATCGGCCACATGTCAGTATCGGCCAGTATTCTCCTTGTTGACTGCCATCAGCCTATCACCAAATAAGATGACGCTAACCGATGGCAGTGGCCGATGTTTCTGTAGTTTCACATCAATTTTGCGCAGTCAAGACAGCAGGGCTCGAGACTAACGGCGTCCCGTGGTCCCAGAGACGGACAGAGGTCTTCACTGGGACGCCTTTGGGATGACAGGATGCAGTAAATTCACTATCTATGCATCGAGAGCGCACCGTATTGTTTGCCTGATAATGCTACATTATGAACAACAAATTATGATGTGTTCAAGCTCAGTAAAATTGACCAGTTATAATGTTTTCATGATGCATTCAAATACAATATTGTAAAATTTTGTTTCTGGTGAGAAACTTAAATGTTTGAATGTTTTCACAGCAATATAAAATAGATATAAGAGAGGGAACTGTGATATATTTATAGTAAAAAGGTTTTTGAAGCATTTTTTTAAAAGATGTTTTTCATAAGAAAGGTTGTTTTATAAGTGTGTATGTCTGAATTTGTGCTTTTTCAAAGATGATGTAATGAATGACTGAACGATTTGAAAGAGTAGAGTTATTTTTTAGAACAGAGATTTCTTTGTTTCATGTAACAAAAGGGGAATTAATTTACAAGAAAACAAAAAAATCTGTATCCGCTATCGACCAAATTATTTTAAACATCAGTACTGATATCAGCCCAAAATTTCATAATTGGTGCATCTATATAAAATCTGTATTATATTGAATTTCATGCCTGCTTTTGTGATGTTGTTGTTGATTCAGTAGCCCACTGCTCACTTTATATTCAATCTGCGACTTTGCATTTTGTATTCTGGATGCAGTGATACAGAAATGTCATGACAGCATGACTCATGTTTTGATGGTTGCACAAGAATTCTTATAAGTTATACAGTATTTAGAATTTTTAAGAGTTAAAACAAAGAGACGCTCTGCTCCTAAAATGTTCCTTTTTTTCTTCCAGTGCAATATGCTCGTGTTGGAAGATCCCAGAACAACATTACTTTCCGCCTCATACATGCTGTAAAACAATATGACAACAAACTGTCAACACATAAGGTTTGGCTGTGATGTAGTTCTAACGCTGAGGAATCTTGCATGATTTAGATTTAGCTGAGTTTCTGTGAATGGGAGCCACAGGAAACACACACGCTGAGAAACCAAACTGTACCAGGAGGTAAAAAAAAAAAATCCTTTGTGGTGCTTTCATGTCACAGAGTTCTTGGAAAGGCATAGCTTTTGTGTTTGTTGTGAGTAGAGAGAGGTGATTGTGTGTCTTTCTTGCCTCAGGTAGTCCCTGCGACAGAGGATGAGGTTGGCTTTCGTATAGAGGGTGGAGCCCACCTCCCCCAGGCGGCAGTCACAGCAGGCACATTTGAGACAGTCCTCATGCCAGTATTTGTCCAGGGCCTTGAGCAGGTAGCGGTCTTTAATCTTGCGATTGCAGCCAGCACACCCCTTCTGTTTCCCTTTGGGCTGGACGGAGAGCATCGGCACACCTGTAGTGATAAGGAGACAAACAGCCATGCGTGATTTACGGCCCAGGAACACGAGTGACTTTTCATGTTCTCTTTTTGATAAGCCGGCTGCTTCTCGAGGCGTCTAAGCCTGGCCTCGCGCGTGGCCACAGCACACTGCCTACCTGCTTCATATGCATTAAAGAAAACATTCTTCCATGTAGATAGGCGCACAGGTCACATTGGACTACAAAGCCCTGACTTACTTGTTCCACTAAGAACATGCTGTAATACAAAAGTTACATGATCACTTGCAGCAGGTTCCAGAGGAAGGGGCATGTCTGGTGTGTTTCCAAGAATAAAAGACACAATGTTTATTTTGCTTACTGTGGTATTTACAGCGAGCTGTGTAGTACGTTAGTTACCTGCCATTTCATCAAAGCCCATTTCACTCAACTGTCCACAGCTGTAAAAGCTCCTCATGGGCTTTGTTTGGTATAGATTAACATTAACCTTTTAAAAAGCCTCTGACCACAAAAACGTTGCTACCAGACCCCAGTGAGATATGTTATGGCCTAAGTGCCTTTTAGCATACACTCACTCTCTGTGTTTCCTACATACACACACACATTTGCACACACAAACCACAAACACACACACACACACACACACACGGTGTTCCCTACTCAGAGCATTACAGCCTTTCCTCCTTTTACACTTATCTGTACTCATGTGTCTGCAACGAGCGAGCCTAAGTTACCAAACTCGCAAATTGCCCTGCTGTCACGCAGGTCCCCTTTAAGCGCGCCTTTTAGCCTCCTAAAGGACAAATAAAGTCCATTTAATAACTGCACTAAACACTAATAGTCTATGTGTGGTTGACATTTGTGTTTGGACTAAAAGCCCCCCTCAGGCCACTGCTGGTACAGAGGCAGGGGCGCGCAGCTCCCCTCTGTAGCACTAACAGGTCTGCCACAGCTGAAAGCACAAGACAACAGCTCTTAAGACACTCTCTCACACACTGAGCTATTGATCCATCTAAAAGAACACACAGTGGACGCCACTTGCCACTCTACTTTCAAAACACATTTCTCTCTCTCTCTCTCTCTAAAAAAAAAAAAAGACCGGACACTCTGCATCACAGGGGGTTAGGCCAGCATTTTGTATGTGTGGGCATCTATAAAGGCCCATTTTAAAGACACGTTACACTGAGTTTTATACGAAATGTCACTGTTACACTGTTGCTCTTTGGAGCCGTGCTCAGGTACATTTTGTCCAGACCAGATAAAAGTTTTTATTTCCTTTTCATTAGCAGGGAAGTATGCACGCTAAGTTGCTACAGTGTAATGTTAAGTGTGAATGGGGTCATTCTGTAGTTAGCGCTGCCATTTTACAGTAACTTATGTGGTTTGCTCAGTGATAAACACAACCTCAGCTGGTAACAAGGGACTGCTTCACTCTGAGCACTGTTTTTCTCTGCTGAGCCTGTCAAGTTTGTTCTCTTTCACAAAAACCTTATACCACTTTTCAAAGGACTTCTTTGGACTAGAAAAGCACATTTTCTCTCTCTCTCCGCCTTTCTGTCTCTCTTACATGCGCACACACGCACACACACACACACACACACACAGACACAGAGCTGGAATAACAAACGTATGCAGTGGAAAGTTTACCCAGCGAGCCCCGACTGATTCCTTCAGACAGCTTCAGCTGATAAAATTGATTTTTCCAGCTCAGTTAAAAAAAAACAGGATGTTTGAAGAATAAAGGATCTGGAGTGAAGTGAAGGATCAAAATGTTTGGATAGTTAAGATGATAAAGATAAGAGATGGTTTGCAGCCCAAAATTTTAAATGTCAGCAAACATCCAAACCAGTTTATATCAACATGCAGCCTGTGTGTAGTACGATGCTGATGTGAAGTTAGAGGTGACGATCATTTACCTGTCAGTGATCATTAACTTCCATGTGGACAGAGACGTATCTACACATCCTGGACTTTAGTCAGATCAGGATTCTGGACAGCTCCCACTGCTGGAATTAAGTTATTATTATTATTATTATTATTATTATAATGAATCACCTTTAATGCGTTCTGTCAGGGTGTAATGTGTTTAATTAGGGTGTGTTGTACCTTAACAAGACACAATGTGCTTTATCAGGTGTTTTCTGTGTTTTATCAGAACACTGCACTTTGTCAGGACACTGTCCTTTATTAGGACAGAGTGTTTTATCTGGACATTGTGTGTTTTATAAGGACCAAGGACACTGCATTTTATTAGAAGAGGACAGTGCAGTTGTTCAGGACACTATTTTAAGAGGACTTTTTGTTTTATCAGGACACTGCACATTTATCATTGCTCTGCATTTTATGAGGACAGTCTGTTTTATGAGGACACTTTGCATTGATAGAACACAGGTGTTCTCTCACATCAGTCTGTGTGAGTGTGTGTGTGTGTGTGTGTGAGATACAGTATGATGATGTGTGTGTTGTGACTGATGTAACAGGATCATGTTGAGAAACTCAGTGACACTGTGTGTGTGTGTGTGTGTGTGTGTGTGTGTGTGTGTGTGTGTGTAGCTGAGCTGTGGTCATCGCTGTAAGCAGGTGTGTCATCCAGGTGTGTGTGAGGAGAAATGTCAGCAGAAGGTGAAGCTCAGGTGTCCCTGCAAGAGGATCAAGAAGGTACACACACACACACACACACTTTACCTTTAATGTTCACAGCTGGTGTGTTTAACAGATACTCATCTTGTGTGTGTGTGTGTGTGTGTGTGTGTGTGTGTGTGTGTGTGAGCGCGGGAGTTCCCGTGCTCTCAGTCTGATCAGTGTGTCGTTCAGTGTGACGACGCCTGCAGAGACCAGCAGAAGAAAGTCAGCCAGGTACACACACACACCTGTACAGTGACTGAGTGTGTCTCACCTGGATACACACTAACCTGTGTGTGTTTGTGTGTGTGTGTGTGTGTGTGTGTGTGTGTTCAGCTGAAGGAGGCGGAGCAGAGAGCAGCTCAGGAGGAGGAGCAGAGGAGACTTCAGGTGAGTCTAATCAAAGGACTCTAATGTAACGAGTATCAGCATTAATCAATGACTCGTGGATGGGCGTCTAAACGTGTCGTGTGTGGCGTGTGTGTGGCGTGTTGTGTGTGACGTGTGTGGCGTATGTGTGGCGTGTGTTCAGGAGGAGCTGGAGGCGTTCGAGAAGCGTCAGCAGCGAGGAGGGCGGAGGAACAAGAAGCGGGGGAGGAGGGAGGAGGTGGATGACGAGGCGGGGAGGAGAGGGAGGTGGTGGAGGAGGTGTGCCGCCTTCGTCCTCGTGCCGCTGGGCGGAGCTCTGCTGTCCGCCGCCGCCTACTACCTCCTGACCACGCCCTGAACCAACGCATCAACAAACCATGTGAAGACGCGTCAGCTGTGTCTCTGATGTCACTCTGTCTCCACTGCTGCCTCCATTTTGATTTCAGACTCTTATTTTCTTTGACTTCCTGTTTCTGACTTCCTGTAGTTTTGTTTTCATAGTTGTAGTTTCCTTTCTTCCTCTGTCTCTTCCTGCTGAACGTCAGGTGAAGGTCGAGTATGATTTAAAGTAGTTTCCATAGCAACGCCAGCAAACAACACACCTCAACATTTTATTGAAATTCTTCAACAGTCGTCTCTGTCCGATGGTTTGGACTACAGAACAGAAAATGGTGGTTAATATCCGTCAGCACGTCTGTGAGCCCGCCGTGATGTCATCAGGTGTCTCGTTGTGTCCCAACAGCAGAACAAACAAACAAACAAACAAACAAAAGGATCTTTAATTTTATTTCACTGAGAATAAAACATCTTCTGTTGATGACATCGTCACAAACTGATCAGTAATTTAACAGTGATCTGAAGTGCAGAGGTCAAAGTTCAGTTTAAATGTCAGTGTTTGATTTGGCTCCAGATAATAAAAGTCTTGTGACCATATTTGGTGGTGAGGACATCTTGAACTCTGCTCCTCACGTCAACACTAAATGTTTCCATGTTTTTCTTTTTGTCTTTTCGTTCCAAACATTTGAAAAATAAAACACAAAGTTTCTCTGCTGCAGCTCAGTGTTAACATTTATCTTTCAACATTGAAATATGACCTCAGAAACACCAGTGAAGTCACAGTGATGGTGTTTGACTCCAGCTGTGGAAACAGGAAGTGAGCTCAGTGTGTTTACAGCGGTGAGCAGAGAGGGGGCGCTGTTCCTCCAGAGCTGACGATGAAGAACTGCAGGTATTTATCCACCATGATGAAGAGTGCTGATGTGCAGCTTCGTTTTGTTTATGTCAGTTCAATAATTTAAACTTTACATTGATCTTTATTGATTAACTGAAATTAGACTTTGAGTCTGGATCAAAGAATCTCGTTAGAACAGACGTTTAATTTTGAGTTTCCTACATTTAATCTGAGCCGTCCCTCAGTGACCATCACCTCAGGCATCTTTGTGCTTTATAGAGTTCACAAGATGAGACGTCAGGTGGTGTGTGGGGGGGGGTCAGTTCATTCAGGTGTAACAGTGTGGAACACGACGTTCCTCTTACATGGTGCTCTGAAGCTGTTTCCATCAAACAGTTCAGTTTGTATTGTTTCTGTCTCCACAGTGAAAGTTGTGAATGGTCCCAATAGCAGCGTTCCTTAGCGTCCCCATGTTTGGTCCCCCCTCTGTTGGGGTACCTAGCACACAGATCTG
>JAPZEB010000001.1:16768898-16795469 GCA_029783705.1 Chaetodon striatus
GATTAAAATTGGATAGAATTACAGCACAGTGCATCTGTAATAATGGCACTAATGTTTGAGTAATGGCTACATGTTTTATCAGATATGATAAACCCGTTTAGAGCTGCTAGTATTTCTGCCTGTTTGACTAAATGAGTTTATCAACCTAAAGTGGCTTTACATGGTGTGTAAAGCTCTGTCTGTTCATGTCTTCCGCTCAGGAGTGTGCGTCAGCGGGAGCTGGCTTGAGCATTGTGGGTAGCGGGCCAGGGGCCAGTGTCGGAGGGGAGATGCCCGGTTCATTTGTGCCCACCGTCACCGCCATCACCACCAGTCAGGATCTGCAGTGGATGGTACAGCCGACCCTCGTCTCCTCCCAGGCCTCTGGACAGAGTGGTACCACTGGGACCACGACTATGACCCAGCCAGTGTCGCTGGTTGACCCATATGACATGCCAGGCCCCAGTTATTCCTCAGGGTCTGCCTTCACCCCTCCAAGCTCGGAAACTCCGGGCCCAGCTCCGGGCCCCATCCGCCAGTCCAGAACCCGCAGCCGCCGTACACGAGAAGAGTCTGTGAGTGAAGATGGAGATGTTGGTGTGTTAGTAAGTGTGTGTGCTTGACCGGTTTGTTCGTTAAAATGTTACACATGCAGTGTAGGTATAACACTTACATGATCCAACAGCTCCAACAACTGTACTGTGCTGTGCAGCAGTGGTGTGCATACATACTGTCAGGGGCATGGGTAATAAACTAGAAAGGGGCACCTCCGTATCTACTGTGGGCCCTTCTCATATGCAAAAACCTACTAAACAGGGAAATAAGGGCTGAGAGGGTTTGGCATATGTAGGGGTCTGTGTTGGCAGCAGATAAATGAGGAAACCACCATGAGGAAAATATTCAAATTTTACCTGAGAAAAGGGAATGTTTGCCCTTTAAGACAACCATAACCTGCCCACTCAAGTCTGCCCACCACTGCTGCCTGGACAGTATGACTACATTTTCAAGAACAAAGACAAAACTTTTGTCCTAATCCACTTCATTTTTTTCCCCTTCCTCCTAGCTAACACCTGAGGAGGAGGAGAAGAGGCGTGTTCGGCGAGAGAGAAACAAGTTGGCCGCCGCCAAATGTAGAAACCGCCGACGAGAACTCACAGACAGACTGCAGTCGGTGAGCTCGCCCTTGTTATAGCTGCCAGAATGAGTAATGATTATAATTACATACTTGAAGTTACTTCCCATAGCATTGTGGAGTGTTAATAAATGTGTACATGTGTGTATAAGAGAGATTATGGTTTACGGTAATTGGGTGTTGAGCTGTGGTTGAGACGATTATAGACCTCAAGACAGAGTACTATACCTACAGTATTTATGGCCTAATTAATGGGCTCTTACATAAGCTACCTTACATATCCAACCGCAGGTGAGGAAGGTATTTCTGTTGGGATGGATACATCCACCTCCACAAACACTGAAGGTTCGGTGTAGCTAACACTCCTCTCTTTCTGCTGCACATCTTTTCCCCTTCTCTTCCCATTTCACCCACCTTTGTCTTGTCTCCCTGTCCCTCTGCCCTCATTTCTTTCGCTCTCTGTTCCTGCAGGAGACGGACATACTGGAGGAGGAGAAGGCAGAGCTGGAGGCTGAGATCTCCGAGCTGCAGAAGGAGAAGGAGCGCCTGGAGTTTGTCCTGGTGGCCCACCAGCCGAACTGTAAGATCCCATACCAGGAGCAATCTCAGCACAGCTCGGCGCAGCTCCCTCCGGTCCAGCCCCAGCTCCCTCCCCAGACCTTACAACCTCCTGTCTCCATTGTGGGCTTGGCTGTGAAAGAAGACACTTTCTATCTGCCTCCTGCCTACTCAGCCCATCCGGCCTCCACACAGTCCCAGCCTCCGGTTCAGCAGCAAGTCCAGCAGCAGCCTCAGCCAGGGATAATGCAGGAGGTAGAGTTTTCTAGTTCTTTCTATGGCTCAAGTGAGCCGGCACCAGGCGGGCCGTGCCTCATGGCCAGCGACAGTGGTGGTGGTGGTGGTAACCATGACGATGCGGCCATTGGCAGCTACAACACCTCATACACATCTTCATTTGTGTTCACCTACCCAGAGGGAGCCTGCGGGGTCAGTGCCAACCAGCGGAACAGCAGTAGCGAGCAGTCATCTGATTCCCTGAACTCGCCTTCGCTGCTGGCGCTTTGACTGACCGACAGACACACACACGCGCACACATATCGACAAGCACATACATAATGCTCGCTGGAAGTAGAGGCTGAGGCAAGTACATGCAGAGTACCTATCAGTCTCACAGATTGAGAAAAAAAACAACAACCAATCGTTTGTTTCTGATTGGGTTAAAGTTTACACATTCATGCATTCCAAACAAGAGCCATACAAATAATTGCACATGAATTATATTAGATTTAACCTTTAACATATAAAACATTTCTTGTTTTGTATTATCAGAATACCTGCAACTGGACCAGATAAGTGAATAAAAACTGAGTCACAAAATCACGTCCAAGTTGCCAATCTCAAGTGCTCTGAATTAACATATTAATTCACAATGAATATTCTCAGTCTACAACCTGTACAGTACATTGAGTTAAGATACCACAAGCTCACTTTACACTCCAACAAGCACCAGTGCCCCCAACTTGTTCCCTCTGTCGGTTGACTTTTACCAGTGCTCTTGCTTTCATCCTTTTCCATCCTTTTCTCCCTTCTTCCTCTCGCTGAATGTATTTGTGCAAATCTGAAATAGGGACGAAGGACACTTTTGTTCAGGGTCTTTCCTTGTGGGAGACAGACTGCTGATTTCTCGCTCACCTCTAACCCTTCATCTGCTCGACCTCCCTCTGCTTCTTCATCTGCTGCTTGGACTTTGCAAGTTGGGGATCTGAGTATCACAGCCTCCACTAAATCTTGTGCTTTCTTCTCTCGTTTAAAAAAAAAAAAAATTCTTCTGCCGTCTGCCTACCTGCCATGCGACCCATCTCTGCCCATCTCTGTTTCTCCTCTTCTGTCTCTGTGTTTTTCCCTGTCTCTGAAGTCTTCGACCCCAGAGAGCCCGAAGACCCCCTCCAGCCCTTGGGACCTTGAGTGAATGACGGCCCAACTAACACGCCCTTTTGCACCCTCTCATACAAGGACATGGACGCAAACCCCCTACCCCCCCCCCATACAGAAGAAACTTTTTTCTTGGAGCGCATTGCTCAAAGCAGATTCATACAGTGAGCAGCAGCTAAATACCTTCCCACACGCACATAGACGCATAATTGATGAACGCAAAATGCAAGACGGACGTCGCTGTCTTCTGCTGAGCCATTTTTCGACGTTCACACGATGAAGATTAAACTCGTCTTACATTGTGAGGCCGGTTAAAGGTGAGGATGGAGAGAGGTTTAGCAGGAAGGACGGAAAGGAAGCGCAACCAAGCGGGACAGACTCAAATGGAGAGCTGATGGATAAAGAGGATGACTCCCATCCTAGCCATCCATTTTTGGAACCAAATGTTGAAAACGCAAAAAGAGCCAAATGTTAAAAACAAAGCAAAAAAAAAAAAAAAAAAAAAAAAGAAAAGAATCCTTCAGATGTGAGCTGACAAATCCAAAATTAATTCTGGAACTGTAGAAAGAGCAGAAGAAGGGTTTAGCTTTGATTTGTGAAGCCCGTCAGGTCCAGACTGTCTCAGCGTACCTCTGGTGGGAGGATTTTTTTCTGATTAATAACCATTTGTCTTGAGAAGAGACAGGGAATTTGACGTCAAGAGGGGAGAGTCGGAGAAGAGTCCTGCTACAATGGCTTTCTTTTATTTCTGTCTGTGTGCCTCTAACCATGTCTCTCCCTCTCGTCTCCTACAGTAAGTCCTCATACATTTTCATTTTATCTCAACAAGTAACAAGGGCACAAAATAATTAAAATACATGAGTAAATGTAAAAAGTATCACGGAAACATAAATATGGGGGTTTGATCAAATGCTTAAAGAAGATACAATGCCCCTGTTTCTGCTGCTTTTCCTCTCACTTCACTCAGTCTCGCCATTTTTCTCCTTCTCTGTCTCTCTCTCTGCCACCCACACACCTTCGCTCTCCGGCATCAAAATGTCATTTCGTGGCCCAACCTCTCTCCTCTCTCTGCTGTACTCTGACGCTCTCGCACATATCTAGTTATCGATCCGTTCCTCCTCGTCACACCGCTGTGCGACTCATAATCCACTTCATTATTCCACCTACCGCACACACACACACACACACACACACACACACACACACACAGAGACGCAGCCACAGGGAGGTGAGCAAACATGCAGGCATCCGTGCAGGTACACAGCGCCGAGGCACACCAAAACACAAGCGCCAGATAATTTTTCAATTAAACCTCAAACTCCCACAGACTACCCACCATGCACTGCAGCTGTCAACCGAGGGCCTCATTTATCAAAGCATGCACAGAACTAGTTTTAAATGCGCAGGAGCTCCATATACCCACAGCAAAGTTGGTATTAATCAAACACATGTATGCACACCCAAATGAACTAGATAGATCCCACCCCTGAATCATCATTTATGGTCAACAGCGTCTATTTAATAGACCCCATTAGGTCAGCACAAAAATATGGTGACAAAGAAAAATACAGTGAGGCTGAGGCATTCTATGTGGGAACCTATTTGACCAAATTAGAATATGGCTTTTGACAAAAAAGATGTGGTCTTAAAAACAACTGCATACTTTGTCTCAGGTGAAGAAAAATGAATTGACCTGAAAAAATGGGGGGCAAAGAGACTAGAAAGCTAGCTTTCAGTCTCTGGCTCTTACTGTGTTGTGTAGCAGGCTGCTGTCTGACTGTCTGCCAGTCACAGAATAATGACATTGCTGCTTTACACTAAAACTGACTTGAGTGGCTATGGGCTACGGTCCAACAACACTCTTATAGGTTAAAGGAATAGTTTGGATTTTGGGGCTGCATGTGGTACTTATCTATAATCACTATATTACATGCAGTAGATGTCAGTCAGCAGGCTCCCAGTTTGGAGAAGCAGCAGAAAGGCTAGGTGGGCGTAAGGTAAGCAATGTACTGCTGTACATGAGGGGCAGCAGTAAAATGTATTTTAGCCATCTAAAAGGGTCCCACTTCGGCTTTAGTCAGACAGTCCGTAGTAATAGGGGAGCCATTAAAAAGCCACAAACACTCCATTGACAAAAACTGTAATCTTAGCTCGCTGAAAACTGGAGCTGTTGCTTTATCGCTACTTCGATCAGTTAGTTAGTTTATGTTATTGAGTGAGTTTTTCAGTCTGAACTAAACCTTGTAAATGCCAAACTGACACAATGCTTAATTTCCATGTCAGAATTTGCTGTTTGACAATGAGGTAAAGCAGTCAAAATCATTTCAATACAACATACACTCAGAGTGAAAACCAAAAAATAAATTTCACACTTAGCAATGACATTCTATCAATCACGGCACCACTTTGGTCCAGACTGAAATATCTTGATGTTTATGGTCCCCAGAGGACAAATCTTAACGACTTTGGTGATTCATTGACTTGTCCTCTCGCTCCACCACTAGGTTGTGGTTTTGAGTGACATATCTCAACAACTACTAGATAGATTGCCATTCAATTTGCTATCAATATTTAACTTTCCCAGAGGATAGATTCTACTGACGTTGATGATCCCATTTTTTTCCCTATCTATTGCCACCAGCAGATCGAAGTTTGATTTATCCAATAAAATATTTCAACATCTACTTGAAAGATTGGTGTCAGATTTTGTACAGACATTCATGGTTCCCAGATGATGTATTATAATCATTTGATTATTCCCTGGATCTTCCTATAGCATCACCAGCAGGTTTAGCTTTTTGGCTCAAATTGAAAAGTCTAGCACAAACATCCATGGCTCCCACTACAATGAATTATTTAAAACTTTGTTCTCGAGACCATTCTGGTCAAACTTTCAGTTTGTCCAATACTTTGGTTAATGACCAGAGACCTTAATACTAATTATATTTCCATCAGCCTCAGTGGTACTTTGTGTTTAGTGCTGATTAGCCAACGCTAACGCACAGTTTAGCTCATAGCACCGCTGTGACTAATTACAGCCTCACAGAGCCACTAGCATGACTGTAGACTCTTAGTCTTGTCTCTCTTGTCTCAGTGGAGTGCTTAGGTCATATTTTCAAAGCAGGCGTCTACGTTGTGCTGCATTTATACCTAATTCATTTCATTTAGACTTAAATGCAGTTCCTGCTCACAAACTGCACAGACCTGACAATATCTAATGCGTATGGAGCCGTGTGTGCTCAGCGATGCAGGATTACAGGAACAAGATTAAATAGTCATAACCCAGACTTCTTGGAGGATCAGATCCATGTAAATTTAAAAGAATTAAATTTCACCAGAGATGTGACTTACTTGTCTTTCAGTAAATACGTCTAAAATGCCTTGTGAAAGACTGATTATGATGATTGATCATCCCACGTCTTAGCTGTACTGCGTCAACGTTGGATAGAAGGTCGAGTGTATCTTCAGGCATCACAGTTCACAATCTCTTAATTATGCTGACAGGTTTGACAGCAGTGGGACCAACGACCAGCAGTGGATTGTGCATACACTGGGTCAGGAGAGGTTCTTAATGTAGGCATATTCTCAAACAAGAATACATTTATAGACTTGATTCTATGTGGAATGTAAGTGCATTATGGTTCATGTAGAACACTTTGATAAATGGGGTTAAGAACACACACTGTCTAGAGTAACACACACAAAAACTCCTCATATAGCTCCAAGAAGACAAAGTGTCGATGAGCTCATCATGCATCTAACACTTCATCAGCCGCTGTAAAATGGCGGAGCAGAACCAGTGCCATATTCACATATTAATTAAGCATGGCCCATCACATCGTCACCCGTCAACAGAGGCATCTTTTATTCATCTGTCGTATGGCTGGCATGTCTGCAAACAGATGCGCACAACAAGCACACAAACGGGCTTGTTGGAGAGTTAAATTTGGTCCACACTTTACACACACAGTCCATGCTGTGGATAAAAATATTCATCTTATATGACTGAGATAAGGTATTAAAAGTCCATCTGCTGGAAACATACTTTTCCATATTTGATATGTTTACCCTTAAGACCACAGCATTTGGGGTCTAAGAGAAGTTATCCAAAGAAAAGGGTAGGGCTAAGGCTGGAACTTCTCTTTCACCAGTGCATCACTTGGGCCGTTTTTTTTTTTTTTTTTGGTAAAACTGCCTATTATTTTTACAGTTACATGATCAGATAGAAATGCATCTCCCCCATTACAATGAGTAATACTGTTTTTGCAGAACGTCATGGTGTCACAGTGAATCTGACCTTTGACCTTTTAGATATGTAATGTCATCACTTCATCATTTTATTCTATTAGAGATTTTTTTGTGAAATTCTGTCATAATAATCATATGAATTATTGAGTTATGGCCAAAAACATGTTTTGTGAGCTCACAGTGACCTTTTACCATCAGATTCTAATTCATTTTTGAGTCCAAGTGGATGTTTGTGCCAAATTTGAGGAAACTCCCTCAAGACCATCTTGAGATACTGCTATCATGAGAATGAGATGAATGCAGGGTCACAGTGACCTTGACCTATGTCCACCAAATTCTAATTTGTTTATTCTTGAGGCCAAGTATACATTTGTGCCAAATTTGAGGAAATTCCCTCAAGGTGTTCTGAAGATACTGCATTCTTGAGGATGAGATGGACATGGTGACCTCGACCTTTCACTTTTTACCACCAAATTGTACTCAGTTAATACTTAACTCCAAAGTGGATGTTTGTGCTGAATTTGAAGAAATGCCCTTATGGTATTTTTGCGATATCCATTCATGAGAATAAGAGAGACAAGGTCACAGTGGCCCTGACCTTTGACTAATGACCACCAAAATCCAAGTGGGCACTGCCAAATTTCAGTAAACTCCATCAAGGTTTTCTTGAGTTACTGTGTCCATGAGAATGGGACAGACAACCCGGAAACATAATGCCTCAGGTTAGGGTTATTAATGGTACAGAGGCACAAGCTACAATATGCTGGAATAAGTTGTTATAAAAACAGAGCTAAAGTAAATATATCTATTAGTGTTTGTTTAATTCAGTCCATAGCAGATTAAACATCACTTACTCAGCAGATGGGGTTGGTGCAATGGCAGTAGCTAGACTAGCCATGACAAACAGCAGGAAAAAGGAAGGGAGTAAAAAAAAATGATGCTGTTGGATATCATGGATATAAAAGAAACAATAACGCAAGTACACTGCACCGCTGCCTCATGTTCCATTTAACAGAGGGATTTTCTTATTGTAGCTCATGATGCAACCTTGCAGCACCAGCTGAACTCAGACAGTCTGTACAAGTGTTCTCAATCCACCTTTTAGCCGATAGGATCTTGCTCCAGCTGCCTGCCATGCTCCTCCCCGCTAAGATGCCTTTTATTTTTTTTTGTCCCTCACCTCACTTGGGTGACAATTGACAATCACAGATTCTCGCTGATAGCCTAGCCTCCATGTGCACCTTACACACAGGTGCTGGATCGCCTGTTGTGCCAGGTGGTTGCTGTGGTTACTTTTTCATTTGCATGTTTCTATGCCTTTACAGAGAATACATTATGCACTTCTGGCTTTTCACGTTGATTGTTTGGTTTAACCTCCTGATTTGAACTTGACCACTATCATCCTCCAATTCCACAAAAAAATGAGCATTCATTATGACATTAAAAATAATCACAGGGCATGAAAACAGCTTATTTATTGCCACTTCAGGTAGGTGAGCAGCTGCTTGGTGAGCCAAGTTTTCAGAAGAGAGGAGGCAAATCCCCTCGCAGCACACAGGAGTGATTTCTCAGCTCAGACATCTGGTATGAAATAATAAAAACGTATTGACGGGCTGCAGTCTGCAAAGATCCTGCGTCATATCAAGGGTAGCTCATTCTGCCTGGTTGCTATCTGATTTTTAATTCACAGCCAGTATTGGAAATCCATTTATCAGTCTAAGTCAAACACATAGGCATGTGTGCACGCAGGATTGGGTGAGGGCATTAACACACACACACACACGCACACACACACACACACACACACACACGCAAAGCACACACACATACACAGATGGGGAGCAGATTTTGTTGTTTTGTCTGAGAGAGAAGGAGCTGTGAGGCTCCACATGGAACTGTCAATGAATACGAACTCAAAGATGAGAACGCGCTGTCGGATTCCCTATGCATGCTGGGAAAGAAAGATTGAAGCGCAGAGAGAAAGAGAGAGGGGGAGGACGGGACAAATGAAGGCTCAGAAAGGGGGACAGAAAGAGAGATAGGGTGAAAGGATGAAAAACCAAAAAGGGAGAAATGGAAGGTGTGGAGGGGAGGAGGAGGAGGAGGAGGAGGAGGAGGCTGAAGAAGAGGCAGTGTGGCGTCTTTTGGGACTTGCTGTCAAACCTCTCTAGGAATGTGAGCAGAAACAGAAACAGCTTCTCCCACACGTACACACACACTCACACACGTCTCCACAGCAGGTCCTTGCAAATTGACGCCTATTGAAGTCTCTGCACAAACATCACTAAGCAGTACTCCCACAAGGCTTTGCTTCAGCCCAGACGTCACCTTATCAAGAGTGAAATGCTGAGAATCCACTGATTTGATGGGCAAAGAGCGTTCAATATCAAAACAGCAGGATGTCCAGAGGAGCTAAAAACTGCCATAAGGGCAAACACACACACACACACACACACACACACACACACACTCACTCACACACACACACACACACACACACACACACACACACACACACACACACACACACATCTGTACACCTAAATGGACTCACAAAGTACCTTATTGGATCCAGATTTGCTCTGCAATTTTTGGCCATCCACACATCAATAATGCTATGAATGTAATATAATTAGCATTTCCCCTTTTAAAAAAGAGGTGAAAGAAATAGGAGAGCTTGTTAGTCAAATTTATGGCTTTGGTTTATATGTCAGTAAGTGCTCTGGTGGTGTTGAGCCGTCTTATTTCTTTATCAGAAGTGGAAAGGGGAGGCTAATTGGTCCGGTGCTGGTGATGGGAGCCATCAATTAGTGTTCTGCCTGCCCTCCAGCTCCCTCACCTCCCTCCCTCTCCAAAACAGGCCCCTTGAAGCTGGCACATTAGGATCACAAAACCTGCTATAAATACCAATGTTCAGTGTAAATGAAGCTAAAAAGCTTCAAATTCAAGCCACACTGGCTAAGGGCGGACTCTTCTACCTGCATTTCATGGCTTGTTAGGGGAGCTCTCTGCAGGTATGCCAACAGTGCTCGCCTGACAGACTTCTACAGAACTAAAAACAGTCTTAATGAGGAGAGAGAAAATGCCTGCGTGTGTGTGTGTGTATGCCTATGTACATGTGTGTGTGTGTGTGCTTCAGAGCTTGTGCAAAGAAAAAGAAAGGAGTTGCTGCAATTCCCTCGGGGATCACAAAAATCTTTAATTTGCCTTTTATGACACCTAATTAGTTATTCTACTCAAAATCTTTGCTTTAAATAAGAGAACTAATTATACAAAAAGGTCGTTCCTCCACCTCCAGAGAACTACCCCTAATTGGTTGAGACCACCACCTGCCACACACTCCTTAAACATATCACGTGTGTGTTTTACATCACGTTTGAAAAGGCCAAAGCTTAACCTATCCTGGAATTACTGTATGCAGCTCACCCCCTCTATTGGATGCACACTTTGTTTCAAACCCTGCTCAGCACCATCAAAGTGACAAGACTGTTTGCAGTGAGTCTGACACTCATATCTTCATGCATACGTCCTGGTCCGTCTGTCCTTCTGGCTCTAAGAGAGATGTCTCAATGGAGGAATGTCTGCCGGGAGAACAGTATGCACATTCAACTGATGCCTCTTTCTTGAAGCCATTGCGGGGAACAAACATGGGTTTGATGTCTTCTACCAAAGCAGCCTCTGGAAAACAGCTTTAATAGTAGTGTAGCAAGCACTAGCTCAAACCTACTAAACAAAGAGCAGTGACAGAAAAAAAAATGAGTGTGTAAAGTAAATGTCTTTTCAATTCCCTTAATGCCACGAGACATTTTCTTGCACCTGTCACCACTCCCGGCGCTATGTGAAACTGTGGAGTAGAACAGAACCTCCCATGCTTGCCACCTCCCAGAAAGAAAAGCTGCATTATGAAAGGAAGCAGCAGACTAGGAGGCAGCCTCCACTTAATCCAATCCATTTAACAGATACAAGTGCCACTGACCTTCCAGTGTCATTTGATGTCACCAAAAGCATGCCTCTCCACATCACGATTCATTCTCCAACAAGGGATGCATTTTACCCCTCAAAGTGGAGAGACAGCACTTGCCCTGCCAAATATTCTTCCTGAGAGGGAATTTAATTTGCCATTAGTACTGTGTGTAAAGGCCTGTCATCTCTCCCTTCTACCATCTACTTTCTTTAAGATTGTATCTTTCAAGAATATGTACAGTTAGTTTTTCTCAGCCCAAGCAGTCTGTCAGAGCATGTATTTTCCATTATAGAGATAGCATCCGATTTCTATGTTACCCCATTTAGACTTCCGTCTTTACAGCTATCAAAAAATCACATCAGTCCGCTAACCTTTTTGATATATTTAAGGTTTTAGAAGAAAATATGCTGTTTGGAGCACTCAAGGAAATGTTTGATATTGGAGAACTACAATTATCACATGCTATAGACAATGCCACAACCACACTCGCTTTGAATGGACAAGAGTGTGTGAAAAGAAAGACGATTTGCCCCCTTTTCCCCCTGTCATTATCACTTCAATGTTTTGGTGCTATTTTTGTAACAAGTGTGCAGGTGCTTGCAGATCAAGCTGCAAACAGTCATGTATACAGGTTTCCTATTAGTCCCTGAGCCATCAGCCACGCTTTGTCATATCATGTGAACTCAAAGATGATTGGTTATTGCCTTGGCATCACCTGCAGAACCAGGGAATAATAATAACCATAACAATAATTCACGTCACTTGATACATTTCGCACTGCCAGGGTTATTGTCTCTGTATTTCTGCTCTCTCTGCTTTTACATACATAGGACTGCAATTAGCAACTATTTTTATTGTCCATAAATCTGCCCATTATTTTCTGGATTAATCGATTACTCGCTTTATCTATAAATGTCATAAAAAAGTGAAAAATCCCATCATATTTTCCACCGCCCTAGGTGATCTATTTACAGTAGCTAGCTTGTATGGGTTTAACCATGCATCGATCTGGATCCACACATCAATTCAATGATCAATGAGTCAGTATGATCAATGCAAAGTGAAGACATTGATATATATTGTCATATTTATGGTACGCCTTTATTGTGAAATTCCCACTGCACGTCTGTGTCACCATTTTAGTTCGAGTGCACGTCATTCCTAAACATTGAAACAGTGCTAACGGCTTAGCACCGAGCAGATAATGGCAAGCAGCCAATAAAAAGACGATAAGGATATTTTATTTTGAAAAACAAGGGAAACATGACCGGTTGCTCTGTACATACAAACGTAGATCAAAATCTTGTGTCGGGTGCTCGTGGAGAACGGGAAACAACAGGACTGACGGGAACGCCATCCTGGCACTCCGAAAAAATTCAGAAAAACAAGGAAGGAATTAAAAAGCCTTTATTGTAGTGGCTAAATCATTTAAAGAGCCTCGTCAGGGCTTTCAAAACATACAACACAGGTATGGCCCCACTTATATAGTGGCAGGAACCAATCGGAGGCCATCACATGACCCATATAATGGCCTGAAGGGTGGAATGCAAAAACGCAAAGTTAATAAAAAACGCAGTGACATGAAAGAAGATACCCAGAAAAAAATAAATCTAAATATATACACACCTGTCTTAATAAGGATGTTTATTTACTGTCATATCGATCGCAGGCCCCTGAATTGAATCAAAGCGAATTGCGGCAGAGTTTGTAATATCAGCAAATGTCGTAATGTTGCCCATAGAGTCAATATAATATGGTAATGCGATGAAACTTTTTATTTACATCCCTACTAATTTGTTTTAGTTGACCAAAACCCCCAAAATATTAAGTTAACTGTCATGTATGACAAACTAAAGCTTTAAATCCTCATATGAGAAGCTGGAAGCAGCAAATATTTGATTTTTTTAATCAGGCAAAATGATTTATCGATTATTAAGATAGCTGCAGATTATGTTTCTGTTGAGTGACTAATAGACTTATTAATTGTTGCAGCTCTGTCACAGTTCCTCAGTCTGAGATGTCATCTTCAGATTGCGTGATTTGTCCGACCAACAGTCAAAAACAAATATATTCAGTTTACATGATTTAAAATTGAGAAGAGCAGAAAACGCGAACATGAGAACTGATTAATCACTTAATAAAGTAGCTGCCAGGTAATTCTAAAGTTGATAGAGTTATCATTTCTTTGACACATCATCTCAGTTCTGCTTTCAAGTGCATACCGCAAAATTGTGAAGAAGTGGACTTCGCCACACTGCTACACACACGATCCCAGTGGAACAGCTGCTCTCACAGGCACTCAGCCTTAATGGCAGAGGGGACAGTTACATCTGATTCTGTGTTTTGTTAAATGTCTTTTGATCAATTAAAAGCACTGACGCCATGGTGTGATGCAGACTTTGCCGGTTCACGGGGAGGTAAAGGATCTTGATGAGAATCACTCAGCCTTCCTGACACATGGGGAGGGAGGTGGGCTTTCAAGGAGGGTGGAAGCTGGCCCTGGGTGGGCCTCCTCTCGGGGGCCCCTATAATTCCAACTCCCAGCTGCAGCAAATAAGAGAGGTTTAGCCACCAGCGCGGTGAATACACAGACGACTGGGATGCTCAGGGAAATTAGACACTACATTACCAAATGATTGCATTTAGCCGAAACAAGTGCATTTGTCATCATCATCATCATCATCACCATCACCATCACTTAATTCAAGCACTCCTGCATAAGACATCAACCAGACATTAATTGCCTACGATGAAACTGCTGCATGAGGATACCAGACCACCACACGTTCACCAACCCTCCATGACTGAATTAATCATTTAAATAAATCTTAAAATTATATTACAATGTTAGAGGAGGAACAATATAAGGACAGCGGAAAATCAAAAACACTATGTTGGCCAAAGCGCTCAGCGAGCCTGCAGTTCAGAAGCCACAGGGGCTGATTTAAACCTCGCTCTCTTTATTTTTCAGCCACCACTGTAAATGCCGTGGCCATGGCAATCCCAAGTAAAATTTGTCCCTAGGCCAAGGTGTCTGCCACTAAGGTTAATAGGGATCTCATGCAGATGTCTTGCCATTGTGTGCATGAATCAGCCCCTTTCATTCAGCTCCCGTCATCGCCGTAATTGAGCCCATAGACACGTTTCTCTTTTGCCAAGACAAAATACAAGACATCTGGTAATAACATCAGCTGGAATACACATGCCAGTTGAGAGCAGACTCATGAGTGTATTCTGAACGATAAGCAAAATAAACACCACTGATTCATTGTGTGATTCATGTCCCTATCCTTAGTTGGAGCATATGCAAGGAGTAAAAGAAAAGATATGCGTGAACACACACTCACAGAGAGACACACACTCTCCCTCTCCCTCACATTAGGTAGTTTCTTACAAGGCCCAAGTCAATATTACATTTCATACTGAATGTTTTTTTTTCTTATAGTTCGCTGTAAGAGCCTTCTATGTTACTGTAAGGCATGCTACATTTCCAGATGGTTGTGTATGAATGCTGGGGTCTGTGAGGTGATTTCTGGGACTGTATGCATGCTATGATTATGACATAATTAACACCCACAGTAAGTGGGAGAGAGAGCAGACAGGGCTGGTGCGGATGAGGAGGGGACTGTTCATTAACAAGATGCACTCTCTCAAACTTTGCAGCTTGCTGTGGCTAATAAGCCCCGGTGAAACGGAGCCCAGCCGTCCCTTGCATTGACCCTGGCACTGCCCAGGATAAGGGAGGGTTTTGTCTCCTGGAATAATTGCTCTTTTCACATGTTACAAGTGTCCTGACCCCCACGGTCGGCAGCCACTTTCCCTACCATAATTACTCCTGATCCGCTCCAAATGAGTCAGCCGCATTAGGGCTGCAATAACACTGGCCCAGCTTCAAGCGCGGCATGGGGAGTCTCAGCAGAGCAGCCTGGAACAGGACTGCCTTTTCTCCCAGCCCACGGTCATTTCCATCACGTCAGAGGTGCATTTCTTACACTTGAAGTCAGCACGAAGGCCCTGGGCCCTTTTCTGAGGCTTACAGAAGGCATTGTTAGCTCCTGGTGCTCACTACTCACTGTGGTTTGGCACCAGACTCCATCCTAATTAACGGAAAACTTCATTAGGGTGTTCTTTCCACACTTTTCAGCCCCCTATTATTTTTAATTTATTCACATGGGGTTAATTAAAAGAAATGTATCACAGAGATATGCAACAGCTTTCTAATTAAATTCATTGCGGCTTTTTTTTTTTTAAAGACATGAAACTGGCAGAGTTTCCAAATTATTACAGAAGGCGACTTGTTCCAACACTTGGTTGCTCAGTAGTAGGGTGAGATTAGAGCTCTGCAAGGTAAGCTGTCAACAGCAGAGACAGAGTGAGAGAGGGAGCGATGGGGCCAGAAAATGAGAGTGAGGGAGTAAGATGAATGAGGAGGAGGAGAAAAGACACAAACATTCATGGTTTTATTATGCAGGGTTACCCCAAATAAACCCATGAGAGCTCTTAAAGAGGGAGGACTGTCTGAGTGTTGACACAGCGAGGAGAAGATTTGGTATTGCATCTAGCCAATCAAATGTGGGCGTAGTGTCGGGCTTTGTCTGCTGTTGCTCTGAGGTGTTTAGTTCTTGAAACCTGCCATTTTACCATTTTTCATTTAAGCGCAAGCTGTCAATAACCGAGAAGGTGAATGCATCTTCATTTTCAATCCTCATACAGTAGGAGCCAGATCAACTGACATTTTTTTTTTTCCCAGAGTCTGAGATTGAATAAAGAAAAAACCCATCTATTCTCAAACTATATACTTTAAAAATTTGATAGACGAGGCAATCTTATCTGCCACTTCGTGATTCCTGGCGAAAAAAAAAAAAAAAAAAATCAAACCATTAGACCTGTCACAGCCACCTTCCGCCATCCGGAACAGAATAATGCACAAACACTTTTAGTCCACATTAAAAATGCATTTGGAGAGGAATAAATGTAGCCCTCTAAAGTTTGTGTCACTCATGAGGTCAGGAAGTGATGTACAAAATCCTCCCCACTCCCCAGCAATTACTGCACACTTATTATTTCAAAGGATATGCCAGGAGACAGGTGTGCCATTCAGGGTCCTCAGTGTGTCGAAAATGGAGGGGAAGAAGGAACACCATACTGTGGTGCACTGTGTGAGGCTCTTTAATCTTGAATAATGCAAATTCCCCACAGGGGGCAGTTATTTGGCAGCACTGGCCTCTAATGTCATTCAAGCACCTACTCCTACACCTGATGGGGTAAATAATGAGGGAGGTTGGTTGGGTGCAGTTAGGGAGGAGATCTTCATGAAAACTGGGTGGGTTGGTAAAGTGTCTCATGTAGTACAGCCTATCCTAAACCTCCCAAGAGGGGAATACTGTGGATGACGTTTGATGTTTCATTAGGAAGATGGCTTGCTTTTAATAAATTCCTTTTAACACTTTTATATTACCTCATAATATAAAGTCCCGCTCGTTTTCCTAACGGAGTAATTCTTGTTACTGGCTAAAATCAAATGGCTATTCAACCAGAGACGACTGGTCAAATGAAATGATATAAAATAAAAGAGGTGTGATTGTAATAATGGGGGTCTAAGGTCTCGGAAACAAGTTCCAGTTAATGCTGGGCTCTGTGTGTGTGTGTGTGTGTGTGGATGGCGGCTGTCACTCGTCTCTGAATTTGTAGTTGCACACAGCACAGTTAAGCACTGATTAAATCAGCAGCTTCAATATCCAAAACCTAATCTACTAGCTTTAAGAGGGAAAGAACTACCCCCTTTAATCACAGACTTTAATTAGCTATTTAAGATTTTATTTACTGAAGGTCATCCAATAAGAGATTAGTTTGCAGCAAGTTGGCTCTTATTTAAGAGAAGGCACCCTAGGCTTTTGTATTTACCAACAAGATAGCTGTAATATCTTAATAAAGCTTCCATCCTCCTCTATTTCTCTGGACTTAAAAGCAGCTCATAAGAGGCTTTTAAAAATGCATGTGCTATTTTGTTTTGCAAAAAAACAAAGCCAGGTAAAGGTAATTCTGAGTTGGATTAGAAGTACATGTTGTATGTGACTGTATGTGAAACCAGGAGAGGTGCAAGTTATGCAGTCTCATTAAAACAACGTATGGTTTAACTGCTGTTATGTTCACATGTTTCTAGACTGAATGGCATCCTCTGACTGGTAACCTGCATTCCCAGATAAAGGGAAATAGATCAGAAATAAAAAAGGAAACCCATAATGTATCTCTGTCTGAGATGCATCAAAGCAAAAACCTCCAACTTAAGGCCAAAGCTACTTTTTCTCTGAATACTGCAGTGGGAATACAACAGAGTGGTGTTTGAAAGATATTTACAGTAGAACAAGTCTGAAAGTCTAAAAGCCCCGCTAGCAGCCCCTAGAGGCTGTGCTGCTCCTTACACCCACAAGAACAAAGTGTTTCACTGACCAATCAACACTGTCATCCTCAGAGCCACACACTCACACAGGCAGGGCCAAAAACAAATGAAAAATACACTCAGCAACAACGATCGGGGGCTTTGGCAAATGGGAAACATGGCATCGGCAAGAATTCCTGCTGGCACTGTGATGTGTGCACTATAGAGAGAACACAGCAGGCCAGTGCAGACAGCTGAACTCTAAGACTATATTATTACAATAACACTGTATTGTATTTCTGCAGGTGTCCATTTGTCCTCTTGTTTAACATGAACCGCTGCTAATCAAAACAATCAGCACCTGATTCAGACAACTGACGAGCACATGAATGTACGTGAAAATTGTTACCCGCAGCTCTCAGGTTGCGCCATATGTTTGCCATGAGAAGCTGATGAAACACTCATTTTACACATGTCCACACCCTAAAATCCCACCACCCTAAAATACTCCCATCAGAACAAACACTCTCGTGCGCACTGGATCAGGGGTCTTCACTGTCTTTCAGGCCATGGACCCCTTAGCCAACAGAGACGGAGCAGGGCCCCCCTACTGCATATATCGTATAAAACTGAGTTGCATATTAAACTGCGCCTACTGTAGGGCAGCTAAAAGTGCCATGTATAAACATACCCTTTCATGGTGCATACATTACTAAGCTATTTAAATAATTATTGGCAGATTCCTGTTTTTATACATCATGTTTGTTTTTGAGGTGTGACGGTATTTAAGAGTTTCTTGCTCTAAAAGTTACATACGGTCCATTGTGGCTCACAAGAATGTTCGTACACTTGAAATAATAAAACAGCTGATATGTTAGCCAATATGTTTTAATAGTATGTAACACTTAATAGTTCACCTTGCTGTTACGCACAGATACCGCACAGTGATTTAGTGTTAGCTAGCTAACATGACTACACAAGGACTTAAGGGAAACAGTTAGCCGATCATCAGTGTTGTGTACTGTAAATTAAATGTATTTTCAGAAAAGGCCAATTTATCTTTGCTAATAATATGCTGGAATCGTGATAATGTGTATTTTGAGACATATTTTAATTTCTGAAACAAGCAAACAAACAAAAGATTTATTTAAAGTGTAAATTGTATTACTGAACACTAATTTGGCGGCCCCTCTGAAGTAACTCTGAGGACCCTTTAAGGGTTGCGGACCTTCTGTTGAAGACCCAGGAGCTAGACCAAAAAATCATTCATCAGATGCAGATATATCGATGATAAGTAACAAGACATTTTAGGGGGAAAAAAAAGCCAAGGTCAGCCAAAAGACCCAGTCAAGATATCATACCTGCCAAAATATCGATGTTATATCATTCAGGCTATAATACACACACAGACACACACACACATGCTTACGTGCCTTTCATTTAAACAAATGTATATCCAGTGACTATTTCAGGAGGGATTAAACAAGACCTGTTTAACATTGAATGAATAATAGTAATAAATACTGCACCGTAGTAATGAAATTAATATATAATCATTCGCGTTTATTCTGGGTCTAAAATCCTTCCAAACGTGTCATTTGTGCCATATGTGTTTGATTTCCACTGAGGCTTCACTGTGCAAAGTGCTTACGCTGCCTCAGAGTGTAACAGGTGACGTGATATTTTATTACTGCAGGTGGAATATGAAGGTTTCTCCTCAGTAACATTTTTTTGGGCATTTTGACACTTGCACTCAGCTGCCAAAGAACTGTAGCTGGTGACATTGTAGTTTTGACATCTGCTCATCTCAAGAACTTTGCTGCATGTCATTCCCCTTTCCCATCTTTCCCGTCCTCTTCACTAAGCCTATGGTGACAGAATAAAGGAGAAATTATTTTCCAGAGAGCAAAGAATAAGCTTTACAGAGTGCATCGGGATGCCAGACAAGTCAGAACAGAGAGCACGCAATAGGTAAACAGGTGAATAAATAACTTTATGTGAAAAAAACAAACGAGATGTTGCAAGAAATGTGCGTGTGTGTGTGTCTGCGGAGGCATCAATGTGTGAATACTTTTTTTTTAAAACATCAACATGAGTGTAGTTAGCAGCTTGCGAGTCAGCTCTGCAATGACAAGTGGCAGTGACACCTGCCTCCAACAGGTTCAAACACATGAATAACTGACAATATATATTAGGGACGATGTGAAAATTACATGTCACTTTTATCTCGGCCAAAAAATTGCAAATAACGATACCATCTGGATAATTGTGTTGCAGCAGTACTTCATGAAACCGGTATACTGTGGTATGAAAACTGATGGTTATCATACGTGTACATTTGCTTATCATGATTTTTGAAAAACAATAAGCAACCGGACAGAGAACCTCACCTTTACTACCTGTCAGACTTTTAACACATAGACCTATTTTAAAAAATGGTTTCAGATTTCACTTACAATAAAGCGTCAGTTCAACCCCCACCCCCAAAAATGTTAATAATAGTAATAATATTTGTATGATACTGTGATATTGTGACGCCATAACACTTTCTGAGACAGTTATCGTACCGTAAAAAACTCATACCATTGCAACACTACCTGTTAATTACCAAAATGTAGTTAAAACTTTTAAAATGGCACTAAGAGTATGGGAGGGAACACTTTACCTTA
The DNA here is from genome assembly GCA_029783705.1 of Chaetodon striatus. Taxonomy (NCBI): domain Eukaryota; kingdom Metazoa; phylum Chordata; class Actinopteri; order Chaetodontiformes; family Chaetodontidae; genus Chaetodon; species Chaetodon striatus. The sequence goes on from JAPZEB010000001.1 coordinate 16,789,202, forward strand.
CATTTCGTTGAGAAACAAATATTTTTATTGCATCACAGATAGGACAAAAATCTTTTTTGTTAAAAACAATCAACCTTAAAACGTCAGGCTTTTCAGTAATTTGAAATGGCATTATGTCTTTCAATGTGAAATATGCCAATGTTCGATTAAGATCCTCTGAGTTTGGTGTGTTTGCAACCTGCTTCTGCAGAGTCTCTTTTATTGCTGGTCACCCAGCAGTCTCTTTGGGTGCCGCTGGACACGGTGTTAGAGATTATTCCAATAATGAAATTCAGCACGATCAACTTATTGTGTTTTTTTATCATGATACACGATAAAATTGTGTATCGTCTCATCTCTAATATATATGCTATATAGTGGCTCATTGTCATTAAAGCTGGATTACATGTTGGTGATAAATACAGTAATGTTTTTACACCAGTTCAACTATGGATGAGGTTTTTGTGGTTTATGTTTTGCAGGTGAGAGTAGCTTTGCCCCTGTGCAACATCAACATTACTTGTGTGCATGTCTCATTTGTCTCAGAGCTTGTGATAAGACATTGGGTTTCTCCAAGGTGGTTTAAAAGGTGGTGTAAAGATTCATCTCAACTTGTCAGCATTTTTGTGAAATTCCTGAAAGGTTTTATTGTAACATTGGACTGATGTGTATGTGCCCTTGCGGCTTAGAGTTCCTTATTTGTTCATATAATTTTCAACGTGGCAGCTCTATCTCTGCAACCTTCACCACGCTCGCGCACAACTCGACAATATACCAGAAATTCCTCGTGACATTGAAAAAATCATTTTGAGTGAATAAAAGGGTCAGACTTTGGACAACACAACAGGGATCGTTCGCTCCCTGTGATGCATGTGGCAGCCAGATCTTGTTGTGAGAATTTGTGTGATAACATGGCGAGCATGTGGCCTCTGGCAATAATAAAAGGGATGCTCTTACAGCTCAAAAGTGCATAATTGAGTTTGTGTGCCACGCTGATGAGTGCAGCCATTTACATCAAAGGCAGGTGGGCGCGCTCGCTAACACGTGTCTCTTAAGTCTCAATTCAGCCCCTTTGAATTCCACTAAGATTATGGAAAATGATACACAACTCGAGCACTCGTAGATGTGAAACGATCAGGGCTGATAGGGATCTGGAGGTTTAGTGGTGACAGACGAAATTGTCTCCAGTAAAGAATTCTGCATTTGTAATATCAGAAATAGATTAGACGGAATTAAACACTCACAGCTGAAAATGGTATAAATGTGATTTTGTGTTAATAAATGAGAACAGCTTTAGTCTAATATGCAATGAGGGCGCAAAACATGTTACATGTCAGTGCGGAGTGGATAATGTTATAATCACATCTGTGTCAGAGGAGGCTCATACTGCATGTTGTGGTGCTGTTTTGTTATGTGTGTGCTGATAAATAAAAGGAGATTTTCCTGCATCCATTTTTTGTGCACAGGTTACACTCATAACTGTTTAAAACACACAACGGCCTCCCTCAGCTATCTATGTTTAAGACAAAATTGGAAAAGTACTGCAAAGGCGGTGCAGGTGTCTGTAATAAAGCTTTTTAAAGGAAACTGTGGTGACTTAAGAAATATCAAACGAAGCAATGTGTTTGTAATATTGTTCACGGCCCAGAGCACAAAAACCAGACGTAATTTCAATATTTGAAATGGGCAAGTTTAATTTTGAAGTAAGAGCAAACCAATAAGCTGAGAAAATAGCAAATACAGGGGAGCAAATTGCATTCCTTTGGAAAAGTGAAAAGACTTAAGGAACATATAAAAGTAATCTCCAACTGGAAATTAGAAATCAACCCTCAGAAACCAAATAACAGAAAAGAAATATTACTGTACACTTTCTAAATCAATATAACATCGCTACGAGACAGTATTACCATGGTAACACCGGTAAAGAATGAAGCAATTCTTATTATTTCAAAATAAAAATCGGAGCCTGAAGCCCAAGTTTTATTACAGCAGCCGACAGATCACCAGTCTGTATTCATCTGAAGCGTTGCTTTTCAATCACATGCTTTATGAATGTACAAATTTCACTGGACAGGATGATAACAGGGTCATAAATTAACAAGCAGAGGTAACCAGAAATGCATCAGGAGCTGGAGGATATTTCTTCTGCTCAGGTCTGCAAAGAGTATACTGTAGTTGTGTTAATGTTCAGCAAAAATATGCCTTCAGTGTGGACTCACTTGCTTCTCCTGCAGTTGGTACGAAGGAGGAGAGAAAATGGCTGAGTTGCTTTTTCCTCTCAAATTAGACGCAAATTGGAACCTTCATATCGCAGGGTGAAATAAAATGTTGACACAGAATTGGTACATGTGTTGCTATTCATTACCAACTATGACCTGCATATTAGGTCACTTCACAGAGCAGTGCCTGTATTCCTTTTACAGTCCTCCTCCGTGCTTTCTGACTCAGTGCTTTACCAGAAAGTGCATATTATAAGTTAATGACTGCATCACCTGAGAGGATGGTGATAAGTTTACAATGCGCACATAACTTGTGACGCATAATGTGAGCAGGTAGCTGCATGTAACATGAAAATAATACAAAGAATATTTTAGGTTTTGATCATTGACGGCAGGCTGTGTGACATGTTATGTTAAACTTTTGACTCCACAGAGGGAAATGGTGTGTAACAGGCCGATGTTCTCAATGAAGCTAATATAAGGGGTCACGTATATTCATTTCCAGTTACTGCTTTTGTTGCACAATTTGTTGCAGACTTTTCAGAAAGAAGTCAGAGTTCAAAAACAGCCTGCCAAACAAGCAGCAGCATTACTTTGTTGCCAGCCAGGATGGCAGGCTTTAAACACAAGACCAGACACACTGATGATCTGTTTTATGGGCCACATAAGGACTGAAATATGAACACTTAAGCAGCACGCGCAAACACACACGGACATAATAGTGAATCAATCAGGAGAAACAGACAGTAATCACACACACACACACATACACCCATGTGGCCACCCAAAAACACTGACCCACACACCTCCCTCTCCACATATGCACACATTTATTTGTGCAGGCACTAAGTGGATACATCAGACAAGAAGGTTGAATTGACAAGCCTATAACTTTAGAGCCAATAAACGCTAAGAGGCACCACAATGAAAGAGACCAGATCCAAGCAGCTCTGTTGACAACCTGGCCAAAATGCTGGAGCTGCTGGTCGGGCCCAGCAAATAAAGGGTGAAGCTTTTAGGCAATGAGCAGCAGGTGATCTCAGCTTTTCTGCAAGTCCTAATGCTCCTAAAAGCCACTCTCCCTGGTTCTGTAATTGGGCATCAGTAGTTAATGTAGTATTGACTGCATTACATGCTCCTGTGCATCCTTTCCCACTAATGCCATTTGCATCACCTTGTACATTTACCATATTGCTTAGCCAATAACTGTTAAAAGCAATCTGAATCATGAATCATATAGGGAACTTTTAGCTAGACAGACATCCAAAGGAGACAATTTACAGTTGAGTTAATTTGAGTACATTTGCAGCACAACATGGATTCAGCCAGACAGACCAATTTATGTCCCTGCCGCAATCCTTTTATTGGTTTTTAGATGTGTAAGTGAAAGGATGCTCTGCTAAGAGATATGAAATATCCATTTTCAAACATAAATAATGGGTTACAAATGCATCCATTACTTTTGGAGGAGGAGGAGGAGCCCTGGATAAACTCAAATGCACAAAGGCTATGTACTGTACTTTGAGGAACAACACAAAAATGTGCGTTTTAAGGTTAGTGGAGGTTGTCATTGTGCATGTCAGCCGGTGATCAGCACTCAGGATACTCTTAAAGGAGGAGGATAACTTCATTTCAGGGCACAGAGAGCCCTCAGTGCTGTGTGTAGTCGTTATTTGAATTTAATCATTATGTTGTATAAATGTATTTAAATGCACGAGCACCGTTTAGACCTGAATGTGATAAATGCACTGCACATCTCAACATCAGTCTAATCCAAAATGGGACGTCATTAGAGGCGAGTTTGATTTAAATTAAAATTAATTAGATTGCCTCACCCATTAACCTAAATACATTGAAATAGATAAGTAATGCAAGTAGGCCTATTTGGATGGAAAGTGAGTGAACGTTGCACGGCGCTATCCATAATTTGCAATCAAGTTAAAAGCACTCTGCTGTCATCTCCCATCCCGTGGTGATGTCAAAGGCTGCCTCGCTAACTTCACAGACGCAAAAAGCACTTAGAGGAGGAAAGAAAAGAGGAGCCACATGCACTGCAGCGTCTGTGGAGTATCCTCAAACTCTGGGCTACACATCGAAAAACAAAAAAAAAAAACGCTACAGACAAATCTGCTCCCAATAAACATGCAACTCTTCTCCCCAACTAAACTGCAGTTTAAGGCAGGGCTGTTTGCGTTTTAAGTGCAGCCTCAACTTCATGGTACAGAAAGCAGACACAGTGTTGAAGGTTTCTGCGCGGAAACGCGGAGCCTGTCGTGACTAAATGGGTTTGAAAAAGCCAAGATAAAGCGGAGGCTGCGGGTGCGCAGGGTCCGGGGCGACGGGGAAACACTTAACGTGTAAAATGCCAGTAGTTTGCCGCGTTACTCCCCCAGGTTATAGCATCCCTACGGTCGGAGATGTTACTCACCCTCTTCCTTGTCCAACACCATCGTCCTGAGGAACGAGGAGTCCTTCCCCGGGCGATCCGTCCTCGGCTCCAGCAGGCTGCACCGCTCGGTCTGCTCACAGCTTCTCCTGGAAATGGCTTTGAAACGCGCGGTTGACTAGACTACGCCTCGATAAACCAAAACCCTGGAAAGATGAATTGCCGTCTGCACGTTTTTTTTTTTCCCTTCCCTCTCTCCTCTCCTCTCTCTTCTCTTCTCTCCTCCTATCAATAATAATTCATACACGGAATACGGCGAGATACGCGGCGAGATCCCCCTATCCGGACTGAAGTGTAACGCAAATAAATCGCGATCAAACAGCGTTGCTTGCTCTTGATAAATTCCATGCGAATAAGAAAAAGGCAAAACAATGAAAAGCGATATAAATCTAGTGTCGCCTGTCTGTAAGTGTGCACACACGGACGCGGATCAGACGCTCAGACTGAACGGCCGAGCTCCCCCTTCGCTGTTAATATTCTCTCTTTCTCGTTCTCATTTGCTCCGAAACAACAACTACATTCAAACAAATCCAATTGCAAATCTGACAACTGCTAAAAGCAAACTCACGCCGCCTCTCTCCTCCAGTTTATGTGCCGCGCTCGCCTCTGCTGCTACTGAATAAATGCGCGCAGCTTCCAGAGACCCTCGGATTCCCCTGTTAATTAAATCAATTCATTATGCTCAGATCTGATTAGCAGCCCTTCCCCCCTCTTTGAATCAATTATTCAATACACAAACATAATTGCTTGTGCCAGAGGTGTCTAAGTATTAGCTTATTTAACTCCAAGGACACTAATTACCCCTAGGGCAAGGGAACTTTTCTCATTAATTCTGACAAAACACAAAAGCACAGCTAAGGGAAAGTGTGTGTGTGTGTGTGTGTGTGTGTGTGTGCCAGTCTGCTGAACGTGCGTGATAGAGAGGGAGCAGGAGGAGAGAGCGCGCATGCACGTAAGGTTGTATTGATGCACGTGCGCACGGACGCGGGTGCGCGTGTGTCAGAGAGAGGGAGAGAAGGAGGGAGAGACATAGAGGCAGAGTGATGCTGCTCCATCGGTGCCTGGTACAGTTGGAGTAAACATAAAATGCGCTTATTGTTTTTTTTTTTGTTTTTTTTTTCTCTTTGCCTCCTTACTTTTTTCCCCCCTCTGCAGAATTTAATAGAAATAACATCTAATTGCGGTCTATTTAGCAGTTAATTAGTGTCCAGACACAGTTATCATACAGGCTGCAGATAAACAGTCGTTTCAAAAGAGACAGCACAACAGATGGGCTGCGTTTTTGATTAGTGGGTAGATAGAAGGTTCAGTTTCGAATCTGGTAATATAATTGTTGCCTGTTATTGCCAAGATGAAAGTGTTGCTGTTTCATGGTGGAGCCTTAAATAGCACCACTTTCACTTGCCCTGCGGAGACTGTTAACCAATTAAGGGTGAGATCCAACAAAGATTAGCCATTTAGGAGAGTGGAGTGGAGTATAGCTACAATAATGCTGGTTCGTCAGCAGCCAGCAGGCTGTCTGTGGTGTGAGCTTGCTCAGTCTGTCCTTGCCTTCTGTTACATTTTGCACCAGATATTACAGCCCTACTCTAAGCGCATTATCATTAGCTACTTTATAATCAAA
>JAPZEB010000001.1:16795800-16807553 GCA_029783705.1 Chaetodon striatus
ATAACTTTTTTTTCCCCTTTTTATAGGCCCCGCTAATGTGATCATGCGCCACAAATCTAAGGTATAAAGCTCACTGTACATAGCCCATAGGGATAATTTCAGTTCTCAGGGCAGCAGGCTGTGGTGAGATTGGCTTGGCCCTGAAATCAATGGCCTGATCCCTCTCTGTCCAGCTTCCTGGCTGACATGCTTGACTTTTCATCTCCACGGTCACATAGATTGATGACTTATGACCGAGAATGTATGTTTGCTGACCTCTAGCAAAGTGAGTGGCACATAATTAATCCAATCACACAGAAAACTGGAAATGAAAGGGGAAAGAATGGTTCAGTATCATCGGGGCTTGACTTCAAATAGCCATTTGACATTTGAATGTGGAAAAAAACACTATATAAAGACCGTTCAGAGAGGGAGCGAAAATGGTGTGTGCGAGGGGTGGGTAATAACGGATGGAGTCGGGAATTTACCACAATTACCTCAATAGTGCGCCACGTTTTTGAGCCAATATTTTACACAAAATCATGTAGCCGGGGAAGTTTCATGTATATAAAAGTGTCGCTGGTATTTGATCCTCATTTGGACAAGTGGAGTAGCTGCAGAGACCGTGTGTCTCGGTCCAACTGAGTTGATCATAATGTGAAGGCATGGACAGGTTGCAGAGTGGCTCTCAATCAGGGTTCTCATCAATATAAATTACCCACATTACCTTTGTGTAAAGACACAACATTTTGTGTGCCCATGATACGTGGCTCATGTAGGCCACAGTGTACTCTTCAGCCCCTCTCACAGTGTCTTGGGCGCAGACCCTTTCCCACTCCACATCCAACGGCAGGGTCAGTACATACTACAAACAAGCCCCTGAGTGGGCCTCTCTGATACACAGTTAATTAAAATTCATTTCTGAGCATGCATTAGCCATGCCCATCTATTTATGGGCGGCTCTCAAATGCAGCCACTACAAAACAGTGCTCTGTAATTAACCCCACCTAATCAGATAGCGCACTAGTGTTGTGTTCCTATTCGTCCTCAGGCACACAGCCATTGGACAGAGGTTTCAGAGAGAGGATGAGCCCATTCTATAGTTCAGAATGGCTAAGCAGATTAAAACCTCATATCAAACATGATATTTACAGGCAAGGCTCAGTGGAGAGTGCTCCTTTTATGTGGGATGGGGAGAGGCTTCAGGGCTGGGCTTTTAAAGCCATGTCCCTTAATTGTATTCTGGCTAAGTGGGATGAATGGTGCTTTTTAATCAGACTACTGACGGGGCTCTGTGTTGTAAAAGTATAGAGATGGTGCCTGATAGTTAAGATGTTGAATGATATGCTTTTAGTCCAGGTTTTCCCAGCTTCTAGCAATATTCAAATGCATTCTAGCATTAAGCGGACACCTGTAAACATCAGTGTGATTTCCCCTGGTGTTTCTGCTTCTGTAGCAAACACCAGTTCGGTAAGTACTTGTACAAAATGATTTATAGTAATGTCACCGTCACCGCATTGAGTTTAGGCCTCTAACTTGCAGGTGGACATTCTGTTACTGTTTGGGAACGTACACTGTGTTTATATGGAATTTAATGTTCAGAGAGAGAAGCATTGCCTACTACTTGAATGAAGTTTCATTGAACACTGAGATGTACTTTACTTTGTTACTGTGAGCTTTAAGGCTCTGCTCCTCCTAGTGGCTGATCTCTGCCATGTGTTCCCCTCAGACTTGTACACAAATGGGTTTGATAGCAGAGGTTTAACACATCACATAATAAATTGTAACCTCTTTTTATTATCTTCTTGGTGGAGCTCCTGAGACGGGGAGGAATTATTGGAATCTTTTTGATGTAACCTGACAGGCTCACCATATAGAAAGTAATAGGAACGGTATAAGCCCTGCTGTTCACCTAGTCAATTTGAATTTCATGACCAATCAAATGTAGACAAGGTGTCATTTGGTGGGTAGGAAAGAGAGGAGAGTGAATCCCTTTCCCAAACAGTTAATCCAACTTTAATCCTAGTCATTAGGAATTAGACATGCCGAGCTGTCCGGCCGTGCCTCTAAATTACAATCAAACGGTTACCAATTACACAAATTATTGATGGTAGATTCTCTTTTCAACTGCAAATTAAGGCTATTAAGGAAGGCTCCTTTTTAATGCAAAAGTGACTAATTAACCAGCGGATGGGAAATCTGCTGCCCAGATATCAAAAAAGTTCTCAGCACACATTGCAGAAACACAAGGGAACCAATTAGTTTAATTATCAAAACAGCTAATTAAAATTGCACAGTTCCTAATTAGTTCTTTGCTTTTGCCTCTAATTGACAGCATGGAGATAAATGGGCTGCCGATGAAAATGGGGAGAGGAGAAAAACAGGAGAAACTTCGGCGGAATATTTATGCTGACTTTATCTCCGTCTGTGTGGCAGCCCTTGAAAGTGGAAAATTAATGACCTTAATTCCCAAACTGTTTTTCCTCTAACGGTGCTCCCCTCTGCGCTCCTGGTGCACGCTCCTTTGTATGGGCCTGCCACCCTGCCAACTGCTGGAATGGGAAAAAAGGGGTACTTGGGGGTGGGAAGAAGCCACGATTCTCCTCCTAATGTGACAGCTCCCACCTAACAATGGAGAAAGATGAAAGAATGGAGCAGATGTAACCACTGGGAGCGTTGCATCATGGGACTGCAACTCTGTTGCACTTTCTTTAAAGCGCCTCTGTCATCTACAGGGGCACTAATTTGTCCCATGAAAAATAAGGAACTCTGCCGGGACAGAGATAAAAGACATTTGATGGCCCAGAAAAACTTTTAATAAGTTTTCAAATTTGAATTTTAGATTGATTAATACGATGTCTGGCAAGTGAACTGCCCTTGAAACTTTACACAAACACATATTTGTAGATGCTACCAAGTGGTCTAAGGACTGCAAACACAACCGAGAACCTATTGTTGTATCCTCCAGATTTATTGTTACGGTTCTCACTCCTTTTTGGTATGATCTGTTTAAAGGTCCTTGAAAATAAAGAAGAAAGATAGATCCTGTTAGACAGAAATGCTACACTAGCAAACCTGAACGACAACCATTTACCTCATAAGATTCTGTGTTAGACTTTGAGTGTGTGTTTGTGTGCATGTGTGTGTGTGTGTGTGTGTGTGTGTGTGTGTGGTACCTCTCTCTGGTGTCTGTCCTTCTGGCAGGCATTGTCTCTTTGTCTGTGCTCCTGCAAGGCCAACCTTGTCATGTGTAATCCTGTCCCTCTGCCTGCATGCAAGTGACATGTGGGTCCTCTTGGCACATTAGTAGATAACTATCACCTAATCAGTTTACTTTTGGGACTGTGTTAAAATGTAAATTACATTAATGCTCAAATTATGCATCAAACTACGCAGATAGGCCAGGCCAGAGGCCGCATAATGCTAGGATCATTCAGTTAGTGCCTTCTACATGCAGTGTTAATGCACTCTGATTTCCCCTGCTCTGGTTCAAATCAAGTGTGATACGTCAGCCAGTTGGTGTCTGGGAAACTGGAGGAGCTTTGTATGAAGTGGAGGAGAAAGCCTTTTTGCAAAGCTCCATTAAAAGGCAGAGAGATGATAGCCGCCTGTTGGATTTCTTTTGTCTAATTCAGTGGAAAGGACTTTCTGCTCCATGTGCATTTTAACATTTTACGACACCTCTCAGTTGAAACTGTGCAGATATTAATTTCCTTATAATCTGCCAGAGTGGAAATAGATCTCCAGAAGTGCATTCGGTAACATTCAAAATGTGATTCATCTGAGCTCATCCTATCCATTTCAAAAATCACACCCTGAAGAGGCAGGTCTGTTGCAGAGCCCTGGCCTGGAGGAACTTGCTGCCCATGACTAACAAACACACGTCTACCACTAATTGATTGTCTTGTGTTTTATTTATGGTGCGGTAGTAATTAGTGGACAGCATAATGTAAGCCATTCATTAGCACCTGGCTACCGCTATGGATTTCGCTGCTTTGTCTCAGATGCACACATCATTAGGGAGAAACAAAGAGTGGAATTTATTAGCATGGCTTCTTATAAATATTCTTAAAGTCAGTGTGCCTTTAAGGAAGAACACAGGCCTGTAAAACTTTTGTCAGCATTTGCTCACTGATTCCATTTGCTGCAGAATATGTTAAGGAAGAGCAGTATAAATTTAATTTTAATTGTTTTGTACACACGCCAGTGAAAAGGAACTGATTGGATACAGTTCAGAGACAGTATATTAATACGTTATTTTCATATGTTAATTGGTTTGCATAATCTCTCCCTTTGCTTGGTTTGGAAGTACCTGGCATTGAGAAGGGGACTGAAGAGAATAGAAGACTCCAATTTACATAAAACCAGCTCCTCTGAACATTAAATAATAATGCATCTGCAAGCTGAAGGTGTGTTCAGTTAGCAGAAAGCACATTTTTATAATTTATAGTCCAGCTGTTTCAGTGCTTTCGAGTCCATTTTCCTCCCTGCCTGCTTTTAATGAAATCTTGTTACTGGAGAATTGACTGGAGTGAATTGAGATTTTAATCCCATTGACGCTCCACCATGGAAATGCACACTGGTGGGAACTTTTAATGGTGGGCCCTGTAATCAGAAGACACTTGTATTCAGCTCCCTACAATAATGAATCTCATCAAATGTTAAAGCCTGGGCCGCGTGCGAGGGGCTCAAATTTCAAGGTTTTTGACCATCCCCATTTGAGAAATTCCTCAGGGAGTGTGTGATTACTCAAGTTTAGCCGTTTATTGCCTCATCTTTCAATAGCCACTGAAGCACAAAATTCTCATCTAGGTTGCTCTTTTTTTTCTCCACTTGAAGAACAGGCCAATATAGACTGCAGAACAGCTGCTCAGATCCCGGGGAACTGCTGTTGGCACTGCAATGTTATTAGCTGCCACCATCACTGTCCACTCACTGTGTCATTTAAAGAATGAAAACTAAATTCCATGACAAAAATCACTGGTGTGATTTTAATTGTGAACGCGTGTTTGTGGCAGTGTTTGTACCTTTGACTGCAGTAGTATGCTGCGCAGCACATGTTAAATTGTTTTGTTTACAGATATAACATGTTGTATGGAAGAAGGGTTCCTGGGAATCCTTAATCCATGAAGGGCATTGAATTCATTGATATAAAAATAAGTCCTTAATTGGTATTAAAATGTCTTAAATTAGTCTTTCTACAGTCATAAATATGCTAAGACATTAATAGGAGGATTTTCTAAATCTTTTTTTTTTTGATGTTGCATTGTAAAATCTCAAACTAAATGGTAACATCTATTTTTTAAAATATAATTTACCGCATTCCTCTCGTATTCACGTCATGCAAATCAGGATAGAGGGAAAACAACGCTCATATTTTATTTTTGGCCGGGATACTCAGAGCAGAGGCTCCGCCGTCTGCTAGCTAGTTGTCACTGTTCCCTGGATGACATGGGGAGGTGCAAATTTAACAAATATTTACTATTTAACCAAGATTTTGTGGCATGACGGAAACCATAGACTATATAAAAATAATGGACGTAGATACCGTGATGTCACCCACTGGTTTGTGGACTCACGTTTTGAAGACTTGAGTTCAGCATTTGACTTGCATCCTATAGCGACACCTCTCAGACAGCCTGTGACTCAAGTGGCACGGCCCTTAAATATGCGTAATTCTAACATGGAGTACTATGAGAAGTGACTGACTTTCGGAAGCTGCCTCAAGTGGCCATTCAAGGAACTGCAGTTTTTGGTACTTCTGCTCTGGCTTCATTTTTCAGCCCCGGAGATTACACTTGGTTGAAGCACACGGCAATGAATAAGAGTCTAGGTGTATTTTATGCAGAAAGTTTTTCAAACTTGCCATTATGGGAATCGAGGCAGTGGAATCCCACATGCAGAGTGAGAAACTCAAAATTGGCAAGAAAACTCTCAAGAGCAACTGGCCAACAAACACCAGGCATTTCCCAAAAAAGTCAATAAACATTTGGATAAAACTGCACCACAGCCAAAGTAATTGATGTCAGCTCATGTTTTCTCCAATTTGGTTATTGTAAAATTGGTCTTAAATTTAATTCTGATCGGCATAAAAATGTCTTAAAAAGTCGTAAATTTGACCTGCCATGAGTTGTAGTAAGATACTTACTAAGATGTGAGGTTTAGATTTGAACTCACAATCCCCTACCTTGCTTAACCCCTGACATTGGAGCATGGTTGAAACAGAGTGTTTGCACAATTCATGGCCATGATTTTCAGTCATTATGATACTGTGCAAGGACAAACCCTCATCCGGCTTCTTAATGAGGATTATTGTTTGTGTGTGCTACGTGGGCCTCGGAATATTAATTGTATATTTAAATAACATCACTTACCAGTCTAGATTAAATACCAACAGGGTCATCACCATAATTTTGGGCACCTTAGAGGCTAATTATTGCTAAAGGACAAACGGCAGTTAGCGCTATGTGTTATAGTTTCCCTTTCTTTATAGAACAGTTTTGTCTGTTTCCTCTGAAACCCCGGCTCCAGAGAGGACTCCAGCAGGTCACATTGGTGCGAGTGATGTGATGCTGTTTTATATTTGAATGACTAAATGTGACCTTTGAGATTAGAGGAGGAGTTGCTTCTCAGGGGGCTGAAGAGAGTCCCTGCTGCTATGAAGCTCATGTCCCTTTGATCCCTCTGTAATGAGAATAACACCAGGCGTTGTGGTCACTGAACACATTGACACACCACTGGAGAGCCGACAGCTCTACTGCCTGGTACTAGAAGCGGCTGTGTGTGTATGTGTATGTGTGTGTGTGTGCATGCGTGTCCTCAGGTACAATAGTGCCTGGAGACATGTAATATATCCACTGGGATTTACTATTTGGCTATAATGCACTGCTTCATGCGGTAATTTGCCGTTAACATACCGTATGAATGATGTATGCAAATACACACCATTTGTCATGCCAATTAAAATGCCTCACAGGGCAATACCACTTATGATTAGACACACCAAGTCCTCTCATATTCTCCAAACAAGGAAAGTTGAATCCGTTAAAAAAAAGGGTCTGGGCTTCTTTGTGTTGCACCGACTATCCAAAGTTCTCAGTTGATGCGATGCCACACATTCAAGTCCGAGGGCACTCTCTCTGACCTGAAGACGACTCTGGTGAAACCCAGTTCTCTGAGACATCTTCAGAGATCCACTGAAGATCAATCATGACCGGACCCGTCCCCACGAGACCCTTAGTAACAGCCACTGATTGCTTTCTGCTGTGCAGGCCGTTAAGTGGAGTCTGGCAATGGGCTCCTGGACAACACTTAACAATCAATCAGAGGGCACAACCACTTCTCATTGCATGCTGGTTCTTCCCCTGCATTACACACAAACAATAATTCAGGTGGACCAGAGTGACACTTAAGAATCACGGCCAGAGTATGCCCCATGATTTAGCTGGAGAGGGATACGCTGGACTGTAGATAGAAACTTGAGTTGTAGGATTTACATAAACCCAGTGATTGAGGACTCACCCACTGTCATTTGGACAATACTGTACGGATACGGCAGCACGCATTTGATGCCTGTCATGTGTCTTTATCCTTTGTCTTTGACTATCAAAGATTACCAGTTGTTTGACTTTGAGAATGGAACAAGGAATTATTTCTCACCAATATTTCCCCACTTTTATTGCCTTGGAGTCTCATCACAGCACCGAGGTTATGAAACGGATTTGTAAAACCTCCTCTCTAAGACTGCATTTCACAATTTTATAAATACATCACTGGCCTTTTGAAATATTCTGTTACAAATAGTTTAGGCGTTTTGTCGGGCTAGCTGTTCACCAAGGACAAAATACACAGACGTTAGGAAATACAATATAAATATGATCAAAATAAGGCCAAGGCTGTTTAGAGCTTTGTGCCTTACCAGTGTAACTAGATATGCAGTAGAAATTCTGCCATAAAAGCCTGGACTTAAAGTTTGCCTATTGATTAAGGATTCCATTGACTTAATGAACCTTAAACCCTCCATCAGATGACTAGCCAATATATGCTCTAATCTCTAAAACGGATGTCTGGCTGTGGTTCCTTTTAAATGAATTGATCTACTCAGCTCTCCCCAAATGGGGAAATGGGCAAGTATTGATATGATTCTTGACTCAGTGATGGATGTGTGTGATAGTAAAACACGAGCTACATGGGCCAGCGTGCTGTAGGGTAAGCAGAAATTCAGAGAACAGCTTTACCGGAGCTCTTCAAAGACAAAGCAATATCATTTGTGTGACTGCCAATCCTCAACCCACCTGTTTGTTGCCTTGTTTTTTTTTTTTTTTAAGGAAATAAAACTCAAACATACGAAGCAAAATTCCTCTTCACATTGCTGTAGACTCTAAAGGTTTTTGACTAATTTTATGTTAAAAATAATTATCTATGTCTGTCTGTGTTTGTAAAATTATCCAAGATGGTTTTCCTTTATTTTTCATTGATTTCTGAATTGATTTTTGTTGCACTTTCAGCTGCATATCAGGCCTGCTTTTAGATACTTTAGCAAAGAAAGTCAATTGAAGGCTAAAATCCTTCTCTGCGGTGGAGTAAAGCAATCACAGCAAGCTTCACAAGAGCATCGCAATGGTTTTGTGTGATGTTCAGACTGCATGGCAAATATTTATCCAAGTCAGATTACACCCAAGGGAGACGGAGATGTGTGCATGCCTCCATCCCTCCGTTGTTGAGAAATGCATAGGGCGATTGTTTTGGCAGAGGTTAGAACTTCTAACTGTTCACTTCCCACAACAGGAAACCATTGTTCTGTCTCTCCGGCATAATAAGCGTGAGTGCCATGAATAATCACCAGTGTGTCAACTAGCTGTATTGTGATCCTCAGCACTGGTGAGCCTCAGATGGCATCAAATAATTTTGTCTGTCTTCCCCTCTGAAAGCTACGCAGCCAAGAATGTTTGATGTCCCTGCAGTTCATTTCAATAGCAGAAAGGCATTTTGAGAAAATTGAAACAACCTATTTCTCCCTCTGATCTTCTCCGGCTGTACGTGGTTGTCAAAAATGTTCAGCTTTTCTTTGACGTACGATAATGAGTCAGCTGTAGAAGTCAAAGGCCCTGATAATTTGAGCTCTTATTTTATAAACTCATTTCTTGTCACTAACTACTGTGATGAAGGCAGAAATAATAAATCAAAAACACATTTTCAAAGATCTGAAGATTGCATTGTAATTGTCAGTCTAGACGGAAATTGTAATTAGGGAGAGGAAATTGTTTCAGGGAAGCACTTGAATTTTAAAATGAACCATCAAATTATGTAAACATTTAATTATAGACCAATTTTCTTAGACTGTTCCTTGTCTGGCCTTGTTGTCAGACCCTTGTTCTCTCCTCGTCACCGGAGCTATTGAAGGGTTCAGGTAGAAAACGCACAGCAATTATTTTAGTCACAATTAGGATAATTATCATATATATATCTCACTCTGCCTTTGACACGAGGAGCATTTGACTGATGACTGAAAAACATGTTAACATGCTATTATAGGTTGTTTGTTGTTTTGTAAGCCTGGTGCTATGATCACGGGTTTATCCCAAAAAGGCCCATTGCTTGGATCTACCTCTGGTCTTCACACTCTTTCATGAGACCTCTGCAATTATGTAATTGTGGCTGCCATGTGGATGTGGAGTGTGTGCCTCATAAGAGTTGTAAAATATCGGTTCATTGGTGGTGTAGTGGTGTTAGGGTGCCTGGTTTGAACCCAGGGTGGGGGAGCCCTTTTGTGCGGAGTTGGCACGTTCTCCCTGTTTTAGTGTGGGTTTTCTCAGGGTACTCCGGCTTCCTCCCACAGTCCAAAGACATGCAGGTTAAATAGTGACTCTAAATTGTCTGTAGGTGTGAATGTCAGTGTGAATGGTTGTCTGTCTCTATGTATCAGCCCTGTGATAGTCTGGTGACCTGTCCAGGGTGTACCCCACCTCTTACCCAATGTCACCTGGATTAGTCGCCAGCCCCGCCCACAACCCCTAACAAGATAACCGATTATAGAAAATTAATGAATGAAAGGTTTGTAATATTCCCAAGCTAATCACTTTCTCCTCCGCAGCTTTCTTGAACAAACTGGTGACCAGATAGTTCAGAAACTATAGCGGGACAAGAACAGCTAGGAAGCAAGTAGAGTAAAACATTAAAACACATTCTATATATGGAGCAGGGTTCAACCAATATGTTTTTTTTCAGAGCCAATACAGTTGTGATCATTAGTAATCAAAGAGACCAATATTGGAACTAGTGGTAGGTTACTATAATACATTACTTTTAGCAGTAACAAAGTAACATAATATGTTGCTAATAGGATATTGGGCAATAATATTCCATTTACTATGTCACATGACACATTATCACCTGAAATTAAGTGTTGATTGTTTTGATTCTCTTATTAATTCACACATCTGCCAGTACACAACCAGAATAATATCCTTTTTTTAGTTTTTTGTGTTGTCATGCCATTATAGGCTACAGTGTGGAAGGGTACCAGTGATGAGCACATCTGGGTAATGCCACTGAATATTTTTTAGCATGTTCGATGTGTTTCCTTTCACATACCCTACGATGGTGGAGCAATGCTGACACACTGTTCTCGTCCTATACACAACTCTCTCTGTTGCTGTTGTACCTGACAGGAAATTGGGACGTGGGTCTGCCCACATTAGGCTATACAATATCATCCACCACTGGATTTGTAATGAACTGAAACATACTTGAGCCTCTGTTCTTTGATTTCACATATGACATACAGTACAAGGTACCCTGGTTGTGTTGGTTGTTGTCGTTCTGGGACGCCGTGTCAAGTTCTGCCTGTTATATGCATTGTCTTCTTTCAAGATACACTTCCGTTTTCACATGAAATTTACCGTTTACACACAGTCTCTTTCAAAATAACACACTATGTCAGTACAGCACTGCGAGTCGACATGTTTTATTTCCTTCAAGAACAAACACACATGGTTGGGTTAAGGCAACAAAACCTAAGTGGTTATGTTTAGGAAAACAGAACAGCGTTTGGCTTCAGAATCTTATGGGACGCGAACACCACTTTCTTGGGTGAAAGTCGATGTTTGTTCTTTATTACAACTTTGGTAATACTGGCTGACTTATGTTCAACACACACCCCTCTTGCTCACAGGGGCAGCTCCAGTCATGCAGATGCGTTCATCTTTGACGTCTGTGGGACAGCAGAATTCAGTGTTGATAGGTGTAGCCAATCAGGTAGTGCTTTGGGCGGGAGATTAATGTGGCCACATCAGAGCCAGAGTAGCGCATTTTTAAACAAATTTATTTTATTGGCCATTGGATAAGACAAATAATGCTTCTGATAACTGATAATTGCTGAATATGGAGTCGATATCAGCAAGAACCACTGGTCGACCTCTTACATGGAGCCATTGTTAACAGTGTCAGAGAGTGCAAATATATACATGTTAACTGCATCAGACAAAGTGCATACAGTTGCAAAGGAGATGTGTGCAGTTAATTAACCGGACCTATCCCTTATGGAGCCTTGCCTGAAGTATGTACTATTTATTACTCTTGCTTGCTAAATTGAGACAAACATAGTTTTTCTTACCTATATTATTGACCCACCTATTATTCACCCTATATTTCATCTTTAACTAGATGACATTTTATTACATGTTATTTGTTTTATTCTTATTGTGTTTTAATTGTGTTTAGTTTTATTGTACAGCACTTTGTAACTGTGTTTTGAAAGGTGCTATATAAATAGT
>JAPZEB010000001.1:16807653-16819411 GCA_029783705.1 Chaetodon striatus
AGCACTTTGTAACTGTGTTTTGAAAGGTGCTATATAAATAGTTTATTATTATATTAGGGGTAGCATGACCCCACTGGACACTCACCAAATCAGCAATATTGTCAAGTGGCAATGTGAAAAGGCAGAAGCTCTGTCTGTCATCATACAGTAGAGCTATATTTTCGATGAACAGGCTCGCTATAGGCTTAAGGAGGTTGGGGGGGTATGACACTCACACCTCTTGCTGTGACACCAGCATGACATGAAATCAACATGAACTGGTTACACAGGAACAGGTGCCTTTCCGGCCCCTGTTGTGATGGAGGATGGGGAGATTAAAAAAAAACCTCTGCTCCAAGCTTGATTGACACTGAGCAGTAAAAAGGAAGGACCCCAGTCCAGCAACCAAAATCAGCATAGCACAAACATGGACTCAGACGCTAACCACGGAGTGCCTTAGAGGAACATCACCCATACAGGGTCACACAAATTATTATGTAGATCTCATGTGATAGACCTCCCCACCTCACCCTCAGAGGGTGGTGTCGCAGACTTCAGACATGACTTATCCTTGTTAATAATAACGGAAACACTTTCAAATATTCCCAAGGCACTGTGTACATTTCTGCCACAGCAAAGTTTTGATTATTACAACTTCCTGTAATCCGCTAATGCATCACAGTATGTGCCAGCCAAAGGTGTTTGACGCTGAATCAAAACACAAAGCTGTGTTGCAGCTTTTATCGGATCAGTACCATCAGTCATAGCCTTTGGTTTTGGGGAGTTCGAAAACTTTGCTCTAAATTGAAGAACTGTCATGCAAGTCCATTCCTCTTCCATCAGGAGGCTGTCTGTAAACACAGGTGGACACTCTCCCAAAAGAAAGGATCCCTCCACTGGATCAGACTTGGCTGACTGCTGGGGAAGTGGTAAGGCTGTAATGCTCAAAACATATCTGCATGCACCTCATATGCAGAAGACCCAAGAGAGCCACTGTGTTAGCTGCTGCCAGTAAACCTAAAAAATGCATGAGAATCAAGGCTGTCATTGTTGTGCATCTGGGCTCAGAGTGTCCGGTGTTTAGTGTGGCAGAAGTCACTTCCACTCCTGGATAAAGCACCTGCTTGATGAGCCGAGGGGAGCTCTCCTTCTTTTTCTTACCTGGTGGGGGTGAAGCATCAACTGCACTGTGTAGAACATAGCTGACTCTGGAGACCAGGCCAAAAATAATCTTAAGGTCATTTAGGTAGAAGAAGACTCTACTACCTTGGCAGAAACCTTGGCACCCAGAAAGTAGCTGAAAAGCAGTGAGCTGTATTTGTAAGCCACTCCCTAGAAAGCTACACAGGGGAACTTTTCATCTCAGGGCGCCACTGCAACATAAAAATAAACATCTTTCAAGTCTATAGTGGTGAACCACCTGGCTGAGCCAGCTCTAGTAGCCATTTTAATGTTAGCAGAGAGGCATACTTACTCTGCAAGCATTCGGTGGATGGAAATCCAAAATGGGTCTGGTGCTTTGTCTTTGTGGGAACCAGGAAATAGTCATATTCAAGTCCTCTCTCCCTGTCCTCCACTGGAACTGTTAAAATAACCTCCTCGAGCAGCAGGTCCAAAATTTAAATGCTTTACAACATCTAAATGATGATGTGAGGCCCACTGAAACTGCAGGGAATCTCCATCAGTGTTGAACAAGTTACTCTCAAAATGTAACACACTACATATTGCAAAAAGTAATCAGGTACATTACAGTATTACTGTCTGTGTAGAGTAATAAGTTACTCGTAACACTGCTGTTGCATTACTCTCACCAAAATGACCTCAGAAGAACAAATAGGTATTTTAAATGGATGAGGGTCATGTTGTTTCACAGCACAGAAGCTCCAGTTTATTACAGGTCATTTCAAATCCAGTGCTGCACAGGTCTGACCCTCTCATGCATTCACACACAGTGGTTACCACTTTGTATTAAAAGCCCCTGCTTATATTAATAATAGCGTGATGATATAGAACAATTTAGTAGTCTAAACCATTTAAAATAAATGAATAGCCTTGGACACAGGGAGGGCCAGGCAGAGGATCAAAGTCTGATAATTATGAGATATGGATAAATGTTTGTAGATATGAAACACAATAAACAAATATGGTGGTTAGCAAAACAAACGGAATGGCTTGCAAGTAAGTCACTTTGACGACTGCAAATTAATACACTGAAGGGTTAGGGTGAGGGTTAGAGGGTTAGGACCCACCTGCTGGTTCCAGGTGTGCCGGTCAGCTCCAACAGCAGTAGAGAGTTACGCAGAATGGGACGGTGTGCCGATGTTGCTCTGCGGTTGTAGGGGTTGTGAATGGAAACATCCAACATATACTAACATTCCCCAGGTGTGATATCATCGGGACAAGGAAAAAACAAACTGGAGGCCAGCTCCTTATCCCCGCTGCTTTCAGGTAGCCTTAGGACGTAAAAGCAGAACAGGATACGGTGTAAGTACATGAATGGAAACACAGTGGACATGATAACGCAGATGATCACTGGCACTCTTCTATAAGGTAGCGTATAATGAATGACATGACAACACACAACAACCTTGAGGGGATGTTTTTTTGTAATGCTGCACTAGTGGAAGTGGAGAGGTGTAGATGAATGACAAATGAAAACAATAAACAGTTTATTTTGGGTGGTAACAGGTTACATGACATTGTAAATGTAATAATTTTACCCAACACCCTGTTGGTAGTGCATTATATTACTTTGTTACTGCTACTGCTTTGTTACTGTAACGTGTTACTTTTGCAGCATGTTACCCTAATCACTGATCGCCATGACATCTTAGCTGATAGCATGTTAGCTTTTGTCACTCCTGATGAAAGTCTCACAGTGCTGCAAGAGAGGAATGGCTAGATGATTGCTCAGAGCGTGTGTTTATTTATGATTAATTTACGCATATCATAAAAAAATGTCCATTTGTTATTGTCAAGGTAAACAATAATTGTTGCTTACCAACAATTACTAGTAATTGTTTGCAAACAATCAAGTTATTCACATTAATGTCTATTTTTTCATTTTATTTGTTTGTTGTTTGTTGCCCTCTGCTGAGGCAGTAGTGTCCACAGAAAAGATATCACAGCTGTGCAAAACTAACAAAACTGCCCCAGCTAGCAAAGTGTAATACTACCAGGCTACATGTACTTCCAGTGCACAGAGACTGTGTGTGTGTTTTCCAGTGAGGGTATGGCGAGGTACAAGCCCTGTTCACAATGATGTCACGCAGCCTCTCCGCAGACTGGCTGAGTAAGAGGAACAACAGAATTTCAACTGGAGAGATCAATTATAGATAGAAGAAAATGAATGGGAAAAGTAATTTAATAAATTATTGACTTGATGTCTTATATCATGTACAAAAGCAAATGAAAAATTAGATTGTGCATTTGGATGAAGTTGGATTTAAAGAGCTTCAAAATTATATTTAATTAGACAAAGAAAAAAAATGTGTCATGGGTATATGAAGTTTCACTGGGAAGGGTAAATTAATGATCGCATTT
The DNA here is from genome assembly GCA_029783705.1 of Chaetodon striatus. Lineage (NCBI taxonomy): Eukaryota > Metazoa > Chordata > Actinopteri > Chaetodontiformes > Chaetodontidae > Chaetodon > Chaetodon striatus. The sequence goes on from JAPZEB010000001.1 coordinate 16,811,176, forward strand.
GCGGCAATAGCAAATGACGTGTCAACGCAGAGTGTGACTGTCTGGAAAGGCAAGGGTTGGGTGGGGGTGGTATTTGAAAGAGTCAACACCACAGTGGTCTTCTGTCTTCCCTTTTTCCCATTAGATGGACAGATTGGAGAGAGAGTTTCTCAGCTCTGTGGACTCTGTCAACACATTACTAGCTGCTAATACAATAACACATCCGCTTTAAAAGATGCTAGCTTGGCATGTTGAGAATACAACTATAGATGGGTATCATATTAAAGAAAAACCAACAAATAGTGTTCAAGTAAGATGTTGGGCCACCATAAGCCTCCTCTCTAAACTCTACCAGAGGAATGAACAGATATCCCCTCATGTGGTGTTTTGATGGTGCAGGTGTAGAGCGCTGTGTAACACTCTGGTACAAAATCTCCCATTGATGTTCAGTTGAATTGAGATGTGATGACTGTGAAGGCCAGAGAACACGATAAACATAATTTTCTTATTTGTCGAGCCATTCAGTGACCCCTTGTGTCCCACATAGAAGCATCTGCTACAGTTGCCTATTTCAGCACATATTAAGAAAGAGGCAGGGTACACCTCGGACCAGCTGCCACTCTTTAACTCAGCTATGACTGTTCACATCTATGGGCAATTTGGAGTTGCATGTTCACCTATTTGTATGTGTTCAGAGTGTTTGCTTGCATGGGAGAAAACCCATGCAAGCAAGAGGAAAATATGGAAGTTCCACATATAAAAAAAAGTCTCAGCCTGCTGAGGTTGGAAGGCGACAGTGCTTAACCACTGTATACATGTAGGTTTTTGACAGATAACCTGTTGTTCGATAACCTATGTGTTTACTCTGACCTTTTGTTTTGTTGGCATTATGAAAGAAATCTCGCAGAAATCTAGTAAGGTAAGGAGACCAAACCATCATGTCTATGTTCTGTACCTTCTCCTTACCAGTGACATACTCTTTGTTTTAGGCTATCTTTACTCTGTGTCAGTTGTCTGTTTCCCCAACTTGGTCTCACTCCCAACTCTATATGTACAGACGCTTGGTCTGTGACCCTCAGCATCAGACATCGATGCACAGAGGCACCCTTTAGTCACGATTTGAGGCACACTAGGGGGCAGCATTTTTTGATGCTGGCAATGGACTTGCACTTGTATAGCTCCGTTCGGGGGCAATTAAGGTTTTTATATCCTGCTCAAGGATACTTAGACATGCAGACTGGAGGGATCAAACTGCTGACCTTCCGATTTGTGGACGTCCCGCTTTACCTCTGAGGTGCCTTTGAGGTAGCTACAGCTGCATTTCAGGACAACTACCATAGTGAGAAAACCATAGGGCAGGTTGGAGGGTAGGTGATTGCCAACATACTTTGGACTTTTACCCGGGAGACCGCCGTTTGTGTCCTGTGTGAAACCAAATCTTAATAGTTGTTAGTTAGTTATTTTAATGACAGTGTAGTGTGCCAGTATGTGTCGCATACTATGCTAGTTATATATAAAGCTAACATACTTTTGCTGCCTAAACCTAAGTAGCCTAAAAACTAAGTGTTTTACCTATGTATGAAGTTAATGTTGAAAAGAGTTTGTATGAAGTTAATGAGCAAAAACTGTACATTTCCTGTGAAAACACAAGTTTATTTTTAAAGAGACAATGCATGTAATGAGTGTAAATTGGCACGCTGTCCCTTTGGATCCAAAACTGACACAGGAGGGGGACCTAGTGTGTCATATTTTGACGTGCTATTCCACTGACCAAGTGTGGGGTTTTGATCATTTGGGAGAGAGAATGTGTTGGTTTCTCTGCAGCAGTTTCATGTGAGTTTACTGCTCATGACGGAAAATTCACATGCTCTCAGTGTCATTTTCACATCTGAAAGTGATATTGTCATGTGTTATGGCAAAAGGGTGTGCTCACATAGAAAATTCAAAGGATGCTTGTGGCTGTGGCAAGAAAGTATTTGTAACAACTCTCCCAGCATGTTATGTAAAACTAATCGAATCTAAAATATTGAGAAAAACAACAAAATAGACAGAAAACACAGTCTTTAGATTGTGTAGTATAAACATGTGACATTTAGCCCAACATAAAGTATGGGATACACTGTTGTGGGTTTGGATTTGGTGTGAACTTTATTTTACACTGTTGTTTTATTATTCTAAAGGACATGTTCAATGCTGAATTAAACATTGGTTTCCAGACTTAAAAAGCCGATATGCTGGCTCACACAGCAGCCCCAGGAAAGTAAATACAGATTGTAATTAGATGGAGAAAAGTTGGATTTCACTCTCTCCTTTGCATGAACTGTGATGTGATGAAGCCATGGGACAAATAAGGGGGAGAGGGGAGGAGCAGCAGTGGGGGAGGAGAGGGAGGAGAGATGGGGGAATAAAGACTAATTTATGTGTGAGCTTCCAATGCCATCTCTGGGACGCTGTATCCCCTTAGACTCTGTCGCCTGGCGTCTGGTGAGGCAGAATGCAAATGGAGCAGGTTTCTAGGTGAGGTTGGGCACAGTCACAGGCCCATGTTGGGACCCGGTTGTGCAGTTGCTAAACAAGTGTTCTTTGTCATGCTGGGCCCCTGGGGTTGAGCCAAACGAATCCTATCATCTGCAGTGTTGTGTTACTTAAGCAAAAATACTCAAGTTTGCAGCCACTATTTATAAGATGAAAGACCCTCTTCAGGGAATGTCAGAATTAGTTATTTTTTTTCCCCCAATTAATTTGTGTAGTGAGTATAGTTTCATGGTCCCTGCATGGGCTCCCCAGTGGATTTGGTTTGGTGTGCTGTGTGTGTGCTCGACAGTCAATGTGTCAAAAACTCAAGGAATAAGGGACTGTTTACCGGCTTTGTTTTGTTTGCTGCTATGAGCCCAGTTCAAGAAGCAGAGCTCATTCTCACATAACAGAAAACTGTCTTTTACTAGTGGATTTATTTTAACGAAAAACATCCATGTCGTCTAATGTGTTTTCTCTTTCTCTCCCCGTGCCTTTGCTAATCTAATGAATGCTTACACACTGACTAATACTAGACCAGAGTCCTTGATGAATTAAGGAACACTGTGTTGACTAATTGACAAAATCATTGAAAAGTAAAGATAAAATCCTCACTGTAATTGAATGTGAAGCATCATTTATCTATAGATTTGTACCAGACTACTTTATTGGATTGCTTTCCCGCGCCTGAAATATGCTTCAGCAAATTGACCTAAATTCTCATGGGGGAACATAAAAATCAGCTAAATTTACTTTAAATATACTTCTTTCAAATCCATGATGTGAAGTTCCACAATACGCCCTCTCTAATCATGGAGGTTCAGTGCTAAAATGTCTCATCCTCATTGTGCAGAAGCTGTATGTCGTCAGGCATTGCTGCAGCCCTGGAACCGAATAAGGTGCTAATAAAAAATGTGTGACTCTACTAATGAATCTGATTCTGCAGTTCTGTAACTCAAGCACTTAATTATCATAAGACATTCGCTAATGTGCTCATTCAAATGGGCAACACTTTGCTTGGAAAAAAACTGCATGGCTTAATGACTTGAGAAAAGAGCCTGATGACATCCTGCTCTCTTATCAACACTTCCCAAAGACTGGCACGGGAGATGGTGGGTGGATATGATCAAACTGGCCTATAAATGAAGCCACTAAATATTCATTGGCGTCTAATGTGGTCACAGAGTCACTGAGATGCACCATTTATCAGTCAACTCCTCATATTTTTATACATTGATCTGGATTTGAGTGGAGACCAAGAAAACCAGGAATCTAAATGGTAGTCACTCTCGAGATCTAAGGGTAAGGAAGTGATGCCATCGCTCTTTGTTCTAACATCTGCTCGTGAAAAGAGATAAAAAGAATGGAAGCATTACAGGATATTTTCAAGCGCCTTTTGCTCCGAGTCTAAAATAGGTCTACTTTGACAACCAACATCAAAGTAAGTCATTATGTGCTGTATATGATCCATCCATTAGCTGCACACTCAACTTTCCTGGCATTAATTGCTCTTTATGTGTGTCTACGCATGCACGCTTGTTTGTGTGTGTGTGTGTGCACACTTGCCAGCGTGTGTGTGAGCGGTGTATACGTGTGCCCACACACACTCACACAGCCTGTTCAGACAAGTAGAGGTGTAAAATTAAATCCCTCAGTGCAGTTGCATGCAGATGATGTGCTTCAATGGCCTAGCTGCTCTTTGCACCATTGTAATTGAATAACCTACAGAAAAGTCATCACATTCCCACTTTGCTATTCCCTCTCCATGTAACATGTAAAAAGTCCTCTTGTAACTACCTGGGAGAGCAACCCATCAACAGCTGTTAGAGCTGACTTGAAGGTTAAATATTAGGAAGGAATACAATTTCTCTTGTCTATTCAGCTCAGCGGTGTGTTAGATTGCAGCTGGACTGTGCTTACGGAGTGTGGGATATGAAGTGGGCTAATCAATCCCCTCTGCTTCATTCTCAAATTCCTCTCATATCAGGTCCCTGCCCCCCGGGCAGGCCTTCTGCTTTCCGAAAGCCAATTCCACACGAAATAAGAACTGTGACCTGCAGCTAGAGGGTGAAGTTGAGTTTTCCCTTCATGATTAATCTCTTCTTGGGTGGTTTTCAGAAAAAAAGGAGAGGGGGGAGGATAGAGCGAGAGGGTGAAAAAAAAATAAGAAAACATGCAAGTCGCTGCCTTGTGACCTGCAAGTTTTTTTTCCTCTGAATGAGCCCGGTGCACTGGAGCCTGCTTATCTCCCGAGAGAAAGACAGAATTCATTTTTTGACAAGGTTTCATGTTGACATTGAGAAAATGAACTACCCGATTCTATGATTAAACCTGGGCTGTCATAATTGTCATCTGAACTGTGGTGACGATGAAAATTTGAGGGGGTTTTTTTTTTCATAGCTTCTTGTTTGGAGGAGTTGGAGCTCAAGAAATGGAGCCTTGATTCAAAGCTGTAGAAACTATACTGCTCTCAGAGGCAGGGACAAAATAGATTTTGCTTTGTTGTGAGAGGATAATAACATTATACAGTATATGAGAAAAAAATCTAACACAAGATGCCGGCCAATAGACTCGCAGCCTAAAAATATCCCTTAATATCTCACTTCAAAAGGGATTTAAAATAATAATAAACACTGGTGATTACGAACACATTGGCTATATGACCTCAAACAAAGGAGCGTGCCCTTATTATTGAGCAGATGGGCTGCTAGAGTTGAAGGGTAAAATGATGTAACCTTAAAGTGCCAGTATCGCATTTTACAGGTTATAATGGCATCTGTCACTGAGAGTGGACCTGTCAGACACTACTTTCATGCAGTTGAATTGCTCATAATGGCTGTTTCTCCTGGTTCAGACCCACTTTTAGAGGCAGGGTGATGTCTGTCTGAGGAACAGTGACGTTAAAAGCATTGAGCTAGAATGAGATGGACTTACGGACCATTTCTGCTCTGCCATTGTCCTTTGTTCAATGTTTTTGAACTAGGTTATCCTCTTTGTTAAAGAAAAACTCCCCGGAGGACAGTTACGACGCCAGCGTTAAATGGTCAACACTGAAAGCATCAGCGTAGAAGGAATGCGCTCACACGGGGACTCTAAAAGGCCTCTAGAAATGTTTACATTTTTAATGCCATAATGATGATCCCACATTCAATGTACATGTTTTACTCACCCATCTTGTAAATTTTTTACGTGTGTAAAACATTCCATTTGGAAAAACAGCCCATTTGCCCACTACCACCTACCAAACAAATTGGTGCCGAACAACAAAGTTCAATCTATGTCTGAATATTTCTTTGTTTGTGTGTTTTCCCTCTCCAGCAGGGCACTTATGAAAGTGTTCTGCATCAGAGATAAGGTATGCTGGCCCACTGGGAAGCGAGTGAAAGTGGGTTTTAGAATGTGTGGGAGACCAAATTCCTACAGCTAGAAGTACCTCTGCGCCAGGCTAAACAGTGGGCACAGGCCTCAACACACACCCTAATGGAAGAGTGAAGTAGCATACAGTGTTGGAGTGCAGGTTTGGGCTGAGGTAAACAAGGCTCTTCCCACTGCTGGTCCAAGGGCCTGTAAGTTATTCATTAAAGATACGTCAGCACCGGCCCTCTCTACCTATTCCCACAGAGAGTGTCCCATTGTGTTTTCTGTAATTTAAGGTGGTCTGCTTTCCAATCAGACAAATTAAGCCTTGGTTATTACACATAACGTTTTTCAAAAGCTGCAATCACGCATTATCTAATCAGCTTAATCTGCAATTTATCTACACTTTGCAAATGCTTTGTGGAATAAATGAAAACCAATATTCACAAAAATGTGTTTTTAAAAAGTTACAAATATGTGTATATAATTTGGCAGAGGTATTTTCTGCTAGTTGATGCTAATGAAAGGCATTGACAGTCATTAATTAAGCCTTGTTTTGTTCTGATTGGAATGGCAGAAATTAAAAAAATGTGCTGCAGTGATTATTTTTCTGTCATCAGATTTTATTCATTAAGGTGGCATACTCTCTGTTTGGTGGCGTATCCACTCTGCGTTGTTGGACATGATTGCCAAAATGTTACCAAAAGGCACACATGTTTTTGCATCTAGGGGTTTAACAGAATAATCAAATAATGAAAGTAAACTCAAAATTCCAGTACTTGTGTATTAAAAGCAACTTAAACATCAACATGATGTTTGAATTTTTGTCCACTCTTTCAGTCCCAGTCAAAGTGGAACAGCATGTTTTAGATAAAGTGGGACAGTCTCTTAGGCTTTGCAATGGAGGAAAGAAATCCAATTTACTTTAAAGGACCACATGTGATTAAGTGAGGCAAGCCTCTGGTTCTGGCAGTGTTATTTTAAATCGGGTCAGAATCTTTTGGCCCATTTGTATCAAGAATAACTAATGCAAATAGCGCTGTTAAGGAATTTACTAAAAAATATATATGTCAGTGATTATTTATTATTTTACTCATGACTCAGAGAAGAAAGCAATCACATTATTCATTACCCATTGCTTTCTAAATGTCACTCTTACCTGTCATTGTCTGACACCTGCAAAACAGGAGTCTGGGTTTTAATTCAGCGCATAAGATTTTATGTGTAACACAATTTTCACCAGACCAGTACCTGTGTGGTAATTACTGAAAATCATTAGGCTACATAGTGCTTTACCTTAAGTCATTTTATGTCGTGTATTTGTGAAGCTCAATATCAGCACAATATTTCCATGACTATTAAAAAGCCCAGAGCAGCAACAGGCCAGAGAACCTATAAAAAATACTCCAGCAGATGAGGCGAAAAAGGGAAGAAACTTTGGGAGATGAATTTTAAAGCGCAATCCTCTTCTTCCTAGACAGCTGGGGTGTAATATCTAGCATACAGCAGGCAAGTGAACTCATAGATGGCAGATGGAGCACGAAAAAATATCCAGATATACTCAAGCAACAACAACAGTTAGGGAGCCTATTGATGCCCTCGGCGAGCCTAAGCAATGGCTCGCTGTTGCTCTGAAAAAGGTGTGCAAAGATTCGCCATAATAGAGCCAGGGCAAGTGTTTTTTTAACAAGCGACACATGGCATAGCCTGTTCACTGACACACACAGCAGGTTTGGACATCGTCACTGGGAAACACTGAAACAATCCCATGTTTGCTCGTTGGCATCATGTCCAGTTGGGGAGAGGTAACAGGAGCCGTGGAATAAAAAAAAAAGGGAAATAAAACAAATGAGCAGAAAGTTTTTATCATGACAATACAACAATGGGATTTTATTTATTTCTTATACCTAGTTGTGACTATGACAGTATTTATGAGATCATGTCGTTATACTGACAAATAAAAGATTGGGGGTGAGGTGTGAGGTCAGTTGGTGGGGCAGCTTTGGGTAGGCAGCTTCAGCACAGATCAAAAAAAATAGCAGATTGCATCAACAGTTCAGGATCCTCTAAAGATGTAGACTGTAAACGACACTTAACCAGTCACATTCCTGCATTTTGATCCATATAGCATTGTGTATAGCACCACTGAAACTGCTGTAACCCAAAATTAAGATCTGAGTAATTACACCTACGCACAGGTGGGTTTGTCATCTAACCTAAAAATAACACAACAACATGGTTCATTATCTCCACCAGATGTGAGCCTGTAGGGAATCATGTGTATTGCTGTGTGTGTGTGTGTGTGTGTGTGTTTGTCTGCCTGCAACTAATCTCACAAACTACTTGACCAATCCGCCTAATATTTAGAGTGCACATTTATGACTCA
>JAPZEB010000001.1:16870843-16886171 GCA_029783705.1 Chaetodon striatus
GAATTTTGTAGCTCTCAAACCAGACAATGTGACTGTAAAATAACAAGTGAGCTACATCTTCTGTAAACATAACATTTTGATAAATTCAACACATATTGTATGCATTTAAACAAAGTGTAAATTCTAATGTCAATACAGAGTGTTTCTCCATACTGCAATGCCAGGAGCACAATTTGATGATGCATCTGATGACGTTTCAAATGATGTCTCATACGCGACGACTTCTGGTCAGTTGGAAAATGCGGAAAAATCTGCAAATATTGCAGACTTTCATTGAATTTGTGTTAATTATTGCGATCGCAAGATTGCGATTTTCTGGAGGGACTGTCTAATTCAACTGCAGTGCCTATGAAGATAGTGATACTCATCACACAACAGTAACTCTTAACATGTTTTATTATACATACATGCTTTATTTTGTCTGAATTAAGTAGAAATGTATTTGTTTAATATTTGCAGTTGTTCTCAAGGTCAGTTTTTGATGTGAAGTTTGACTAGATCTGATTTATTTTTCCTCTGTTGGCAATAGTCTTTTGTTGATCATCCCCTGTCGAATGAAAGACTTCTAGTCTCTGTCAGGCCGACAGTACATGAAGATGTTTGCCTAGCGTAGAACTACTGTAAGTCAGCTGTCAGTAGACCTAAGTAAACGACTCCAACTTGTAGTTGAACATGTCCCTTTAACTAAATAACAAATAGGTCATTTGTTGTTGGAAAAACAAAATGTATCCTGACGTTTGGGAGATTTTTGTGTGTTTTTTGGGTTGTCCTCTATACCCTCTTAATTGTTGTATTGTCCTCCAAAGAATATTTGTAGAGATCCACTCTCTGAAGCCTTCAGTGGACTGTATCATGAAATGTTTGTGCTTCAATGTGAGATTTATGATTTAAATTTAAAACAATATGAAAAATGCCGAGCACCACAAGGACACCTCACAGAGCATTTTATGAAATCTCTGGTGTTGGTTTTGCAGCTTTTCTCCAGCAAAGGATCCTCACTCTGAGGCATAAGTGGACACATCTTATTGATTTTCTTTCAAGCTGGATTGCATTGATTGCTGCGAATATGGCAGACGAATCCAGCTGGTTGTGCGTCCACTGGGACAAAGTGGGGAGGCAGACAGGGAGCCGGGGCCGGGTGTGCCACAGCAGGGGGCCAGGCTTCATTACACCAACTAAGAGCCCACTGGCCTGACACAACCCCAACCCCCGACCCCCATCCCACTCTCCATCCTCTACTTACCCCCAAATTAAACTGAGAGCTTTTTAATTATTTATCAATACCATGCACTCATCGTGGATCAATCAGTGTGAATGGTTTTTAAACATAATGAAGGAGCCTGCTCCGATGGACTTGTGAAAATTGATCGTGATCTTTGCCATTATGCCTTAAGTAAAGATGAGCTGTGGTGACAGTGGTGTTGGTAATTTGGGGTTTGGGCGAGGATGAAGTGGAGCACCCCAGGAGTGCTCCCCTGCCTGAACAGAAGTGTGCTTCAGTAAAGCCAAACAGTATCTGTGCTGAGAGGCCATCTCTTCCTCCGCCATTAATCAAGCTCTTAAACAGGACACCTCATCTTATCATCACATCACACCGTACTCACAGAAGAGGGCAGGCCTCCTCCTGGGGCCAGAAGCACCACACACCTCCTCAGAGAACACTTCTCAGAGCAAATTACACAGGTCCTCACCACTCCCAAGGTTTAGTAAAGCTTGATTCATTGTGCTTCTAAGGCCTCCGAATGAACCTAAGCAACCTTAACTTTCCCTCTCTGCCTCCATATTTCTCTCTGGGTGCATCATGTCAAGCAGAGTGAGGAGCTATTCCATCTGGAATTATTAGCCAGAGACACACAATGCAATCTAATTTCATACCACCACATTCAATCACTGTGAATTCAGTGTCGCAGGGGCAGTAAATAAGACATGGGGTGCAGGTATTTCAAAATGAATTAATGCTTGGGGATGAATTTCTGTACCTGAAATTTTATGAAATTAGAAAAAGATCACCTGTCGTTCACTTAGATTCCTGTCCATTCAAGAGCTGCGAGTAAACACTCTGATATTGAATTCAGAAGATTGTTTGTGAGGGAACAAGCCAACATAAAGCAGGACAGTATAATGAGATTCTTATTTCATCCTTTTTTTATGGTGGGGGTGGAATTGGATTATAGGGGACTTATTTGTATGTGATATTGAGCACTGCAAAATAAATTCACACCTATTCAAATTGAAATCAGAGCTAGGTGCATCAGATAATCCTTTTTAAGATAGTATGAACTGACAGTCCAAGCCCACACACTGGAAAGAAATAATCTATCTCCAACAAAACAGATATATAGCCTACCTTGCCAAAAGCATTCCAAGATTTTCTTTTTTTTTTTTTTTTTACAAATATTTACCAGTCAAGTATGTGCTTGATTTTTTTTCTCCTAGAGGCATAAACAGTTGCATCCATATTCATAGGGAATTTGAGCCTGTCTCCCAATCATCATGTCACAAAGAGTCTTAGCAAAAGCGCCTTCCCAATAGCTCAGTTTGTCGCTGGATCAGGAAACCTGATTTTGTTTTGAATCCCGGAGCCTTTTGAGACGTCAGGCCGTATCAGCGAAGAAGCCTGTGATGGCTGCAGTTATACAGCATGGCGGCTCCAGCTGCTCATGAATCTTTTTGAAATGGCTTATTTCTGAGGGAGTGTTGAGACGTAAGCCTGAAAGAAGGACAAGGTTTAGTGTGAAGATGAGCGGTGGGTAGCTGCTGCAAGGATGTGATGTGCTCGTGGTGGTGTCAGTGGTTGTGGTGAGACTGTGAGAGGCTCTAATGTGAGAAGGGATGAAGCCGAGACAGAGAGGAGGAGAGGGTGGTGTTGGTGTTGGGCGGGTGGGTGGGTGTAATGCAACCTTGACATGAACCCAAACTAGATGTGAGCTTCAGACACATTTCTCCTGATGCTGCTGGCATTCATATGAGCAGCTTAGTGCTTTATCTCCCCACTGGCTGAAAGCAAGTGAGCCTGCATGATGTCCACTCTGGGGTCTTGTGCACTATAAGCCCGTGGTTCAGGTGGTGTGAGGCCATGTCTGTTGCACTGAGCTCTGAGCTGATGACTCGCAGTGTGTAGTTCTCCCTTCATCTCTGTCCTCGGTGTCCTGCTGGAGCATTAGGCCTGTACAGATGTAACAACAGAGTGGTGTAAGGAGCAAGTGTGGGCATGTTGTGGAGGCCAGGCCCATTTTGATAGAGTCACCTTCATATTCCTTGTGCTTCCGTGCCAGACCTTTGTACATTATGCAGTGTGTTGAATTTTTTAGACCAGCCCAACACCTATTATTTGTCCACAAAGAGCAGGTCTGCAAACACATGCAGGAGGATGTTGTCCGAGAGTTTAAACATCACAGCCCTCACCCTTATTAATATTTCAGTATTTTACAGGTCCTCCCAGTCCTGCCTTTCTCCTGTCTGTTTTCTTTCTGTCTCATTCTCTTTCTGTGCATTTGTCCATCTCTTTTGCCAACACTGACTCCTCTTATCTAATTTGCATTAGCTAGTGCATTTTAAAAGAAACATGAAGCCTCCTGGATTCTATTCTTTGTCATGTTCCCATGCTATCAACATTCCCTGCCAACACAAAGTCTTTGCACTGAAATAGGCCATGTATTTTATTAATTTTCCCTACAATGGCTTCTTCTGGCAACTAAAGCACAATTAATGTTTTCATGTTTCTTTTGGCCACTCAAGGCACTTGGTAAAGATCATAGTTTTGGTGAAAGGAGTAGCTCCACTTTTTGGGAAATACGCTTGTTTGCTTCAATGCCAAGAGTTAGATGAGGGGATCATAGTCATGCTTATACACTGAGGAAAGAACTAGAGCCAGCAGCCAGTTAGCTTAGTGTAGAATAAAGGCTGGAAGCAGGCCAAATTTCGTGTTTTCTCCGGGTACTCCAGCTTCCTCCCACCATCCAAAGACATGCAGGTTAGGTTAATTGCTAATTCTAAATTGGCTGTAGGGGTGACTGTTAGCATAAATTGTTGTCTGTCTCTATGTGTAAGCCCTAAGATAGTCTGGCGACCTGTCCAGGGGGTCTCGCCCAATGTCAACAGGGATAGGCTGCAGCCCCCCCAACAGGATAAAGAGTTACGAAAATGAAAGAATGAATGACAACAGACCTGTTGTATCTATCATTTTTCCAACCTACTTCAGATTAAATCACTGTTTTCACAGCTACTGTAGCTGTTATATTTTGCTGGACCTCATGAGTGTGGTTTCTTTTGGAAAGCTCCCATGAGTCCTATGAAATATGACAGCTACGATTACTTGGAAGATAGCGATGTGGGGCACTGAATTTGATTTATCAGACCACAAATGACAAATGAAAAGAATTAGAGAGCTGGCGTATCCCACAGTCTCCCCCACCCCCCAGCAGCATTGCTGTGTCTAAGCTGTGTAAAGGCAGCAACAGAAAGTTTCCTTATCCAGCACTGATCCACATCAATTTGTTCATGTCAGAACAGAAAATTAATTGTTACAATACATAAAAACAAAACAAAAAACACAGGATTTTTGGTAAAAAGATATAACGTGTTGAGCTTTATAGGTGCTGGTCGATGGATTTTTTTGGCCTTTGGACATATCCAGGTTTGCTGTTTCTCCTGTTGACAGTCCTTATGATAAGCTTTGCCTCACCTCCTGGCTGTAGCTCCATATTGAACAGAGATGAGAGTGATATCAATGTTCTCATCAGACTCTGCAAGAAAGTGAAAGCATATTTCCCAAAATGTTGAACTATTCCTTTAAGTGAGAAGAATTTAATGATAAGCCACAAAAGAGAGACCAACAGAGGGACAGACAGTTCATCATATCAGACGGGGGCGACAGCTGTACTCCTCTGGAGCTCTCTCTGAAAACCTTGTTCCATCTCTCAGTGTGAAGTAGCCAACAAACACTTTGAGGAGCCCACACCAACAGAAAAAAAACTTATTTGGGTTGTAATGAGTGACCTTTCCATGAAGCAGCAAACATGCATTTTTATGCCAGGGCATAAATAGCTGAGCTACATAACAATTAAGGTAACCTTTCTGTTTGAATAAGAGGCAATTGCTCAGAGAACTGAAATAACATGAATGATAAATTATTTTTGTAACCCGGTGCACAGACGGTGAAGAATAAGGAACAATGAAGTGGGGGAGGGAAAAGTAGCGCCTTGTCTCAATTGTAAATCCCAGTTATAATGCCTCGTTAAAAAGATTTGGGAAGGCGAAACAGAAGCAGACACAGTCTCTCTTTCTTAAAGGTAGACAGGTCTCAGTGGGATTCATTAATGTGTGTCCCGGTGGTAGTCTTCCTCTTACAGCACAATCGCCTGGGTTAGCACCAATCCTGAAATTACACCTAATTGGACAATTACTCAAACTCAGAAACCTCCTGCAATAAGCCAACAAGGCCCCTAATAAACACCTTGTCTTCTAATAAAAACAAGGAAGTCATTTGCGTCACCCAAGAGGCCCAATTTTTTTTTTTTTTTTTATCTGCGCTAAATTTATTTTAAAAATAATTGCATGTGCTATGAATGAGAATATTAAAAAGGTAGCTGAGAAATGGGAAAGAAAGTGTGTGAGGGAGAAAGAAAGACAGCAATGCAAACCCTACCTTAGGCTCAGTGTTGCAGTCTGCTCTCCTGGGGGAGAGCTCATTTGTTCCACAGATAAGCGCACTGCACACTGCACTACTGTAATATTATTGCTGTCATACCATAATGAAATAATTACTGTTTTGTCTTCCTTTCAACCAACCAAGCCCACCCCATTCCCTCCGCTTTGACCCTTCCCCCACATATACTGGTCAGAGACGTATTTCCTCCACATGTTAAACATTAATTAAACAGTGACAGTGATAATAGATTTCTTTCAGCCATTTCCTGCATCCACTCGTGTCGCTTACAGTGGCGGATGGACAATTACACTTTTATGAAGTTAAAAAGTAGTTTGAAATTTTGGGAAATATGAGCTTATTGGCTTCCTTACCGAGAGTTAGATGAGATGATTGACACCACTCTCATGTCTGTCTGTTGAAGCCACAGCCAGAAGACAGAGCTTAGCTTCAGATTAAGATTGGAAACAGGGAAACTTTTAAGACCCAGACACACCAAACCGACATCAAAGAACTCGTTGCGACCATAGACTGTATATAAAGATGGACAACTCATCTAAAGTTACCCCTACAGCACAAATATAAAGCCAAAATATCCTAGATATGGCTGCTACCATCTTGCACTAATGACGTCATTTGGAGGTAGAGTCTGGGCAGTAGCTATCTCCACAGTGTCAAATTCCCGCTCAAGCACATGTCCGACCAGTCGTGGGCAGCGCCATTGATCACAAGCACACTGATTAGCACACATAGCTCATGTCGAACGCCCTTTCTATAGCATCAAATAACTAATTAAAACCAAACTTAGCAGAAAAAAAAAGTGTATTTGATTTGTACTTTGATTATTTAGTTTGGCCCATGTCCCATACACTAACATGGAGAGCGTGAGGTTTGGGACCTGTACTGCAGCCAGCCACTAGGGGGCGATCGAGATGTTTTGGCTTCATTTTTGAGGAGCTGTTATGTCGTCAGTCTTTTTCGTACAGTCTATGGTGACAACAAGGGCCGATTGTTACGTCATCTCACACCGCCTCTGTCGAGGCCAAAAGGTTGCACTTCAACACACGGCAACACACCTGTCAGTGAGAGCCTATCCCAGCTGACATTTGGTACCCTTTGGTGGGTACACCCTGGACAGGTCGCCAGACTATCACAGGGCTGACACATAGAGACAAACAACCATTCACACTCACATTCACACCTACTTGAAATTTAGAGTCACCAATTAACCTGCATGTCTTTGGACTGTGGGAGGAAGCCGGAGTACCCACAGAAAACCCACGCTAACATGGGGAGAACATGCAAACTCCACACAGAAGGGCTTGGATTGAACCAGGAACCCTCTTGCTGTGAGGTGACAGTGCTAACCACTACACCACCACTGTGCAGCCCTATAGCCAGACTAACTGTTCCCAATATTTGTGCTAAAGTAAGCTAACTGGCTGTTGGCTATAGTTTAATATCTTCCATACAGATGTAAGAGTGGTGCTGATCCTGTCATCTAATCATTGGCAAAAAAACACAAGTAAGTTTACCTCCCAAAATGTTAAACTATTCCTCAAGGTTTGTTTTCAGGTTTTAATATTGACACCATCCACCCACCACTACACCTGCGGTACTGCATTTCAGATAAGGATTCATGTTCAGATATATTTCTACGTATTTGATTATTTCACATCTTTTCATTTCTCTGTTTCTATTATTCCCAAGTAGCATGGATGTAAGGTTTATCGTCGCCAAGTGCGACCTTTGAACTTGGAGAGTCCTCTCCTTCATCACTTGGTTGTCTGACCTTTCTGTGGTGTGCACCACTCTGGAAAGTTAGCAACCATTATCACATCTCGCTACTAACGTTAGACAAACAGACAGATGAATGAATAATCATAGTTGACCTCGCACAACCAGGGACAGCGGTCTAACACCTCCACTGGCAAGGGTTCACCAAAATGCCACTCTCCTGCCATTACAGAAGAGAGAAAAAAAGGGGAAAAAAAAAAACGACAGGAAGAGGGGATGAGAACCCACAAGAGGTGGACAGTGACAAATGGTGTGGAAAAAACAACACAGGCAGCCATCTGAAGGGAAGACAAGAGTAATACTCACAAATAATTAACTGGGTAAATATTGGAGAGCAGACTGACTAATTACTTCACACGTCTCACTGCGCTCTCATTATTGTTGCTGTCGCAGTTAACCCTTTCCCACAAGGCGTGGCTGTGCACTGAGCTCGACTCTTTACAGGAGAGCGGATGAATCACTTACTTTTCAGTATTTTTATTTATTCATGCAGCTGGAAAACAGAGGAGAACACACAGGAGAGACATTTTTGGAGAATTTAAGCCAAGGCCAGTCAAGAGAACCATGAGAGGAAAGGTTTAAAATGACCATACTGATGGTTGTGTATGTTTCAGCTTGTTTTTGTAAATTTTGGATACATTTCTGCCCATAATTTATGTTTGAACTATTGAAGTACTATAACAACAACAGGTTATTGCCAAACAAAAGAAGACATTAGCTGGGTTGAGCCATTCAGGGCAGCAAATGTGCAGAAAATTACAGTTTTTCTGGAGCCATGTGGCATTTTAGTCTAAATAAATATTCTTAACTCAATGTCCACTTAAGCTGCGTTTCCGCCAAAGACTTTTGCTATAGCACCCTTAGAAACGGTACGTCACCTGTACTGTACATACATGTACATTAACCATACATCTGTTTAGTGTTTCCATTGCTAACAATAGGCAGAGTTGCTCTTGGATAGTCATCGCTACGTCATTACTCCGTCTAAAGGTCCTGACACACCAAGCCAACGACTGGGCCATCGGTGAGGGACTGTCGCCCTAGTTGGTGCTGTGTGTCCTGCACCGTTGCCCCTCGTTGGCCCCCGTCTGCTTTTTTTGGGCTGATTCAATGTGTTAAAACAGCATCAGCAACAGCAGAGCCCGTGGATAAATGAGATCACTGTGGCAGTGTAGCTCAGCGCACAAGAAGAGGAATGGAAGTGAGGAAAGTAAACAAAGAGCTCAAGTCAAGAGGGAGTGAGACCAAAACAAACTGGTTACATAAAGTGGGATTATTTTTCGTTAGCCATTGAGCTCTTTAGCAGAAACATTTAGTGATGGTTTGTGTTATTGTTCACTGGCACATGGTAAATATGCTCAGTTCTGTCAACATTGGATTGTGTTGTCTATGTGCTAACTGGCTAACCAGCGTCAAGACAGTCTTCCAGTTTCTGTCTGAATGAGGATTACAGACTACCATAGGAGAGTTATTTCTTCTCATGCAAGCGCAATATACATTCTGGTTGACCGTCAGCTGCAGTCTTTGCGGTGTGTTCATGTGCAATTTTTTTTGGCCAAGACACGGCGATGTCAGGAGACATAACTGAGGCTAGTGCTTTGAAGTCGGTTTGGTGTGTCGGGGCCTTTACAGCTGTGGGCTCATTGGTGCTGACTTGACAACCGTCTCACTAGATTTTAGACTTTATTTTTAAAAGGTGACAAATTTAGCGACTTATTCAGACCATCAGGAAAAGAGCAAGAAACGTATTGAACATATTGAAATATAGCATGCCGCTTGGAGTATTCAAAGTATACGGCTCTTCTGCCAACAGCATGGGGTGTCCCTCATATCTCATTTATTATATATAAATATTTTTTATTTGGATTTCAGTGGAATTATATTTCACGTTCAAGAAAAAAAGACAAGTTGGGGTTTTGTTTATGTTAAAAAAATGCACAATGTTTTTATGTTAAATAATAATGATCTTGAAATTAACCAAAATAATTGTGACTGTCATTTCTGCTACCATCAAGCAGCCCTACTGTAAACCACCATCAGCACTTATATCTCAGCCATTATCATCAGACGTCAGAGAGGTTTAGTTTAATCAAATCAAAAACAGACTTCAAAATGTTTGATTATAAAAAAAAAGCAAACAAACCACACAATTTTCAGGCATTTTATAGCTTGCTTTGTACATTTCAAAACAAAAGTGAACTGGGCTTACAAGCTAAATTAATAACAGTTAATATTCCATCCCTCACATCTCTGCGTAAATAGACACACACTCACACACACTCCTGCAAACATACTGGACAAGCAAATGTTTACAGAGATTCTATCAAACATCATGTAACACAGTAAAACCAATTAATGCTAATTAAATCTTCTCCTGTATCCGTGGAAATCATATTTTCAGATTTTTCTTGGAAGCGAATGCAGCAGCGTGTCGCCTGAACTCGAGTGCATGATGTTCCCAACGTGTGCTGCCCACTCCGCACCATCTGTCGTCTGTCTTAAATGTCAGCCATAATGAAGATGTCCAACGGTAACGAAGAGGGAGCTAAATAAATAAATATCCAAACAATCATGGCTTCCCCACAGTAGCGAGGGAGTAGGGCACGATGACGGCTGTGGCTTCTGCGGAAACAGTGGGGACTGAGGGGGGGGGGTTGTCATGTGATCGGCAGCCTTGCTCCCATTGGAAAGGTCAGCGCTATAATTACACACATCAGCGGAAAAGTGGGGACTCTGAAAGTGAAGCCTGCTCTGCTCATCTGCAGCGGCACAAGCACAGAGTGGCCAAGAGTTACCAAGCAGGAGTTTGTATTCCAAACTCGCAGAGCTTGAATAATCATTAGTTTCCGTCATTGCGGGGACAATGGAAACTTTCTTTCATTTCTCATGCTGGTGGAATGCACTGGAGGCAGAAAGGGCCGGTGATCCAGCAGCACAATTTCAGCATTATTCCAAACTTTTATGTACATTCAGGGGAACTACATTAAACTGCAGGTAGAAGTGGAAGGAGAAGGGCACATTGTGTTACCGTCCACTGGCCGTAGTATTCCCCGCTTGCAATTCAATGATTTCCAGATGTGGCTAGACCCCATAGCATGCCATGCCCACTTTAAAAAAGAGCTACGGTCTTAAAGTCCAAGTGTACAATGTGGTTACCTGCTATGATCCCATCCATTTGCTCCAAGGCTGCTGCCAACATATCGCTGGCGTCAGACATCATCTTGTGCTCAATGAATCTGAAAGGGAAAAGAAGAACAGCGTAAAGTGAAAGAAACAAGACAGAAAAGAGAAGACAGATCCATCAAGATCTCTGCCAAAGCTCAGACAGAGCCTGCTTTAAATTCAAACATGAAATTACAGGAGCAGTCGGATTTTTTTAAGAAGAATAAACAATGACAATAAAGGCTTTCTATTCAAACAAGACTTTATGATTGATTCAAAACAGGAAAGAAGCCATCCTCCAAAAGGTTCAAGTATTATAATTTACAAAGCGATTGAGGTAACATCTCAGTTAGTCCTTATGTGTTTAGAGAAATGGAAATTTGATCATCTACAGTACATTTTCATGACTGCTGGGCGAATCCATCTGCTCATGACGACTGTGTGATTGGATCAAAGGCTTCATAACAACTACAAAAATGAGTTTGCGATGAGATTATGTCAGTTTAATTCGAGGTTCTGCAACATTCAGAGCATCAATACAGCAGAAAACAGCAGCAGAGAATGAAGTCATGCAACCTCTGTGTGTTGTTGCTGTTGCAGACAGCTTGGCTGGGCGTTCGTGTTGGTGCATGTGAATTCTTGTGAGCCCCTGTGTTTGGTCCCACTGGCTAGCTAATCACTGCCGCTCTGCACTGCACTCATCTGGCGGTTACCGCTGATAACGGCCAAAATTAACATTGTTAGCTCTGTCAGCACTGTTGTCACCATCTGAGCTGCTAGCTGCCAGCTCAGTCACCTTCACGCTGAGAACTGTGTGCAGACAATCCCGGCTCAGACTGTGAATCATGGATATGCTTTGAATGTCACATACAGTTCCTTTAAACAAAACCAAAGACCACAACAGCTCACTAAAGTAAACATCACCTCAGTCAACAGCCTCTTTAGACTTTCTCAAACCAAAATCCAGATATTTTGTGACACTTAAAAGTTAAAGCAGCAGTAGAGGCAGAAGTGATTAGCAGGATATTTAGCTGCCAATAATGTTCTCAAAGTCAAACAGCAGTAAGATGACAGGAACTTGGTGGGAAAGACAAATTTGTCATGCCTAGGGTTGGGCACCAAATTCAGTACATTTAAGGGCATTGACCATATTATGTCTGTACTCCAAGTATCTATTAACGTTAAGTCAGTCTGTGCAGAATTTCAGTATCGGAGCGTCTACCTGGGTGAGAGCGCTGGGTTCAGACAGGAGGTGGACGCACTGCAAAGAGTCCAGAAAACTCTGTGGCTGGCTTCAGGTACGCTCTTAGATACCAAAATTAAGCGCAGGTTGGGGTGCTTTGTGGCAAACACAGTGGAGATCAGGAAAGGAGAGCCAGCCACGGAGCTCCATCGGCTTCCCAGCAAGACAAAACTAATCACTGCAGCACCAATAGTTTCTGTCTGGTCTGTTTTCATTTCTTTTTTATTTTAAAACAGCCTTGTATCACTGCTGTTAGTGACTATCTTAGCTCTATGTGTAATTAGAAAAGAGCAGAAGCGCAGAATCTCTTGTTGACTGCAGCTTGCTCATAAATTACTTTTTTGTTGGCAACAGAAAGAGTAACATACCAGAAAAAGGTACCACTGGGTAATGAACTTGATTCAGTTTGATTAATTCAGATTAATGACTAACCTAACCTCTATTATATCCACAGCATTGTTGTTCTCCTGTACAAGCATCTGTTTTAAACTACAAATCATGTCTGCATGTTTTAACATTTAATTTGCAAAAAAAAAAAAACACATAACAGCTTATCACTAATCCAGTTATGATACAAGCTCTCATTCTTCCTCTTCAAATGACTGCTGCATCAAATTAACCCTGCAGCCTGTGCCACAAAAAACAAGCTCCCTCAGAGACAAAAAACAAAGTGATCTCCAGGACTTATTACCCAGCAAGCCTTATTTCCGGCGGTCACGGGTGCTTATGGGCAGGCTCCTATGCAGAATAATGGCACTATTCTCCCAGGGGTCTCAGGCCTAGTAGCATTGGCATGCTCGGCATCTCAAACTTCCATAACAAAGTTGGACAGTATCCCCATGACCGCTGAATTCAAACACTTATCACATGCCTCTCCTTGACTTGCACTGACCACTTATCACTTCAAACCAAATCTGATTTAAAGGTCCTGAGTTATAATACAGTATGTGGAGAGGGCAGCTGGACCAGCAATAACAACATACAAACAGTGGCTCTACTTGTTCACATGTCCCATGGTGAAGGGGCGGGGGGGGGGGCTGCAGAGTTTACTTCATTTCCTCCCTCTTAGGGGTCACAGTGTCACACCCAGCAGGGTAAAACATGTGCATTAAGAGCGTAATTAAACCAGTGGCCTCAATATGAGCTGGGGGTTGCTGTTAAAACAAGGGGCCTTAAGTGCTGTTGCTTAATTTCAGCGACACACTCGACAGACAGGGGGGCCATTTTCTTCCAAAACATCACACACACTGCTTTGTGTTCACTACTCCACAAACATCTCATTAATGATGTAATATGTAACTTCTCTGCATTAAAATGTCTTAAAACAACAACACCAGTGTTCTTCAAACCCATAGAAATGTGTATTTTTAATCATTTGGTCGCCATCGCCTGTCAGTGCGTCATATCAAGGTTGTGGTTGTCTGCCAGAAGCTGTCATTAATTTTCATCCACTTCTACAATACACTCTTTACATTTTAGTCATTTTTAACTATATATTTTAACCAGATGAAGGATTTTAGTTTGGGTTTTAAGTTATCAGAGAAACAAACGGAGCAAACGTTAGCTGTAGCTCAGCTCTAGCCCCTGCCGCACCAAACAGCATCGGAAAAATACTAATATTTAAAATAAAACTGCTTTATTTTGTGTTTTTACCAGTTTAAATCACCAAGTCCATTTGTTTTGGAGAGGAGGAGACCTTTGTAAAAAATTCGGGTCATGGTGAAAATCTCCTAAACGTGTCGCTCTTAATTTATCAGAGAAAAAAAAAGAGGTGAGTACACATGACACTAGGATAGCTGCCCATCTCCAACATCCCAAACAGTGCTGGAAAAACACTGATTTGTAACATCAAACTGCTTTATTCAGTCTTTTTACTGGTTTTAATCACCTGGGGTCTCATTAATAAACATTGCATACACACAAAACGAGGACTGCAAGCAGCGTACGCCATTTCCCACGCAAAAGTTGTGATATATAAAAGCAGACTTGATGGGAGAAACTTTGACCCATGCTTACAGACATCTGCTCTGGTGATGTGGGCGCACACATAAATCATGAGATGTCATTTAAAGGACAAAGCAGGACGTCTGGTCAATAAGCATGCCAGGAAATACCTCAGATTTCCAAATACAGCGACACCTTTCTAATTAAATTTTACAGTTCTCGTGGGCGATTCATGGAGGAGTCCCACAGATAAATCTAATACTTTTCCCTCCACAGGTATTTCCAGAGTTTGATGGGAAACCATCACTCACTCTCACCAGGGTGAAAGCTTTGTGTTTGGTCAGCTGCTTGTTTCACCCCATGGGAGAAACCTAAAGCTTGTTCCTTTTTCCAAAAAGAGATGGGTTTTTTTTTTGTTGAGAAGCCAAATATTTTCTCCCTCTCTGTGTGAATGCAGAAAACAACAAATGGCACGAATACAGAAACTAGTGTGTGCTATCTTTTCCTCTACTCGCCTATCTAATGCAGTCCTGTGGTCATGGTGCAACCACGGGTGTGGAGGAAAGCAGGATAAAAACATTTCAAAAACATAAAACAATTCACAGTGTGTTACCATAATTGAAGCTGCTTTCCTCCTGCCTCTGCTGTCTTGTGATAAAAGCCACATCAAATTGGTGTTATGAGTTTCATGAGAAATCCAATTCAGTGGAAGACAGAACATCTTATCAGCCCATGTGCATTTCAGAATATAGGTTTAAGTCGGCGAAAGAATCAAAGCAGGGATTGCTCTTGTGCTGGTCATGTGGCAGAAAACAGCACTGAAACTTGCCACGTTAACTGGTCTGCTCTTGAGACTCACAAAACCAGATCCTTAAAAATGCCAGGCTCAGATATTTTCCACTTCTTTTCGCATCAGTGATGAGCAGGTCATCCATGAGGAATTTTCTGACCAAAACCTTATGAGAGAAGCCCGCAGACGAGGGTCCATCTCTCAAAGCACGGGAAGAAGTGTCTGTATGATGATTGATAAGGCCACAGTGTAGGAGTGAGCACTACACACATTCCTGAGCAGGTTACTTATCCCGAAAACCAAACACTAAGCCTGGTACGGACATCCCCGCTGACCTCTGTGACCTCCCTCCCTCCATCTGTCAGACAAAACCCAGAGGACTTCATTCCTATCAGGCTGGTGGTATTTTTCCATCTGTCAGCTTAGACCTTGAAAAGACCAAAACAGCCAGTGAACTGATCCTACAACAAGTATTGTTTCCAC
This sequence comes from Chaetodon striatus, assembly GCA_029783705.1. NCBI lineage: Eukaryota > Metazoa > Chordata > Actinopteri > Chaetodontiformes > Chaetodontidae > Chaetodon > Chaetodon striatus. The sequence continues at coordinate 16,885,910 of JAPZEB010000001.1, forward strand.
CAAGACCTACAACACTAGAACAAGACATGCTGCTACACTGGGTCACTGTTATTTTGACTCACATTGACCATCGTGCACTAAGGTGTATTGATCCACTGCAGGAAATACTTCTCAATACATTCATGAAGCCATGTTCACACTGGGACACAGACGACCCCTGACAACTCAACTGCCATGCAGCTGCCCGTCAACAGTCGCTAGAACCGTTCTGTACCGTCCCCATGTTTGGTCCCCCCTCTGTTGGGGTACCTAGCACACAGAT
>JAPZEB010000001.1:16954958-16967057 GCA_029783705.1 Chaetodon striatus
ATGATCTGAGCTTCTTCAGGATGTGTCATGTTAAAAGATTCAAGTCCCTTTGTTACATGACGTCCCTTCTTCTTTTTCCCCTCTCTTCGCCGCATATTACCTAATGAAGCAAAGAACCAGCCTAGCTGAAAACCTGGCATTGCACTACGCCTGGTTGGCAAAGCAGTCATCGGTAAAATGCAAAGAAAAAGAAGAATGTCGGGGTTGTATTTCTTTGGAAGATCTGCAGTGACACAGCGGGGCTCTGACTCAGAGGGCTCGGGAGGAAAAATATGCACGGTCATTGAAAGAAGTTGAACTTCACTTAACTCCTGCAGTGTACTGTGCACATTCCTCTTGGATGAGTTTGTAATGTGAACAGTGCAGATCTGTTAGGTTGATAGATATGCATGTTGTCTGAGATAGAGGGGGAAAAATTAGGGCTGCAGCTTATAATTACTTTCATTATTGTTAATTCTGCTGATTGTTTTCTTGATTAATTGTTCATCTCAGTGTGTGAGAGCATTAAGTGGCATCGTTAAATAACTTGTTTTGTCTGAGCAATAGTCCAAAAACCCTAAATATTCAGTTTACTGTATTGTTTAGACTAAGGCTGGCTCAAATAGTTAAAAAATGACCTCATATGTTTTTTCCTAAACACTTTTCCTCACTGAAAAACATCATGAGGTCAAGGAAGGAGTTTTCATAAGGACTTAGGAAAAAAGGAGCACTGTGCTAACAGAATTCAGCTCCACCATGGATAAGGTCTAAGATTGAATGACTGTAGCAGCTCAGCTGAAATGATTGTTGCCATGATGACTTCAGTGTTGCAAAATCCTGTCTCAAAGCTGGATATAGTCTGGATGATCTCATCTTCTCATCAGTACTATGTTTTTGTCTTGGTCATCAGTTTCACCTGTGCTTTTCCTACTGCGACAAGTCCAAATGGCTGATGTCTGAGTTTATCGTGGTAGAGTTGTTCCGATACTGATGCCAGTATCTGAAGTGCTTCTGATACTGCCTAAAATGCTTGATTGGATATCAGCAAGTAAGCAAGTCTGTACACTGAACCAATGCCATGTAATTTATTAGTAAACTTTAAAATAGTTTCATACACGGTCAGACAACAGTTTCCTGGCAAACAATTCTCTCTCTCTTCAAAATTGTAGCTTACACAGCAAGTTGTGCTGTGCAGCCACTGCAACTCCTGTTTTAGAGTGGTGAGTAATTGATTTCAGGTAAATACTGTAACGTTAGCCACAGTAGTTATCACAATGATAGCAATAATTTCACATCCATACAGTGTGTGTATACAGCTGTTTATTTATTCTCTGTGTGGCCGACATGCAGGTTCAGTAGGGGTGGGGATCACCAGAGAATCCACGATATGATAGTATCACTTACGATACAATATTATTGTGATTTCAAATGTGTTGCAATATGCTGAGTATTGCAATAAAATATATTGCGATATATTACCTTTTTTTCAACTGTTAATTTTGTCTCCAAAGGAAAACTTTGTCAACATTTGTTTTATCTAATAAGATAAAGTTTTCAGTCTGTTCATCTCACTTTAGCCACCTTCTTGCAGCAGCAAAATGTATGTAGAGGACTGAAAAAGCAATTGATGATGTTATACTGGTGGGCTACCTAAAGTTTAATTTGTATTTCTAAATTATATGATAAAAAAAAAAATTGATAATTGGCACTGTCTGACGATACAATATTGCTGCACAAAAATATCGCGATACTATGCTGTATCAATTTTTTCCCCTCACTCTTAAAGTTCCGGTGTTGAAATCAGTACTGGGGGAAAAAAATGGTATCAGAGCATCTCTAAATCATGGTCAAGTATTCAGTTTACACAAGTGTGATGTGGAAACATGAATCCTCCAGTGTTCAAACACTGAGACTAGATTGTTCAGTGACTGGAGACGTCTTGTGTCCACATGTTAAACTTGGGGAAATGAAAGATATTTGTACATTCATAAATGTTTGATTTCTTCAATAAGACAGATGGAGTTGATGTAAAAGAAATATTTAACGAGTTAATTGAACTTCTTTGTGGAAAAAAGACAAATTATAATTCCAATCAGATTGTTTTCATATATCTTAAATCACTTCTGGAGGGGATCTCACAACGATCAAACACATATCTGTGCTTGCACATGTGTGAGCACACGTTGGATCTCTGCCCGCCCGCCTCTTTGTATTCACGCTTTCATGCGCACACACACCCAAATGTGTGCACATAAAACACAAGCAGCCTCCATTATGCATCATTTGGATCTTTGAAGAGTGAAGCTGGTTGATGTGTGATGAAAGATGTTGTTTTGTTTTTCTGAATGTTTTCAGACCTGAACTGACCCTGCAAATACATGTGGGAGGAGACAGAGACAGACAGAGAGGGGGGGGCAGGGTCATGTTTATGCGGGGTCATGTGTTTGGGGAAATCGTTTCATGTTTTGAATGCATGATATTTGTATGTCACATCTCAGATCTCTGTCATAAATCCTCCTTTTCTTTCCTCTGCCTGCGCTTGTTTGTAGTGTGTCTGTGTGTTGGTGTGACCCGCAGCCCGGGACGTGTCTGACAGAATGCTTGATGCTGCATTTCTTTACAAACAGCCTCGACCCGGCCGCCAGCAGGTCTGCCTGCAGACTGTTGAATAGAAAAGGCCAACAAGGTTGAACTGAGCTGGCGGGGATGGGAGGGAAACCAGAGCAGAGACAACAGAAGACGACCAGAGGCGACCAAATGTCTGTCCCGATGTTCAGTTATGCTTTAGCTCAGGGTGTTGCGTCGAGGAAAACACTCGCAGGTGGTGCGACTATACAACACCTGTGTTTACAGTTATTCAGCCGGTGTGTTCATGTCGAATCCGACAGGAAGAAGAAGCTTTAGGAAGCAAGCGCGTCTTTTATTGGGACTGAATGGAAAGTTTTAGTCTCCAGTGATGTGACAGACATCCATTTCCTCCTCCTGGCTTTGACCTGGTGTTTACAGAGTTTTCATTTAATAAAGAGCTTTTCAGTGGCGTGCCACAACAGGCCATCATCAGTGTGGAGGTCTGATATCAGCGCTCACAGCAGACAGACAGACAGTGCTTTGACTTCTATCCTCTACCTGCTATAGTGTCATAACTTCCTCCTGCTGTAACAAAGCTGACGGTCGTCCCTCCCTGCTGCTTTCTATAGCCGATCAATGGGAAAGCCTGCTGACTGGAGCCTCCCTTTGTTCTATGATTAGCAGCTGTGTTGTGCTGGATGGTGCTTTTATGTGTGTACACATGTGGGAGAGCAGGTCGGGGGCGTGTGTGTGCCTGTGCCTGTTTATTTGTGTATCTGGAGCCAAAGTAGATATAAAAGTTGGCTGTATACCTTCGACAGTTGATCAACAAAGTGGTTATCCGTGTGAATCGGGACTCAGGCTACAGGCTGCTGATATATAGCTCTTTAACCGAAAGCAGGGGAAGACGTGAGAGCACATAACAATATTTCTTTTATATTTTTCTTTTATCTTTGTTTGTCTCTGGCTCCCACAGAAAGTAGCCGACCACTGCGCTGAGAGCTGTTTTAGGAGGTTAATCAGGCGGTGAGGAAGATAAATCAAGAGCCTAAAGACAAATCTGAGAGGCGTTTTCAGGCTCTTATATAAACACTGTTTACAAGAACTTTTACTCTGAGCACACAAAAAATAAAAGCAATAAAGAGCCAAAGTGAGACTGAGTTCTTCTCCAAAAGAAAGAAAATCATGTTGATTTGTAAAAATGACTATAATGAAATGCAGCCCTACAGAATAACCTTGCTCTATAATATGTGCCTGTCTAGACAGGGACGCTGAATGTTTTCAGAGGATGAAATAATATTTTTTGATATTTCTATTTACTTTTAACCAAGACAATTTTCCATCAAGCTGCAAAACCATTGCCGGTTAAACGTCCCCATTTTAACAGACTTTGAGTGGCTGTCACTGTGAGAATGGACTTGTTCATCTTCCTACATAATTGGAACAATAACAGGACGGAGAGAGACAATTGAGCATAGCGTTACTTCAAGCAGGACAAGCTCAGCTCACATCCCAGCTACATCAGCTGATCTCAAACAGCCCAATCAACTGATGGAGCAGCTGATTGGTGGAAGGGAGTCAGCTGATAGATCACATGATTCCTTTCTATGCAACCAATTGGTGAATCTCATTCATAGCGCCCTGTTTAAACTGCTCTGGCCTGCCTACTGTTGCTGCTTCCTCTGTGAGCTGCTTTGCAACCTGCCTCCACCCCAGCTCCTCCTTTTCATGCTGTGTCTGACTTATCAATGTCATTTCTGTTTGTCATTGATGCTGCTCTGTTCTCTTTTCTGCTGTTCCCCCTGCCTCAGGCTTTCCATGTAGGCGCATGGAAGGGCAGGAGGGTTTGCTCTCTCTCCCTTAAGGCTTTCCACTCAGACACGTGGAAGGGTGGAGGGGTGTGCTCTCTCTGCCTTAGGCTTTCCACGTAGGCGCATGGAAGAGGCTTTTTGCATGGGCCCGAGGAAAAGCAGAGAGGCCCGAGAACAAAGCCATACTGCAAATGGAAATAAAGTTGTCTTTGACTAAAGTGTTCCTGTGTTCCCCCAATGCATGTTCCCCCCAATGCATGTTCATGTCCCTCCAGAGAAAGCCTGATTCAATGGTTGAGAATTCTGCAGAGAAAACTGATATTCCAGCGTTGGCAACAACTGCCTACACTGCAAAGCAACCCAAAAAAGGAAGACAGACTTATCAAAAAGAGAGACTAGAAGAGATTCGGACAATAAACTAAGTAAAACATGTCGGCAAAGCATTATAGAGATGGAGAGAAACTTGTCCTAATAGTTCTGCTTTCTGCAAACCAGAACCAAAGGCTTATTGCTGAGGCTTCATGTTTTTGTTTATGTAGCTAACATTAGCTAGATTGAATCACAGTGTGTCCTCCGCTTCACTGCCTGCCGCTACAGACCACCTCACCATGAGGAGAATGGGCAGCAGATCTGGAGACTGACCCCCAATCAGCAACTGCAGCAACCTGAATCCAGCCAGCCACCAGTTGCTAGATCAGCAAACTTTCTGTTGCTGCAGTCACACAGGTCAGACCCGGCACTGCTGCTGGCCATTCACAAACTGGCCAAATTGAAGCTGCCATAGCCGCCAAAGTCAGTTACCAGAGCTGCTGCCCGTTCTCTTCCTGGTGAAGCAGTCCACAGTGGCAGGAATTGACAGCAGGACCATGGGGTGGCTGGCTAGCTAATTCTTGTCTGTTTGTGGTCGGACATACAGAGAGTGAGAGAGCCTGGCAAAGAGGGGCTAAGCAAATGACCTGCATGCAACTCTACAGTGAAATAAGATTAAATAAATCAATGCAGGGGACACAGTGGGTTTCTGTATAAAGCCTATGTATATGCCCATGGTCATTTGGAGGGATAGGCATAGGACAGAGAGGTGAGAGCAGCAGGAGGAGGGTGTAATGTCACATTGTGCCAGGGTTTTTTTTTCTTTGCTTTTTCCAGATTTCTGCCTTCCCCAGCTTTAATGAGATAGTCTTAGTTAAAAAAAAACAAGATAATTAGCACACGAGCCAAGTGAGATGTAAGGAGACTTAAACAGATAAGCAGAGAGTTAATATCTTTGAAATTATTTGGGGGCCATGTAGAGTCCTTAATATAAATTACACACATAGGCAGAGGTCAGAGTGTCGGGCTGTGCTCGGCAGACATACAGTACCGGCTTGGTGGATGTAGAGGGTGTGCAGGAGCAGTTGTCTCTCACAGCATGGCTCCTGCAGTTGCTGTCTGTTTCTGGTGATGCTACCCTGGGGAGCGGGGACGGGTCCAGTGTGTCCTCAGAGGAGGTGAGGGACAAGTCCTCCAGAGTCTGTGTTCCTATTTTGGATGATTTTAAATAACATCAACATCACATGGCTCTGGTTAATCTCTCTGTCCCTCCGTCCCTCCTCTGGCTGTCTGATCCTCAGAGCTCTCCACTGTATGATAATCAAATGCCTCATATTTACATATTACAACCAGTTAGTGTGTACATCTTGCTAATTTGCCCTTATATGCTAACTTTGACATTCAATGGTACAAAGGACTGCAGCCATTCCTGGTGGGAGAAACTGTTCCTGAATGGGTGGTCGGTAGCTTTTAAAATGATATATCAGGACATGTCAAACACATTTCTGAGGCAGTTCAGCAGGTTAAAAATCCGTACTCAGGACTCAGCTGCAGGTAATCATAGCAACAATGCCAACTAAAACTAAAAATGTATTTGCTTCCACTTCATAGATTATATTTCTTGCCTACCAGAGCATCTAGCTATATGTAGTGACTCACAATACTGTTTATTCAAATTTTAAATGCTCATGACCTGGATTAAGTAATTTGAACTAAGTTAAATCCTGATCATGATCTTACTCTCTTTCTGCTCCCTGTCGTTGCGCATCATCTCCAGTGCACAGGGCGGCATAGCCGGCACATCAGTGTTACCCTGTTGGACAAAGGACCCCATAAGAGCTCCTCGTGCGACTCATTAAGTAAAGTTTATGAATGCATCTGGAACAGTCATTGCCCTACTGTAATCCAAGGGTTTTCTAGTAGCTCATTAGCTGACATGCGGTAGGCAGGGTCCTCCTTCAGAAGGCAAGTCAATATATTTTTTGCTGTTAAAACAGACACAAGAGGATGAGTTTGTTAGTAACAAACAGAGCAGTGAATCTGTATGCATGAAACATCCTGTACTGCTTGTAAAATATATTCCTTCACTGCATATCGCAGTCACTTTTTTGTAGGATTACATTTATTAACCATTTATTTTCAAGTGTCACCTGCATGACTGACTGTGGCCCAGATGGGTTGAGTATATTTGACTTTATTCATAATCTCCTGATGTAGGTCGGACTTCGTTGTGGCTTTAAATGGAGACTCCCCACATAGCCTATCAGGACACACAGCTCAGACACATGTATTCACAGAATGTATGTGTGTATACGTATGAATAGAATGTGTGTGTGTCTACTTACAACATATACATAATGACTCCTATGCTCCAAACATCACAACAGTGGCTGTAACCTCGACGGCTCATCATTTCAGGTGCTGAAATAAGGCGCATATACAAATGTATGGCTTCATTTAGTAAAGGTCCAGTGTGTAGGATGTAGGGGCATCTATTGACAGAAACAGTATATAGCATTCATAACCATGTTTTCATTGGTACATAATCACGTGAAAATACATATCGTACTTTTGTTACTTTAGAATAGCCTTTTGTATGTACATAAGGAGCAGGGTCCTTCCATGTTGTTCTACAGTAGCCCAGAATGGACAAATCAAACACTGGCTCTGGATAGGGCGTTGTTTGGTGTCAACGTCTGTGTTTTAGTGTTTTAGTTTTGCAAACTCACCATTAGATGCCATTAATACCTACACGCTAGAACTTAAAAACTATTAGTTAACACTAGTTTTAGTAAGCAAATCCCACATCACTTGTATCATGTGTTATCAGCACACTCACAAGAACACACTCGCACACCAAGAACACAGGAGTCATGTGGTATACAGGGTGGTAATGCATATCCACAGCTGGTGGCAGTAATGAGCCACAAAAGGAATTAACACTTCAATAAAAGTGGAGGAGGAGAAGATGACTGCAAGCCGGAACAATGCCAGTTTCACAAACTTTATAAAAATGTTTTGATTTAGGTAATGTGACAACTGCAGAGCGCCCAAAGTAAAAACATTCAAATTCATTGTTCCTCACCGAACACACTGAGCGTATCTTTGAGGCCTTGCAAACAATGCATGCATTTCCATTCTTATAAAACATTCACAAAACCCTTTTTTATATATGCTTTGAAATCTGCATTGTTTGTCAGTGTTAGTGTTGCCAAGCAGTCTTCTTCTCCCCTGCCTTTTCCTGTACATTGCCACATTCTTTGTCACTTTACCTCAACCAGTTCTGAATAATAGGAATAGCATGAAACCACTGCTGTGTCTCAAATCAGATACTTCTGTACTTATATTTGCTACTTTTGTGTTCACACAGAGAAATATGTGGAAATGCAGTGCACCATGAGCACCTGGATGGTGCACTCATAACTGTCAAAAAGTTACGTTTGGACGCTTCTCACCCTCAGTGGTTGCCATGTTGCTTACATATTGGGGGGGCACAAACTCATTTTAAACTTGTGAAATGGCGGCAAGACTACCAAATGAACACCAAAGCATCGCACAGTTATACATACGTGTTTTTCACTACCACTATACTGTTGTTGGATAGCGGCCATCAGTTTGTTATTGGCTGAATTCTTAATGATTTAGTACCATGATCAATAGCGGGAATGCTAACTTTAGCTTTCTAGCTAGCTAACAGTGGCACATTTCATCATCAGGCGTCGACTTTACGTGTGTTGTAGTTTAAGCTATACAAGATACAGTTGGTGTTTCTGTGCGTCACCCTCACTATGGAAGATTTAAGTATTACATTTGTGTTCATTAACTTGTTAGATCGAGTGATAGGAGTCAGCCAATATCAGCCATAGACACCATGCTGTATGGGCAGCCATCTTTGAGACATCGCAGACTTCTCAACTTTTGACATGATGACTGGGGACAACAAGGAGCCTGTTAGTAATACAGTAATGTTTGTTGGGTTTATGATGATTTGGTACCACAAACAATACTGCAATTGCTATCGTTGGCTTGCTAGCTAATGTTGGCTAGCTAACTAACTTGCGTCTAGCAATGGCGGCAGATTTTAATTAGCATTGACATGGTGGAAGTTTGGTTTATGTGTCGACGGAGGTACCAGTCAAAAGTTGGTAATAATGCTCCTTCATCTGTTTGCAATTTGCCGTTTAAAGAGAAGACAAAGAAGGACGAGAAGCGGTGAAAAAAAAAATCCATTGTTACTTTCATAAGTGCAAAATGGCAGTGCACAATTTGAGACGACACTACACTGTTGAAATTATTGCACCACGCAAGAAGTGCGTAGTACATAGTGTACTACACTGAAGTGTTCAATTGGAAATATGCAATTTGAGACACACTAAAGGTCAAAAACTCTGCAGGATACCTTTACATAATGATAAGTATAGAAATAAAACAAACCGGATACATCTACATGCAAAAACAGAATCACAATCACTGCGTGCTCACATACTTAAAACCACAATATATGGAATTTCCAAATTTCCGACTCTGGCACCCCGCAGTGATGGAACCATAAAGATACTGTGGCAGATGGCAAAGCACGCTGCTACACCATTAAGAAATGCTGGTGTCGTACCCATATAGAGAAGAGTCCCACAGGCCTCCTGCATCATGTTCTCGATCCCTACACCACCTGTCTTCACCGATAGTCCAAAGTCTGTCACCTAGGTAGAGAATAGCATTTAAGAAAAAGGTGGTACAATAAACATTATTTAGATGTGCTGACAGAACCCACATTAAATTTTTTTTTAGCTGTTGTCAGGACAACAAAGCTCGAGCTTGAGCACAAACAAAGATCCTTGATGATTTACATAAATAGCAACATAGCTGTTAAGGCTATACGGGTCTATGTACTTGCAAAGGGGTATCACATCATTACAAAAGCAAAATAAATCCAGGAGAGAAGACCAACTCCTGTGAAATGAAAGTCATTTATGCTGTGCCACGACAACACTTTCTGTCAACATGTACAGTACGTGGGTGTGTTAGAAAAAGACAGGAAAACAGAAAGAGGCAGGAATGTTTACGCCGTGGTCTAGCCTTTTTTTTTTAGCTCACACACCAGGTATCTTCTTTGGCTGGCTCATTGTCAGCGCACACAACATGCTGTGCTCAGCTGGTAATTTGTTTAAGGATACAGTTGAGTCTCTCTTTGTAAAGGTATACTACAGGAAGACCAGAGGGAGTCCGTCATAATGAGGCGGTATTTAAAGCCTTTACCAAAAATACTGGAGATAGTGGGCGAAGAAAATGTGCCGATCAGAGGCTTGCACGCAGTCCGACAGAGAATGGATAAGAAGCGGTGATGGAAAGTTTCACAGTTTGTGTCGCCATCTTACCTTGATATTAATCCTGCCTTTATCATCCTCGCCGAGATAATCCTTCACAAGAATGTTCTCAAGTTTCAAGTCCCGGTGCACGATGTCTGTAAGATGTGAGGAGGAAAACTTTTACAGACATAATGAGTTTGAAAACAGTTTTGACAGGGCTGTGTGCTCTGCTGGGGAGATTAACTACATTTTCCAGTAGCTTGCTGATAGTTTTAGCACATTTATACTGTATAGTGATTTAAGTAAATTACATTTTTGCCATTTTTGTGTAATAACTATTGAAACTAAAACAATTTGGGGCCATAAAAGGAAAGGAATTACTTTTTATTTTTATTTCACTATTGCTTCTTTACTGTAATTGAACCCCTTTGACCACAATTAGTAAGAAGTATTGATTAATAGTATTTATAAACAAATGTTTAGGGAAGTTGCTGCATGCTATTTAAGAAAGTGCCTGGCTAACTGAGTCATCCTGAATGGTGCAGTGCTGAATTCTAGTCTGTTTTATTATTATTATTTTATTATTGTTTTATTTACTCTGGTTTTATTTTATTGTTTTGGTTTATGCATGAACTGTAACCAAGTGGGCACTTTTTGCAATGAACTCTACTGAGAGGCATTTAAGGATTCAGTGTACCTTCCGTACAGCTTTTGTCTGTACCAAACGTAGGTACTGTTTGCAAGCAAGCATTTACGTATGTGGCTCCTTATATGTGGAATCTTCTGCAGACGGACTGTAAGTTGCACTCTTTGCCAGTGTCACAGTGTATCTTAGCTGGTCTTTGTAATCATGTGTAGTTGCCCTTTTTACATTTTGTGGTTCACTTCTTGTACATATTAATCTTATTTTGTGTTTTATATTGCTTGTTTTGGTGCTGTATATTTTTATTATGTATTTTTCTTCTGTGTTGTTTGTCTGTAACTTACGTTGCTGCCTGTATTTGCCAGGACAAAACTCTTTTTTCACTCTTTTTATGGTTAAATAATGGTTAAATGATAAATGAAATCTAAAAATATTCTGACTTGTGACTTTTTTTATATTTTGATATAATTTTGTTTCACATTTGAATCATTTTTACCAAGTAGTCTGAACTACTTTTTCTAAGTAGCTTAAGTTAACCAAACTAGATTCCTCCCTGGCTTAGCTATGCTGTAGTTTAACTTCTCCCAGTGCAAAGTAATTGGTAGCTTAAAAGGCAATGCTTTAACAGTAGCCTTCCCACCACTGGATGTATGTGTTGTTGTTAGTTACTGTAATCAATATTCATATCAATAATTCTATTCTAACAATGACTGAAAAGGGGGATGCTAAGAGATTAAACCACTGAGAAGCATCACACAACCCTGCAGTTCTGTTTTCCTCAAGTCCGTGTTCGGAGTTAAAGTGCAACATGATCTGCTAATGTCTGTCAACACAATGAACTTACAATATGATCTGCACCTTCTAACACAGTGATGTCTTCACCTTGCTTACAGAAGGCCAGGCTAAAGGGCCTCGTTAACAAAACTTGGTGGAGTGAGAGAAGGCAGGAGGAAAAATACAATTTGCCCTGGGCAGTCCTTTTTACTTCACTGTTTGAAGCAACCAATTATAAAACGCAACAGTGTTGATGGTGTGTGAAAGGTAAGTTAGACCACCTGGTGTGCACAAAACAAGCACCTGAAAAATTTCTTTTATCCTTTATCCGTATAGGTTTGTTATTTTTGTTCAGTTTTTTCTGTTTTACCAACTGCTTGTTGGCAGCTAAAATACACTCCTTAGTTCTGCATTTCTTTTGGTTATTTATTAAAATAATGCCAAAAGGGAAATCACATCATAATTACCAACTATAGCATAATTTTTGGTACATTATATTTCCGTAATCATCGCTCTGGTAACTCACTGAGAAATCATAAAACAGTTGGATCTATATAACTCCAAATACTAATAGCTGAATGTGTCTAAAGACAGCTGAGTCTAACAAAAGACAGCAAAAATCTGGATAAATTCAGAAAACCAAAACAAGTTTAAGCTTCATGACCGGTCATTTGACAAAAAGGGTTCTGGCTATTCAAAGCCAGCGCTT
>JAPZEB010000001.1:17003374-17016438 GCA_029783705.1 Chaetodon striatus
CAAGTGCAGGTCCATTTACCATTTACCATAAATGGCCAGCAAGCGGATTATCATGCGCCAATTTGAGGATTTCATGCCAGTGCGTTTCTGGGGCAACAATTTGTGTCACAAGAACCCAATCATCCTGCGTGGACATGTGAGGCAGGGTCCACTTGCGCACAAGCACGCCATCTTTCAAAAAATAACCAGTGGACATTTTCTCAACTTCACCCCCTGGAACAACTGCATCAAAATAAGGAATTAGCAACACATCACCCTTCTGCTCAACAATTAGCTGCTCTCGTGACATGCAAACTTTGGAATTATGCACCTCAGCAGGAGAGGAAACAACAGCCGAAGCTGCAAGAGTGGCCACAGAGCAGCTGAGCAGGAGGAGAGACTACTGGCAGGGAGGTCAGATCGACCATGAAAGTGTCCACCAATCCTAACTCGCCCACCTCATCAAGTAAACCCTGCTTCTGCCTCTTTGACACTGCACAAGTAACAGTGCAAACCAAGAACACCTCTTGGAACTTCTGCCCCAAATCATCTGGGTGTTCAGAAAGAGGAACTGCAGTTACCTCAGGATTCAATAACACCTTACCCCCAGCCAAATAATTGCCCAAAATGAAAGAAACCCCCTCTGTGGGAAATTTTGGACTACCTCCTACCACAACATGCCCCTTAACCAACTCAGTGTTAAGTTAAATAGCATGCAAGGGCACACCCACAAACTGTATACCAAAGCCATGGACAAAAACTTTAGAGTTAATAGAGGATTGATCCAACAACGATAGCACCCCTTCCAGGATGACCAATTGTGAGGCTGCACTATCCCTCAGAATGGTGACAGGATTTTCAGGTCCCCCTATGACACAAAAACAAAACCTTTCATGATAAAAAGAGCATACACATCAAGGTCGGGTTTAACTGTAATGGACTGTTTGGGACAAAACTGTGGACTGGTTAAAGCTTCGGTCTTCAACAAATTAACTGCTTTTGGAGATTTGTTCCATTTATTCAAAGCAAAACAGCATCTACACCCTCCTTACCGTTAGTCTTCATCTTGCCCTGAAAGTTTGATTTTACTGGAAAGTCAACAGACCTGGCAACAGGAGCATCACGCTCAGAGGACTTCTGCTCATTAACGTAAGTAGCGATTTTGTCTGGTAAACAGTTCTTAAATTCTTCCAGTAGATGGATAGATAGATAAATCTTTATTTGTCTGACCCAAAGGGTGTCAGAAATTTTTCTTTGACAGGGCTCACATCACTTTTTACACACACATATGCATACACACACGTGTGTGTCATTAATGTGTTTACAGTTTTCCATGGAGGCGGAGAGAAAAAACAACAAGTTTTCTTTATGATTTCAAAGAGACACTGCATGACTACTAAACAACCAACCTCCCATTTTGGGCGTGGTCGACCTAAAATGAAACAAATGGACGATTTTTGATTATTACATCCTTTAAATGTGTTGGGGCATAACATTTCAAGGCTTAATTGCACTGTTGGACGACCGAACTGATTGATTGAAGATGAGGGGATGCTATAGTTTTATTTGTACACTTTGCTGTTCCTGGACTATTCATCAGCAGGGCCTTCTTTTTGAAAATGACTGGAAACGAAAATCTAAACTCTCAATACGCAGATTACATCTTTATGTTTATGTGTCCGTTTGTTGTATAAGCAGTCTGTGAAACTTTAACATGGTGCTAGAAGTGAGACAGCGGGTGAAAAGTAACCTGTGACGACGTATGTTGACATGCACCTCTCAAACCAACTGCACTTTGATACAAAAACAATAATACAGCTGCGGGAAACAGGTTGCAAGCTGAGGTTTCAATGAGACTGTGTTAAAGAGTGTAGAGATGCAAGCGAACAATATTTCAATGCTGTCCAATCTGCCTTTGATGCACCGACCACACACTCTCAAATAAATCTCTCACACATTTCTAAATAGGTCACTGTAGAGACTGTTGGCCCACAGAACGTCTGTCTAACAATAGCTGGATGCAGCTAATGAACGCAGCCCTACTGCTCTCTGCTGGCCGGCTCACCTCAGCCAACCCCCCTCCTGCCTGCACATTATCACACCTCTCTGTGGTGACAAGCTGAGCATCGCCCCATGTGTGCGTCAACCTGATCTGACTGACCACATCCTGTCAGTCAGCGCAGTCACACAGCTTTTTCTCACAAGTACACAAACCAAACAGTAATACTCCCACATCACAATAAAAGTGTCCAGGACCTATTCTTTATGATTTGACAAAGTGTGCGATGCAGACCTGCAAAAGCAGCTGGCACCAAAGCTGGCAGGCAAACTGGAGGGTCTTTAAATAGCTGCACACTAATATTAGCAAAAATGAAATCATGCGAGCAGTTTAGAATCTGGGCCACGTGTTAAAGAGAGGTGTAATAAAGCACAGGGATCTCCAAGAACTATTATCAACCATCGCCACTGTCATGCATTATTCATTGCAACAGTTCCTACAGAGACATGATTATGAAACACAACAGAGAGAAAACAAAAAAGCCACAATGCACTTTGTGGTGACAGAGAATCTGCCTGCACAGCCCCGCTGATGATAAGTCCCACCGGCCTGATAAAATGGAGGAATTAGAGTCTTGAAATATGTAAATATCTTGCCTTGTCCAGTCGGAGGCAGGGAGCTGGAGCATCTCTGGTGCAGGTCAGGACACTGGTTGGCACTGGGCCTCTGCTGCTGGTGCATGTCTGTGTACTGGGAAGTGGCAGGGGCTCTCTGATGCTGATGCACATCTGTGCACTGGTAACACAGCCACTTGTTGCAGAGCGTACACAAGCTCTGTGCAAGTGTCGGCACTGAGCACTCTGAGCAGCTCTGAAAGATGCACAGAAATATACAGTGAACACACACTCTCTCTCACACACACACACACACACAGACACTCACAGGCCCGTGTTACAAAAAGACGAGGTGGCATATGTCAGAAACATTTGTGTTGCTGCTTTACTGTGGGCAAAATCACACTTCCAAGAGTTGTTACTTGTTCTCATGCTTACAAATGCCTCAGAGACTTTCAGAGGAACGTGAGTGAAACTCAGCCTGTGCTGCAGCATCATTTCAACACGGGAAAAATCATTTTAACACTGATTTAATTTTACAGCCACCTGCATTGAAACATTATGTGGTGTGTAAATGTTCAAAAGGAAAGACAAACAATCTGTTAGAATCAGAATTATGGCAATTTCTACATCAAAAACATGATGGATCTGATGAGACTGCTCTGTGTCCCTTGTGTTTACATCTGTTTTTGTTTCAAATTTGATATTCAGATGATGCACAGTGCAGCTATTTTCACTTAAGTTATACCTTATTAATCCCTGTGGGGAAATTCATCCTCTGTACTTGACCCTTTCTACAAATTCAGGCGCAGAGAACAGCGCCTCGGGACAGAATCCAGTTTAAAATCCCTATTCCTTGTCCAAAGGCAATAGCAGGGGTATCCCTGACATCAAATGTGTCTCTTAGGGAGGAAAGAAAGCAACACAAACATAGGAAGCATGCCAGCTCTACACAGAAAGGCCCAAAATGCCCTAAAGGGGTTCAATCACAGGATCAACAGTGCAAACCCAGAAACTGCTGCACAAAATAAACAATCTCAGGCTGTGTCAAGATCAAGAAACAATGCTGAAAAACAAACATCTTACCTTCTCCATTTCAGTGCTCTGAGAGTGGAGCTGTTGCCTTCTCAGCGGGAGGGAGAGGAGAGGAGAGCGAGCAGCCTGACGCCTCAGCAGCAGAAACACTGAGGCTTCTACCTGAGGCAGGAAGCAGCGCGCACCGAGAGGTGGCCCCAGAGGAGACGGCTTACATGACAGCCTCACTGTGCTCTCTCCTCCCCCAGTTCATCCAAGTGTGGGACCCCTTCACTGCAGAGGAGAGGAGTGTCACATTCAAATTCATCCCCCTGCTCGCTTGTGCAGCCACCAAAAAAAGAGAGAAAATCTAATCCTTTTTCTTAAATAAGCCTGTGCATAATAATTGGGAATTAGGGAGATAAGATAATTATTTTTTTGTAGGGCAAAATATCCCCGGAAGCCCTTTCCAAAATGGAGGAATGAAGACCAAGTTACCTACAATGAGAGAAGAGGGGAGAAATTGTACTGTAAGCAACTTTGAGCTCTTTGGAGCAGGCGGTGTGAGGCAGGATGTTCGGCTCAGGTTGTGCCGGGGTGTGTCAGGCTGGGCGAGGATGGGCCGGTTGTGGCCTTCTTCCCTTTGTCAGCACGAGGAGGGGACAGGTCCCAGTGGAGCTACACGCTAACGTAGCTCACCGAAACCGGGTCAGGCTCTGATAAGCTCCAGATGGGACTAGGGTACACTCCTGCAATTCCCTCTAACACTGTGAAATCAATTAAGATTTTAACTCGGCATGTCAGAGAAAATGAACAGCAAACACTGCAGGAAGAAAGAAAACGAGAAGAAAGAAGGAAATTTAGACACAGAGGGGATAATACTCTGACAGTGCGTCTGCAAAAGAAACATGACAATATCAAAGCTGAAAAAAGGGAACCGGGGAACAGGGTAGTGCTGAAACTTAAAACAAACACTTATCATCAAATACAGCCCGGTATCAAACCGCTGTGACATCTCGAGCTGTGAGCAAGTCTGCCTAACAACAGCCCCTGCAGCCTGACCTACAAATCTGACAACTTTCTCATCCTTGGGTGCTTCAGTGGGGAGCTCAGAACAATCCCATTCCCCATTGTGCGCTCAAAGACCCAATTTGAAACACAATTAGTCAGTGGTTAGTACACCCTGCCTCTCGTTCACTCCGCTCCGTAGCATTTTCAAACCGTGCGCTTGCTTTCACTAACCCTTCGCAGCGTTTATCTATCAAACTACAACCTCCCGCCAGCTCTCCCCTGCCCTGCTAAGTGAAGCTGGCACTGGATACGCATGCCATCTCAAGAGATGTCACAATAATAGAAACCTGCGCAGTGATCCCTCCCTTGAAAGCACCCCCCATGTAACATCTATTAACACCGAAGTGATGAGATCACAGAGAAAGAGGGATTATCTTCAACCACTCTAAGTTATTATGCCATTTAACTATTTCTGTCCTCAGACACCTCAACCTCTGTTCTGCAAAGACGTCTGTCTATCAGCGGGAGAGAAACATCTTCACTCGCCTTACATTTTATAAAATGCAAAAAAAAAAAAATCCTTAAAATAATTAAAACTGTAAATTAAAAAATAATAACACAATTTTTGTAGTCGGCTTCAGTTGTTGCACCCTCACACAGACACAAGATTGTTGCATCTCGAGCATGTCGGGTTGCTCAAACAGCTTTAGCAGGTGGGATCTCACCATGAGCCTCCTGTCAAACGGTTAAAGACGATTCACAGCAGTTTTACTTTCTGTTTGCTGTGATATCACACCCTTATACACATCTCTGCTGTTCACATCTCCCTGAAAAACAACCCTAATTATTTACTTTATAGTGTTTTTAATACATGTTTGGCCACTAGGAGGCAGAAGAACAAAAGAGCTGACAGCTCTGACATACTATTGCTTTGTTAAATTGTTGTGTCTAACTCAGTTTGTTGCACAGGCAGCACAGATGTGATCACTGTATGATGCTGGACAAGTTGCACACAGTGGGTTCATCAAAGCAGAAAGACTCAGTGTGTGAGCCACAAATCCAAAACAATGAGCTGAAAGAGGCCAAAAAGATCCACAGAGCTTTAGAGATGAGTCATGTTTCACTGTCACTGATGCCTTTTGAATCACATGCAGTCATTTTCAGTATTACTGTAAAAGGATTAAAGGTGCAATAATGTAAAAAGTCAGATTTCCAGGACTTTTTAAAATTAAATATCAGCCATCATAAATATTGTGAAAGTATGACAACGCTCAATCCACAGAGAAATGCACACAATCACCATTCATAAACTGTGCCTTTAAACGAGCCGTCAGGACTTCTGTGAAGTTGTGATGTCACAATCGTATAGCCTGCTTCAAACGTAACCACAAATAGTTGAATTTCGTGTCAGAATGTTACGCACTGTAAACATGGGAAGTAAACACGGACGCAAACTGTCAAAGCGATTCCAGTGAGACAGTCTGTAAACATACAACGTGCTGTTACAGTCATGACGATGAGGGGAAACCGAGGGTGCAGAGTGGAAGGAGTGGGATTTAAAGAGACAGATGCCAAAACGGAGTGTTTCAGACAAAGGGTGAACATTCAGGTATATTCAGGCAGAGTGAGAAAAATAAAGTGAACATGAAAGCATGTAAACATATTCTAGTAGAAGCCAAAAATACAAGCAGACATCTGAAAATGAGCATAATGTGGACATTTAATATAACATTATATAGCTTGTATTGATTGCTGCAGCTTTAAATTACCCATTGCTTTTCACTAACAGTCGTACAGTGGTAAAATGAAGGAAAATATTTATCTCAAGTCTATAAAAAAATAGATGAACTATGCTTTTTTTTTATTTTTTATTTTATCCGCAAAATCTAAAATTCTAAATATCTTACTGCAAGTTGTTTGCCAGATTTAATGTGCAATATTCAGCGAGCCCCCAACAGCTGTAGCTGAGAGCAGTTATGGAGGGATTTCTAAAATATTGCCATAATTTATGTGAGTGTCTTACTTGATGTTGTTGTTGTGTATTTGTCCTTTACAGCACACAATTCTTTTTTTTTTTCCCGTCTTTGTACTGTTTTTTTAATGCTGTTTATAATTCTCAATAGACACTGCTGCTACTTGTTTGTTTTTATGGACTTTTTTCATCACTTGATTGCGATTACGTTTATATATTCCTATTGTGCACTGCTATAGAAGAGCTTAATGCTCGGTCAATCTTCCCTGAACAAACAATCGTTTTAATGAAGTCAGGTCAGTTTTATTTGTACAGCATAAAATGACAAATTGTGATTATTCTATGAGCCTTTATTGAGAGAGGGAAAAACTCCCCTAAAACTTTAATAAAATCAAATTATGAAATTAAAAGGGAGCTTTAACTTCAGAATAAACATATAAAGAACCTGCAGCTATCCAGTTTGTCATGTCCTCCTGAGACCCACAGTTTGGGTTCACTGCACCTTATACTTCATTCTACTTAACTTAAACCTGTTGTCCTCGTTCATGGACACTTTTTTGCGCCATCTAGTGGCAGTAAGAGCACAATACATGTAAAAAGAGTATGAGTATGAGTGTCAGTCTGCAGCTGATCCTGACACAAAAGTGGACAAGGGCCCAAACCTGATCACATGTTACGGTTGAAACTTGTTTGTTTATGATTAATAATGTTTGCAGTTTGATGTGGCAACAAATTTGACCAATTGTAGCAACAGCAACCAGCTAAGACTCTGTTAATTATTAGGACTTAAAATGTTTAGTTTTTTATACTTATGATGTCCTACTGATCCCAAGAAAAATTAAAAATGCACACCAGACAAAAGTTCTCATGTCAGGAGGATATGCTGTTACTGTCACTGTGAAACAATAAATCCCTGCCAGCATTAAGTATGAATAGAGCAGTATAGTTTGGTGATGTACTCCTCACTGTATGAAGCTGTGGGAATTTGGGATTTTCCTTATGGCATGTTACACGTCTGGCTGGCTGCTCCATCTGTTCCTGTCTGACAGCACTTTATTAACGCGTCTTCGCTTAATAACAACAAGCCTGTCAGTCAAAGTGCGGAGTGTGTGCCCCCGCATCCTCAGCCTGCCTCTGCATCAGCAGCATCACCCCCAGCAGCAGCAGCAGCAGCAGCAGCAGCATCACTGAGCGTGATATTATTTTTTAGAAAGTGCGCATGAGATTCCGCCCCTGTCTCGGCACCATGGTGCAATCCACAACACAACAAGAGGACAGCCCGCAGACACAAAGTCAGCACACGGACAGTTTGATGAGACAAAGCAAACACAAACTGTGTGTGTGTGTGCGCGTGAAATCCGCTCGCGAAGTGCGCAGCTCGTGCAAAGCATCCTGTCAGGTAAACACATCAGTGTGAGCGCGTGCGAGGATGTCAGAGTGGAGACGAGACTGTGCGCCGAGCAACTCAACTTGTGTCGGCCTGTCAGTCATCGTCAGGTGTGCTGCAGCCTGTGTGTGTGTGCGTGTGTGTGTGTGTGTGTGTGTGTGTGTGTGTCCGGAGCAAGAGAGTGTTTTTGTTTTGGTTTTTTACCTTGACCCGTGCATCTCCGAGTGTCGCTCCCCCCATCGGATGTCGCTCTTTAGACCGGCCAAAATTTTAGAGATTTCCAAGTCTCGCAGTTAATCGTGAGACTTTATAATCGCTCTCATGCAATACTTCTGACGTTTCTCAAAGCTGTAGTGTGACACTTGGTAGGAAGAAGACGGGATTATTTTTGGAAACTTTGGCACAATGGCATCATGGAGACATCACTGCAGGAACATGACGGAGGAAATATTCACATCTCATCCTATTCACATCAAATCTGTAATAAAACAACTGTTAAAATACTCCATGACATGTAATCTAGTACACTTTTGACATACTACTTGTACTTGATTTGAGTATTTCCATGTCTACTCCATTATATTTCAGATGGATGCATTGTACTTTTTTACTCCATTACCTTTATCTTACTGTTATAGTTACAGTTACATGTATTTAATATCGCTAAAAACAAAATAGTATAATATTCTATCACAGTATGACACTGTAAAAGGAGCCATTCTGCATTATGATTGCTTTCTTTGTCACTTAAAGTACATTTTTCTGACAATACTTTTACTCGGGTAACATTTTAAATGCAGGACATTTACTTGTTTACTTTAATTTAGCAGTTACGTTTTTATGATGACAGTGTGCAATGACATTGTTTACACGAAATGAAAACATGGTTGCACCTGTGAAATGCTAATTTCCATCTGTAGTCCTACACATAACAAGTAGACACAATAAATACAAATAAAAGTCAAGGTGCAGTGCAGACTGCAGTAAACCCATGTGCCTAGCATAACAGAGGCAGTATGTGCACACTGCACAGTCCAAGACACAACATAAAGAACAGCAGGTTACCAGTGCAGGTGCCTTACATGACAGAAACAGTGAGTACAGTGACTGCACAGGGCAGACTGCAATATGAAATGCACAATAACTGCCTTATAAACGTATATAAGCTGCTGATGTCCTACATAAGCAAAAAAAAAAAAAAAACTAGAGTAAGTGCACATCACATGGTCAAAATACAATATGAAGTGCAATGACTATACACTTTAGTGACCACCTTACACAATAAACATGGCAGGCACAGGCTGCACAACACCATGTGCAGGAAGAAATATACAATAAATACATTACATGTGGCAAAGTTAACTTTGTAATGGATCATTTTTAGAACATGGTATTTCTGCTTTTACTTCAGTAAATTATTTGAGCTCTTCTTCTACCACTATGTTAAAGTCTCACATTAGAAACTTTACCTAAGTTATTGTGCACAAGCACTATCAGTACTGGAAACATCCAAAGTCAAAGTATTCACGCAGCAGGATGGTCCCTACATTATTATATTATTGCTTCATTTACATCTGAGCAGCGTTTAACCTTTAAACCTGATATTGTATACAGGCTACTGGTTGGTACTTTAAAATAATCAAATACAGTATCTCAGATTTGTACTGGGTGCAATACATGAGTAAATGTACTTGATTACTGTCTACCACTGCAGCTCAGATCAGACATACACGGTAAACATGGGCGGACAACGAGACAATGGGCCCCTGGGCACAGATATACAAAAGGCCCCACCACCTCTCCTCCATAGGAGCAGGACACACAGACTTTATGGTGATTTTACATTTCTTTGTGGTTGTTATGTATCTTTTTATGGTTTTGTGTCTCCTTTTGGTTGTTTTGTGTCTCCTTTTGGTTGTTTTGTGTCTCCTTGAGGTTGTTTTGTGTCTCCTTGAGGTTATTTTGTGTCTCCTTGTTATTCTGTGTCTCCTTTTGGTTGTTTTGTGTCTCCTTGTGGCCATTTTGTGTCTCCTTGTGGTTATTTTGTGTCTCCTTGTGATTGCTTTGTGTCTCATTATTATTTTGTGTCATACTGAGATAATTTTGGTTCTCATTCTTTTACTTAGTGGGGTAATTTTGTATCTCTTTAGCGAACTCTCATTGTGGTCATTTTGTGTCTCCTTTTGTTGTTTTGTGTCTAATTGAGATCATTTTGTTTTTCTTTGGGGTAATGTTTTTTCTCATTAATGTAATTTTGGGTCTCTTTTAAGGAGTTTTTTGTCTTGCTGACATCATTTTGTGTCTTTCTGTCATTGTTTTGTGTCTCCTTGTTATTTAGTGTTTTCTTGAGATCATTTTGTTTTTCTTGGGGTATTTATTGTCATTCATTTTTGCCTTTGGCGTCATTTTGTGTCATTTTTAATGATTTTTTTTGTCTTTGTTATTTTGTGTCACCTTGTAGTCATTTTTGTGTCTTCTTGTGGTTGTTTTTGTAGTTATTTTCTGTCTTTCATTTTCTTTTGCATCTCTTTCTGGTCTTTTTGGGTCTCTTTGTGATCATTTCAACTCTTATCCTGGTGAGTAAGTGTTAATTTAAATAACATTTTGCAAGTTAAAGCCAGGCAGTCCCTGACACTTTGGCCTCTGCCCTTCGGCCCCCTCAGTCATCCATGACTCTACATGCATGCTACAGCTGTAGCTTGTCCAAGTCTTCATAGATGAATGATATAATATCTTGCATATTTCAATATTGCTTTCAAACAAACAAATAAATAAATAAAAAATAGTTGATTTTTATCGTGACATCAAATCACAGGATATTTAAAAGCAGTCAGTGTGATGGGGAAAGTACACACGTTAAGTACCAAATACAACAAAACAAAATTATTATAAAAAAAACATTCAAAATATTTTCTTAGGCATATTAAAGAAGCGATTAAATATACTCTGGTGACAGTATTCATGCTTTGTTCCTCTTCATGGTGTTAAATCACAATAAGTATCATAATGCAGCATGTGGTCCATTATCACTATCACCATTCTTAATATGTAAAGCCTTCAAATAAATGTAGTGTAGTACAAAATGTCTTTATGAAATGTAGAGGTGAAATTACAGTTAAAAGAAAATAAAGTACCTTGCAATGTGACATGACTATAATAAACTGTCCCACCCTGTAAACTAAAAAACATGGATGTACAGTCGTCGTTCAGCTAAATCCCAAACAGAGAACACAGTTATTTCACATCAAATGTCACACTTAATTGCAATACAGGACACAAGCGGAGGAAAAGTAATATGGCGGCTGGAATCCACAGTGAGCCTCTCAGTTAGGAGAGCTAATAACAGCATGGCAGTGACAGCCACCAGAGTGATGAGCAGAGACGTAATAAGGTTACCGGCAGCATGTGGTAGCTGGTGCTAGACTAACTGTGCCTTTTGGGATCTTACCAGCTTCTCCTAATGCATAGCTTTGGGGGAAGCTGTCATTGAGATGTCGGATGTAAAAAGAGTTGATTTTTATATCATCTGGCAAACTGTGAATTACATGTTTCTGTTTCAGAAAGCGATCTGTACACTTTAGGCCTTGTTTTTGAGAGTAATAAAAGCTGTGGAGTACGTCTGTGTTGTTTTTGATAATTGCCCTTTTTGTTTGATATGAGTGGACAAGTGCTACTTTTGTGTGTGTGAGAAAAGTAAGAAGATAAACTCAAGACCGCACACTGAAGCATTTTAACTACATTTTTTAATAAAAGATTGCAAAAGACTCTTTGAAGAGTTACAATCATTTTCTTCATTGTCTTGATGCATGTACAGTTGTCGAATAGGTTTTACACTCCTTAAACAGAGGACAACACTGGTGAAATAATGCAAAATGAAAACATATGAACTGTACATCTATGCCCATGTCAGGTCACACACACTCACACATTCTGATAACACTCTCCACAAGCACACCTGGACATCAGTGGTTACTCTACGGCTCGCTCGCTGTGTACCGTCCTGCTATCACTATCTCATAAGGTACTATAAACATACACTGAAGAGTATCACAGCCAGCTTACAGTGAAATAGTATGTACATGTTTACATACAAAAGGTTGACAAAAGATTTTGTTTTTAAAAAAAAAGGTGAGAATCATCGTTATGCAGAGACTTGAGACGTCAGGTCTTCAGTTTGTTGTACGACTGAAAACAGGAGGATGATTTCCTCTCAGTTCTTTTTGTGGAGAAACTTCATTTTACTTCCTGAAAACAATTAAAACAAGTCCATTAAATCATGTAAAATGCATTAACATCTGAGAGGGTCAATTTAATTCAGGTTATTATACAGTATACGGGGATTAAAGCAGGCTGAGATTAAGTGAGGTTCGGTGTGATTTAACCCTGATTTATTTGACTGCAGTGTGTGTAGAAATCTGAATATCTGCTCAACTCTGTGGCTTCCTGATAGAATTTTTCAATAGCTCCTCCAGACATGTTTGAAGACAAACAATACACAAAATCCTGCTTGTATGCAGCGTCACACGCCTTAAAGCTGTAGCTGGAAACTTTTATGACAAATCTTTTTGTCATGTTTGTTAAAACTGTCACTATATCCATACAGCAGTGCATGAAACAGATCATCTGTGTAAAAAAAAAAAAAGTGCTGTAATGGCATTACCGTACGTGAATGACCAATCAGAGCAAATCAGTTTGTAAGGGGCCGTACACATGCCCAATTTTTTGCACCCTCAAATTCACTGTTTTCAATGTAGACGCGTGGCAGGTGCACTCAAACACCAGAGCAATGCTGTCGTGGCGTCCCAGAACGGATATTTTCAGGGTGCGATGGCTGCGCCCTGAGGTCAACTTTTGGAACACCAGCAGCACACACCCAATAAAATGCCGACAGATATCTTTCCCTTCATCTGTAAATATTAGTCTGTGATAAATATGGAGGAGAAGTTGATCATTTTAGTGCAGGGCTACCAGAGCTTCACATCTGTCCCACGGGCAACAGGCCTACACACAAACACCTGGAAGAAGATCAGCTCTGCACTCAGGCTCTGATACAGTGCATGTTAAGATTGCTTAGCAACCTGCCACCAC
>JAPZEB010000001.1:17040712-17053204 GCA_029783705.1 Chaetodon striatus
TCTGTTAGCAATAAGCTATCTTTCACAGCTGCAATGCTGATCTCTTGGCTGAATTGATAGTGGTGCTAACTACAATACTGAAAGATGCTGTGAGCACACCAAGCACACTGGTTTCCCATTTACTTCTGCAAAGCAACAGGAACTGGTTTATTTGAACAAATAGGAATAGCAGTGCATTTAACTGATAAAGTGGAATTAAGGACTTCTCTGCAATTTTTACGCTTAGCAAAGTCACTGAGTAGGCCAGCTTATACCCTTTGGTGGGCCGGTTCTGACCTACGGGAAGCATGTTTGACACCCCTGTTCTATGGTAATGAAAACTAAGTAATAAATAGATATGAATATCATATACCATTTATACTAATAGATGCTCCTAAATGCTACACACTGGACCTTTGAATAGACCAGCTTGTAAAACTAGCTGACAATGAATTACAAAGGTTCTTCACCATACCTGGCGTACTCAGACACAGGACTCCAGTCTTTTGCATCTGGGAAACAGAACTGAGGAATGGCTTTGAGTCTCTGCTCTGCCTCCCTCATCTGCTTGGTGGGCCTCTCTAGCTGTGAGAGGAGAGGAATTTCAGTCAGCTCATTGTCCTTCAGATAACTGTGTCCTCTTTTTTAAAAGATCCCCATGGATGTTAGCGTGACCAATAGATGACCAGACTACCATTTCTTCCATACAAGGTTAAACCTTTGCCCCCTACGGTCCTCATTAACTCAACAGAGTGAGTGCTTCCCCTGGCTGGCAGAGATGTACTTCTCCCGTGGGACACTTCTGCCAAACCAAATCTTAAATAACTTTAAAATATATCTTGGAATAACTAAAAACACTTCCCTGCAGCAGCAGAAATGGTTCCTGGTTATTTTTAACTGTGAGCAGGCTCCCAGACTCCCCGGGCTCTATGTTATTATAGATCTTAATTACCAGGACAGCTTTAAATTGTCAACAACCTGCTCAATCAAGTGCGAAAAGCTCACATAAATTTAGATTTTTACTTCAAGTTTAATAAAAAAGAATTGGCATGGGTGACTGTGCTATGTAACACATCATTGTCATCATTTTCAGCACACACACTTCTGCAGTAATCCATGACTAAAAGCTCAGGGAAAGCCCACAGTACATAGTCAGATCTTGTTCTGGCACGTTATTTCTAGATAACTCTGACCTGCTCTATCCGCGGCATTAACATTTACATCTTCCAGACTGTCCAAATATGACTTCACTGGATTACGTTTGTTAGTGAAAATCAACGGTTCATCTCTACCATCGTCTCCACTTGCCAACACAATATTAACTGTCATTAATTTGTCAAGTTTTGAAAGCTGCTGTCTGTTCTGCTGACACATATTACATGATGTGCTTAAGCTCTGCTGATCTGCTTATCAATATCACTATCATCAAAATAATAAGATCATGGCTTTTAACTACAAATTACTTTCAGCTTTAAGGCTGATATCTTCCCAAACCATGCCATCTTAAGCAGACTAACACGCCACAGCAGGTGTTTTTAAAATCACCCCCTGCTGTCAGCAGTATTAGCCCAAACAATGATAACAACGTGGCTCTTACTCAGCATAAGATTTGGATAACAGTTACCAGTGACGTGTCATATTTCTGATTTATAATTCCTGAGCTAAAACACTTGCGGTCCTTTGATGCATTTTATGGGATTTATTCAGTTATGACTGTCATGCTTTTACCTTGGGGAACTGGTAGGTGACCTCAGGGGAGTAGGAGTTTTTGCTGGGTTTCTTTTTGAGAGAAACAACCACAAAATACTCAAAGAGTTCTCTCTCCTGCCACTCAATGAGCTGCAGCTCCAGCGTGCGGTAGCTGGGGGCACGTCGCAGGATGGACTGCAGTTTCAACAACCGCTGGGTGTGAGCTGAGGAGGAAAACAAACATCAAAGTGAGAGTTCAGCCCAAAATCCAAAATACAAATTTCACCTTTCACCTGTAGCACTACTTTTCAGTCTAAAATGTTTTGGTGTGAGTTGCTGAGTGCTGTAGATATCGGCCATAGAGATGTCAGCTTGTGGTGCTCAAGGCGCTAAAAAATACTTGTAAAAAAATTCAACAGCGATATCTCTTTACAGAAATCATGACCCAGTTACTCAAGATAATCCACAGACTTTGTTGTGAGCAGTTTCATGTAGAAACTATTTCCTTTCTACTAACAATACCTGCCAACCGAATCACCACGCAGAAGATAGCTCCAACACTCGGCAACTCGCACCAAAACAGAGAGAAAACATCACTGAATCACATAAGTATTCCTGTTACTGAATCTAGACAGCTGATAAATGTTGTATGGTTAACTAATAATCCTTTCATATGGCAAATACATGGTCACTTGTTAAAAGCAAAACTGGGAAGCTGTTGCACAACTACTGAGAAAAACAGCTCCAAGAAATATTTCCGAGCTGACAGAATTGTAGCACCTAACCACTGCAAATATAAATGCTGTGGTCACTCACCTTTGAACCTGTCATCAGAGTCACTCTCACTCTCACTGTTGTCATCTGGAGGCAGACATGAGACAGACAAGAACGTTTTCTACAGGTCAGAGGGCAATTTCACAAACATGTGTTTATGTCACAAGAAGGACACAGCAAGAACTCTATGTGGGTGGCTGAGACGCAAATATTTACTCGCTTATCTGGCCAGTGGATAAAGGGAATAAAGAGAGCCCTTACCTCTCAGAGACGCAGTCTCAACATTGGACATGGACAGCTTCTTCAGCCTCTTCTTCCCACGTTTAGTGCAGTAAATGGAGTTGATCCTCTGGACCAGCTGTAAACATTTGAAAGAGGAAGTTCTCTGTTGGGGGATCTGAAGTTTTGTTTCTTTTGATCCTAAGTATAGAAGAAGTACGTGATGTTCCTGGCCAAAAGTAATACTGTACTGTGCTTTAAGGGTTACTGAAAAGCTTCAATGAAAGTTCTTGAGAAAAAGGACCACAAGAGAAACCCAAGTGGTAATAAAGCCCATCAAGGCACTGTGTTTTGAAAATGTCTTTTCCAAACTGAGGAATTACAAGTGATCCAGAGCCGCTCTGCCTCTGACTCGGTCCCTACAGAAACCTGAGCTGGTCTGTGAAGCAGGACAGGAAAGAGAGCGCAGTCGGAGCTCTGCAAGGACTTAGTGCAGGTGTTTGTGTAGGATCTAGTAGTGTGTACCTTGGGGATCCTCCAGTGCCTGTGTGAGGCCATAGTATCACTGGTGCTACAGAGGCTATCATCCAGCAGGCCAGAAGGTGACGTTGATACACCCCTCTGGTGGAGCAGCAGCATTTCATCGTGGCTGTAGCGTTTGCACGACTGTGACAACCGGTGGCTCTTCCTGTCACATGGACCAGGGAGGCGTAGGGACTGGCTACTGGGTTTGGAAGGCAACTAGTCAGAGAGACAGAAGATGGAGAGGTCGGTATATTTATTTCACTTAATCGTAAGGTCTTTAAAAAAAGTTATCGCAGTGCATTAATTCAAGATATTTTCCTTTAAAGTACAAACACAACACTTAAACTCCCCCCGACTTTCCAAGAAGTATTTTTTTTTTTTGCAAATGCAACCAGATCACTCTGCGCCTAACAACGACCAACAACACAGGACACACAGCATTTTGTTTTCCACAGATACTTTGGCTGCTCCATCGTCCACCTTTTCCATTCCTAGGAATAGTTACTGCAAAACAGTAACACTGATACTCCTTGGTAACTGGGAATAGCTCCCAATAGCCACTGAGGTTGACAAAAACGCAATCCTCTTCCTGTTTAGGTTGGTCAATGGTTGACGCACTTCCTTTTTACTGTAAAAGCCTTCATCTCCCAGGGAGTGTGTACCCAGCGGCAGATAGAAATGCATAGTCAAAGTGAGGCTTATGGAGAACCAATCAATCTGCAGATGGTTTAATTATTCTATAGCTATTACATTGTCTGATCAAAATGTACTTCATAGCAAAAAACGTCCACTTTAAGGTACACTTTTTAAAATTTTCATAAGGTCAAGGTTAATGTAAAATATGCAGTAGTTTTCAGTGTTAATGGCGGGGTCCACCATTCCTGTGCTGGATTCCAATTGCTGCCTAATGAACAGGGGATTTACACAACATAATGTGCGCATCTAATCCAGTGCTACTGTCTCTAATTTTATCTCAGTGGCATCAGCCTCACTGTTTACTGTTGACTCTCTGTACACTGAAGCAGAGCTCCATTAAGTTACTGTCAAAGCAAATCAAACATTAAAAGAATTACAAGCATTAAGGGGAACACAGGGTGGCTATTATGGCGAAGCAGTCACAGGAAATGCATTTGTCTCGGAGGTTAGCGCTGACAGAGGCAACTCATCAAAAATGAAAACAAGCATGGTCACTTTAAAGGAATACTTTACCCTGCAAATGGCCGTTTGTGTATCAAGTATTCACCCTGTGTTACACTAAGAGGAAATAAAGGGAACAATTACTTTGGTGTTTTAAAGGGTTAGTTGTGATTCATCAAAGTCCCACAATAACATAAATCACCTGTGGGTGCTGAGTGCGAGATAAAAATTTCTGATGTTGTCAATGGAGTCTGGCTTTGAAGAGAACATAGATTAGTTTACTTTTAGTTCAGTTACTTAACAGAAAGGGCTGTCTGTTTGAGAAGTACTGAGCATACAACTGGATAAATGAGACTTGAACAACATGAGCTGTGTGATTGTTTCCAAACAGATGTTTTCATATAGTTTTACTGCTGTTGAACGTGGACCCCTATGACATCAATTCATCCAGACTTTTCTCAGTTTTTTGATTCTTCATTCACTGTAAAGCATAAAAAAACAACACAGATTTCTTCACGAATTCAAAGTAACATGGTTTGAGGGACTGATATACAAATGGTCATTTGGGAGTTGAAGTATTCCTTTAAGGTGATAGAAGGAGCAGCCACATGGAGCTGTTAGATTGATAGCTGCAGGGTGACGGGCTGCATACCTACAACTCCTCAAAGAGGTATAATACTTTGCTGTGTCCTGCCTTTGTGGAAAACTATTGTCATGATGGAAAAAAAGCCATTTACTCACTGGCTTCTTTATTTATACAACATGAGTTTGTTTGGCTGCACTATAAACAGATACAGTATTTGCTTTCATGTTATATCCTGACAATGTAGCTGCTCAAGGAGCATTTGCTTGACTATTAAACCAAACCTTTTGTTACCACCAGCAACAATAGGTGTCTCCCCTTTACAGCATGAGACAAGTGCTTCTAAGTGAGGAGGCCAGATGTGCAGATGGGCCTTTCTGTGGAGAATCACCAGGTCTAAACATATCAAACTGTTTCCTGTAGTGACACAAATGAGGTGTGAGATCCTTTAAAAGATCTTGTCCAGGCACTAGCACCTAATGAGGGGATTCACATTACAACAGGAGAACGTATGTGTTATGTTTACTACAGGAAAACACATCAGTGTTGTTGATCCCAACAGACTTATGACTCCTTACCTGAGGTGGAGAGTTCAGCTTCCTGTCCATGGTGGTCCACGATCTGTTGCTCTCCACCAGACACGACTTCCGACCCGAACTCTTCCGCTTCAGGTCAACATCCTCGTATGGGTTCTCCTTCTCTGTGGGGATGAAGTCAGTATTCAGTGTAGCTCAGACATAATGTCAGACAGCAGCAACTGTCTGTGGACAGAGGATGTTTTCAACAGAAAACAGACGAGACTGTGGGGTCAGAGTGGGTGAACAGGGCCAGGGAAATGTGTCAGAGGCACAAGAGGGCCTCCCTATAGTAAGTCTGAAAAGAGATGAGTCATGAAAGGTAAGTCAAAGGTCACTCCCAGCTGGCTCAAGTGAACTCCCTTTTTTCAAAACAGTTACTGTTGGCACTGGGCCCACCGGGCCCCACAGGCCCCAGTGGGCCCAGCTGAAACTTCTGGACACAACACTGCTGGTGAGTCACTGTCCAGGCATGCCAACTGTCTGCTGTGAGAGAAGGAGGAGGATCATCCTCTTGGACTTACACTGAGAAGAGTTTTATTTTTAAGGGCCAGTGTGTAGGATTTAGGGGGATATATTGGCAGAAGTGGAATATAATAAGTATGTTTTCTTTGGTGTATAATCACTTGAACATAAGAATTGTTGTGTTTTCGTTATATCTGCATATGAAGCGGGTCTTCGTCTTCAAAGGCACCATGTTGCACAGCCTTGTTTCTACAGTAGCCTAGAATAGACAAATCAAACACTGGCTCTAGATAGTGCCATTTGTGTTTTCTCATTTTCATGTCCACACGTCGACCATCGTAGTTAGCAACCCCTCCACGATGAGCCGAACAGCTTTGGAAAAACACAGATTTTTAACATGAGACTGCTTTATTTAATTTTTTTTACTGGTTTAAATCACCAGGTCTGTTGGTTTTGAAGAGGGAGAGACCTCTGCAGATAATTCAGCTCCTGGTAAAAACCCTTTGAACATCTGGACTTAAAGTTATCACAGAAAAAGTGAGAACACATTAGCAGGAGCTAGGCTAACAGCCTGTACGTTATGGGCCAAACAGCATCACAGAAACACTGATTAGTGACGTTAAACTGCTTTATTCAGTGTTTTTACCGGTTTAAATCACTGGGTGTGTTTGTTTTGGAGAGGAGGAGACCTCTGCGGATAATCTGGCTCCCAGTAAAAACCTCCTGAGCAATAAACACAGAAGGAATCCTAACTGGGAGTTCATACTTGGCACATGGGAAAAGTTTCAGCTGGTTTCAATCTGCAATCCTCACCGCTAGATGCAACTAATCCTACACACTGCTTCTTTAATGTTTGCATTTATGATTATAACCGTTGTAATATCCATTTTTTCTTTCTTGTGAAATATGAAGCATATATCTGTAACATATCCAGATTATGGAAAAAGAAAACATGCCATGTGCTTTAACATATGTTGGACTTGCACTAAGGCATAAGAAATAAGGTTTAAAAACCACAGTTTATACTCAGACGAGCGTCTAAACTGTCAACTGATTTTAAAGACAAACATTTTTTTAAATGCATCACTGTGTCCCAAGAAGTTACAATAAGCACAGACGTCGCCACTGCTCTTTAGACGCACTTCAGTGAATAAATGATAGCAGAAGAGGAAAGAAAAGGAACATTACAGAGCGCTGCACAGCTCTCACTGATGTCACCTGGCAGAGGGCCAACTTCAATAAAGAGAAAACTTGTGTAACGCCACAGTCCATGTCTATTCAGACATGTGCTCTGAGAATAGCTTTTTGGCAAGGTCTGAAAAAGGTTGTGAGAAAGTGAAGAAACCACAGTGAAGAATAAAAACAGAGCCAGATGGCGTCGAAATGCATGAGGGGAACTTTTTAGAAGAAAGAAAAGCAGTGTTATCTGTCAGTAGAAAGGAAAAGAAGAAGAAATCTATTTGGTAGCTGTGCTCCTTCTTCCTGAGTATATTAGTGGAAAACCCGGTGAACTCTGCATCTCAAACAATGAGTGTGTGTTTTAAAAACATCTAAGATTCACCTACAGGCAGAGCTTTGTTCAGTTATCTATTTTTAGGTTAATTATTGAACCTGTCCGAGGTAAATACACACACACACCCACCCACACACACATACTGCCCGGGCTCTTCAGAGCCTTATGTTGTGTCACACAGTAAATTAGTGCACTGGAGTGATTTTCTGTGCATCATTAAAGCTGAGGAGCAGAATAAGAGGGCTTAGTGTGACCCCACGTTGTGCTGCAACTCCATTAAACTGAAGCAATACTGTAATGAGAGCCTGCTGGGAAAATGATATGTCTGCATAGCTGCTTATGTACTGGAGGGTACTAATCTACTCCTCTGATTACAAACATCCAGATCTCTCTGTAACACACCCCCAGACACACAGTATTATGCAGGGAGTGGACACACCTCGGCTGCACACTGTGATTGTACATTTCTGTGTACACAATGGGCTCTCTGGGCAGGGCGAGGCACAGAACAAACTATACCAACAGCGTCAGTATCAGCTTACACTATAAAGTGGACGAGCTAAAGTATAGTGGCACCGCTCACCGATTCAGTCGTAAAGCAGGAATGTGCATGGGATGAAAAAATAGGTTACAGTTTAGTAAAAACAGTTGGTGGCACCACAAACCATACAGCGTGTCCATCATGAGGACTGCTTGTGACCACACTAGTGAAAGTACGTAGGAGAATTCACATGGCACATTTTAAACCAAAGGATAACAGGATCATAGGTCCAGCTGTGTGTGTAGCTGTGTAAGTGTAACTTTATTAAAAACTGAATCTCTCACTACATGCACTAGGCCCTGATCACACAGAGAGCGTTTTAGCAGCTGGATGCGCCTTTTTGTAATTGTTTTCAATGAGAATGAAGCTTTTTGCTCACGATTTTTATGTTGCAACGTGCCTCGCGTTTCCGTGCTCTAGGCGCCTGGCATTTTTGCCAGAGCGCTCTGAACTCCTCGAGGTGAAAAACTTAAACTCAAAGCGGAAAAACACCCCACATCATTCCTTCGTCTTTCTTCCCATTGACCAATCAGATGATTTGAGAGGCGGCTGGTTTACAGTTTACAGTTGGTAAACAATGGAGGAGAAACTGGTGGGTGTGGTTGCTGGATACTCAGAGCCATATGGCCCGACAACAGACAGCAGGTTGTCAAACTGCCCACAAGTCATCCTAAAATATGCCTAGAAATGGCCATCATTGAGGCGAAGCTCCTGGACCAACTGGTGGTACTCCCAGTGATCCACCCTCCTTTTTAGGGTCTCATGTACCCACACAGATCTCTGTTTCCCTGTACCCAAAAAACTGTTTACTGACAGCCTCTCACCCTCAACCAGAGCTCCAGCAAGTACCCTTTGCCTGAACATTTTAATAACTAGATACTAATTACTGTCAAATAACTAAAGTAAATAAACAGTAGATTGATCTCACGGGAAGGTTAGAGTAAGGAGGTGAGGCAACAATTATAAGGCACAGCAAGCATTTTTTTCACAAGTGGCATTCAAGTTTTAAAAAAGGCAGAGCAGCATGCCTTGTGTTTTGCAACCTGCAATACGCCCTGTGTGTGATCGGGCCCCTAGACAGTTGCTTGCATTTATTCATTAGTAAGACTATGTCTACACATATACAGATATTTTCAGCAACTTATATTTTCCTCTACGTTTTGGCCTCTTGTCTACATGCAAACAGAGTTTCAGATCATGAAAAGAAACGCCTTCTAAGTTGCAGATTTTTCAAAACTCCTGTTACTGTGTGTCTGTGGGGACAGAATAATCTTCTCAGTTCCCACATGCCTGTTGTTGCTTTGTGTAATGAGCATATGCTAGTAACAGGAACAACAATGGTGGACTACCAGTTTTGTTACCACTGCTTGGTCTAATGATTACTCAACACTTAAACTTAGTATTGCTGAACCACTTCACAGACAAAGAGGTGTGTGCTACACCCAATGTTTCTGCTCCACCTCAGTGCCCACGCTTTAAAGTCAGCCAGAAATGACAGTTTTTGTCCCACCATCTGCCAGTTCAATACCAAACTGGCAGATGGTGGGATTGCTGTTGATGAGGAGTGAAGGGAAAACTTTCACAAGTCCAAAGCATCACTCGTATGTTTAAGTGAGCTCCTTTATCCTTTTTAAATTAACAGGAATCAACAGTGATGAGATCTCCTAGTGGTAACGCTAGCCTGTACACTTTACTACCTTAATGATGAGGAGGACTGCTGAAGACAGCCAATCACAGCAAGCATTTGGTGTTGTTTCTGCGATCTGGAGTCGACAGAGATATTTTGTAAAACAAAAGTCATGCTGACAGAAACATTTTTTTAAAGGAGGGGAAAAACATCTGTTTTCAAAGATATCTGTACACATGTAGACAGGGCCTCAGAGCAGGAAACACTTGAGCAAACTACGTCAGCGAACACAAAGCTGGGAGTTTGGACAAGACAATGATGCAGACAGCTGAATCATCGTGTTAGCACAAGGTGTGATTCATCTGCCTGTAAACAGATCGCTCATTGGCACTCTATGTATCAACCACACTCGTCAAAAGCACTTAAAACAGTCCCCTAATATCACAATACATCATTCAGCTGTAGTAACACTGTAGCATGGGTTACAAATCACTTAAGGTAAACATCTGGCAACAAGCACAGGTACCAAGTGAATGTCCTGTGAAGGCGGCTGAGGAAGCCGAGATTTTTTTTTTTCTGGTTCTCTATATGAAATGCTTGTTAAAACAGGGGCACAGAGGGACCAAAACATGGCTCATTTACTGCTGTGGCTGCTTCTCACATGGATCATCTGACCTGTAAACCACTGTGCATAGTGGTAGTGGAAACCAGTGCTCTCCTCCATAAGGACTCATGTTTGAAAGCTTTGTTTGAAATAGCTGGAGCAGTTTCAAACTTGCTCAGAGACAATGTCCTTGTCAGGAACAAAGACGGATTGGCAAAAGTTGTGTCTCCAAACTGCAAACTCCACACTCACAGTGCTGGGTGAACAATGGGGACTTTGTTGGGATTCACATGAAAATCAGGCATGCCCTGACGCTCACTCTGAGACTCCTGCACATCCTCAGCTTGAAAAAAAAAAAAGAGCACAACGCTTATCATCGATTTGAGAACAATGCAGCTACTTGTAGAAATAACCATGATGTAATGTAATACTTCACAACCTTATTTGGTCACTGAGCTTTTATCATGAAAAATATTTCACAGTGTGAAAACTTTTTACTGGATCTGAAATTCAAGCTTCATCATGAGACCATACTCACACTGACACACATTTCCACCACATTAAGTATGCACTGGGGGAGCTGGCAATTGGACCGGGCAGAAGGCCTGGGGTCATTTGCTAGTGGAAAGGAATTTGGCTCCTCAACAAGACCAGCATTTCATACACACATTATCTCACATTTGAGAACATTTGAGTCGATCCTGTGTACAGTGAGGTACAGAACGTGCCACTGTGGAAGGATGATACTCAACAATCAAAATAAAGATCTTCTTTACCGCAAGTTTGGTAGAAAACCAGACAGCCTTCGCAGCAAAATACAACCTATGCAACCACATGTTGTCCATTAATCTCACGCTCAGGCTGAATGTCTACATGAGGCAGATGCAGGAGGAGCTACTCTCACAATTTTATTACATTAGGCCATGCTGCATGGGGCTATCACTTTCACTAAACATCTGCCTACTGTCTTCTAAGGCCACTGTTCAAAATAACCATAATGTATGTATTTATCCTTGGTAGAGGGTTGTGAACATAAACTAACACATTTTCTTTTTGGGAGGTTAAGATCTTCACATAGAGGGAAATGCCACTACATATTTAATCTAGGTGTCAGTACTTTCAATTACAGTAAACATGTCAAGAAAAGTGTGAGTACGTAGTCATAAATACAACATATGTCTCATAAATATTCCCTCACAGTGTGTGAGTCAGTGAGTTTCAGCTGATTAACTTTAATGTGTCATCTGGACCTTTGCAAGACAACCTTCAGATTACAACTGTGCTTATAACCAGCGTCTAAAATCACATGATTGTTTAGGTATGAGGTGCACTGAACTGTTTCAGGGCAGCAACTAACAATTCTTTCCATTAATAGTTAATCTGGCAATTATTTCCTCTTTTAATCCATCAGTTGTTTGGCCTAAAGTATCAGAAAATCATAAAAAATGTCCATCCACATTTTCCAAAAGCCCAAACTGATGCATTCAAATGTCTTGTTATGGCCGACCCACAGTCCAAAACACAAAGACATTCAGTTTAATATCATATAAGTCCAAGGCCCAGTCAAACAGAACATGTTTAAGCAGCCTGGGGCGGCCTTTTGTAATGGCTTCAATGAGAGTGAAGCATTTTGCTTGTTGCTTTGCGTTGCTGTCCACCTCATGTTTTCCACTCTATACTCCTCCGAGTTTTTGCAGGAGGTCCCTGAATGCTTCGGGTTGAAAAAACTTATAGTCTTAACCTCAACAGCGACCAATGTCATGGCGTTTTTTCCCCATTGTCCAGCGAGATTAATAAGTAGTTGGCGATAACAAGAAGTAGTAGCGTGTTAAGCTAACGTTAGCTCACTTTCATTGTCGCCCTACTCGGCAAGATGCAAAATACATCTGAAGAAACTGTAGCCTTAACTACTTCCTAACTTTTTACCCCTTGTAATCAGGTCGGACGACTCACAGCAGATTGTGAGACTGCACCCGACTCATCCTAAAAGACCAGCTGGCGGCACGCCCTGTGATTTCTCCTCTATCTCAGGGTCTCAGGTACCCGCATGTAGATTTTTAATGCAGATTTTAAGGTGAGTTCACTTCAGAGCAAAACAGCAGTGAAGCTAAGGTCAGATGATTCAGTGGTTGCCTGACAACAACAAAAAAAGAACCAGCAAATATGCAATGCAATTAATCAATTATCAGAAGAAGCTGTCGCTTAATTTTATGTTGATAAACTAATTGATTATTTTAACCGTGTCGGACAGAAAACAATGA
>JAPZEB010000001.1:17053304-17065654 GCA_029783705.1 Chaetodon striatus
TAATTGATTATTTGACCAGTGTCGGACAGAAACCAATGATTGATCAAAGAGACACGAGGGTCCTCTCTCCTGTTTTCAAAGCCAATGAACCCGTGTGCTTACCTACTATGTCCTCATAGGCATTTTCCTCTAAAGTGCTTTTGGAAGTGGGTCGGCTCCGTGTGTCTGCGGTTAGCGTGCCATTCTCTGTAGGTGAGGACGGATATGAAGATGGCAGACTCGTAGCATCCTCCGACTCACATGACTCCCTGGGAAGAAATGAGAAGAAGTGTAAGATGTTACGTAGTCACACACACATAATTACAAGGAGGAAAAGTCACCAAGAGTCTGTGAGTGAGCTCGAGGGACCTCGGGTGAGTGAGTAACTGGATAAAGAGGATGTCATACAGAGGGACACTGAGGCTGCAGGTATAGGGGGGTGCACGTTTAAGACAACATCAATCCCCAAAAAAGTTGGCATGCTGTGTAAAACATAAATAAAAACAGAATTTGAATGATTTACAAATCCTTTAGACCTTCATTCAATCTAATACAATCCAGGGACAAGATATTTAATGTTCAAACTCATAAAAACACTGACTTTAAAGTAAAATTCTTTCCCAGTCTTGTTTGATGTACGACTTCAGCTGTTCAGAAGTCCAGGATCTTCATTGCTGCATTTTGTGCTTTAATATGAGCCACACATTTTGAATACGAATCAGGTCTGGACTGCGGGCAGGCCAGTCTAGTACCAACACTCTTTTACTACACGTAGTGTGGCTTTGTGTTGCTGGAATAAGCAGTGACATCCTTGAAAAAGACGTCGTCTGGATGGCAGCATATGCTGCTCTAAAACCTTTATCTACCTTTCAGCATTCAGGGAGCCTTCACACATGAGCAAGTTACCCATGATGCTACGGGCACTAACACACCTCCATACCATCACAGATGCTGGCTTTTGAACTTTGTACTGGTAATAATTTAAAAATGTGGTCTCATCAGACCACAGTACACTTCTACACTTTGTGTCAGTCCATCTCGGATGAGCTCGGGCCTAGAGAAGTCGGCAGTGTTTCGTGATGTGGTTGATAGTTGGCTTTCACTTTGCATGGTAGAGTCTTAATTTGTATTTGTAGATGCAGCGAAAAACTGTGTTTACTGACAGCGGTTTTCCAAGGTGTTACCGAGCCCATGTAGTACTATCCTTTATATAATAATGTCAGTTTTTAATGCAGCGCCGCCTGAGGGGTCAAAGGTCACAGGCATTCAATGTTGATTTTCAGTCTTGCCCCTTACAAGCAGAGGTTTCTCCAGATTCTCTGAATCTCCTGATGATATTGTGGACTGCTGATGATGAAATCCCTAAATTGATTGCAACTGTGCATTGAGAAACACTGGTCTCAAACGGTTGGACTGGAGCCTTTCAGTGATGCCCCTAACATAGCTATTTATAATACTATCACTTGTTACCAATTAACCAGTTTATCTGTGGAATGTTCCAAACTGGTTTTCTTTGAGCTTTCAGCAACTTCCCCAGTCTTTTGTCGCCCCTGGCCCTAACTTTTTTGTAACATGTTGCAGGAATTCAATTGAAAATAAGTATATTTTACAAAAAAAGTTATCAGTGTGAAAAAAAACATCTTGTCTTTGCGCTGTATTCAACTGAATAAAGGTCAAAATCATTGCAAATCATTGCATTCTGTTTTTATTTACATTTACAGCATCCCAATGTTTTTTGGAAGTGGGGCTGTACTATAGGTTCAATCTGACTGTCTGTAAAGCAGCTGTGACAGCGTGCTGCAGAAAGAGATCAAAATAAAGCATTCATTAGACAAATGTATATAGACTACATGGGTAACATAGGTCATGTCAAATTAATAGTCAACAGGAAATACATATAAGATGTGAACCAGATAATGTGACATAAACAATTTTACTGCTAGACTACCAGTCATGTAGGCGTAAATACATTAACCAATAGAAAGGGTCCCTGCAGTCCAGACAAACAGCCAGGAGCCAACAATTACAGAAGCCACAAGCCAGTAATGACGACTAATAAGGCTCCAGCCACACGCTGCGGCCTGCACTGAAACAAGAACCATGACCTTTAACTTTTACCGGAAACAATCTTAACTTGAAGCAAAAGGTACAAAGGGTATTAGACTTTAGACATAACTGCGATGATGAATGTACTCACGTTTGGTTTGTTACACACACACATCAGATGACTCACTCAATGAGTAGAAGAAACAATGTGAGGTAGACAGATGAGAGTAAACAGAAAAAGTCCAGATGGTTTTAAAAATAGTCCAGACGGCCAGCTTTACTTCTTCTCCACTTGCCAACTAGGAACAGAGAAAGTCCAAAGCTTTGTCTTATCCCGTAAAAAACCTTAAACGAGGACCCACTAATTATAAAACACAGAAAAACAAAAACAGCATGTACTCCGATCACGAGGAACTTCCTGATAAGTCACAAGTAAACATTAAGATATCTTACTATT
The DNA here is from genome assembly GCA_029783705.1 of Chaetodon striatus. Classification (NCBI taxonomy): domain Eukaryota; kingdom Metazoa; phylum Chordata; class Actinopteri; order Chaetodontiformes; family Chaetodontidae; genus Chaetodon; species Chaetodon striatus. The sequence continues at coordinate 17,055,787 of JAPZEB010000001.1, forward strand.
TCTCAGTGTTCCCTGCACAGTGTAAAAGTCACACATCACATGTCACAAGGCACTGCAGAGGAACGTTGCTACATTAGTGCAGGGATCTACAGTACGGTCATGTCGCGCCATCGACAGCTTGTGGCTTTTAAGGTTGGCCTGAAATTGCTGGAGCCACAGGAATGTTAAACACAGAGTCCAAGGGATGAACGTTTAAGGATTTCATCCCTATTTTACATAGGGACAATCTGGAGAGGCCCCACCCTCACGTAAAAAAAAAAAAAAAAAGAAAAGCTGAGGCCTTCTGATCGTGAGAGCTATAAGTTAAGAAGAAAAACAAGAGCAGATTCAGCTAATGTGAACGCAACAATAATCCAGTGTTGGATTTCACTTGTTTCTATATGATATTCATAGAGTGTATTTAGTACAGGCTCGAACATAGGCTCGGACGTCAGCATCCAAAGATGGCCACCAAAAATGCCGCTTGAGGAAAGAAAGAGTCCGTCCAATACCAGGGTGGCAGGAGAACCGAGAGGCATGCCCCCACTGGAGGACCTGAGAACGGACTGGGTCAGGGACGAAGAGGCGGTTGGGAGGTCCATTTCCTGGATCTGGTTGGGTGCGTTGAGCCTCCTGGACTAAGGACTCAATCTCCCAGGTCAGAGCTCCAACCACACAAGAGGGCAAAATGGTGTCAGGACTGGCAGGAACCTCTCCAGAGGCATACTGGCGGGAGAGAGCATCCGGCTTCACATTCCTTGAACCAGGTCGGTAGGTGATGGTGAAACTGAAGCGTCCAAAAAACAGAGCCCAGCGGGCTTGGCGAGAGTTCAGACGCTTCGCAGACTGAATGTAGGCCAGGTTCTTATGATCTGTCCATACAATAAATGGATGCTCAGCGCCTTCTAACCAGTGCCGCCACTCTTCAAGGGCTAGCTTGATTGCTAGCAACTCCCTGTTGCCCACGTCGTAGTTGCGTTCAGCAGGGGTCAACCGACGAGAGAAGAAAGCGCAGGGGTGAAGCTTCGAATCAGAACTGGAGCGTTGAGAGAGTATGGCCCCTACTCCCACATCTGACGCGTCAACCTCCACAATGAACTGACGGGAAGGATCGGGCTGGACGAGGATGGGGGCGGAGATGAAGCGTTTCTTGAGTTGACTGAAGGCTTGCTCAGCTTCAGGATTCCAGGAGAAAGGTATGGCAGAGGATGTCAGTCTGGTGAGTGGAGCAGCAATCCGGCTGTAATCTCTTATGAAACGGCGGTAGAAATTGGCAAAGCCAAGGAACCGCTGCAGATGTTTCCGGGAAGAGGGCCTCGGCCACTGTGCCACTGCATGGATCTTCTCAGGGTCTGGCTTCACTTGCCCAGTCTCGATGATGTAACCCAGAAACCCCACAGAACTCACATGGAATTTGCATTTCTCAGCCTTTACGAATAACTTGTTCTCGAGGAGTCGCTGGAGAACCTGACGGACATGAAGTTTGTGCTCAGAGAGATCACGGGAGAAGATCAAGATATCGTCTAGATAGACGAAAACAAAGCGGTTCAGGAAGTCACGAAGCACATCATTGACCAGGGCCTGGAAGACAGCAGGTGCGTTGGTGAGGCCAAAAGGCATGACAAGGTATTCGAAGTGGCCTAGCGGGGTGTTAAATGCAGTCTTCCATTCATCGCCTTCTCTGATCCGAACCAGGTGGTAGGCGTTACGCAGATCCAACTTAGTGAAGACTGTAGCTCCGTGCAGGGGTTCAAAGGCTGAGTTGATGAGGGGCAAAGGGTACTTATTCTTGATGGTGATGTTGTTGAGACCACGATAATCAATACAGGGGCGTAAGGTTTTGTCTTTCTTGGCAACAAAGAAGAAACCGGCACCGACAGGGGAGGAAGAGGGTCTGATGATACCTGCAGCGAGTGAATCGTTGATGTATCTCTCCATAGACTCACGTTCTGGACGAGACAGGTTGTAGAGACGACTGGATGGCAGGGTGGCACCAGGCAGGAGTTCAATAGAACAGTCGTAAGGGCGATGAGGTGGCAGAGAGAGGGCCCGTTCCTTGCTGAAAACTTCTGCTAAACCAAGATAGTCAGAAGGGACTGAAGACAGGTCGGGAGTTTCAGGAGACGAAGTGACAGAGACCTCTACTGGGGGAAGTGCTGACTGCAAACAGGTAGAGTGACACAAGGAACTCCAACTTATGACGTTGCCTGCAGACCAGTCAATGTGGGGATTATGCTGCTTTAACCATGGGTGACCAAGAACCAGAGGGGTTTGAGGTGCAGAGAATATGTAGAACTGAATGAATTCACGATGGTTGCCAGACAGGATGAGAAGCAGGGGTTCAGTTTGGTGAGTCACATGAGCCAGGAGTTGACCATCTAGTGCATTAACTCTGATGGGACTTTCAAGTGGCTCGGCAGAAATGCCGGCCTGGGAAACCAGTGTTGAGTCAAGGAAGCTCTGCTCAGCTCCTGAATCTATCAAAGCTAACAGGGGAAGAGAAAGTTGTTTGTGACAGAGAGAAGCCTTGATCTGAGTTCTAGGCAGGGTGTTGGCAGATATGTTGGGTTTGCTCACCAGTACCCCCACTGCTACTGATGACTTTGAACAACTTTTGAATCTTTGAAATTAGTGCAATAAAATGTTGTCTCACATGCTCTACTACTATGGGCCATCCCATCATAGCATGAAGTTCACTCACTCCTTTTTCAAGCCCACACCTTAAGACCATTCTAGCTGCCTTGTTTAATGTAATCTACAGTCTCCTCATTTCTCTCAGAGCTGCATTACCCCACACTGCACAGCAATAACTAATGTGACTATAGATTAGACTATGACATATTACCCTAAGAATGTCTTTAGATAAAAACTCTGCAACTAATATATTAACTAACTAATACATCATCGTAACATGTTACTTTTGGTATGCATTACCTCCTGACACTAATCTTTAAAGAAGGTATTTCTTCACCATTCAAAGAAAAACAAATTGTGCACTCAATGGTGTAGTTCTCTCTTTTGATCTTGTGTGAAGATCAGTAATTAATGAGAGAATAGAGTATTGTTTGATAAATTTGGCCAAAATAAAGTGTTTTAATGGTCATGTTTCTTAGTTTATCAGAAAACACATTGCAGACTAGCAACACCACACAACTCAAACGGAGGGAAAACAAGCAAGCCTTATGTAACATGTATACAGTACACTATTTGGTTTTCCAGAGAAAAGGAGGTAAGGCTGTAACTGCCTATTAGCCTCTCTTTATTTATACCATAGCATCCAACCAGGCAGTTAGTCAGTCATCACACTTGTCCTGTGGAGGTCTTTTAGGAAATCAGCTGCCTACTTGTTTTAGCCACCAGTCTCTTGAAAAACATGCTCCTCCACTTTTCTGGTCACTGTTACTCTCTTAAAAGTTTGAACCCATAACAGTGCACTTTCCTTGCATAACATTGAAAATCAACCCAACTGTCTGGATGCCACAACTTTTCAAAATTCATTATTTTAATATATTTTACATTGTGAGTGAAGGATTGTATCTAATGGGACAGGGTGGAAAAGAGATGCAGTCTTTAATTTTGAAGCCATATGAGCAACAAAAATGTTAAAAGAGATTTCAAATATGAAGGGAAAGTAGAATCAGGATTATTTATATGAAATTTCAATTTCATCTGCAAATAAGGTAATATAGAGAAAAGAGCTGTGTAAAAGTGGTTGTCACACAGTCGAAAAGTGAAGACAATGTGAAAGTGCAGCCCTACCAGAGCCACTGCTGTATTTAAAATGGTTCAGAGATAAGATAACTAGTTTGATGAGATAAGGGCATTGTAAACTCTGTAATCCAACTGATGAATTTAAGACTGATCAAAAGGTTTCTCTGCCTCAAGGGAACCAGAATCTTATAATCGCAGGGAATCATGTTAGTTCATGACTATGGACAATCTCTATGAATAAATCTTACTGATTTTAATCTTGTCTTGAATAGGTTTCCTAGCATGTCTGAAGTTTAAAAGCAAATAAAGAAGATATATCAAAGTACTTTAGAGAGTAAATAATAAAACATGCTAGAAAGTAGATCAGCTCTGGAATAGAAAAGGCGATGATCACATTGGGCAGTGATATCTTGAGAAAAGTTTACATTAGATGACCTGTAAAACGATACTGTATGCTCTTTGTGTCATTACACGTGTTGTAGGAGTGATTCTGGCAGATTATGGCCCAAGTTGGAGAGATCATCGCCGCTTTGCTTTGATGACCTTGAGGAACTTTGGTCTGGGGAAGAATTCTATGGAGGATAGGATTCATGGAGAGATAAAATACACCATTGTTACACTGGAGAAGAGCATTGGTATGTCACTTATTGGTCCACACAATCATCATATGAATGGCAGGTTAACTTTAATCAGTGACACTCACATCTGATCATCACAAATACTCTGTTGTTTGATAATATGACAAGGTGGATTTCAATCATACTGTTCCATTAATGTCAGGTTGAGTTTTGTATTATGCCGCTGTTAGTTTTTGCTCTTTTGTATTGTACAATACTGTGACGTGCATTGGTCAACATTATTTCTTCTACAGGCAAGTCCATCAGTCCCAAAGTCATGTTTCATAATGCAGCGTCCAACATCATCTGCCAGGTTCTGTTTGGTACACGCTACGAGTATGATGACGAATTCATCAAAGTGATTGTTCAGTGCTTTACTGAGAATGCCAAGTTGGCCAATGGGCCTTGGGCTATGGTGAGTCAAACATGTTTCTGCCTTCATACCTGGGTCAGAAATAACAACAAAACGAAAGGTCTGATTAAACAACCTATAGTGCATGGTCTAAAGTGCATGATACAATGACTGGGCTTTATAGACTGGGGATACAGATTTTGGCAGGCTGAAAATACAGCCTGACAGAGTGTGTGTCCCCGTATAATGGGGGATACACATTTTGACAGACTGCATGTCCAGCCTGCTAAGTAGCATATCTTAATCACTTTGTGCCGTGAAAAGTGCTATATAAATACAAGAGGACCTGTTATTATTGTGATTATTATTAAGCCTTTTAGGGAGGCGAACCACATCTAAAGGAAAGTCATCATTTGCAGTGTAAGCAGGGATGTAATATTGTTTGCAGTGGTGCATGCAGTCTAATATACATTTCGAGTTCTGTAGACGTAGCCAAGATGAAGTTGAAAAATATGTTAAGATTAAATCAGCGACCTTGACTTTACTGTATCTGCAGAATGAACAAGTTCCTTACAGACTATTGAATTCGATCTAGTCTCCAAACACTGGAAAAGTACGTAATGAACTAGCCTGCATAGTGCTTAATAACACTGTCAAATAATAACGAAAACGTGTCCTTCATAGAGAAAGGAAAATATATGATTGCATTCGTGCAATAAACTTTGACAACAACCACAGAAGAATAAACACATTTATTTTAATGCATGAGCCATGTAAAACGTTGCAAAGCCTCCTTGACAAAACAACAGTACGCGCACAATAAATCATACAATCCATATATTTCATTATTTCATTGAGCGTAGTAACGTCCATTTGTACTGAGTGCAGGCGCGCTCCCGCGGAAGGGGATACTTTTTCTATCGGGGATAAGTACCTTGGCACAACACCGGAAATCCACAAGAAGAAGAGAGGAGACTTCTTGAGGAGCTCTTGGCAGAAAAGACCACTTCGGAGTCAGCGTCACGGTTACATCACCGCTATTCATAGTTTTTAGTCCCGTGACTCAACAATTTGGTCAGCTGCACTGTAGTTCAACGTTAATGTTTTTAAAGAAAATTAACACATTGTTATTAACAAAAACTATTTAACCAGGAACAAATAATATATATGAAGATTTTTTATTATTGCTCCTGTTATGCAGTAGCTCTGTCTGTCCCTGCACCACCACAGCAGCTTACAATGGAGGCGGATGGATCTTACGCTGCTTATGTTATTTACATCCCACAAAACATAATTTTTTCCCCACAGACAGCATTAGATACCTTTTCAAATGTACACCAAGGGGTTTGTTTACTTACTGCTATGAAAACATTGTTACAGGAGTGCTTCAAACTGCTGTAAACATGCTGAGCGGAGACTCACTTTCTCTTTCATTGTGCGCGACTTTTTATTACTCCTTTTACAAACATGTCCTTGAAGTAAACAAACCCCTCGGTGTACATTTGAAAAGGCATCTAATGTTGTCTGTGGGAAAAAAATGCTGTCGTTTGAAAAGTTTGTGCGTGTCGATAGGATTGATGGAAGACGGATTTTCACCGCATACCTGTACATTGCAAATGGTGACTTGCTTGTTCGAGAAAGAGATTCCTATGTCAAACGTCATTGGTGTAGACACTTGTCATTCAAACATAAATGACCAATAGGGAAGCATCTGCCCACTGCGGCGTATTTGTGTCAAAATGATTCAATAAAAAAAAAAGACTTCAAAGACTTTTTTTCACTTCAATCAAAAAAAAAAAAGACTTCAAAAATGTTTTCACTTCAATCAAAAAAAAGTGTTCAAATGCAATTTTTTGGGTCTCAAATATTTTTTTTTGTATTCCAACACTTTTCTTCCTTTGATTGAATATGTTGTTTTTTTTTGATTGAAGTAAAGTTTTTTTTGATTGAAAATAATTTTTTTTGATTGAAGGAACTTTTATTTTGATTGAATAATAAAGGCACAAATGTCCTTCCCATAATATGGCTCAAATACAAAAAAAGATGACTTCAATCAAAAATGTATTTTCAATCCAATAATAACTCACTTTAATAAAAAAAAAAAACCTTTTCAATAAGAAAAAGTGTTCGAATGCAACTTTTTGGGTCTCAAATACTTTTTTGCATTCAAACACATTTTTTATCGGAAAGTTTTTTTCTTATTGAAAATATTTTTTTTGATTGAAGAAACATTTTTTGGATTGAATAATAAAGACACAAATCTACCCTCATAATTTAGCAGACCACCGAGTGCATTATATTTTGATGTTTAGGTCAACCGATAATGTGGAGGTATTTGATGAGTTGGGACAAAAACAGGTTGGGCATAGACTAATAATGTAACAATAATGATTAGAATAAGAGTACAAAGTAAAAAATTAAATTATAAACAGCATAAATTATATTTAAACAAAAGTAAGTAAGTAGGTCCTCGGTGTGCAGAGTTTGAGACACAGAGAGATGGCAGAACACAGAGCTTTATAACACTGCCCTCCCTCATTGAATCTCTGGTCAGAAGTACGGGGGGAAATCATCTCTGTGATCTGATCAGCCTTAATGCAGTACATCTGTGCAGGTTATGTCTGTCCTTAAAAGCTGTTTGTATAAGTGAAGTGCTACCTGTGTGAGTGGAAGAGAGTTTGTGTTTCCTTCGTGGTCTGCTGAATCCCTCACAGTCAGAATCTTCTCCATTAAGACAACTTGCTGCTTCATTAGTCCCCTGCAGACAGAGAGGAAGAGCGTATAATGTGTTACTCACCATTTTGTAAGATGATTTATTTAAGACAGTGATCCACTATAGCTGTACAACAGGACAGTCTTTCTGATTTTGTACACAAATTCAGGTGCTTCTTAAAACAGAATTTAGGCACCTGTCCACCATTCACACCTACTATAGGTTAGCTGTGTAGGGGTGAAAAAGCAAGCAGAGTTTGAACATGGCACTTAGCTCTCTTTATTCATTCTTCACTCAAGTAATGAAGCTCTAGAATAAGTTCAGTGAGGAAGACCAACATTTTTCATGCTTAGGCCTATAATTTATCTCTCATATTTTTTGCCTTTCATTCCTTGCACGCATGCTCACTCATTTTCTCTAGCTGTCATTTGCAGCTGTCAATTGAGTCATCAGCTGTTTTCAGCTGATTCACAGTTAACCAAAAGCACAACAACACACTTTCTCTCTTACCCTATCATCTTACTGCTCCTTGTTTTAATTATCAGTGTTTCTCCTACCATTATATTAGGAGAGTGTCCTGCCCTGCCCCCCCCCCCCCTTGCCCCCCCTTAAAGGTCAAGTTCATTTTATTTGTTTTTATTTTCTATATAGCGACAGATCACAACAGAAGTCATTTAAGGTTACCTTTCCTATAGAACAGGTCTATACTTTGTCCATTTATTAAACAGACTAAATAACTCATGTTATTTATCTTATTTATACAATGGCATGTCATTTCTGTCTTTACATGGACGCGCATTTACAATTCTCCTCTGCTCTCTGTATCACACACACACATACGCACACACACACAGACACGTGTGACACATGCGCGCACACACACAGCAGACAGAGAACGCGCGTTGGAAAATATGTCGCCAACCACCTGAAAAGCAAACAAAACTCTCTGAGTTTTTTATACGCTCCCAGACTGTGAAGAAGAAATGCTCCGATGTTTTACTGGCAGAGGATTTATTGCTCTTACTTACAGTAACAAGTGTAGTTGTCGTCAACTAGAGTAATCTCGAAGTTGTATTCGCTTCACCTGCACCACGGCCTTTCTGTTGTTGTCTGACTTAACTCTGTTGGGTTTGTGTGTCTGTGTGCTGCAGTTGTGCACACCCTCTACCTCCCCATCACTGCCTAATCTTCAAGGATTCATCCATCTTATTAGCCATCAGCATCAGCCACCACCACCACCAGTGTCTGGATTCAACGGGTGGATTTATCTTGCTCAGATGTCCCTCGATCACAAAAATCTACCTCTGGTGTCAAAGTGCCAAAGCCTTCTGTCAAAACTTAATTAGCTCAAATCATCCGTTAATCTGTACACCCATATTCTGTATTAAACTTTGTGTTTACTTCATCCGTCTCTTTTTTGTCATTTAACATGTACAACCTAGTGCAACAATATAAAATGTTCCAGAGGAGGCTGTCTAAAAATGATTATCATCATTATTATTATTATTATCCCCATGTCTAAATTGCCCTTCCCTCTCCCTATGTTGCTCAGTTTTTTACTGTACCTTCGAGGGTGGCCATTCAGATTAGCTATAAATACTTTTGCCTTCAGATGTGGTGGGACAGCACGGTGTTAGAACCAGCTCTTTATTGAGCTTTTGCTAAGTCCTGCCCCTTTGAATGCAGACTGGCTATCATTGTAATGTGTAGTTGCTGGACTATGGTTGGCTGTGCTCCACAGGCTCCATGAAATCATTTAATTTTCATTTTCTTCATTCTAGGCTGTTTTGTGGATTTGGAGCTAGTCCTGATTAAAAGTTGTGCCTGGGACACGTCATGTATAGTGATACTCATTACCTAGAGAGGTTGGAACATCAATCCTGTAAAGTGGTTAGATAGCTAGCCATCTACTTAAAGTATTCTGAATGTAGCCTTTACACATGCTGCTTTTGCTTTTCAATGATTGTAATAGCCAATAAAGGCCTATCCTGCTTTACAGGAACAGTGTTTGGCCTTCCCTGGAGCTCTTCATCCATCCACCAGCGGAGGTCCAGGCACTGGCAGCAGGCTGGGAAGCCAAACACTGTTCATCACACTGCGATGACTAACGGCGGTTTGAAAGCCGTAGCTTCCTTTTAGTTTCATTGTTTCTGTCTTGATCATGATGTAATGGCTGACTTTTACACTGTGATCTGAATATTTGGCTTGAGCTTCTGTATTTGTCTTTTTGCTGTTGAGTGAGTTTGATATCATATACATATTGTAGGCTCCCCTCTCGGCTTCTCTCTAAAACCCCTTTTCTGTTTTTTTCCAGAAGCTTGATTCTTAAGGCAGTGCAGTTTGACAGTGTGAGCCAGTGTGGGCTCTAACAGCTTGACAGACCATCACAAAGGGGTGGGGCTCAGTGAAGGGTCAATTTCCAAGCAAAGATAACATGCATTTATATATATATATATATATATATTTTTTTTTTGATCCGTTTTTAGATGCACGATT
>JAPZEB010000001.1:17101251-17126395 GCA_029783705.1 Chaetodon striatus
GAGGAGTTGTGCAGGTTTATGGCCACAGGCAGGAATGACTTCCTGTAGCGCTCTGTGGTGCATCTTGGGTGAATGAGTCTGGGAATATCAACCAAAACTGCTGAACACTCACTGATTCCAGCTTCTCAAATATGAGGATCGATTGTTTCTCTCTATCTGATAACTGTTGTAATTAGTATCTCTGAACAATTATTTAGACAAAGTAAGGAACTTATTTTTGGGAAATTAAGGAAAAGCACAATGGTAATTTTTCAGCATCTTCTCGCAAAACTAACAGGTCAATCAGTAATGAATATAATCATTATGTGCAGCACAAAGATAAAGTGACAAGACAATCAACAACACAACGTACCTTAATAGTCCCCGAGCTCCTCTCTTCATATTTACACTCACAGCGTAAACAGTATGCCTCCACGTCTTTCCCGTCCACTGGCATGGGCTCAACTACATGGAGACAGTTACTGAAACACAAGAGAAAACACATTCACCAGCTGGTACAGCAGTAACCAGGAGTGGACAGTTCATGTCCGACAGAGAAGGGCTGCGACACATCACTTTACATACCAGTCTTTGAGAGAGACATTTTGTTTGTAGATTTGCCCCTCGATATCTCTGTATGGGGGACAGATGCATTTACAGCGGATGTCCTCAGAGTTCTGTAACAGACAGATCAAATGTCCAACATGTTTACAGCTTCTTTCTCTTCTCTCTCTTCACACATACACCAATCAGTTAAAACATTATAACGATTGGTGGGCTGTTCCGCCTTGGGTCCTGGCATTCATGTGGATGCTACTTGACGTGCTCTACCCACCCAAACACCATTGCAGACCAAGTACAACCCCTCAGGCAATGCCACATCCCAAAGGCAGTGGCCCTCCTTGCAGGACAATGTGCCACTCCATACTGTAGATACTTCTCGGACATGTCCTGTCCAAAGAGCTCAAGGCATCGACCTGGCTCGGTCAGACTATGATAGGGGTAATTTGGAGGCGAAATTGACGCTGTGAACTCTTTGTCACGTTCTTTGGGCCACTCCTGAACAATTTTTGCAGTGTGCCATCAGAAGGTGCCACTGCCATGAAGGGGGGGTACTTGGTCTGCAACGGTGTTTGAGTGGGTGGAGCATGTCGAGTGGCATCCACATGAATACCTGGAGCACAACACTGTATTGTAATGAGATGATTAGTGTTATTAACTTCACCTGTAAGTTGTTTTAACACTGTGGTAAGACATACACAACACACTTACATAACATATGTATACTTTAACTAATAATAATAACGTTATTTCTTTGCCGCTTTTCTAAACCAGAGTTACAGTAAGCTAGGCGTGAAAAAATTAGGGAGTGGATAAGCTCTTCAGCTATGTTTTTGGAGAGTATATGTTTGACCTAAGCAATATTTCTGATCTGTAAAAAGCAGGATTGAACAACACCCTCAATGTGCTGATTGAAGTTTAGGTATGGATCAAAAACATCTCCCAAGTTTCTAGCTGAGTGTTTGGTGTTAGTTGCTAATGATCCAAGGTAGAGGGTGATACTGTTAGAAACATGGTCAGGACCAATAACCAGGACTTCTGTCTTATCTGTGTTAAGCTATAAAAACTTAGACGCCATCCTGCCCTTAATGGCAGCGAAGCAGCAGCCATGCTTTTCAATTTATATGAATATTTATTTCATCATTTTATTTTCCTGTCTTTCCTTCTTTCTACTACTTTAATCATTTTGTGTTTCGGTGATAACTTACTGTCCTTACTGTTACATATACAATTATATTCTTGTTGTTATAGTGTCAGTCTTGTGTTTCTTTATTTCAAAATATGACACATTTTGTTGGCATCCTGTTTAAAGTGATAAACAAATTAAGCTATTAGTAGTAGTAGAAGTAGTGGTATTAATAGTGGTAGTATATAACAAATAAACTCTTGTCCATACTTTTCGCATGTCAACCATATTTTACCACAGTTCATGTTGTCTTAGTGATGTCAGTCTAATTCATGTCACCTTGATTGTGTTATGTCCAACTGGAGTCATACACAGATATTGACTGTAATACAGGTTAGTGCAGCTGAAGGTGGTGTTAGCTGTTAGCTTCTCTACATAAGCACAGGATACACTCGGTTGTCAGCTCAGTGGCTACACGGAGCTAAAGCTAATACGGTCTTATATAACAGTCCATCAGTAAACCTGCCATCACGGAGGTTATAATGTTCATTTAGTGTTGACAGTGTAGCTACATGTAGCTTTAGCTTCACCTGCAACGTATTTAATTGTTAATATAATTCCCTCAAAGTCAGCATATCAACGGTTAGCTCAGCTGTAAGAGTACCTAACTGTCAAGACACGACAGATATTTATTTTTATGGAGGTTTAAGCAGAGGAGGTTTTAGTTTAGTTAGCCATCATCACCATTTTCTCTCCAACGCTAGCTAGCCTAGCTAACATTAGCCTTACCTTAGCTGTCACTTGGTCTAAAAACACAAAACAAGCCAAACAGAAGAGCTGGAGGAGAAACACAGACTTCATCTTTGGAGTCTGTAGCAGATTTCCAGGTGACTGTCGTTAAACTGTTTCCAGAAACAACGCCAGCAGTGTAAATAACACCCTAACAAGTGACGACTTTAGCCATCGAGCTAATTTAGGGATAAACACCTCAGCTTCCCAGCAGCTGACTTGTTGTTTCCAGTGTTCCGGAAATGGCGCTCGATTATGAGGATCACGAGTTACCGGCGGGCGGTGACATGTGACAGTCTTGTCACTGAGGGGGGTTTTCAACATGATTGATTTGAGTGAAAAAGCCTTTACACAACAGTTAAATAGGTTACTCTTCATAATTCCGAGATAACTCCTGAAAATCCCTACAAGTCGAGATACACTCCGCCCTCGCTGGTGACCAAGTGACGAAACGCACCCCTTGGGTCAAAATTATTGCACACAGTCTAACAGTATTACCATACTGTGGCAACGAGTGTATCTGAGGTGAAGACATAAATCAGGAGCACAAGAAATGGGTCAAATAAATATGTATTCAAGGTACAAATGAATGAGTAAAAAAAGTTGTTGTAGATCACCTAAGTGGGAAATGATGTACCTGAACATCTAAAATGAGTAGCTCTTAAACCATGTACATCTTTAGTTATATGTTGCACAATTTCTGTCATTGTATCTGTTCATAAATAAGAAAGAGAGTGGAGTGTTTCTGCCTAAACTCTGTCTTGGTAATGTGTAGATTTAAAGGGAATGTTCACCCCAAAATCAAGAATACATATTTTTCCTCTCACCTGCTGTGCTGTTTATCAGCCTAGATTGTTTTGGTGTGAGTTACTGAGTGTAGGAGATATCGACTGTAGGAGCCTAGATGCAGTCTTACACTTGTAAGATTGGGTACGATAATTGTTGTATCATATCTTTAAGTGTCCCTTTTTACACTCTTACTAGTGGAGGGATTTGAGAGATTTTACTGTAGTGGGGAGTGGAGCGACAGTTTTTTTTTTTTTACCTCTTATCTCTTTTATCTCTCTTACTTTTTTCTTAATCTCTCCTTTCTGGATAATTTGGATAATGTGGAAATGGACGATTGTTTCTGTGCCATCTTTGAGTGTTGAAGTAAACTGGTAAACTTCATCAAGTGTTCCGGTGGATATTTTTTTGATTTGGATGAAGATGAAGGGTATGATAAGAGCGTCAAGCTCTGGCTTCACTGATTGGAAACCTACATAGGCCATAGAGATGTCCGCCTTCTCTCGAATATAATAAAGTTAGATGGCACTCGGCTTGTAGTGCTCAAAAGTGCCCAAAAATACATTTGAACTGAACTGTAATGTGAGCTAGCTCCATGGTGCTAGGTGAGCTAGCAGTAGATGCACGCTTTCTTCTGCGTGGTGATGCGGTCGGCAGGTGTAGTTTGGCAGACAGAAAATAGTTCCAATGAAACTGCTCACAACAAGGTGTGTGGATTATCTTGAATAGGGTCATGATGTCTGGAACGAGACATTGCTGTTCGGTTTTTAAATTATTATTATTATTATTTGCGCTTCCTTTAGCACAAGCCGAGTGCCATCTAGTTCCACTATAATCAAGAGAAGGCAGACATCTGTATGGCCGATATCTCCAACACTCTGCAACTCACACCAAAACAATCTAGACAGATAAATAGCACTACAGGTGAGAGGAGAAATATGTATTTTTGATTTTCAGCTGAACTGTCCCTTTAAATGTGAACTGGTCTAACAGAGCAGTCACAGTGTAAGTGTGTGTATGTAGATTAAATCCAGGTTTAACTGAAACCTTCTGTTTTGTGCCACAAGTAAAATATGACATGAACGTGGGGAAAGGAGACAAAGACACAAAATAAGTTTCCTATCTTTATTTACAGCATATTAGATGTACAAAACCATAAAAATATACATACATGTGTGTCATCTAAGACAGGTGAATAGCTCAATTCTATTTTACAGGACTTTCTTTTCATGGACTCTGAACGGTTTTCTTTGGTTGCTAGGTAACAATACAAAACATATTGATGCGTACTGGTGTAGTAGCACTCATTCACACCTTGGAACATCAAATACGAGGGCCACCAGCGACTGCGGCGGTGCTATACTGTCGAAAAATGTACGTAGTTGCTACAATACATTAGCATTTCACCTAAAACTTTTTACATCATATACAAATCATTTATCAGAATAATTGCTTTTGTGGTGCCACTACTTCTTCAGTAGTGCTAATGTTCCCGAGAAAACATTTGTGCTATATTTGTTTCCGACGTGTAGCAGTATTTGTGTCAATGAAGCTCTACTTGTGAACGTAGCCTATGTTAAAACTAGATACACACTCTATATACAGCACACTGACATTCAGCATATATCTGTTTAGCTACAGCGTTTGTTTTTCATTATGATGCTGTTAGCAAATGTCTCATAACGTTGGCATGTACAGCATGGAATCCTGAGATGGTCATAATTCATCTGTTGCTAATTAAAACATGTTTCCAAATTTCCAAACAAGCATGTGAGGATGCCCGTGTGGGTCTACACTCGTTTCTTCCTCTTAAAGCTCCAGTTAGAAGTCCAGTTGCTTGACTTATTCGCTTTCTCTTCGGGATCTAAGCTGGGTTTTTTTTAATGAAATATCCAGAAACAGCCCACCCTACGGGCGGAGGAATCTCAGGACTTTGGAGCGGAGGAAGCGGATGAAGGATTTGGGGAACATTTCTCTTGACTCTTGTGCTGTGTAGTTGAAGAAGTTCTGTGGGTGAGCCAGCACATCGAACAGCGCCCTCATCAGCTTCTTGTCCTGATGAGAAAACAGATTGTGTTAATGGGAGGCAAAGGAAAGCAGATGATAAAGCCTGTATTTCCAGAGGTGTCCAAGAGAGGGTGCTACATGCTCACTGGACCTGAATTCATAATACAGACATAAACAGGAACACAAATCAGCAACTGGAGGATATCAGCAGCTCAGATGGGGCGCCCCCTTAGGAACCATATTACTGTGATGTCACTGGTTTAATTGGTGCCCTCAGTTCTCTGCTGTCGGCTCTCATCAAAGCATAAAAAAGTCTAAAGCATACTGAAAACCATCTCAGACTGCTGCAGAAACCTTTCACATTTTTCTCAGTTAGTTATAACAGTAAACAGCTATTAATGGCATATTTAAATATATATATATATAGATAGATAGATAGATAGATAGATAGATAGATATTGATATACATGTATTGATTTGTGCTATTTAATTACACAGTAATTAAACACGTTGATCGCCATTAATATGTTCTATATAATATAGAAATCTTAGCACACTGTAAATTAATCAATTGTTTTTCATACCTTCATGCTTTACTGACATGCTTTACTGGTATACGGTATAAAATGGTAAATATGTTAAGTAAAAATCAACAAAATTGGAAAAGCTGAGCTGCTGGTGATAGAAGTGAAGCATATAGGACCAAAGGGGATAGAGCGTTTGCAATCAGGGCCCCGAGGCTCTGTGATGACTTGCCCAAGGATACAAGGCGGTCTGAGTCACTGGCTTCATTTAAGTCTCTCCTAAAAACATACTTCTATCGTATCATATCCTGACTTCATCTGAGCTGTCTGTTTTATTTTTCCTGTGTTTTAATTGTGTTTAGTTTTATTGTACAGCACTTTGTCACTGTGTTTTGAAAGGATCTGTGGTGTGTGTGCAGTGGTTCCCAACTGGTGGGTCACAGGCCAAAAGTGGACTGCAAATCCATTCTGAATGGACCACACGTGAACTGCGAACATGTCAAGTTTGTGAAAAAAGTTATTCCAGCACTGAGCTTTTATTTTGAAGTGCTGTTTCCAGCTGCAGAGTGAGTACAGCAACGACAAGGCCTTTGTACATTGGGCGCCTGCTCTATCCACTCAGCCACCGACGCCCCGTATTTTTCTTTTTTACTAGTCCTGTCACGTCACCACGTCTCACAGTCACCATCTTTATCTACTCAGCTGCTGTTCACCAGTGCAGACTGCCCTCTGGTGGTGCAGGCTGTGTTCTACAACACATCGCCTCAACACAGCAACACCACATCGGTTTGATAGAAAGAGGAGAACTGGTATCAACAATGGTGAAAATCGAACCTTTGGGATTTGGAAATACCATAATACCTTAATACTGCCAAAGCCTATTGTAAATATAAGATAAATATCTATAGGATACACAATATAATAATATACAAAAATTCGCCATGTGCAAAGCTGCTGAAAGAGCAAAACCATGAAGCTGAGAGTTCTCAGTCAGACAGAGGTGAGGTGTTGCAGAGAGTTAATATGGACGGAGAGTAACAGGTGTGATACAGATAAAGTGTCATGAAACACTAATAAACCACCACATGTCAAAGTTTCTGGCTCACTTTGGTCCAAAGTGAAAACACACAGAACAAAAACATATAATCCTTGTTAAACACGTGTACCTACATACCTTGAGAATTTCCTGGTGATTCTCTGAAGCGTATAATCTTCCATCTCTGACTATGTCTTCTATTAGCTCCTGGTAGTCCTCTGAAACAGCCCATGAACAGCTCATTAATGCAATCTAATCAAATTTATGTAACACACTGAGGTAGCATCATCATCATCATCATCGCACAGAGCATCATATTTCTTCTTACCATCGTATGTCACATATGGGACCTGGAAGCCTTTCCCACTGTTTCCCTCGTTGGACCTGAACTGTATCCAGAGCCTCTTGGAGCGCGAGGTGAAGGCGATGGGACGTTCGTAGGTCTGACAGGTCTCGTAGGTTGTGACAGAGTTGGAGAGAGCTGTGAAATGAGGACATGAGCACAGAGGAGTTAGCTTACAGCGATTGTCTCTAGTAGTCTGCTGATAATGACACACACACAGATAAAACTCACAGCTTTTTCTCATTACTAAATAATCTCCGCACTCGTCCTCGATAGGCAGGAAGATTTCAGGGACGACAATAAGGATCCTGCGTTTGGGCGGTGGGTTGATGGTCCAGGTGCACTCCACATTGGCTGGGTAGTTCCCGGGATAGTTGGGGGACTCGATGAAGCCGGTAAAATCTCCCAGCTCTCCTCCACACTGTCGGTCTGTAAAGTGACACAGATGAGTCAGATGTATCTGAATCCCCTGGAGCTGGATTTAATTTTCTTTGTGTGCATGTTCAGAGGAATTACTGTGTACAGACAGACATACTTTTGCACTGCATGAAGTTAGTAGAGCCATCGAAGTCGGTGGTGGTATTTCCAGGACAGGCAACGCAGTAGTTCTGCCCAAACTCTCCCTGATACGTGCCCATGGGACAGCGGATGCAGCGGTGTGTGCTGGTGTTGTAGTAATGTCCTGGAGAGCACTGGACTGCAGGAGCCGAGACAGTGATGGAAAACTGTTGGTTAATATGACTGTGATATTCTGACAAGTTTGTGCTCATGTGTTGGTGTCCACTTCCTGTTTTATTTTGAAATGTGTTCTCATTGTGTTTAGTGTTTCTTTTACTTCCTGAGTTTTCCCGCCTTTCTTTATTACCTCGTGTGTTTCACCTTTGTCTTGTTCCCCTTACCTGTGGGTTGTGTTTAAAGACCAGTGTTTCCCACATTTAGTTGCCAGATTGTCAGTGTCACCCTTGTGTGTTCGTGCTTTCCAGCCTGTTGCTCATGTTTGAGTCCTTGGTTTTTTGGACTCTGCTTGGATTTAAGGACTTTACAGACATCTTTACAGTAATGCTCCCATTACTCACTGTTGGGTTAAATGTTTTGAACCTCTATTTCAGTTCTTTAAATTATTTTACATCACATGAAATATTACATGCTACTCAATGGGTTTAGAAATTCAAGATCACTGATTCCCAACTGAAGGGTCCTGGCCCCACGAGGGCTCACCAAACTTCATGGTGGAAAGTACGCAGTTAAAACAACCAAACAGCTGGTAGAACAATGGCCAAGTTAGGAAGAGGAAAACACTAAATTTGTACAATAAAGCCTGTTAACTATGTATAATTACTAAAGATTTAAAAGATTTAATAATACAGACAAAAGCTATCAGGGAAACTCATCTCTGATTTAATATTCACAGAAAATAAACTGCTCAATATTCATCCAAATCTCTCATTTTACACAAACTTCCTGCAGTTATTACACTAACTGTTTATCAGTATTTCTGTTCTATTATTGTTACACATTGAATGTAACATGAAACCTTATTAAAATATTTAACTTAATCAGGAGTCGTCAGTTCACTCAATGATAGCAAAGCAGTTCCTGAAGGAAGAAAAGACTAGATCAAACATAGAAACCCACTGTCATCAGGCTTATACCAAAACTATTTTTCCAAAAGTTTGAATGCACAACATCCAGGGAGGCGCATAGTTTTAGACTGACTCAACTCAGTGTGCAGACAGCACAGTGGCTGCAGAGGGCAGCAGAGTGCCTGTCAACACAGTCAAGAGCTCTATACACTCAGAAACCACATGATACTGCTGTGATGTCAAAAGAGTCAAAACAACAGATGTTTCCCTTTATCGAATTAGTTTGACAGGTTTTCATAAACATTTTCAGCCTGAAAAACAACCGTCTAATTCCCCCATTTATGTTATAACATGAGACATGAAACTAAACTGGGGTTATTAGGTTTCAACTCTGCAATAACATTAACAGAAATGACTCTCGCACCTTTGGTCTCACACTCCTGAAAGGTAACAGCACCACTGCGCTTGGTGACCAGGTTCCCTCCACAAGGGAAGCAGGTGGTGCGTCCCACCTCTGGCTGGTACGTTCCCAGTGGACAGGGCAGGCAGGGGACGAAGCCGTCATGAGAGTACTGACCGGGCGAACACTGACCTGAACACACACAAGCATGAGGTCAAATCAGAGTGTCAACTCTGAGACACAGAAATGTTTTCAGCCTCTCTGTCTCTTAAAATCTTTAAAACCTGCACCTCTTGGATTAGTTTAAGTGAAATATAAGAGAAAAAACTCTCCCCTTCTATTAAGATAAGATAAAGCAGAGCTCAAGCACATGTTAATGGAATGATATCATGTTTTATCTGCAGTGTAACACTGGGTGCCAGTGGGAGTGTTCTGATAGCTCCTTGTTGTTTAGTCTGACAGAGGAGATGGGATCTGGGATTCAGCCACAAAGTGACTCTGATAACAGCACAGGAGGAAAAACATGGAGGCTCCCTCTGCTATTATTCAGGACTGAACGAAGCCGAGTTCACCTTTTGAATTCAAACACATCTTCAACATCTGAGCGTGAGCCTCTTTGGCTTTACACAAAGCAGAACATCTGCCGGGGAGAGATCTTTATCCAGGCACCATCGCTTCCTGTGTGGCTCATATTCACAAAACAGATACCAACATTTCTCGGTGCCTTTATTGCTTTTTCTGCTTTTTGTTTACATGTTTCAGATATTACATTATTGTTTCCCTTTGGCTTACGCATTTTCTGTGTGTGTTTGATTTTTTCTTGTGAATATCAAACCATAAAATCTTTCTGTCATGTTTAAAGTGACAGTTAGAAATTGTGTGAAATGTTAATATGAAGCTACAGCCAGCAGCCTTGAGAGAAACAGCTAGCCTGACTCCTTTAAACCTCACTGTAGGTCTAGTGTGTAGGATTTAGTGGCAACTAGCATTGACTTCACAGAACCCTTTTTAGAGCCACTGTTTGGTTTGTCCATTCTGGGCTACTGTAGAACAACATGGCAGACTACAGAGAAGAGGACCCGCTCCGTATGTAGGTATGTCAGGTGACTGTAAACTAATGAGAACATAGCTTTGAACATTATGCACCATCTTTGCCAATAGATGACCCTACATCCTACACACTGGACCTTTGATGGGTTCATATTTTTGTGCAGACAGTTGATGACTTACAAGGAAAACACCGGAACGACTCACAGTAGGTGAACTGTAGATGTGCCCTGTTTTCCCATTATGGCGCCAGTTACTTTAAATGTGTTAAAGTGTTATAAGAGGCATGGGCGGATTATGAGACAAAGGGCCCCTGGGCACAGATATGCAAAACACCCCAGCACCTCTTCTACAAAGGAACAAGACACACACTGTGGTGGTTTTGCCTCCTTGTTGTTGTTTTGCATCTCTTTGTAGTCATTAAGTGTCTCTTTGTGGTTGTTTTGCCCCTCTTTGTAGTGATGTTGTGTCTGTTTGCAGTTCCTCTGCACCTGTTTGTGATTTTTGTGTCTTTTTGTAGTTGATAAATGTTCATTTGAGTGACAGTTTGCAGGTGTGAAGGCCGGGAGAGCCCTGGGCCATTCAGTAATTCATCCATGATAACAACAGATTTCATTATGTGGGTTTGTGCTGTCGATCTTACAGCTGTGTCTGGAACAAAAACCAGTATGTTTAACTTTTAAACATAAAAGTTATGTTTGTGTTTTTATTACACAGATTAAAGACCAACCAGTTTATTCTAAAAACGTAAATGCTGAGCATCCTTGTAGCCTAGTGGTTTCAGACACACATCACACAATGGAAACGTCCCCTGTTTCACTCTGGCAGAGGTCCTTTGATGCATGTGTCCCCATTTGCTCTCTGTTATTCTTTACTGTTTACTGTTTCTCTAATGTCAACTGTTCAATAATGTTGGTGCTTAAAATAATATTCAGTTGGACTTATTACATGTTTGCTTTATCTGGATACAATGACACAGTTGTTGTAGTTTGTTTAACAAACTGTCAACATCTACTGCATATCTGTGCGTCCCAGAAGAGGGATTCTTAGGATTCTTCTATGTTTTCCTCATGAGGGCCCTGACCCAACAAGTCCATGGTTGGCCGTCGGTCAATGTCGTGCCGTCAGTGAGCATCTGTCACCCTATTTTTTGCAGTGTGTCCCTCACTGTTGGCCCAAGTCGACCTTGTTGCATGATGAATCAGCGTTGGAGAAGGCAGAGCCAATTGTTGAGTGAAATTACTCTGTTCACCTCCACGCACAAGAAGAGAAACGGAAGTGACGAGAGCACACAAACAGCTACAATCAAGAGGGTGTGACATCAAAACACGTGTTAATTGAGGTAAGATTATGTTTTTAGCCACTAAGCTCTTCAACAGAAACGGTCTGTAATTGTGTGATTGTTCGCACTTGATAAATATCATGTTCTTTTAACATCAGGTTGTGTTGCTAATGTGCTAATTGGCTACCTAACTTCTTGAATCCGTCCTGTCGTCCTGTCTTCCTGTTTCCCAAAAAAAAACTGTCTACTGCCTGCTATGGAGAGTTATTTCCTCTCACACAGCCTGACGCAGGCACAGAACATACATGTTAGTTGGACACTGACTGTAGTCTTTCTGTGTGTTCAACTTTTTGGCAGAGACAAAGGCCAAAAAGGCAACTCAACAGTCCGCCTTCACCGCCACTAGTTATTTAATGTCGTTTGGTGTTTCTGGGTCTTTGAAGGTTTTTTGGGAAAGTTTTTCTTTACCTGAAGTGGGGATCTAAGACAGAGGGTGTCATATGTGGAAGAGAGGTGATTTGTGATTTTGAACGAAATGAATTAAATTGACCTCCCTGTCTTACCTCCACACTCCGACATGTTTCGAGCTCCAACCACCTTGGAGACTTCTCTTCCTTCAGGTCCAGGACAGACCTCACACGACATCTGTGCCTCCTCATCCTGATACGTTCCAGCCGGACACAACACACACTTTCCCTGATCCCCGTCGTAGTACGTCCCAGCACTGCAGCTCACTAACACACAGGTGGGGAATGACACGATAGTTAGAGGTTATTAATTCAGTGACTTACATGTAGCAAGATACACACACAGAGACACAAGCATCCCTGGCTATACACAGAGCAAATGTTAACTGAGGTCTGCTTTGTTTATCCAAGGAGCTGTAGTGCTTGTGGTTTTTTGTCACGTCACCGAGAGCTGATAGTTTTGTCTTATTGCTGTGGTGACAAAACATGTTCTCTAAATACCAAAACACAAATTATCTCAAAAAGACGACTGTGATATGAAACCAAGCTGGAACAAATTTAATTATTCTGGTCGGTGAAATCAAACATTTTCCTCACAAACCGAACACAAACACTTAAGACACCCAAAACAGAGGGATGTGTCTGAGCTGTAATTTACATCAATTTAGCAGACAGATCAGTGTCAGGAAGGGAGTTAGACAATGTAAAATGCAGACATGAATCAACAAACAGAGCCCTGTGTGCCCTGTAGCTACACATACTCAAACAGTCCTAACCACACTGTAGATTTACAGCATAAATACAGCGGCTCAATTGCATGACAAGACCATTAAAGCAAAATAACCCAGACCTCATCAGCTGCCTCTCAAGTGTAATCAGACAGGACCATGTACGTACTTGAAACATATAAACACACTGAAAAGCATCCTCAACACATCAAAAGGCTGAGTCCGATCAATTTATCAATCTGGTGACAGATTTGAGAGTTTTACTTGCACGGCAACGAATGTTACAAGTATCACTGATCCTGACGCAGTTCAGCATAATGTACATCAGTTTGCTGGGGCCTTTAAATGCTGCAACTGGTTAAAGTTAACGTGCACTCAGTAGTGTAGCGTCTACAAAATCACTTCTGTTTCATCAGTTAAACAATCAAGTAATTTACTGCAGTTCATTTATCAAAGTCGATCACACTATATTTGCTTTTTGCCAAGGCCTCTTATGAATGTTTATAAGAAGTTACATGTCAGACAGATTACCTCTGAGAGAACTACTCATTAACACATCATGTTAAGTGATGCATTATAAAGGGACAGTTTACCCCCAAAATTTAAAAATACAGCCACATGTTTTCTCTCTTACTTGTGGGGCTATTTCTCAATCTAGATTGTTTTGGTGTGAGTTGCTGAGTGTTGGAGATATCGACTGTCGAGATGTCTGCTCTCTCTCCAGTATAATGGAACTAGACGGCACTCAGCTTGTGGTGCTCAAAGTGTGAAAAAAATACATTTAAAAAACTCAACAGCAATGTCTCTTTCCAGAAATCATGAGCCAGCTACTCAAGATAATCCACAGACCTTGTTGTGAGCAGTTTCATGCAGGAGCTGTTTCTTTTTTCCAAACTACACTCACCAACTGCATCACTGCGCAAAAGGAAGCATCTACTCAGGCAAAGTGGTGATCTATAAAAACAGATGTGATGGGAGAAACTTTGACCCATGCTCACCGACATGTTGGAGACAGGAAATTGGGGACGCGGATGGTGAGGTGGAAGCCTGTTTGTAGAAACTGTCTAACATTTTTTGGCACACACAATTTTTGGCTTTTGTCCGTATGTACATTTTTAGTATGGATTGTACGCAGCGTTTTATAATAAGACCCCAGAACTACAACCTCAGGTAGAAATGTAGTCATAAATATGACAAGATACAGGGATTGTTGTGTTCTTCATTGTATATACCATACTTGGAAACAAAAAACCGTATTGTGTAAACCATCACGTAGACTGTCCATACTGGTTTTAGGTTATGGCTGAAATAAATTAATGTTGTTATACATTTCATTAATCACATTTTTATAAAATACAGTTAACTGTCACTGACAAAACTATCTTCACAGGGTCCTTAAAGACATAGAGCTTATATGTTGTATGTTTACATCCTTTAGCTTTTCTGTTATTTCATCAGTGAATAGTCTGATTTTTTTCACTAAACATTGTAAGGCTGGACCCTAAAATAAAGACTTCTGCTCATAGTTCATGTTTAATGTAGTCTTATTACACATGTCTTAGCTAAACGTTACAGAATCACAAATAATCGTATAACCACATTATGGATTATGACAAAAAACAAAGACATTTCTATTCAAACTTAAAATGTAATATTATCTTTTCTAAAAATTGTTACTCGACAATAAAAATAATAAACCAAAAGGCTGCATGGCCATTCACACACACGCACACACACACACACACACACACACACACTCACACACTCAGACTGTAGTTAAGGTCTGCATCCTGTCTTTCACATTAGTTTAGGTGCAATTCAGGACACTCACACACTGTAAAGCAAATCTGTGGAGACACACAAATGTGCACGACAACCCAGCATTAAGCTGTTAAAATGTTTTTCCAAACCACCCCGATACAGCCATACCAAATCATTGAGACAAAAGAGCACCAAGCCTCTCCACAGCTGCCCCACATCTGACACGTCCTAATACTTTATACAACATGGCTGTGCATCGGGGAGGAACTTTTAATACCATCATAAGCACCCTCGCCTCTTTTAAAAGCAAACACAGAAGCAAAATCAAAGGGAGTATTTCCCTCTTATCTCACTAAAGTGCAAAGAGTTGATTAAAGGGACCAAAGCACCGTTTTGCTTTGGTTCCTCCCATTCAGAGTGATGCCTGTAATTAATTTGGGAATTACTGCGTCTGTCTGATGGTCTTAAGAACTTGACTTGAAAACTGAAGCTGATCTCACACAAGAATAAATCAATTAAATCCCAGGCCTTCAGTGCAAAATGTGCCTTCGCTTGTAGCCTCTAAGCTGCCTGTAAGCAGAGAAACCACTATCGCTAAAAGCTCGACACACAAAAGCTTTAACGTGGATCCATTATACGTGGCTCAGCAAATTGTTAGATTTTCCTCTAAAGGAGGAAAATGTAATTCTCTCAAGAGCAGTTCATTTTTTGAAGCCTATTGTTTATTCTGAAAGACCATGAGGAGCCATCATTGCATTGTCCTCTAACAGCTTTTATTTGACAGAGGGAAGCAGAGAGAGAAGAGAGAGAGTGAGAGTGAAAGAGAGAAAAAACCTTGAAGCCTTTCAAATGCAAAGGACGCTCCTATAGAGTCCTCGAATTGATGGCCCCAAAGAGGTTTAAAAGACCTTTCACCTCTATTCAAGTCGCCAGTCTTTGCCTACTTGATGACATAGGAAAACACTACGGTATCACAGTGGTAAGGAGCTGAACCCAATAAAAGGGGTCAGGTTTCTGAATCCCCCCATTCTGCTTGGCCCAATCGCTGCTCGCGCCCATCAAGCGGAGGCCCAAACAACTGATGCTAATTGATTCCCATGGTGTGGCTGAAGTCAATTCTCTTTTGCAGTTTAGTGGCTGGGGGTCATGCAAAGTGGCCCCAGCTGGGGGGCAGGGGGGACACAGCACTCAAACTGCCAGCTTGAATCAACAGCACTTCCTAAACATCTTCAATGTTAAAACAAACACGCAAACAAGTCGACTACAGGAGTCAAACAGACGTGGACGCGCACCATTCCCGGCATCTCTCTCTCGACGTTTGCACTTGTCTTACTTTTTTTGTAAGTGTGTCACATCCTGAAAATAGTGCATTTATACATCTGAACATCAGGAAATTTTGTAATAAATAAACCAAATCCTGCTCAATCATTTTATTCAAACAGAAACAACATCCTAAAATAAAAATCGATGCAACCAAAACAAATCACAGAATAAAAGAGAAATGCTTTATAGACTGAGCAGAGGTGAAAGCATATTTTCTCCAAATGCACAGGAGGCTGTGTTGTCATCCCGCTCAGGCAGTGAGAACAAGCCCCAAATGGGGTTTTCAATGGAGTGGGCAAACTGAAAAGGACTAAACTGCACTCCGAGCTAAGCCAGAGCGGGAGCTGGGGGAGGAGGGGAGAAATATAGCTCCTTTAAAGAGCTGAAGGTTAAGAAGAATGCCTTTCAGCCCCCCACTCCTCCTCTCCCAAATTACATGTCTACACCCCTGCCACGGCCAATAGACTGCTTAATGTTGACCTGAAAGCGTAGCGGGGGAGTTAAGGAATCAAGACACTTAAGACCGGTGTAACTGAAAGATGGAAATAATGAACAGGAGCAGTTTAGGTTTAAATCATGTCAGCAGCTCAGCAGCAGAGGGAACTTTGATGTTAATGTAGAGGCCAAAAAAAAAAGGCATCACGGGGAGATATAAGTGATGTAAAGCTGATGATTTTCTCCCAACAAATGAAACAGGACACCTTTATTTACAGACGGGCTTTGGTCTCCAGTTAAAGACTTCCATCGATTCCCAGAAGTTCAAACGGGGTAAAACAAAAACCTTAAACACAAGAAAAGAGTCTTGTGAAGACTACTAAAAATCTGGGTCACCATCAGACTCAAACATCGGTGGTAGATGTGTGCACATATCGAACAAAACGCATTCCTTTTGAATAAATATTTAGACATCTCAACAGAAGAAAGGCGCCGGTTTCCTCTTACTGATATAAAGGCGGCGTGCAGCAGGCAGCAAACTTACTGTGAGGCCCGAAACTAGGGGCGCACGGTCCCAACAGCCAGAGAAAACACATGCCAGCCTTCAGCTCTCAAACGCTGACAGTGTGCGGTCTTATTTAATGAACATTTTCTCCATCACAGGTTGTATATAAAAACCCAACCGAGAGGCAACAGCTACCAGGAGACCTGCCATCAGCCCTCATGTTACACTCTTATCCTGGGGAGATGCTGGAAGATCTCACAGCTTGGAGGGCCAACAACAGTCTCTCTGTTCTTCCATGCGAGCTCGCTCTCCCCTCCAACTCGCTCATTACAGCATGTCTGCAAACCAAATATGGCACTCATCTGGCCAACACCTGCCCCAAATCCAATCATTAAACCAGCTTGTCTAAATATATCTCACTGGCATGGACCATTTCAATTGCTTTAAGACATGACTCTGAGTCTACTGTGTGTGGGGCTGCGACGGCATGAGATTGTCACGGTACGATAACCGTCTTGGAAAACATCACTGTTTCACGGTTTACTGTATTACACAATTACTATAATTATTATCAGTTACAGTGACCCAGGAAGGAATGAAAACAGAGGGGTTTTTTGTTGAACAAACACTTGCATGAAACTTGAAACCATTTTTAAAATGGAAGTTTATGTAAAAAGTCTAAAAATAAAGATTTCTCCTTAGTCATCAGTTCAAGGTCCACACAGTTAAATGTGTTCAGCATCATACCTGCGTTTGGCCATGTCATTGAACTAGTTTGTTGTCTCTGTCACGTAGCTGTTCGTTAGTCACTCAGTCTACAGCAGGAAACGGCACTTCAAAGTAAAAGCTCTGTGCTGGAAATTCACTGTACTTCAAAATTAAGTGTCTTTATTAAAAACTTGACACACTAGCGAATCACTTGTGGTCCATTCAGAATGGACCCAAGACCCACTTTTGGACCCGGACGCACCAACTGGGAACCACTGCCATGGATACGCAAATGCACACAGTATGTTAACTGTCTATTTTCATACCACGATATACCGTGAATATACCGGTACACTGCTACAACCCCAACTGCTGCCTGGTGTTAGGTGTAACACAAGAGGCTGGATCTGCACTCTCAAAGGCCCTTACACACCACGGTCAATGTCAGGCTGTCAGAGAGTGTCTGTCGCCTTAGTTTTGGTGGTGAGATCCACATTGTCGGCATTAGCCAGCCCTTGTTGGCGTATTTTAGGCTGTTTCAACATGTTGAATCGGTGTAAGAATGAAATACAAATGGAAGTGAGGAAAGCAAAGAAACAGCTAAGATCATGAGGGCTTCAGATCGAAAGATTACTTTTTTGGCTATTGAGCTCTTTAGCTAAATCAATTCGTTCGCGAGCCCTGTGTAAATATAACTTGTCCTTTCAACATCGCACTGTGCTGTCAATGTGCTAAGTGGCTAACTAACGCCTTGAATCCATCTTGTCAGTCTCCCTGTTTCCATTTTTGAATGAGGAAGACAGACTACAGCCACCTGCTGCTATTGAGGCGCAGAAGTAGTAGTTGGCCACTGGCTGTAGTCTTTGTGGTGTGTTCAGGTGCAACTTTCTGGCCAAGACACATGCAACATGAGGTGACACAACAGTCTGCCTTCGTGGCCACTAGTTCCTTGATGATGGTTTGGTTTTTCTGGACTACTGAAGCATCTTCAGTAGAAGTGATGCCTGGCTGAATGGTGCATGTCCTGACCTTCAACATGCTTTTTGTGTTGAATAACAAGTAAATACAAAAACCAAACTCACCACACTTCCTGCCCACCAGCACCTGTCCGGCCACACAGTGTCCTGGCAGTTCTGCCGGCTTGCCCAGACTCTTGGCGAGCTCATAATCAGATCCGGCAAAGTGGAGGTGGAACTGTTCCCGGTTGATGGACTTCCTGAGGGTCCTGATGGTCTTCCTGAGCCTCTTCTCTGAGCGCCGGCGCACACAGTTCAGGTCACAGCTCTCTGCTGAGAAAAGCATTTGATACCACAACTGTTTCCACAGCCAAAACATCATCTCCCACACCTGTTGTAAATTGTACAATCATGCGTGGATGCTCGCATGCTTACCTAGACATACACACAAATGCACCAGGGGAAAAGCAATCCAGGCCAACACTTACAGAGAATTTACGACATAAAACAAACACACCTTGATTCTGACTCCCAGCCTAGAGCCCACCACCACAGCCAAGTCAAAACAGGAGATACTTTAACAGTTTGGTTTGTTTAGTGACGAGCAGACAGCAGCGAAAGAAGGATGGAGAGCAAGAAGCAAAGGTCGCAGGCAGGCAGAGGGGAAGCGCAGAGAGACCAACCTGTTACCTCCTCTAGGTTCACATCCAGCTCAAACTCAGCTGTTATCGAGGAGCCGTCCTCCTCGCCAGCTTTCCTGCCGTGGCGGCTGCGTGTCCGCTGCCCGGACGAGGTGCAGCGCAGGCTCACGTAGCTGAACTGGACATTTTCAGTGAAGAGGAACCTGCTATCTGTGGACATGGGAGACAATCACCCCCCCATGACCACGCCACAGCCAGCACACACACACACACACACACACACACAACACACACAATCGCACAATTGTTAAAGAAAATCAAAGACAGCCTCACAGAAAACAACAAATTTACTGTTGGTAGCAAACGCCACATCACACCCAGATTTAAAACAGACAATACATGCAGTTAGTTTAATCGTTTCTTGTCACCGGAAAGCTGGGAAAAGGACGAGATGTCACAGTGACAATTTCTTTTATTTGAAACAATTACGTGTCCTTTCAGTGACTGTGAGCGATGTAAACGACCATGCCGAAACCCTTTGGAGAAGCAAAATAATCCTACAATCGGAAACCCACGTGATTGATGGCTAGGTCAGACCCAACTGAAAGGCATGCTATGGCTAATTACATCCTCTCCTGTCACCGCCAGACAAAGTGCTGCGCTGAGACATTCAAGACACTCCAAACCACATCACTTTCCCCACAAATTTCTTTCACATTTGCCTTTGGTTTTTGGTTTACTTTGAAGCAGCCTTCAGGTCTGCTTTATCTTCTAAAGATTGTGGCTTTAGATGCTGGCAGCTCTTGGTAAACCCTTAATGTTTTTTTAACCAGTAACATGAAGAAGCTGTAATTTTAATCGTTGTCTATCTGTGATCTAAGTCTCCTGTTTGGAGGCATTGTTGTGTTTGTTGCGTGGCAACCTCTGTACCTGAGTGTGCTGAGTTTAAGCTCTCCTTGAGTTTCTCCTGACTTCGTTTTAAATTGCATTTTGCCGTGCCGGACCTGAAAGTGGCTGTGGTCTTAATGCGTGGAACGCTGGACATTTCTGGACCTGTAGGACAGAGGAACAGAAAACCTCTTCATTCTGATGTACTGATACATCAACTGAGAACAAGGGGAGCCTGAGTTGTTCCAGAGTTACTGTTTTGTGTGGCGGAGTGGAAAGACAGATGTAAATCTGTGATGTTTTGTACTTGCCTAAGCAATGCAAGCCACTGTTGTTCTTTTGTGCGTCAGCCAAGCAGGGCAGAGGCATTCCACAGGTCACCGTGTAGGAATCCTCCGTCCCTGAAAACACACAAGAGGCCGTGACACACGGACCAACACAGACAAAAGTTAAGGCCACAAAAGCCAAGTCAGAGAGAGCAAACAGGCAGCGTGTAGGAACACGATGAGTCGCTCTGCAGACTGATGTTTACAACTGGGTCTAGAAAAGCTTGGCTTACTGACTAATTGTGTTCCCATTAGCATGCTGTAGCCCAATGCATCGCTTTTTAAGAGATACCTGACCTGCTCTGTGCTTAAGGCTGGGCTGTATGGAGAAAATCAATGGTTGCCATATTTTTGACCAAATAACTTGATGTCAATATTGTGACGACATTGTAGGGCTGACTATTGGTGCTTTCACAGTGAGGTTTTTGATAAATAATCAGTAACGTGGATGTAAGGAATAAGTGGGTAAAGACAAATAATTGCACAGCTAGGGCAGTCTGGTAAGTTCAGAAAATGACATCACTTTACTGTAATGCAGCCTTTTAAACCAGGAAATGACACTTACGATATTATAATATTCAGAATCTAAGACAATATCTAGTCTCATGTATCGATGTTGATGTATTGCCCAGCCCAAACTGTGCCAAGCTGTTTGGGTCTTATCATGCCATGGAAAGTCATGGTGCACCTGACTGAGGTGAGTCCACAGACTGGATCAGACGTCACTGTACATACTATTCACAATACATATAGGAGCCTCGCTGTGTGAATGCTTTGCCAGCACTTTACTAAAGTCCACACAGCCAGTGCTATGTTTCAAACCATCCATCCATCCATGGTCGCAGGAGTGGTGGGCTAAGCAAGATATTCCAGACATCCCTCTCCTCTGCATTGTTTCCCAGCTTTTCCTGGGGTATCTCGAGGAGTTCCCAGTTCAGATGAGAAAAATAATCCTTCCTATGTGTTTTAGGTCTACCGCAAGATCTCCTACCAGTTGGACATGTTGTCCAACCAACGAAACCGATTTAAATTCAGACCAGCTTTTATCAAGCAGGAAATTAGTACGAGTGACTCAGTGAACAATCAGTAATATGAACTCTGTGTTACCTTTCACATTCACATTCACATTTCACATTTCTGTTCGGAACATCACGAGAGTAAAACCGCCTTCATTACAGCTCTGACAAAGTGCAACAAGTGGGAGCAGAACAGTGACGCTTGTATGTAGGATGAATAATAACAGAAGGAAGGTATGCAGGACGGTAACAAAACTGAGAGTGACTCCTATGTTTTGCACAAGCTAGTGTATGTACAGTGGTTCTGCAGGTCAGCTTTAGTTCATGAGAAGAAAACACTCAAAGAGAAGACAGACCTGCAGGCGAAGTGATTTGTCAATAAAGCAAATGTGTGTGTGCAAACCATGAACCTTTAACAAGTGATTATGGTCAGGCTGTTCTCATGCACTGTTTGTACATTTACCTACGAAAAGTAATACACCAAAATTCATACATATCCCACGTTATGATGAGCCAGTAATTGGTCTATAAACAACATATTTTGGAAGGCAGATCACGTAACAAATGCACTGATGGGAGTAAAGAAGGAAATGGTCCGGAGCAGTCTACTTTGCAGTCAGATTTGGGTGGTGGATGGCTAACAAAACACAGGACTTTTCCCAAAGTGAACACTGATCATCAGAATGTTTCTTCTCCTAAAAATAACCACAGTATCTATATGTTAATTATGTAACTTTACATTAAGGACACTGCATCATTCGTGGGGTGCTAATTCGTAGCATATCATATGAACCATTGTGTGTGAATACTGTAAGTTGTTATGGTAAGCTGAACCATTTCCTCTGCAGTACATGTTCTTTGAAAATACAGTTAGAATGGCACAGGTAAATCAAGTTATACAAACATCTGGCTCAACCAACTCACCACTGCTGATGTGAACTTGGGACTGGCATGTCAGGAAGCAGCGGTCCCCTCCCTCCTGCTTACTGCAGTTCAGCGTAGGTTTAGAGGGGGGTTTAGCAGGTGGCAACCCCTCATTCTCTAGATAGAAACCACAACAAAACTCCAAGGTAAAAAAAGAACACTTCTGATTGAACGAGGAAGAGGCGCAGGAAGTCCACCATCCTGACTGCACGAACAACATCGTGGCATTTCAGATGTTTCATTCAAGCACAAGAAACCAAGTGACAGAGAATTAAAGAGAAAAAGAGAACAGAATTCAAAGTATCTCCTGTTTTTGTCCCCCAGGTTTCAGTCAAAATTTGGGATGTCACACAGTTTCAAAAGAGACAACAGCACTCAACAGATGTGCCTCTTGTGTAAGAAGAGGCACTGGCTTACCAATGCAGTCCTTTTTGTTCCAGTGTAGCTTAAAGCCAGGATGGCAAAAGCACTCATATCCACCCATGGTGTTCTCACAACCCTGCTCACAACCGCCATTGTTCACACTGCATTCATTTATATCTGAGAGGAAAAGAGAAAATCATTATGATAATTACAGGGTCCATTCTCCCCCGACACATTTGTACCTGTTGTTATTTTTAGCTTAAAACATTTCTAAATTGAGCACTCATGTGTTACGCTCAAATTGCTCTGAGTAGCTCCCCTCCACCTGATGCAGACTCACCTCCGCAGTGGGCCAGCCCATACATGGTGTAGCCTTTGTTGCACAGACACTGAAAACCACCGGGGGAGTTCACACACGTGTGATCACATGTCCGTTCAAAAAAACACTCATCTATATCTGTAATCAGAATCAGGCAGGTGACATAATAGCAGGGCAGTCAGTTGCAATCTTCATCAGGAGGGATTTCCCACCCACAGACACACATTTGATCCTGAATTTTCCCACTTAGAGAAATGTGATGAGTGCAGTATGCTGCATCAGGTAAAACAGGGTTAGCTTTAGACAGTAATTACAGGTATAAAGGTGGCTGCGTTTCAATTAGATGCCTTAAATTGAACTGTAGTTGAATCAGGTCAGCATCACTGAAGGTCCAGAGGTTCATCACCATAAATTAAAAAACCACAAAGGAAGCTGTGATCACTCTCACACTGTCTTTTAATACGTAATATAACAATAAAATGATGCTGCATCCCAGAGAGATGCTGATAGTAAAAAATCTATTTCTCATAATTCCTGACTTTTTTTTCTCTTCAAATATGCGAGTATTCCTGAACATATATGGTCAAAAAATAGCACATTAAACATTTTAGACTTGAAAGAATCAGGATGGACGCAGACGCAACAGACATGACTAATATCTGCTGGTGAGTTTAAGTATTCAGGAGCCATTTCTACCTTGACATGAGCGTTCATCTGTCAGCAGCTTGAAGCCTTTCCTGCAGTTGCACTCAAAGCTGCCGATGGTGTTCCTGCAGAAGTGATCGCAGCCGCCGTTGTGGAGCTCACACTCGTCAATATCTGTGGGGGAAACAGGTGACACCCTGACGTGACCTACTGTACAAATCGGTTAAATCAGTTTAAACACTCCGCTCCTCTCTGTGGAAGCTTTTTTTTTGTGGACTGGCAGTCTGACCTTTGCATGTTTTTCCATCCGGCTGCAGCGTGAAGCCGACGGGGCAGCTGCAGCGCACGCCCGTGGATGTGTCTTTGCAGGTGCAGTCGCACCCCCCATTGTTCACCGCGCAGGTTTCTGAAATGACGACACACAACGTGTATGTGAATGACCTTCGTACTTGTGAAAAATGATGCTTATTCCTCAGTGTCACATGCTAGATCCTTAGTAAAACAGAGCCTTGATATTCTGAACACTGTGCTCTCACTGTGGAGTCCATGTTGTATTACAAACATATTACTGCTTCCACAGATTTTCAGTTATTGTTTACACTGATTTGAACACCCTCATTCACATACAGTGTTTAATCTGTGCTGATGGAAACAGAAAACGGAAACTTTGATGTTTGTGAGGTGCAGAGCCACGGAGTGCATCCATAAGGTTCATGTTAGGCAACCTGCAGCTCCAGAGCCACATGCAGCTCTTTAGCTCACTGCCAGTGGTTTCCTGTGGCTTTGAAACATTATATGGAAATGAATAACAGTTACATTTTAACATTTTAATATTCCCTTATCATTGTTGTAGGCCTAAAGCGAGTCTTCATTTTCCAGTTGTAAAACCAAAAATGTTTTGTCAAATATAATGTGCATCATATGTTCACGACCTGGCGCCTGTTCCTCTAAATGTTCCCAAATCTCAACAGCGATTGCTCGTCTTGAGTCTCCCTAGCTCGGCTAGCTATTGATTCCAAATCCAAAAACAGGAAACACCTCAGAGGAAAGTAGAAAATTTAACCCTTTGAAACTGGAGCAACACCACTTTTCTTGCGCTGCTTTCATACGCCTTTTGCAAGTATTTAAACCTTAGAACTCCAAGCAAATTGGTGCAGTTTTCAAAAACATGGGGGGAAAAAGGCATATTGCCTTGTTAGGCTATTGTTATTTTTTATAAGCACTGCTGACGCCTATGTTATATGCCACACTAGAGCAGGGATAGGCAACCTGCGGCTCAGGAGCCACATACGGCTCTGAAGCCCTTCTCCAGTGGCTCCCTGTGGCTTTGACAAAAAATTTAAATGGAAATAATTAATGGTTATTTTTTAACATTTTAATTTTCATTCATCATTGTTTTAGCATTAACGTAGTTCTTACATTTTCTGATTGTATAAATGTGAAGCCTTCATGCAGAACTAAAAAAAAAAAAAAAAAAAAGTTTAACATCTCCTCAACTACATGCATCATACATTTACGGCCAGGCAAGTTTCCCTAAAATTTGCCAAATCTCAATAGCAATGGCTAAGCTTGAGTCTCTTTAATGAGGCGAGCTATTGACTCCAAATCCAAAACAAAATGTGTCAGATGAAAATACAGAATTTCATAGTAAGTGAACAGATTTGTTTGTCGTCACC
>JAPZEB010000001.1:17132706-17148954 GCA_029783705.1 Chaetodon striatus
CTCCTTGTAAGTGGAAAGGATGTACTCCCTGTTTCACTGTGTTCATCTTCAAGTCACTTAAATATGTGGAAAAGTTGAATAGTAAAGCTAAGAAAAGTGTAAACATCAATATCTATGTCCTTGCTCTTCTCTTACCTTACCTCTCCTTTTTGTTTTTGCTGCCTTTTCATTTTAAAAAATCCTTTTCTTATTTTGGTTTTCACTGTAATGTTACCTCCATTATTCTTTTTGTTTTTAATTGTGTTGCAGCATCATTTCCACCATTGCCGCTAGAGTCTATCTTTTGTCTTTGTGCGTCTGTGCCCTGACTTGTTCTGTATAATTTTGTGTTAAATAAAATAAATAAATAAATAATAATAATAAACTCTTGTAAACATGGCATCTGGCATCTGTTTCAAAGTCGCTGTGTCAACCTTCTGTCTCAAAAAGATCCAATGCACATAATACAACCACATAAGGGACTGTTGGTTACTTATGAGAGGGGAGGGGGTGGTGCAAAAATGGGGAGGCATGTCAAATAATTTCTAAGCAATAGGGAGGGACTTGTGTTTTTTAATTTGGCTTAGGGAAGGGGTAAACAACTTTAAACTGTTGGATCTTGTATTTATTTTACTACTGATTTTTAAAGAAAACATGCTTTCCAAACCTATGGGGGTTTAGAGGGAATGGTCTCTTTAAATATCACCCAAATTACAATATTAATCACAGCCAGAAACTGCATTATTGTTGGATTTTCCAATTTCCAAAGGTCCTTGAACACGTTATGTGGGATGAAGGTTTCTACCATAAAAAACAACAACATAATCTAATCTGATCTGAGCTTAAAATAGTTATATTTCATCAAATCACTGTCATGTCTACATGTCTCATTTAAAATGTTGCCATAAAGTTGCACTAATCAACCAGCACGCACGACAGCAATGAAAAACCAAGGCTTTTTTTTTTTTTACAACTCCAAGATTTTGTCTTCAATTTCTAACTTTCACACATCAAGGGGCACGCCTTAAAAAAAAAATCTAACAACTAATTCATGGTTGTGGGAGGGTCATACATTTCCCCCAGTCACTCAGGGAGGCTTAAGGAAAAATATTTGTAGCTTTGGCGAGGGTCAATTCAACTTTATTTATAAAGCCCAATATCACAAATCACAATTTGCCTCACGGGGCTTTACAACATACGACATCCCTCTGTCCTTCGGACCCTCACAGCGTCTAAGGAAAAACTCCCCAAAAAACCTTTAACAGGGAAAAAAATGGTATAAACCTCAGGAAGAGCAGCTGAGGAGGGATCCCTCTAAATTACAATAAATAATAATAAAATAAAAAAAAGAGTCACAGCCCAGCCACTGCCTCCTCTGACAAGTAAAGAACAGTCCCTAAAAAGAGCGGTTGTCATCAGTAACGGTTGGTTAGCTAACTGAGCTAGCTGCTAGCTAACTAGGTTGTCATGGAAGAGTACTGTTAGCTTAACGACGCAGTTGCTAGGCAACACAGGTTTATAATTTATAACGACTTCCATTTATAAGCGACTTTTAGCAGCTGGAAACTGAATTAGCCTAATGTTAGCTTCAGTTTTATGATTATTTTGTTAGCCATACATGCTAACGGCTAACTTAATACACACAAAAAATGTCGCCCTCCCCTTTTACAGTTGAAGCCTGAGTAATACAACTGATTAAAATAAATCTTTATTTTAATTTCAAACTTGTGACAAAACTCTGAAAGCTAAAAAAAATACTTAGGTCCACATTAAAAGTACCATTAACTAGTGTGTAACAGGACTGTCCTACCTTACTGTTGTCGTTCGCACGAATTTTGGTAGTTTATATGACGACAACAAACAGGAAGCTATTAAGACCTCTCAAATAATTGCGGAAATTTTAATTTAAAAAGTGTATTATGTCTTAGTTTACATCTCCTTCGTACAGTTAATGTTGTATGTCTGTTAGTTTTTATTTTATATTATTTTCTCTTGTTCAGGTTGATATAGTTGATTCATATACGATGTTAACATAATCAATTTTCAATGTTATGAAGTATATCTCTCTGTGAAATGCAGTTCAATTGGAAATGTGATTAATAAAAAACAATTTTTGAGTAGTTCAAATCAATAACCAGGTTTTACTCACCCTCATCATGTGACCTTTTTATTCCCCTAAGTGTTCAATGTGCACTGCCTCGTTGATTTTAACTGTGCTCTATGTAGCGCTTGTGCACCACCTACCGGAGAACACAAGTATCACAGGCACACCTTTTTCCTTTCTGTTTTTTATTACAATACAGATCTACATTGTGGTACATTATACAAAAAAGTATTAAAAACATCTACATTGCAAGTTCAAAAGAAGTGCACAAAATTAAAAACAGACTTTCTGAAAGGCTCTACACCAGTTATCAAAACGTCAGTTAAAAAAAAAAAAAGTTTTTGCAATAAATAAATATAAATTACACGAGAATCATAATGACAAGGTCAGGTAATTCATTAAGGCACATCTCACATCCCAAAATGTACCTCGCAAAAACAATATGGCAACTCCCTAAGGACAAAAAACAAGCTTATTTCCCAGCGTAAAAGGGAGCAGCATTTCTCCTTTTAATAAGAATCATAAAACATGTTCAGCATTTAACTACCCTGCCGCAGAAAAGTTTATATATTAAGCAACTTTACAGAACATCGCCTGTCAATTCATGAAGTTTGAGATTGGTTACAATAATGAGAAAACAAAAAATCAACCGTGTCACTTCAGTATTAATTAGAGAGACAGTATACACCATGGCTTGACCTGCAGTCTGAGCATTATTTTTACATGACACACACATGAAATACCTTTAGACAATTATGAATTTTGATTAGGTAAATGTAAAATTATTGCTGAAATAATGGATGCTTTTTACAAGCCAATTTGGTTGAGTAAGGATCCATCGCTTTACGCCATGGCAGCAAAAGCGACGGACAGCCCCAGAGCACTTCTCACATTCAAAATGTCTGCATAGTTTGAACTTTGACAATTGCTTTTGAAAAGAAATCACAGCAATGGTAATCACACAATTTCTCTAACAGTATTTTCTGGCAAAAAAATGTAGAGTAACCATAAAACGTGTTTCCTGTATGTTCAGTTTCTGACCATTGCATGCCATTAGCACTCAAACACAAGCAACATTGCAGCTCACTGATGACGCTGCAATAAAACATCTACTGTTCCCTGCAGTTAACACATATTTCCGCAGAGCTTTACACGTCTTTACAGAAACACGTCTGAGAAAATGCGATGTGAAAATGTGATAAAACCTATTAACTTGCTTAGCGTAAAAATACATGTTTTCAGCACCTTTCAGACACAAACGAAAACATTTTCTTTACAGAAATAGTGCTTTGCTACTTCTGTAATTTAAAAAGTTTTGGATGTACCAGGAGCCAAAACACTGTGTATTTACAAAATCCATTTTAAAAACATTTGCTTTACAACATGCATTCATTGGAGGCTGTACAAAAGAAATAAATAAATCACTTTTGTCATTCCAAAAGGCGGAGGAATGTACTGCATGCATGGTCTAACCACATCTATCCGAGTCAATGTGCACCAACAAATCAAAATGGAGTGTTTCAAACTTGTAGCGTGCTTCAGCTGTGAAAATGACGAGAGAGAGAGAGAGAGATTACACGCACATGCATTAAAAGCTCATTAAATTCATACAACAGTTGCACTAATGATCCCTGGGGTAAACAACATCCTACAGACGCGCGCAATCACACATATGGTACAAACAGGTAGGAAAACATTGCAGCAACATGTTGAAGAGTCATTCCAACATACACAAAAAAAGCTGGTATTAGAATAGCTGGTGTTTTTCATATGCATACTTACAGTTAGAAAAAAATTACGAAGGAAAAAAACAGAACAGTCCTGATATGTATGAAAAGGTGACAAAATATTTACATAACATTAATACAGAATAACCAAAAATTCAGAATCAGAAACGGAGCCTCGAGAAAAATTCGCTTCCTCAACCTATAAATAACACTAATGCCCATAATACGATTTTTTTTTTCATCTTTTCTGCTTTCTATAAAAAAAGAAAAATCAACTCTATACAAAAGTTTAAAAAAATACCCATATAAGAAGGAACATTACAAAGAAAAGAAACATCTAAATAACTGGTCTAATTGGGGGGGGGGGGGGTGGAAATGGGAGGTCTGCCACTGGAGACAAATCCAGGTGGATGCCACGGATAACCCTACAGGGGGTTCAACAGAAGCAATCACCAGGTTTCTTTCAGGTCTTCTGGCAGCTGTGGAGGAAGTGTGTCTGGAAGGTGTGCGGCCGCTTGCGTGGATGCCAGTGTCTTTTGTTTTTTGGAACTGCAGCAGGGCTTGAAGAGTCGAGGATCGATGATCACCTCTCCAAACCGCCCCTTGTAGACAATCCCACAGCACACCTTCTGCCTAAAAAAAACACAGTTAAATCATATTAAAAACACAAATTCATGTAAAAAAAGATTCATATGGTAGAGCCAAACAAAGTTTTTAAATGAAAGCAGTATCTTACCTTTTCCAGTATGAACGGTCCAGGAAAGAGAAGATGGAGGGAGTCGGGCGTCTTTGTTTGGACTCGATGTCTGAGCCATCATCTGACTGGTTGCTGTAACTGGGCGACTGCGCAGGAGACACACTGGAGGTGGTGCTGTGGGCGTCTGAGTCTGCTTGGAAAACAAAAGAAATACTTCAACACTGCCATCCCATTGATTTGACCAATTTCTGACAATACTTTACTTACACTTTTCAAGTGATTAATTAGGCACAAAAGTAACAATGATACGATCATTCAATAACATTTTTAATATTCAGAAGAGGTTTAACATTTAAAAAAATCCAAAGTAGGGTGAAAGTAGGTCAACAAACAGTCTTGATTCAAACTATCACTTATGTTTATTATCTATTAATCTGGTGATTTTTTTTTTCTAGAGATGTTTAGTTTAAAAAAAAAAAAAAGTCAGAAAATAATGACAATGCTTGAGGCAGTCACCTTAAAGCCAAAATTGCTTGTTTTGTATGACCAAAAGGACAAAACCTAAACCATTCACTGAGCTGCTAATCCATTTAATCCATTTACTGTCACAGAGGATAAATAGAATAAAATATTAACATTAAAGAGTCTGGAAGCTGTTGATGTTTGCAGGGTTCCTACGGCTTAAAGTCAGTGCAATTTAAAGCTTTTTATGATGCAACTCAGAATGAAATTTAAGAGAAATATTACAATAACCAAAATTGGGAAAAAATAAATTAATAAATAAAATTGAATAAATAATAGTAATAACAATAAAAAAATTCTTAAATGCATGACAAGTTATTTAAAAAAAATAGATATTAGATAGATATTATAGGGCTACATTAGGAAAAAAAACATTCATTCAATTCCTATGTCTGAGCATTTTTTTAGACTTGAAAGATTGGTTTAAGACATTTTAATACAAATTAAGGATTTATTTTTAGATTAATTAATTTAATGGCTTTTGCAGAAACCCTGTTTTGACTTACTTTTTCCTTACATATAACATCCTCTATATATCGATGACTTTTGCCCATTAATTTTCTGAAAACGGGCTGCCTGTCCTGATGTGAACCCAAAGATACTGCAGTTACACAGCGCGTGCCCTTAACCCAAAGAGCCACAAGATGCTGCTAAAACAGTCATTGTAATTCAGGCTAGGATGAAAACAACACCAAAACTAAAACTGACAGAGTGAAATTGCATGCATTTCTGTGACCTTGATATTAGGAACTTTTTCTTGAGCTTTGTACTTCTACTTTCAGCTAACAACAACAACATGTTTTCCTTGTGTGACCTGCATATTTTTAAAAATAAGAGAAATCTCTCAAGGCATGCACGTTACGAGGCAACATATTTAAACAACTTACTTTGTCTCTTTAGCTTGTGAAGCTTCTTTAGCTTGCTCTTCTTCTTTCCATCGCTGTTCTTGATCTTCTTGGGTTTTGTCATCTTGAAGCCTGGCCCAGCTCGAGCATCCACCACCTGAGTCGGATCACACAAAACATCAAGTCAATTTGAAGCCATAAGGCAACTGGACAATTTGGGTGTCACTACTGCAAGCACACATCACTTACATGGTTCCAGTTCTTCTTGGAGCCATTAGGAAGCTTCTTCCACCTCTTCACCAGCAGCACACAGGCATTGCAAATGTCTCCAACACGGTCTTCTGACAACCTTTGGAAAAATTAATGAATGAAGTGTCAAAGCAAAGTTGAAGCTGATGCATTCATTTAATTTTCAGTTCATGCACACACACACGCGCGCGCAAAAACACAATACAAACGTGGGATATGAATGAATGACTGAATGAATGAGAGCTTTTACCCAAAGCAGAGCCCGAAGGTCTCCTCATATCGGCTGCTGTCTGTGAAGCGTGAACTGGAGGACTTGGTCTTGCAGATGCAACAGCCGTCGTTACTCCGGTAGATCTTTGACTTGTGGAAGCCAAACATAGTCTGCTCGTTGGTTGGTGTTATGGCAAAAATCTGGAAACGGAAAACAAAGCTCGGTAATGAGCACCCTGGATGTCTGCAGACAGTTGTGCTTTCTACTACCGAAAAGGGGGCGGTCCCTACACGCACACACACACAGATACAACCGAGACACTCTTAACCAATAAATTAAACATATCCTGTATGAAAGTCACGTTTTAGGTAAGAGTGACGACGATGCATGACATACACAGGACACAAACAACCCAAAAAGCACAACTTGATGCGGCTGAATCACCACATGCACGCATCTTAAGGAATTTAAAGCCAAGTCGCGGAAACACCAAAACAGCGAAAAAGGAACAGACATGACTGCCATTATGGTAACCTTATAACCTCATGTCATTAGTTAGGTTGAAGTAACAAAACATAAATGGCTAGTTATGTCACATTTGATGCTGTAGTGACGGATACAGGCACCCAAACTTCCCAGCACTCTTCAGGGTTAACGTTAGGTGAATCACAGAAACGTTACACCCACAACATAGCGTTTTACTACCGTCAACTGCCGTTAATGTTACTTTTCCCAACCCTGGTCAGTACACCTGAGACTTTGCGAATTTACCAGCACAAACACGATTAAAACAGTCGGTGTTATATATTGTTCAGTTGGAGATTAGTTTGCAGCGACAACTCGACAACAAAAAGCGGGCAGCGGCGCTTTTTGAAGTGAAGAAACAAAAAGCTACCGGGCTATTCGCTGAATAATGTGTTCACGTTAACACGCGTGTCTAAATAACACACAATTACCAACTTGGTGCGATTCACGTGTGTTGTCGATATTTCGATTAAACGCAAAAAGTTGCGATTAAACCCATCTTCCCCTTTAAATTCAAACTTTTGCCCGCTAGAGCGCCAAATACGGCTCATTGTTGTTAGCTGTTAGCATGCTAGCTAGCCGAGTTCGCTACCATTACCACGCCACGCTCTCGTTCACTTCCACGTTATCCCATTGTCGTCTTTGTACATTTAGCTCGCAACAACTGGAAACCAACACGTCAGGCTACGACTGCACCGCACTCCCACCAGTTTCTTAGCGCATAACAAACAAGCAAAATGTGACAAATGTAGTGTCTACACAAGAGAAATAACAGTGCACTTACTGAACAAAAACTTTGAATCTTCGCCGTATTCTTTCCACGCACTGCGCATGCTCTTACTACTACTGCATACAGCTGTCTATTAGAATATCATTAGCATAAAAAGCCGGAATGAAAGGAGTGAGCGTAGAATGACCATATAAGGAGTGCAGCCGTTAGTTTGAACTCAGAGTCAACCAATCGCTGCTGTCCTAAAGTGCGCTTCACACGACTTGAATGATGGGAGGTGTAGTGAACGAGCGGGAGAGCTCCCTCCGAACGCAGTTGTTAACGGCCTTCTTTTGAACTCAAAGTCCCATAAACCACCTGGGCTAAGGCTTTAAAGAAAAACAGCCATTTGACATGGCGCGAACGAGTTTGTTTACATTTTCTCAGCTGAGAAAGCACACATAGTAGAAAATATTACAGCGCATCTACACATAAATCACTGCCGTTACTTTTCAGTTGATTTATTTGACACAAAGGTGACTTTAATTAGATAGAAATTTAGTTGAATTTTTAAAATATTTTGCTTTTAATAAGTAGAGCAAAAGTTGACCAAAATACAGCTAACAATTATTTTCATTAACAAATGATGTTATCATTTTTGGACCACATTTTCTCAGCTGAGAGAGGACATATAGCAGATAATATAAATCTACTAACAGTGTTAAGAGATGCTTTTGGAATATAAAAGGTTGGAGATTACTAGTTACCCTGTTTAAAATGTAACAAGTAATGCAACTATTTAATTACTCCATGAAAGTAATGTAAGTCATTACAATAAAACAAAAAAGCTGCAAAGATGCAAAGCAAAAGATTAAATGTTATATTCTATATAGCAGCTTTTTACTGAAAGGAAAATATTTAGATGTAACCCCTTCATAATCACCAACATTTTGATTAGTAACTGTAGTTTAATTCTACTTTTTTTCCTCAGTAGCTGTAATTTCATTACATTTTTTTGTAATTAAATTACACGTAACTTGTTACCCTCCAACCTTGTCTATTAATAAAAAAAAAAAAGATTGACTCTAAAACAATTAAATATAAGTTTAACGCATTACAGATGCTTTATTCTTAATATATTTTTACACTGTACACTGTTGCTCACTTAGCAAACACTACATTACACAGCTATGTCAATAAATGTACAACAGTATTGGAAAACAAAAATATAAATTTCCCAAGATGCTCATGTGTGGGTCGTACACAGACGAGTACAACACAGTCATTCCAGACGTTGTTGGCACAGAAAAGAAGTCCTTCACATATTAAATCTCTTGTTCTGCACAGTAAAGTTCAAAGTATGTAACGGAGGAGGGCCCGGTAACACCTCAAGACACCCCGGTATGGAGTCTGTAGGGCGGCTGAATTTTCTGTTGTGGATATTGCATAGCAAGAAACAATGATGAAAAAATCAGGAGTGGGGAAAGAGCTGTCCTTTTTGCTCCTCACATGGGAAGCAGGAGATCATCCTTTATCACGAGGAGTTGACACGGATCATCACACTGTTCAGAGAAGAGGGCAGATGTAGTGTAAGGGCTGGGATGATGGTCGGGGAGAGGGCTGACTGGAGGTATTTACACGAAGGCTGTCTTTGTGATCCACTGTGCACAGAAAGCTGGGTCAAGCATCTCTTGTCGGACTTGTGTCTGGAGCACAAGCAAAGACTTGGGTTGTTTTCCTTTATCCAGCT
Source organism: Chaetodon striatus (assembly GCA_029783705.1). NCBI lineage: Eukaryota > Metazoa > Chordata > Actinopteri > Chaetodontiformes > Chaetodontidae > Chaetodon > Chaetodon striatus. The sequence continues at coordinate 17,142,025 of JAPZEB010000001.1, forward strand.
GAATGTAACGTCCGTCACTGGATACAGGGTTGAGCCACACAGTCTTATTATCATGCAAGAAGGATCATTTTCTCTGCTGAAGGTATTCCATGGAAAAGACCTGCATACTAGTACATTTCTCCGGGAAAGGCCCAAATGTAACAGCCATTTTATTTCCATGTAGGTGAATCATATTTCACACTACAAACCCCCTGTCATACACATACTTATAAAGCATACTTCTACATCATTTGCTTTAAGCTCTGCGTAATGACATTGGAATCTGAGTTGACAACAGAGCAAGCAACTTGACTGGTTTAACAAAATAATACTGTTTTTCTCTGAAAATATATTAACAGTTTTGATCCTCCCTTTCCATTAAATATAGCCATTGTCAGCAGTTCACGATAACAATGAAAATATTTAGCTTTCAATAAAACATTATAGCACAAGTAGGTCATCGTCGATAATGTGAAAATTATGGTTCATAATAGAAAACATATTTTTAACATCTAATGGCAACATCATCGAGGATAAAAATAACAACATATCTTGAAAGGCTCATTGCACTTCATATATGGCAATTGTAACAGTAGCTTTAATATAAGCCAGAAAATGTCCTTTGTTCAAGTCGGTTCCTGCATATAAAAGGTTCAGTTATTCTTTTTAGTGGTCCCCAGTGATCGTCCTGGTCGGGTGCAACTGGTGGGAAGTTGGTTTGGTTTCAGATACCAACGCCTTTGACGAGCGAAGCCTCCAGGGTGATGTTGAACTCCTGCAGAGTCTGTAGCACTCTGATCAGAGAGTTTACCAACGAGCGGTCCTTCATCAGTGCGGTGTCTTCGTACATCTGAGCAGTGATTGGACAGTCTGCGAGCAGAGCGATCCAGTGATGCAGCAAATGGTCCCTGAGAGAGGAGGACACATGGAGTTACTACAACACCAGGGTCCATCAGCAGATGATGCATGTCACAATTTTCCAATGAGAATAATTTAAAACCCAACAACAAACCACATTAAACTCTAAGTACAAATCTCTTCCTCAACAATGGCTTGTTGAACATTTCTAACACTGAAAGTAACTATTATTTTCATTCATTCATTCATTCATTCATTTTTCGTAACCACTTATCCTGTTGGGGGTCACGGGGGGACTGGAGCCCATCCCATCTGACACTGGGCTAGAGGCAGGGTACACCTTGGACTATTGCAGACTATCACAGGGCTGACACATAGAGACAGATAACCATTCACACTACAGCCCATTTAGAGTCATCAATTAACCTGCATGTCTTTGGACTGTGGGAGGAAGCCGGAGTACCCAGCGATGACACGGGGAGAACATGCAATCACAGCACAGAAGGGCCCCCCCCACCCTGGATTTGAACCAGGTACCCTCTTACTGTGAGGCAACAGTCCTAACCACTGCACCACCATGGCGTGCAAAGTCATTACTGATTAATTTGTAATTACTTCAATGAATTGATTAATTGTTTGGTCTATAAAATGTTGTCACAATGTCTCCGAGCACAAGGCGATGTCTTACTTAAAAAACAGTGATATGGAACAGAGAGAAGCAGCCATTTTTCACATTCAAGAACAGGGAATAACTGAAAGTTTGGTATTTCTCTCTTGATAAATGACACAAACAGTAACTCCAGATTGTAGAAAACAAGTGTCGCACACTTTGGCTTCATATGCATTTATAAGATCATCAAACAAACATCTTGAAGAAGGCCCAAAGGCTGAAATGTCATCAAAATAAAAGAAATGGATACAGAGCCAGAGTGCGACACTTGTTTTCTACAATAATGTCTATTGCCAGTGATCAGCACCTCATTGTAATTCTTGGTGTGTGTTACTTTGATACGACAACTAGTAACTCATCATACAAAATGTTGGCAATAAATTTTCTAGCGATGGAATATTCGATTACTCAACTAATTGTTGCAATACCACTTTTTATTATAAATCAGTCATACATAGAAAATGATAAAATCACTGTGCACTCAATGCACAGAAACATCCACCCGTCTTCAAAGGAAACCAATTAAATATCTGATACTTTGAGAATCCTCAAAGGAGAGATCATTTTCACTTGACTTCCTGCAGGTCAGGATGAAAGGTCAGACACAGAGCAGAGCACCATTTCAGCACGAAGGGTTGGTTTGTATCCTGGAGGCTTTGGCTCCATTTATAGTTGTGGTATAGTGGTAATTTATTTCAATCCTTGTTAACAGTTTTCCGTGAGGAATTCACATAACAAAGAATAAATAACATCGAGGCGTTAAATTAAAAAGAAAAACAAAATTTAGACTGAAAAGGTGTAGGCTGATGCTTAAGCTTATTATACCATAGATAACTCATTTACTACTGTACGTGAAGTAGTTATGAGGCGCAGACAAAGACTATAGACGCAGCATAACCAACGTGTCTTTAACCATTCCAACCTGCTACCTTAAAGTCCCCCAGTCTTAAGTATGTTGAGGAGGAGAACGTCACTCTGCAGCCTAAATCAAAACAAGTTTGATCGCATCCACTCTGAAAACTAACATTAACTAACATTTAAAATGTTCACCGCATCTAAATGTGTGTCTGGAGGTCAGCGAGTGCTGTCGGCCTACCTTGCACCCAGACAGACGAGCATTTGGAACTTCCCGTCCTTGCCGATGTTTCTGGACGTGTTGTTGATGGCTCGCATGAAGCGGCAGAAGTGGCGCACTCTGGTCTGCCAGTTCTCATCTGGAGTCACCTCCCGCTGCTCCGCACTCTCAAAGTACACTTGTGACTTTTCTGTTTGAGCAAAAAAAATAATAATATTAAATAAATGAGTAACAACTCAAGCCGCCCTCGTAATGTGGATTGATAATGCTCAGTCACACAGTGCCCCATGAATGAAACCGCTGTATTGAAACAGTCAATAAAATTCAGTATATAGCAAAGCTACCTGTTTCATCACTTTATGGTAATGTAATAAATATACAAATGTAAATTAGATGGTCATCTGCAGGAGAAATAAAAACAGAAAGCACTTATAATAATTATCTGCTTATAGTGATCAGTTTGGCCCGAACAGACGTGATCACTGAGCGGTTTCCACTGTATAAACAATGTCAAGTCTTTACCCAAGAAGTCCCAGATGAAAACATTCTTAAAGAGTCGGGGTGATTTGAAACCGTGCTGGAAAACTTGCTCCAGAGCCCAGACGAGGCCGTACTCCCCGCAGAGGAGAAGAGTCAGACTGCCTCTCTGTGAAGCGCAAACACAACAGGAAAAAATTCAGGCACTTACAACTGATTATAAGACTGCTGTTTTCTTATACATGAAAAACAGATGGAGACCTTTCTAGATACTGCTCTTAACAGCTGCTTTGATCCAGTTATCACATGAAAATAACAACTTAACTTCCCAATATCTTGCAGAAAATACTGCATACGTGTTACTACAACTACAGCATATATATTCACATGGTGACCAACATACAGCAGAATAAGAAGGGCATTTCATTTGTAGACATTTTTATCCTCAGCAGGTCCCTGCATTGTTCTGTCAGCACTATAAAGAGGTGGAGTTAAGAGTGAAGGGAATTTCCCTGTAAAAAAAATAAACCTTTGTACTTTGTCTACACAATGATTGACTACTGAAACCTGTAATCAACAGATAGGTTACAATAGGTATGTCCTTTGAATTATAATTATCACCCCATGTCCCTTAATAAGTAACACTTAGCAGTGTTGGTGCTTTATATAACAGAAAAAAAAATTCTTTGCCAGGACAAATGATCGGGAATAATATAAACTTCTGAAAACCAGAAAGAATTCTCCTTTAATGTTTGAACAATGTGAGTTACACCGCACAGCCCACAGTTACTGAGGGGCTCGGGGACCACCAGAGCTGAGAGCTGCTTCTCTTCATTTGTGATGAATAATAGAACTACATGTTGGGGCCCGTCTAGACTGCCGTCTCTCACCTCCTTCTCCGGTTTGTGGAAGTGCTTCACAATCCCGTTGATGGCCTCTCCCACTCCCTCCTGGATCTGACCTGTGTTTAACTCTGGATGAGAAGAACGGAGGCAAACAAAGATGCTGTGAGACAATACCAACAGACTCAAGGAGGAAAAAAGTCTCATCCAGGTTTTTATACACTGTACCTGTCAATGTGGAGGTATTAAGAACAAAACTTTAAGTATCAGAGAACAGAAAAAACTAAAAGAAAAAAGGAAAATCTAGATGATGCATGTTTCCCTCTGCTACAATATAACAGTCTACACACCACTATTATTTGTGCCAGCCTTACACTTAATGACGTTTCACAGACAAATTTCCAATGTCAGAATAAAATCATGAGAGTTTTGCCAAAGTTGTGGATCTTGATCATTTAATGTAACATGGTCATAAAATTTAGTACGAGCTGTCTTAAGTCAGTCTCTTTCTTGTCTTGACACTGTCTACATCACTGAGCTCATTGTGCCCTGGGAAGGTGCTGTGGAGGAAGCCTATGAGCGCAGGAGCCTCAAATACGCTGAGCTGGCGGCTGATGCTGAGCAATGCGACTGGAAAGCAAAACTTTGCCTGGTTGAAGTTAGCTGCAGAGGCTTTGTACTACCAGGCTGCTTAAAGAAATGGGAATTCAAGGCCAAGCCCAACATCAGGCCATCAAAGGCCTCTCTGGTGCAGCTGAACAGGCAAGCTGGTGGCTATGGATTGAGAGGAAAGACGCCACTTTGGCCACGAAATGCAGCTAACAACAGCAGGGTACGAGGGAGTAGAAGCAGAGGAGGACGCTAGGTATTGCCAATGAGCCCTCTGGACCCTAACCCTAACCCACCTGATGACCCCAGTGAAGCTTTTACCCTCTCTTAACCCCACCCCCTCCTTCAGCATGGCTCCAACTCTAACCCACAATCGCAAGAATGTGCAACAACAATCGATCGATTAAACTTCACATTGATTAAAGTTAGGGAAGTTCATCTCCCGTTAGTTTCTTCCCTCATCAAAATGAGGGAGTAGGGGGAGGTAGAGTGTATGGCGTGGTCCAGCGGGCGAGAGTTCAGTCCGCACAGACGTCTCTCCTTTTTTATCTACTGTACCTTTGCTCTTTCCTACGTTTCTACCCATCTAACCCTTTGACTCCCACTCGGACCCCCAGACAGCACTACTACTCCCACTCATTGTCTGAAGTTTTTAGTCTTAGCTGATGCAAATACTGAAGCTCAACGATGTGAACACTGTCAACAACCAATAGCTGTGCTCTATCCAGCACCAAACAGGAAGCAGCAAACATGGTAGACAGTAAATATAGAGGGGACTACAGGGAGTTGCAAAAACATGAACAAGAGCCTGTGTCAGATTCAGTGTATCTGATCCACCAACTGGCACCCATTTTCCTGAAACATCTTAATTTTTGAATCAGTTCGCCTCTCAGTCCCACTGTCTCCTCCCACTGAAATAGCACAGGCAACTATCAAAGGCTGGAGTTGAGCCAACAAAACCCAAAATCTCAAGTTTATCTTGATGTATTATATTGATGCCACATTGATATGTGACTCCTTTTATCTTGTGTTTCTGTTATGAACACATAGGGAATTATCAATATGTCATATTTCTATAAGGGACTGTGATGTAATATTTTCCTCCCGGATGATGGAAAATAACCTCAAAAGAAATCTAGATGTAGTCTTGCAAACAGTGACCCTGCAAGATCCCCAGTCTTTGCAAACTCCTACCGTGTGTGACTAAACACTCATGTTGTGTTTAGTTGTGAAACAATGTCAGACTAAAAAGTATTTCCAAAGTGTTGTAGTGTATGTTGACATTAGGTGTTGATGCAGGTGACTCATGATTGTGCAGGTGAGTAACTTACTTGGTTTGCTGTTTGGCGAGATGGTAACAAACCTCCTCATCATCCCAGGCGACTGCTGCATCGGGGGTGTGCGGCACATCCTTTCATCATTCTCTGTGCTGGGGGTCATCAGCTCTCCCACCAGGATCCTCTCCAGACTGCCGTCATCCACACCCTTCCCGAGCCACCTGCCACACGGAAACCTGCACAACAAACACATTTTGTTTAATGTTTTTGAGACCTGCGTGGTCAAAGCAATATCAAAGAGGAGTGAGTTTCTCTAAAAACACACACTTACTTGTAAGTGTGCCCCGTGATCTCGTTGCGCACCACGACACACTCCACAAGCCACTTTGCGTAGAGCCCCGTGTTATCGTGACCCATCTGCACTGTGGTCAGCTTACCAAGGTTCTGGCACTGAGAGGAGGGAGAAGCACGGTGACATCAAACACCAATAATTAAAATCAATAACATCTTGAACTCATTTTTATAGCAGTAAGATGACTGTACAGATTCTAAACAAATGACCACTTTACCACCCTTCTTTAGAAGAGAAAACAATGGTGAATGGTCAATTTATAACTGAGACCGTCAGTCGGAAACATCTGATACGGTTTACAGACCGTTTTTTGTACTTGTGTACATTTTCTGTGCTATGAGGTGAGGAGAGGCGAAATCCCTTCCCTTCTAGTGTACCCCACGCAACGTTATTTAAAAAAAAAATTTGTACAGTAGTCAACATTGAGAAAGAAATAATTTTTTTGGATCCTGTCTGAATTGTGCCATGTGTTACACTTATGTGGTGGCACATTTGTGCAGTGGTTAGCTCTGTTGCCTCACAGCAAGGGGGTTCCTGATTCAAACCCAGGGAGGGGGAGCATCTCTGTGCAAGGTCTGCATATCCCCATGTCAGCATAGGTCTTCTCCGGGTACTCCGGTTTCCTCCCACAGTCCAAAGACATGCAGGTTAAATAGTGACTCTAAATTGTCCGTAGGTGTGAATGCGAGTGTGAATGGTTGTCTGTCTCTATGTGTCAGACCTGTGATAGTCTGGTGACCTGTCCAGGGTGTACCCTGCCTCCTGCCCAGTGTCAGCTGGGATAGGCTCCA
>JAPZEB010000001.1:17169815-17188447 GCA_029783705.1 Chaetodon striatus
CAGACCCAGCACTCTTAAATGATTTCCTTGTGTCCCCTCACACACACACACACACACACACACAGTCCCTAATGGTGTGCAATGACATGAATGCCACCTTTTCTAAAATTCTATTCTGTTTAGCAAAGGATAGTTTGGATAATTTAATCTTTACTGAGCACTTAAACACAAACAGGGATCGAGCTGTCTGGCTTTAGGGACTCCCAGAGGGTTCCTCTTTAAATCAAGCTCCCATAAAATTGAGTAATTGATTGTCAGACTCTTGCTGTGTGTTTTGTGTAAAGGATGAATCACAAAGGATAGCCAAAAAAGGCCTACATAGCCCAGCAACTCAAATGTGCTCACAGGACGAATCTCTCTCACACACTCACACACACACACACAGATACACACACATTTACATGTGCGTCCTGGTAGCAGGAGCTTCCTGTGATGGGTGAGGGGGTCCAACATTTACACAAGCTGGTACTCACACTGCATCACTTTAATGGAAACACTCAACAGGTTATGTAATCTCTTGGATAATAGTCCCACCATGCATTTCAAACATGTCTTGTCGTCTTGTAGCCAAGTGGCACTGACGCTGTGGGAAAGTTGGTCCAGCCGTATATATATATATATATATATTTCTTTTGAGCCCTGGTGAATTGCTGAATTACGTAATTAACGAAATGAAAAAAATGTTCAGCAAGGATCAGCCAGGTTATGCCTATAACAGACCATCTGAGGTTTTCTAGTCTCATGTCATGACACTGATATGTCTCTTAGCTGCAGACACATCTCCTGAGATTGCCTCTAACAGAATCGCATGACCTCACAATGTCAAAAAAACAGCTGTTACATGTCAAAAAACGTGTACAGTGTTCATGAATTGTGTCCACACCACACAGAATTTAACTGCAAGCCTGATGTCTTGTGTATTTGTTTAAAAATATGTAATGTGAGCAAGATACAGAGGTACTTGAAATCAATGCACCCTAATGGGACAGGATGCTAAAGGTCACATGAGAACATAGAGTGTAACGGTAGCAGGACGACTACTTACGCTGTGAGTAGAGCAGTATCTGCATCTCGAGGAGGGCACAGGTGAACAGCTGAAGAACGTTCTCCACCCCCAGCAGATTGATCATTTCACCGATGGAAAAGTCAAAGAGAGGCAGCTCAGATGTGCTCGGCCTCTGGCACACCACAGGCCCGTACACGCCTGAGAACTTGAGGGAACGCCCGGCGGGTGGCAGGGGCACCTCATAGAGGATGTTGTAGATGAAGCTCTCCAGTGGGAGTGGCGGGGGCTGGGGGGACGACACAGCCTGGTGAAGCTGCTGCAGCACCTTCCTGCAGGCCTGAGGGAAGGCCATGGGCGTTATCAGGCAGATGCACTTTGACACGTACAGCGTGTCGCGACTGATGTCGTATGAGTTAAAGCGCTGCAGTCGGGAGATGGCGGGCGCAGCGTGGAGCATGGGACGAGGCTGGGAGTTTTGGTGCCGCTGGTCCTCGGGTCCCGGTGGTGAGGTGGGAGTGTGCAAGATGTCATACTGCTCTGCGTTGTGCATGTGGTAAAGAGTCTGCATGGCACTGCAGATCTGCTTACTGGTCACTTCCTCGAAGAAGGTGAGGGCAAAGCCGTAGGTCCGAGAGCCGTCCTCTCTGGTGATGATAAAGGAGTGGAACTGAGGCTCCCGGGAATCGACCTGCGTCCTGAATGACAGACCCTTCGGCATACAGAGCTGGGAAAGGACGGACAGGGGAGGCAACAGAGGGTTGAAGAAAAAGAAAACATGAGGGGACATCAGACTTAATAAAAAAAAAAACCTAATAGCCAGAGCTATTTTAGAGGCTAAATTAAAAGCAAAGCTAAACAATAGGGGAATCTGTTAAATCTCTGTCTTTCTGAGAGTTAGACGAGACAATAGATACCACTCTCTGTCTGTGCACAAAGTACAGAGCTGGAGTTTACAGGGCAATTAGCCTAGCTTATCATGAGGACTACAGCTGGCCTCGCTTTGTCTAACAATCAAAATTACACCTACCAGCACCTCTTCAACTCACTGACATTATTCATCTTGTTTAACAATACTTTACACAAATCGTATTTAAAAATGACAGTTTGAGGTTTTAGAGGGAGTTATGTCATGTAGCTAGTACATGAATAGGCTGGCTCTCTACCAAGTTTAAAAACTACTTACACCACGACCACGCAACTCCCTCTGAAATCACCAGATTGTTTTATAATTAGGCCCCTTTTTTCATTGAACAAAGAAAACCACTAACACCCACGAACATCTGGCTTTTGTGTTTAATGGAAAACAAAATACCATACAATCCGTCTTTGTCCAAGCAGCACTCGAACAAACTTCCAAATTAGCCGGCACCAAGTTTGAGAGAGGGACTTTACAAGTAAGAGATATAAAAAATAAGTAACCAAAGTAATATTATCACTGGTCTCCATGCTGCTTTCTACTGTTTACTAACCTGGTCTACTGGAAATGGGAGAGTAGTCCATTGCCTTTCTTTAACAGGTTTTGCCTTGTTTAAAAAAACTGCATACACATGCTCATTTTGTGGAAATGGGGTACTACTGTCCAACTAAATTGAGCTTGAGAAGTGCTGGTAGGCATATTTTTTTTTACCTTTGGACAAGACTGTTTACTGTCTTGATGCTGTGCTAACTGCTGCCAGACTATTGCTGTGTCTCAAATCGCGTACTTCTGTACTTACACTTAATATTTTGAGTGCATAAGTGCGATCACACTGAGAAGTATGAAAAAATGCAGTGCACTATGAGTACCCGCATGGTGCCCTCAAAACAGTCAAGAAGTTGAGTTTGGAACTATGGACACTTCTCGACCCTCAACGGTCGCCATCTTGGCTACGTAGCGGAAGGGGAGGGACCACTTTTCAAACTGGAAATGGCGGCTGAGGACTGTGCGACCAGGAACGTTGCTGCATTGTACAAATGTAAGTTATACACGTGTTTTTTGCACTAAGCACCAGTATACTGTTGTCGGATATAAGCCAGCAGTATGTTTATTGGGTTAATTTAGCAGTCTGTACTGATTTGGTACCACGAACGATAGCGCAAATGCTAATGCTAGTTTGCTAACTAGTTAACAGCTGTACATTTCCGGTAAATGCACAACGGCCGTGTTTGGTTTGAGATAACAATACCCCGTCGAAATTCGCGCATGTAAGTATACTAACGGAAGTATGTGATCCGAGACACAGCATATAGCTCCATACTCCAACAGGAGAGTGGTAACTCATGGAAAAAATGTATTCCTTTGATGATTCTAAGCAGACCAATAAAATCAGTTCCTGATATTTTTCTCTAATACATGTTAGTATTGTGTAACAGTCAAACACACTAAACTGCATTAAACATTAACTTTGTCTTTGTGATTTGCATGCATTTGCTGTATCACAAATCAAAGGAAAAATATTCATATTCATTCATTCATGATTTCAACCCTATCTTCCAGCCATGCCACTATTCTTGAGAGATGAGAGAACGTTATAATTGTATTGATCGTACCATGCCAACTGCATCCTGGTCAAATGGATTCCACTCCACATTGTCTGGATAATGTGCTAGGACTTTGGATTTAAAGGTTCTCCGCAGTGGACTCTGCTCAAAATTCTCACCTGAAAGTGAAACAAAACAAAGACAGAGCGACAAAACAAAGAGGAGACAACCAGTTAGCACATGTTCCCAGGCGTACATGGAGGAGCAGAAGAGCAATCTGATCAGAAGCAGGTTTAAAGTGCCAGGCGCAACTCCGGAGGAAAGAGCAAGTCAGCATATTTGTCTTGAGAGGAGGATTGTATTGCATCATATAAAGCTGTCATCCGCATCCTGCTCTGGACAGTATGCTAAATGAAATATTAAAACAGGAAGCATGTAACACTTCAAAATATGTAATTTGCTTTGTGGATCGTAATGCTTCCTGACAGCTTTAATGGCAATACAAAGGAACACACAAAATAATCAATCATAGGAAGCACAAATTGAGTTGATTTGAACCCAGAGTAAAGCAGAAGTGATGCACACACCAAGGCAGCACTGAAAAGTCATTCAGAGTGTGGGGGGAGAGTAAACATTGACCAAGCAATGCCAGCGCAGGCAGCACTGGATTTGTGTGTGTGTGAGAGAAACAGAGGCGGTGATTGTCAAACATCAGCTCATTGTTCAGCTGCTGCTGAAGGATTGGAGGGAGGAGGGAGGAGGGTAGAAGATAAACCAGGAGGAGAAATCAGAGTGCGCAAAACAGAAAGTCCCCACACCTGTGCAGAAAATAACTGAGAAAACTCAGAATTTGAAAAAACAAAAAGAGGGCTGCTGAGTAAAAAAAAAAAAAAGATGTGATAGGTTAAAGGTTGAAGGGTTAAAGCTGAGCTCAGGTTAAGAGGGGGAGGAGTGTGTGTGGTGGGAGGGTTACCTTCATTTGCCCCCGCCAAATTTCCTCTGGCCCCATCTCTGAATTTAGTAGCCTCTATATACTGGCATAAAGCTACACAACAAATAAAACAAAAATATAATTAAAAGCCTGGTTCTGGATGGGTAGCGCATCACTACTCAGTTTGTGCAAACACATCCTGACAGCTGTGCTCTCAAAGCTCCGCTCTGAGAACAAGCTGCACACAGACACAGGACATTATCGTGTCTCTGTCAGGTGGGTATGCTAATTCAAGCCAGCTGGTAGGGTTATGATACAAGGATACAGTGTTTCTGCATGTTGTAGTTTCCTCTTCTTCTGGAGATCATGCAAATCCATACTGCTCTACTATGGATTATATTCTCAGCACAGAGCATCTACAGCCATGCTAGCAGCTCTGTGAGACTGTACTTAGGCTCAGCGGTGACTGGAGCTAAATGCTAATGTCAGCATGCTAACATGCCCACAGTGACAATGCTAACATGCTGATGTAACAGCTACAGTGTTCGCAGTTCCCACAAATTTTTCGCACACAATTTCAAAACTATGACATTTTCAAGGAGCCTATGACAAAATTTCATGGCCATTCCCAAAGTATAACGCAAACACTGCTCCTTATGAAAAAAAAAATTCACTTTAGAAGTAGTAGTAGGGCAACTTTGGTATTTATAATCTGACATTTTAATCACTCTGTCACAGCATTATTTTTCTCTTAATCAAACATTTCAGATTCAAACTTAATTTCAGCCAGGTGGCATCCATGGAGGGAGAGATGGAACATTGGGATAAAGCAAAGAAGCACACATGATGGTAACCAAAGTTCACATCGACACATATTAGTGCTATATTATGTCAACAGCTACAAAAATAGATGTTACATTACGTGGGTGGTTATACTGTAACAACTAACTTCATTACGTCCGACAGAATTCCATGACTTTTTCAAAACTTTCAAGGATTTTATCACTGGAATACTAGATTGTGAAATTTCATGGCTTTCCCTGACCATGGTAACCCTGAATGTTCAGCATGATGACCATCTTAGTTTAGCCTTAGCGTGCCTACATTTGCTAAGTGAACAAAGTAGAGCTGAGGCTGATGGGAAAGTCTTTAGTTTAAAGTCCTAACACACCAAGCCGACTGTCGGTCATTGGTCAGTCAGTATGTTTACATGCACAGTTAAGTCGAGCTACAGTTACACCTCGAGTAGGCCATTTAACTGGACTGTCCTTGTTCCAGTATACAAGCACTAGAGGGGAATCGATTTAATGACCGAAGCATGTCCGCCTTCGATATGATAGGTGGCGATATGCCCCCTTTTAGTTAGCTAGTTTTCCAGTTGAGCTATTAAGTCATAGACAATCGACAAACAAGTTAGCTATGGTTAGGTAACTGCTAAGTGGTGCCATGGTGGACAAGTTTACAGCTCTGTGCATTTCGTCCGTCCAAAAATGTATGGCTTTGGGTGTAGATTTCGCCATGTCGTTACCAGTTTCTTCTTCTGTTGCACATTTAATGGTATTCGACTTCCTGGTCAAAGCCCAGGGAGGAAACTGTGGAGCATGCACAGAGCACCTAGGCCTGTTTTGGTCCGATTGACTGAATACATGCAGGAGTAGCTCAACTCCCAATCGCATTATCTAGGTGTGTTCGTCCAACGTTGAGTAATTCGAGTTAGTATGATTTCAGTCAGACTAATATGTTTACATGTATTTTAAAAGTCTGGTTTTAGCCAGACTAACACAATAAATCGATTTTCTCTAATGTCATGTAAATGTACTGAATGTTGGGCCATCAGTGAGCATCTGTCACCCTTGTCACTCCCACAAGAAGAGAATCGAAAAGTAAATTAACAACTAAAGTCAAGAGGGAGTGAGACAAAAACAAACTTGTTAGGTAACTTGTAAGTTGTAAGGTAAGATTTTTTTTTCTTTAGCCATTGAGCTAAGGTCAATCTCCTCTGTTTGATCATGATAAGATTGCGTTGTTCTCGTGCCAACTGACAAACTAGCGTCAATCTATCTTCCTGTTTTAAATGACGAATACAGACTACCACCGTCTGCTGGCCTGGTACGGAGAGTTATTTCCTTTCGCGCAGGTGCAAAACTTGGTGCTGGTTGGGTGTCAGCTGTAGTCTTTGTAGCATGTTCATGTGCAACTTTTAGCCAAGACACAGATGAGGTGATGCGACAAAACAGACAGCCTTCGTTGCCGCTAGTTCTCTGAAGTCAGTTTGGTGTGTCTGGGCCACTACAGGTATTTCGTCATAACCAGTGTGTTTAACAGGGTAAGGAAGTTGGAAATAAATGAGAAACCAACCAGGTTTTGGTCTTTTTATGGGATTTTGGATGATAAAGAAAAATGTAGAGATATGTTAGCCTCATGCTCCATGATTCAGCAGATGGTATGTACAGCACAAGTATTTTACAGAGACATTATGTTACAGCTCAATAAATTTCTGACATTTTTCCCCTCTAATCTGATGCTGAATCTGTAGCAGATCTAACATGTGTATCCTATCACAGTCATGAGGTTGACTGTGTGAATGGCTCCTCTTGTGCTGCAGACTGACTGGCCCTGGGGCTGAGTGAGATTATCTAACATTTGAAATAAAAAACATCCTTTATGCAACCAGGCAATGCTTTTTGCAGTCTCCTCTTCATGCATGACATTTGCCAAGCACAAATGAAAAAAGTCCTGCCGGCAGAAACACATATTCATGCAGCATGTCAAAGCTAAATGACACACGCAGTCGACTCTTCTCTAGTTTCAAAGTAAAGGTGCTCTCGGGCTGATGTGGCCTATGTAGTCAGGGGTGAGGAAAATCCATTTTCATTGCACTTATGATATGACTTAATGATGACACACGCAGAGAGAGACAAGAAATGACGACTCTCTCAACTCTGTTCCCTGATGATTACATTAATTCAGTTCGTGGCATTTGTTTGATCAAGACGCTTCAGTTTAATCTTGGAAAGCATTTACTGAGAATCCTAGTTGAAGCTTAAAGAATTAAGTTGTTTAATCTGCTGGTTACTTTCATATTTAAACTGCCTACGGGGAAGAAACCAGGCCAGGAATGTAAACTTAGACTCCAGCAACCAAAGATAAGTCAGACTGTGAGATTACTAAGATTAGTGGGGATGGGAAAGAGATTATCCAGATACTTATTATTTCTTTGACATTTTTTCCCCGGTATGATGGCATCAGAATTAATGTATAATCACCATATTTAAAGGATACAATTGTTTTTTGATTTTCTTCAAGAGGATAAAAAATGCTTCAAGTGCATAGCTGAACTTCTGTTGTTCGAGAGCCAGAACATGTCAGCTCAAATCCCCAAACATAAAATGAAAACAGACGTGGAGCATGATGATGTGGGTGAAGCAGTTTGTAAACTCTGTCACGACAAAGTCAATTATTGTGGTAAAACATCTGGAAGCATCTGGGTGTGGAGCAAGTTGGAGGAGATAGGTTGCTTTACTCAACCAAGAGCCTCAGCTATTACAATTTTAAAGTGATCTGATTTTTTTTATATCGTGGCTAATGGAAATGTTAAATGTACATAAAACACACCCAAAGTCTGCCTCTACACTACCACAAAGTTTGTCAGTTGTAAAAAATAATACGGTAATTATCCCTGCGCATGCTGGAAGCTTTCAGGAAACACATACAAAGCATTCTTGTCTAACATGCAAAATAAGGACAGCATAGCACAGGGTTTCACTCAGCCTACATCCATATAAATTCACTAAATTATAAGAATAACTTAACAAAAGCTTCCTTTGTGGTGTCACTCAAGTTGACAGGACTGTTGTGGTTGTCTCTCAGAGAACACAAAAGATAATGACGCTAAGGTTTGACGCCTTTTTGGAGAGACAACAAACCTCATCATTGGCTGCATGGACAACAATTATGTGTGGTGTGTGTGGAATAATTTTACCTAGACTCAAAATAAAAACAAAATAGAAAATAAAAATAGCTTATGTCAAATACATGATTATCATATGGTACTACTCAGAACGTTTATAATATTTTTGGGAGGCATTTTCATGCCTTTGTTGGAGACTACAGACAGGAAAAGAGGGACAGAAATGCAACAACGGTCCACAGCAGGAACCAGAGCAGTCCATAATTTAATGTTAAAAAGAAAAGGGGAACTCAAAAAGGAAATTGGATATTGAAATGACTAATGGGTATTGTAAAATGAAAATTGAAACTCCAGAAATGGAAAATGTTGTAAATGATAAAATTACATCAAAAGCCTAAGAAGAAAAACTGTACATTGGCCTATTGGGGAAAAATGACTATTGGGAAATAACAGCTGAGATATTCCCCTTTTAATTTTAATTCTGGTAAAATGATCTTCCATTGTGGTGTTATACACCCTGACTCCAGGACAAATAAATTAGACACATACTTCAACATAGGATGACGACCAGCCTATCCCTGCTCCTGTGCACAGCCAGCCTCAAGAACACACAGGTGTTCCTTCTTTCAACCAACATCTTCATCTAGTAATTACTGCTAATTACAAACTAACTGCCTCACCTGGTGAAGACACACATCAAAAAGAGCACCAACAAGCTCTACAGAGTAAACACTTTCTTGATTTGTCATATTAGCTTCCTAAACAAATGGACTATGATGCCATGAGAGTGTGGACCGGTAGCAGTGGGAGTAGAGCGTCACCGAGTTCTGGCTCCTCGCCGCTTCGCCTCATCCTGTGAGCCAGGGACCACCCACAGCTCTGCACCCCTCCTGTGCTCGCACACCCTCACACCTACTGTAGCGTGGCCCACTAGGCTCAGACATAAAGGGATGTACCTCTCTGACTAGAAGCTATACCCAAGCACGACTTGACTGCCCGCAGCAGAATTCGTCTAAGACGCTGCTAACGCTCCGAAATAGCTCAGCAGCAAAAACATCAACACTTGTTCACCCAGAAGACCCTGCGCTGACAGGACATGATAGCTCACTCACAGCTTAAACTCACAGCTTGCGCTCCCAACAGAGACAATACGGGTCTTTCATTTTTTCAATAAAAGGATAAAATTTCAGAAATAGTTTCTCAGATTTTTTTTCTTTTTACTTGTTACAGTGTGGGAAAGGTTTCTAAACTGGCACTTTAAGTTACAGAGAAGCAGCACACTAGCACAGCTGCCTTTCCTCGTTCAAATTAGAGGGTAACACCACTAACATGTGAGCAGGATAGCTGCCAAAAATACCAGCTTCTGATTTCTTGGGTCGCTTTAGGGCAATAATGTGGTTAAAGGTCAAGTATGTGGGATTTAGAGGAATCTATTGGCAGATATGGTATTACAGCAGTCATGACTATGTTTTCCTGAGTTTTTCATCACCTAAAAATATGAATCATTGTGTTTTTGTTACCTTAACATGAGCCATTTTTATCTACGTACGGAGCAGGTGCTCTCCCAGGAGTTTATTGTGTCATTTCTACAGTGAAATAGACAAACCAACACTGGCTCTAGATAGGGCCATTCGCATCGACCACCATAGTTCTCCTACATGCTGTGCACACGGGGGAAGTTTCAGTCCTACAACCTCACCGCAAGATGACACTTAATCCTACACACTGGACTTCTTCATTAGCTGTCAAAGACAATGTCAATATGTCAAGGAATTCCTTTGATTCACTAAACATGGTGGAAAGCCACATATTATAGCTCAGCAAAGAGTTACTGTGCTCCTTATTCAGACATGCAGATAAGAAGAAGTCTAGGAGATGATTGTCTCGCCAATTAAACCTCCAACAAAGCACCTAGCTGGTAACATAAAGGAAGGACAAAACCAGTAAATGTATGTATTAATATCTGGATTAGTTCACAGTTCACCCAAAGTAAATTAACACCTGAACCAACCACTGTCGTGGCAGTCTCTGTTCAGTGCAGCAAAATATCCATTTAGCCTTCATCTTTCAACATCTCTGAATTAAATACCAACACTATCAACATAAACTAATTATAAGTACAGTTAAGACTATTTTGATTTGTCAAACATGAAAAAAACAGAGGTGAAACTAATAACAGAAATATGACGTTGTTACATTTAAGTGTCCCAGTAAATCATGTGTAAGCTTAGACAGCTCCAAGGCAATAAAAACTGGCTTATTCAAATGTAACTCATTATTACGGTACCTGTGATTTCCCTACTTTGACATGTCACTATGTCCACTGTGATGAAGCAAATGGGAATTATAAACACCAGCCAGGTCAATATATATATGTATAAAATCTACAGTTAGCAGAGAGATCTTATCAGTAAGACTGCTTTGATGTTACTTTACAGCCAAAAGATTCAGGTCACAAAACATCTGTCAGCAGCCACGGCATTGGACTGCAGAGGAACAGACAAGACTCTGCAGGTTTAACTACGCCGTCATAATGGGAAAGAATGTGAACCATCACCGGGTCCCCATTCTGCGTGCCCATTTCCTAATTTAAAGAAACAGTGTGTAGGATTTAATGGCATCTACAGGTGAGGACTACAGATTGCAACTAGGTGAAACTTCTCCCTGTGCTAAGCCAAACTCCCGGCTAGGATTCCTTCAGTGTTCATTGTTTAGGAGGTTTTTACAAATTATCCACAGAGGTCTGCTCCTCACCAAAACAAACTGCTTAGGTGATTGAAAATTATAAAAACACTGAATAAAGCAGTTTCATGTTATAAATCAGTGTTTCTCCTAAGCTGTTCAGCTAATCAGAGACAAGCTGCTAGCCCAGCACTGCTAATGGGTGCTCTTCTTTTTTCTCTGATAAGTTAAGATCCGGACGTTCAGGGGGTTTTTACTGGGAGCTGAATTATCCACAGAGGCCCACTCCTCTCAAAAACAAACAGACCCAGTGATTTAAACCAGTAACAACACAGAATAAAGCAGTTTCACATTAAAAAAAATCTGTGAGGGGCTGCTAACTACGGAGGCCGTCGCGAAAACATGAATGGCCCTTCCTAGAGCCAGTGTTTGGTTAGTCCACTCTGGGCTCCTGTAGAAACATTTAACATGGCGGACTCCATGGTAGAGGACCCGCTCCCTATGTAGATATAAATGGCTCATTCTAAGGTAATGAAAACTCAATGTCAGGTAATTACACACCAAAGTAAATATACTTATAATATATTCAATGTATAACCATAAATGCTTCAGAGTGGACCTTAAACAATACCCTAAGTGTTACTTAACGTAGCAACACTGGACTTTACCCAATGATGTGACAATTCTATTTGTTTATATTATGACTGCTTCTTTTTAATTATTCCAACTTTGTTTTGAAGATCTTATGTTTTGTCCATCATTTTGGCATAGCAAACAGGTCTAAACGCTACAGTACCAAAGAGTCTCAGCCAACATTGCCACTGAGAGGAAACCAGTCACCTAGAAATTTAAAGTAAAACGATTTAAACTACAAACTTTATTGTCAGTTTTCTCAGCTCTTCAATCTTCAATCTATCGTTATTTACAGGTTTAGTCCGTGCCAGTATTTACTACTAGCTAATTTATGGTCAGCCTAAGAGTTTCTAATAATTCTGCGTGTGAGGATCGAGACACACTGCACCCTCAAAGCCCTGTGATATCTACACTGAATCTTCAAAATACCCTCGATACATTTTCAAGTAGATTTTTTAAATGCTGACAGGAGACCCTTTACGGGCCTATAAATATATAACTGAGTGAAAATATGAAAGCCCACATTATGCATTTAAAACCAGCTTTCATGTCGAGCCATTCATCCTCATTTGTTTGCTGAGTAGGGCTGGGGGAAGAGAGGCTGCCTGGGAAATTCAAAAGGATATTTAGCATTTGAATAAGTGGAGCCTGTGTGCGAGTGTACTTATGTCCCTCAGCTGCCTGTGTTTCCAGTGTCGCCTGTGAGGCTGCAGGGTCATACATATGCTAATCAGGTCCTCCGTGTGCTGCCAAACACTATGCTCGAAGAAAGTTTTGGTCGTTTCTTTGTGTTTCACTGTACATGAATCACGATTGCATCACAGTAAAAATGAGAAATATACTGAGGCTCTGTTACATCACTAGAGTTTGATTTAGCTCATTTCATTCATGGCAGCAAGTGTCTATCAACAGGTTTGTCGGCAAAGTTTGAGGCATTATTTTAATTAATTCAAAATGTTTAAAACATTTTGGAGAAGAATTACTGAATAATGTTCAATCATCTGCTCAGTACAATAACTGCTAAGTGAGTAAGGATCCTCAGTGACCATTCTTGGTATCTGTTGTTTATGAAAGGGCCTCTTCACGATCTCATGACATTACTTGTTCATGATGCTTAAAACTGTCTTTGACTTGCAGCTGAAGCAAGCATTTGTTCAGAAAGAAGTCGTTAAAACTTAGTACAGTATAAACGATATGAAGGATTATATTCATGGTTTAAACTCTGTTGTTTTTTTTCTAAAATAAATTGTTTGTTTGGGCTATAAAATTACTGCCACAACACCATTTCTAATGTCTTGTTTTGGACGACCAACAATCCCATACACAAATATTTTCAATTTACTGTCATATATGATAAAGACCAGCAGCAAATCCTCAACTTTGACAATCTGGAACCAGAGTGTTTCGCATTTTTGCTGTAAAAATGACCTAAATTATTGATTATCAAAAAAGTCGCCAATTACTTTTTTGTCTATTAACTAGTGCTAGTGTTTAAGCATTTTTAAAAAAGGCTGAAAAAGCATCCTCTCTTAGTATTATCTTCAAAATCAGCACACATAGTGTTAACTTTTCATCTGTTTACAGCTTTGTTTGCTGCAGAGTTTCCCAGCATTTGCATTTCCTATGAATCTACTCACACATGAAAGATATCTGAAACATCCCCGTATGACTGAACACACACAGTATTTTAATGTCACTGTGAAAAAGGATTTGAACTTTCTGTAAAGACTGAAACCAAGATTAAAATCTCACAGAATGAGACACTTTAATGTTTCAAACAATGGGCCCCAATGAGTTGCTTTAAAATGCAAAACAACTTCTAAGTAAACCTGTAGCAGACATTTAGCTGACATTATCACATGTAACCTGTAACAATGGAATTTCCTCACCATTTCCTCTCTTCAACTTAAACTGAAAGCCCATGAGGGCAAGCCCCTGAACTACTTCGACAGTAAACAGCAGCGAGATGCAGTAAGTAGAGCAGCATCAGTGATGTTTGACCACAGAGCGCCAGTTTGCACCTCTGTGCAAGCATTCAACTGGTTAACTTCTAGTCAGAGAGACCTCAAAAAACCCTAAACACACACTCAATGGCAGAACACAATAACAGCAAAACTGTTTTTACAGCCATTGGAAAATTGGAAAGGTAATTTTAAACGTGACGATACAGCTGCTGTAATTCAGATATTTTAAAATGAAGCCAATCGAGAGGGGACAAGATCTAAATTTAAAAAGCATACTTATGTCTATATTCGTCTTTACGTGTTTAAAAAGTACATGTGGTTTTCACACAGCTGATAATTTAATCAGCTGTCTAATCAGCTGACACAAAACACAAAGTCACATTCTTCATTTTGCTGCTACTTGATGGCACTAAACCACATTTTGAAGAACAATAATCATACAACAGTGTCTACCCTGATGTAAGGTTTACATTTTTAGATGTCTTCACTCTCTTATACATCTTCAAAAAGCCTCACTTAGTGTTGTTGATATAGCCGTAGTCTGGTCACTTACATCTACTTGTGCTCTCCCAATATTTTATCTAAATTCAAAACAAAATTGTGCATATTTTTTTTTACTTTTAATATCTTGAGCATTTCAAGTAAATCTTAACTCAACTTGTAAACAGGAACTGAAATTAAAGGAAGTAAAAAAATAGGAAGTACAGAGACTTTGAAAACTAAAGGCATTTTTGGTTAAATCATTGCTTTAAAGAGGAAAGAACTTTCTTTTAACTACAACAACAACTCTGCGGGCCTCTCGCTGACTGCTGAGTCACAATAAATCACACAGAAAATGAAGGAAAAGACTCTTCTCTATGAATCACGGGGTTTTGAACAGCAGTCATACAAAAACCTTTTTTTCTGACAAGACTAAAAATCATTAAAAATGGCTGAACTAGTTGGACTGTTGTCTGAAGCCATAGAGTACAGACGCAGTAACCCGCTCAACAACAGCTTATAGGCTACACCTCAACGCAGATACTCACAGCAGGCTTATGGCTAGTTCACGTTAGCAGATTTGCATTTGGATAGTTTGTCTGACTATCATTTGAATGTAAATTCATTAATACATATATAATTGAGTTGACAACATATGATACCTTTAATGAAGTGAACCTGTTGGCTCACTTTGACATGTAAGATTTCCCCGATGATATTAGTCAGCAGTGGTGACGCTACAGAAAGCCCTGACATTATTTGGTGGAGGAAATGCTGGAGCTGCCCAATATTTACATACACTCCAAAATGTCACAAATCTCCACTGTCAAAAGTGTAAACACTATTATTTAGCAATATAGCTCCCATCTTCACTGATGTGGTGGCTCTGTCACGACTCCCAAAGGAGACAAAGACTCGAGAGTATTAATTATTACATCATTTTTTCCAAGGTGGAAGGACCTTGAGGGCAAACTATATCAGCCACATGACCTCAGACACTCCATCTGTCAGTTACAGGAAGAGATAAGATAATCAAATACATTTCATTCACAAAAGCCTTCAATAACGCTGGTTAAAGGTATGAACACTTAGGATGAAACATGAATTTTCTTTCATGTAACAAACAAGGGAAGTAACAGGATTTTTTTCTGAGCAAAGTTGTTTTTGGAGACAGACAAAATGGATGTGCATGTCTTTGTTAGGACTTGCTCTTTTGAGATGAAATATGCAGTTATGGTAACACATCCTGTCACGTGCCTTGTGACAGTTGTCATGGCTACCCGACCAGCTTCACAGAGTGACTTTGTTCATGTTTGGGATTAGCTTGTCACTTTACTGCAGCTTGGTATGTTGCATCTTGGATTCAGTGTCTTAACAATTTCTCACAAGATGGTAAAGCCATGTGTTGCCTCCAAGTGTGTCTTCCAACACGATGGGAACACGAAGCAATGAGAAAGTTTGGAGGAACTGAGTATTCCCAACTGTGCAGGCCGACTGTCAGATCTTAAATCCCTAATGTCCATGTAGCCTTTCCATCAGAAAATTCAAGTTAATTGAGTCATCACAATCCTTAAACACAGAAATTTTACCACGTGTAATATCTGAATGGTAGGGGTGACCATTATGGATTTAATCCCTCTCACAGTAGATGTAATTTTATATCAATACATAGCATGGTACGGTAAATCTTCAGAATCAGACAGTTTATTGATACAATGTTAATGTCAGTTTCAGTGTAATTAAGTATAATAAACACCTGTAAAATAAAGAATGCAATCAAATATTGCTCACTATGACTTTATAAACCCAGGGATAACTACTACAGTATTACCTGTATAACAAAATATCTGACAAGAGACAAACATATCTCATGATATATATATATATTTATATACTACCTACCCCTGCTAGCTGATGCTAATGTATTATCATTTATGAACAAATGTACATTCAAAGAGCCAGCTGACCGGGAATCTAGTATGACAGATAAACATCACTGTTGCAGTGTTGTAATTCCCCACAGTTCATGCCCAGGGATCCCCAGGCCACAGGTTCACATGCAGATACATTTGCAGATGCTCCCTCTTAGCATCATGCTCATGCAGGTAAAAATATCACAGAAAGGGTCTAAGCCCCAGAATCAAACAGGATCCAGGTGTGTCACAGCCTATTGTACTCCTATTAGACGTTTAAGCAGCTTCTATAATTGTTTGTGAAGGGAAGGGTGTGCCCTCTGAGGAGGTTACTTGAGGAGGATGGCTGCATGCACAATGTGGATCTCTGGTGGATGCTGAGGATGTCAGGGGTCGAAGGGTGGGGTGGGGGTTGCATGGTACATTTAAACCCTAGGGTATCTGTTTATCTGGCCATGTGTGCTGCTACCTTGATACCCGATCCCCTCTAAATACCCCGCTGACAGCTAGAAGCCACTGTGGCAACAGCCTCAGATGTAATAACATTATATCGACATCAATATCACAGCACCAAAGTCTGGGATAACTGCAAGAAAATGTTGCTGACATTAAATATGTATTACTGCGCAGCACCGGCATCAAATCATTTTGATGTATATATGGATATGAAATTCAGGAGGGGATTTATCGACAACCTTGGAATTAAAATTCATGCCAGAGCGTTAAAGAGACACAACAAGCCAGTAATCCTCTCGCTTGTCATCGAGCAGTACAGACAAACAGGCTGAGAGAAGATAAACTAGGCCTGACGTTATGTCCGCTGTGTATTAATCTTAACAACCTATTTTAAACGTTACACGAATAAACGAACGACGGACACGTTAAGACAGAGTAAAGGCTAAATAATATCGCTGACATGATGTGTAACACCCCTGTTTTCCTTCCTTATTCGCTACAGCATCAGCCCGACATTTACCCCGATGGCTAATGTGCTTACCGGACAGTTCGTCGGGTTCCAGCCCGCTTTCGGTGTCGAGTCCGCAGATCACAAAATAATCTGCGAACCGGCAGGAACCGGAGCTGAAGCCGGTGGTCATTTTGAGACTGGTCCGGTGGTACCTTTATCCCCCCAACAGGGAGCATATTAAAGGAACTCGGAGAAGTGATTTCTCTCTGCCATCACGGATGCTAACGTTACGTTACTGCGAAGCTGGAAAATCAGTACCGATACTAAGCTAACCTGCTCTGCTAACACCATGGCTAACACCAACGGTTATGCTACATCCGGCAGCGACCCTTCACAATAAAACGCCTTCTCCGTAAACAAGAAACATTGAAAAAAAACTGATTTGCACGAAACAAACAAAACAAAACAAAATAAATAAATAAAAAAAAATAAAATGCTGCCGTTCGCCTGTATTGCATCCCAGACTTTCATTAAATATGTGGTGTTTTATCTGTACATACATAGCTTTTTACAAAAACACAAATTAAAAATAGGAACAAATTAATACACAAACCAATAAGTATCCTAATATCAAAATCAGAAACGTTATTGATCCCCAGGTGGTTCATTACAATCGCTCTGATGTAAAGTGTGGAGAATTGTAGAAGTGGAAAATTAGACGAATAGGTAAAAATATGAAATAGAATATTCTATGATGTTAACATCAGTTTCGAAAATATTTATGAATATTAATATATTTATATATTATATATAATATATAAATATAAAAATATGTGCTTTATGCGACAAGTTAAAAGTTAGAAATATAAAAATTCGTATGTAAAGCAAAAATGTACAACACAATTGGTAGGATTAAGAATAAAAAAATATGTACAATATGTGTACCTAGTGGTAATAAAAAACATATTTGAAGATCAGCAAAGTCATGCACATTTAAAGATTAAAATGGATACTGTAAAACTCTATCTGTCAAAATAATCCTCCTGATTTATCGTTAATATGCACACTATCATCTAATTTGTAGTAGCTAAAAGAAAAAAAAAACTGCAGACCTGCAATTTCTGCTGTATTTTTTACTTTTTAAAAAAATTTTTTACAAGTGATTATATTTAAAGAAACACTCATGTACTGACTTTATTTTTCCTATTTTATTAGAGCACACATGATACGTCAAAAAGGGCTCTTAGTTAGTTTTTATATCCATGTAGGGTATTTAACCCTGTCTTACGTATTTCATCCAATATTAGCCATTGAGACCAATTATCGTTTTATTTCTATGTAAATTTTCAGTACTTCCGGTTTCGCTCTAGCTCTCTCTGGCTTTACATATTATTAGAAAACAGGAGAACGGTCTAGATGCAGTCCTGCAGACAAGTCACTTGACTTCACGTTACACCCACTTCACCACAAGTCACGACAGCTTAAATACGCGACACACCCACTTCAACACAAGATAAAAATATATTGACTAAGGAGAAAAAATAAATCAATATCTAGTGGTCCTGCTTGCAACCCTCTATCAAGTTCTCTTAATACATCCATGGTGTGATCCCATGGCAGGATAGTCTCCTGTTTGGGTTTGGTTACAATAGGTCTTACCTATAAACTGAATAAACAATGGTTGTAGCTACGCTGAAGTTATCTATTGGTTTGTGAACTGCCATTATGTAGAAAACTCCCTGTTAT
>JAPZEB010000001.1:17232045-17242076 GCA_029783705.1 Chaetodon striatus
GAACAAAGGGAAACACACAGGTATATATACACAGAAAACTAATCACAAGAACGAGACACAGCTGGAGTAGGAGGACACATGGAGATCGGTCTAACACAGAACAGGTGTGAAGGGAAGACTCAGGGAGCAGGGAAGGATTAACGAGACAGTTGTGACAGAAAACAGGTGGGAAAACACACAAAGACAGGGAGTAAAATGAGACACAACACATGAGGAGAGAATCCACAAAAAAAGGGAAAAAGCTTAAACATGAATGGATGAAAACATGAGTGGATGAAAACATGAATATGAACTCTTCAGACTTAAAAACTGACTTTGAGACAAGGTTATTAAAGTTACTAAAACTAAAATAAAAACTGAAACTAGGTGTTAAAAACATTTCAGGTAACTGAAATAAAAATAAAGTCATTAGAAAAAAACAAAATATAACTGAAACAATATTGTGTACTTATGAAATTAACTAAAATACAATTAAAATACACAGAAATGTCTTAACTTTTAGTCTTTTGTTTATTTGGCCAAATTTGTCAACACAATAGGTATAAACAGGCATTAGTGCATGTTTATTGAGACCACTGATGTCTACATACTGTGAGTCAGCTGCTTCCACAAAGTGTTGTGTTTGTAATACCTATTCTGAAGCTCTTAAATCTTGCCTGTGACAAATACTCACAATGTTATTCTAAAAAAAAAAACAACCTCAAACTAATAAAAACTAAACTAAACATTTAAACAATCAAAACTAAACTGAAACAGGGTGACCTCTAGCTCAACTGGTGCAGTGATCACACCTCCCAAAAGAATGAACTGAAACAAGCAAACCCGCTCTGAAACTAAGCAGAACTGAAAACAAAAATTAAAAATAAATCAAAATAAAAACGAACAATAAAGGCAATGCTACATTAACTCTGCTTCGAGAAGGAGGCGACCACACCCTGTTGGGTCCAGTAACCATTTGCACGACTCAAATGTTACGCAGACGAGTCCGCGTCAAGTCATGGTGCCTTCAGCAAACACTTTTGTCTCCGACATGTACAGTAGAGTGCGTTCCGAATTGCATACTTTTTATTTTTACTTTTCATCGGTACTGCAGCAGCCCTGAAAAAGTACTAATGTTGCATGCAGTACGCAAACAATTGGGACATAGTACTTACTCGTAACATTGTGACTTTGACTCTCTTGCTTTTATATCTGTTACCTTGGAGATAAAACAAACACCACTTACTGAGTTCGCCAGAGAATGAGATCGACCTGGAGAGCTCTGCCGTATTTACCTTTTACTTTGCAATGTATCTAGTTTAACTTTAAAGTTATAACTGCGTAGATTGTAGATTGTAACATTATATTTGCGACATTGAAATTACATCTGCAGTCCTCTGTCACTGTTATTTTTATAGTAGTGTCCTTTTGTTGTTTGTTCTTTTTATGATTATTTTGTTCACTTAAACTATTAATATTCAATAATTACTGTTCGACTGGTCATCAGTTACTTGAATGCGCTGTCATCTGTCATTACAACTTCTGACAGCTGTCAGTTAGCTGCCATCTGTGTGTGGCTCAGTGGATGTGACGTATTGTCCACTGTGCAAAGGATTATGGGTCAGAACAGCCACAAAAGTGTGCTGGCTCACATTCTGCAAAACCGGACAGGATGTAGGAGAACATCCTGGTGTTTTTGGCATACTGCAGTTGACATACTCTGTATTAGGACATACTCAATCTTTTCCTGACGTACTAGATAGTATGGTAGTGTGGGGACTGGAACACACTGATAGTAGTAAACAATCTTGTCTCTACCACAGGAAGTGTGGAAAAAAGAGCACAGAGGAAACATTTCGGCCCTCATAAGGGAGATTTTGGGACAATCATTTAAATGAAATGATGTCTCATAATGTCATAAAGAAACACAGTAAACAATACTTGTGAAATACTTGTATTCTTGTGGGTGCAAATGTAGAGCTATAGTTGGTTAGTCCAGGTAACTTTTTAAAATCCTAGATTGCGATTTTCGAGTCAATGTTAAATTTGAGTTTTTGTCCACTTCCTATCATTTTTACATATCCGCGTTTAAAATAACCTTCAAGCCAATTTGATTAAAAAACAACCACAACAACAACAGCACAAATGATGCAGCAGAACATCCACAGTGAAAAGGGAAGCAAAACCTGGTATGCAAACAATAGTGTATGTCAGTCGGGGACACCTGCGTCTTCCGATGTGCTGGACGTATGAGCTCAGTTGTTTCAGAGCTGCAGCGTCTCACTTCTCTTTTTACTCTGCCAGATGGCCTGTTTTTTAAAATGTCAAACCATCATATTTCTTTCCAAGGCCAATTACTGATTATGTAGAAATCCACATCACATTTTGGAATACTTAAATGCATCCTGGTGTTCGTAGGTAGAATATTGTAGTTAAGACTGAGACTACAAGGAAAGAGCAAAAAGTGCTCCGTTATTAATTGTGACTGAGAAATGCAAACTGAACCACAGATTCCTCTTTCACCAACCTAACGTTCTTTATTAAGATTTCCCTTGTAGCCTGACTCTGCTGCCAGTAAAGCAGAGAGTTAACAGCTCTTCCCTCTTTTGTGCTTCTCAGAAAGTGGAAGAGGCCACGGCTAAAGCGGCAGTGGAGGAGCACAGGAGGAAGCAGACTCAGTTAGACCTGCAGGATCGCTACAGACTGGACCTGGAGAGAGAGAAAATGGTAACAAACGTGCCTGAGTCTGCCTCCCACAGCTCTGCTCCTTTGTCCCGATCATGTGGGCTGATACATGTTGACACTGCGTTTGTGGTGACTCGTGGTCTTTAGAAAGTTCACAGAGAAAACTGGTGAACTCTGGTGAACCACGACTGTCTTGTTATTTTCTGATGAAGTCACCATCAGCCGCCTGTGGTTCCATCGTTCCCGGAAACACAAGCTAAGAGAAGTTCAAATTATATATCCCATGATGCTGAGTCATCTTTGGTCTCAGTGTCACATGCACAGACGTATTAATCACTGTCTTACTTACGGGACTTGACAGATAAATGCCTTTGTAAGATAAAAAAATGTTACCGCAGCAACAGGTCAGTGATGTAGAAGCTAAAATACAGCAAATGTCAGAATGCAGCGTCAAATGTGTAGATTTACAGTGGATTAGTAAATGTATTGCTATCAACACAACACTGTGTGTGTGTGTGTATGTGTGTGTGTTGACTCATTCAGGTGCGTCAGCAGATGGAGGAGCAGGTGGCTCAGAAGTCCAGTGAACTGGAGCAGTACCTGCAGCGCGTCCGGGAGCTGGAGGACATGTACCACCGGCTGGAGGAGGCCTTAGAGGACGAGAGGCAGGCCAAGCAGGATGAGGAGGCCATGCACAAGTTGCAGGCCAGGTCTCAGACGCGAACACACACACACACACACACACACACACACACATACTGGACAGTGTGTGGATACATACAGGAAGTGAACAGTGAAATAATGTAAAGCTGTCAGACCTGCAGTCGTTTTTAAGCTGATAAAAGACTTGACTTTTTGACACTGTTAGAGAACTAAAGCAGCCCTGTCTCCTATAAATTGTTCTTATTTAACTAATTTGAAACAAAAATATGTTCTCTGTTAACATAATGATGAAATGTTGCTAATTAACATACCTGACAAGTCACAAAAATGTTTCAAGATATAAGATTACTTTATTTGTCTTAAGGGAAATTATCTTGGACATAAAAGCTGTCACATGAAAATAATGATTTAATTTTACATCCTCCTTATGCCCTGAGTTTAAGAGATTCGCTGACAGAGAGACGAAACTTTCAGCTATTTAGGTAACGAAACCCTGTAGCGTCCAACTCGTTTTAGCTCACGGGCCACATGCAGTCCAGTTTGATCTCAAGTGGGGCGGACACTGCATAATAACCAAATAACACTGTGGCTCAGAGGCAGAGCCGGTTGTCCACCAATCGGAGGATCAGCAGTTCAGTCCCCAGCTCCTCCAGCCCACATGCCAAAGCATCCCTGGGCAAGATGCTGAACCTAACAAGATGGCTGCTCCATCAGCGTGCAAGTGCCAGTGAGTGGGTAATGAGTAGCAGGTGGCAGCCTGCATGGTAGCCTCGGCCACCAGTGTGCGAATGGGTGTATTGTACTTTGAGCGGTTGGAAGACTAGGAAAGTGTAATGCAAGTTCAGTCCATTGAAACAGCCTGTTCAACTATAGTCTGTTCAAGGCGCATTTAGAGCAGTGGACACTCCCGTCACTTTCACTGCTGTGTTGACCAGTCTGTGTATTTCTGATTTTAACTTCACTGATAAATTACCAAACCCACCGTGTGATACTGTGGGTATCAGCAAAATGTTCACTGACAAGGTATTTCATTTGTTTTCTTCCATAATAGGCAATCTACACTATCTACAAACACACGACCTTAAAAATGATCATTTCTTCACACATATAAAAACATGTGGATGATGCTCTGGCAGCACAGTGTAAAGTCATGACTGTTCGTTCAGACCAGGACCTCACTGGGTTAATCAGACGACTTAAAGCATCATTGCTGTGTTTCCATCACAGCCTGCTGGAGGAGGAGGCAGCGAAGAGGGCAGAGCTGGAGCAGATCCACCTGCAGCAGCAGAGGGCGCTGTCTCAGACCGAGGCTGAGAAGCAGGAGCTGGTGGCCGAGCAGCTGGCCAAGGAGAGAGACCTGCAGGCAGCCATGCTGCAGCTGGAGAGGCTGGAGACAGAACGGCAGGGAGCGCTGGAGCAGTATGAGGTCAGGACACACATGCAGAGTTTAAACTGGTCTGATGGAGCTGTTACATGGGAGGGGAAATTCTCCTGTGGCATCAGAGATAGTTTTTGATATATTTATGCCCTTTTCTCTGGTAATAAAACTTTTATTTTCTACTCACCAGCATGTTGGTGTTATGTTTCACTGTTGTGGCATTTTGTTGATTCTTGTTTGATTATTTTTTTTAATATAAATTATGTACAGTATATAGAACAACAGAGGAAGCTTCAAGTCATGTCAGCTGACCTACAGTTAGTTAGTTAAATTAGGGCTGTATATTGTTTGAAATTGTTCAATACCAGTGCTGAAATGACGCTGAATACTTGTTTGATACCTCACTAGAGTCGTGTTTTCCACAGAATCCAGAATTTTAACAAAAGAGGCCAAAGTTATGTTGTTAAATGTTCAAACACCAGCAGGATCAGGACGGTTCAAGAATCAGAATTAAATTTTTAGAGATTAGCTATTTGGAATTATGCTTTTTTTAATTGGATGGTGACAGTAGAGCACAGGACAGGAAGATAAAAAATAAGTTTACAACAACATGAATCTGACTCCACATTCAGTGCCAGGTTTTGATGCTTTGGATTCTCACATGAGCAGCTGCTCCCCCTGCTGGCTGAGCTGTTTCAACTGTATGAAAACATCCTTCATCCCACTTATCCACCTGTCTTCCTCTTCATCTGATACAGAAGGTGTCAAGGAAGCTTGAACGAGCAGCTAACAAGACCAAGACTTGGAAGGACAAGGTGGCCCATCATGAGGGGCTGGTGCGTCTCATCCAGCCAGGTATCGATACTGATCGTTTATTCATAGATTAAGATTCCACATTACGCACATGTATTAGACTGGCATTTACGAACTCTCAGATCCTATATAGAGCATGTTTGTCTTTCAAGTTCTGAAAGGCAGATAAAGCGTCAGATTCATAAAGGTCTCTAATAGACTTAAGTCCTTTCGTTCCCATGTAAGGAAAGCACAGTCTATTACAGAAGGGGGAAACACATGATTATTTAATAGCGACACCAGTGCTGATTGGGTTTCAAATTTAAAGTGCTGCTGGAACTGAGACCAGATTTTAGAGGTGGAGATTACCGTTGGGGTGGACGTGTGCCGAGACAAGGGTAGAGGTAGAGATGAACATATTACAGCTGGTGGTGATGTCGATTGGCAAGATTTGGCCTCCAACAGACACCAGTTAGTTAGTCAGAGGCGCCTGCATCCAAAATGCCAGCTTGTGTATATTAGCCGCCCAACAGTTATACAGAAAATTAGGTAGGGCCAGTCCCCCCTATTTAGGCAAAACACTTGATATGGCCAAAAGTATATGGACAGTGCTGTTTGTGTTTTGGGCATGGGTGTAGATTTCAGTGGGAGACACACTACAAACATGACAGTAGCAGAGCAGGGGGCTTTTATTTTGGCAACATTTAAGAGATTTACACCATAAAATGATGCAGAAAAGGCACAAATTGGTGCAAAAAAATCACCAGAATGCAGGAAATATTTTCTGAGGGCCCCCAAACCCCCTGTCTAGCATATTTACCCCTCACAGCATTGAAACAAAACTTTCGCCCTCGGTTCTGGGACCGTTTTTCTATGGTTTTGACTTCATCTTAGTTCCAACTGAGTGAAATCATGGCGTTCAAGCAAAACATGGCGTACCTTCAATTCTGTAGCAACAGTCATTTACAGCCTCGACTTTATGTCCTGGATTATTGTTGTTTCACATCTGGAGTCATACAAAGATGAAGCCAAAACAATGTTCTGCTTTCTGCATATTATTGCACGCATTAAGTTCCAACACAATATAAGGCATCATGAGTGATTCATCTCTCAGTCCATCCCATAAAAAGGCCTCCCTCTCTTCTCTTTTAACTTCAGGTCATAAAGGACCTCAGAGGATCACCAACTGGGGTCCTGCCTCATTCACTGATGTCGAGCTGGAGCTGAGGAAGAAGATGTGGCAGGAGAGTAAGAACGACGGAGCTCAGCCTCAGTGAACACTCGCCATAGTAGACGGATCGAACACTGACGAGGAAGACTGTGGGCGTTCACATTTGAGGTTGATTAGCATGAGCTTGTGTCAGCTGCAGAGAAAACTGTGTTACTGATTTGATTTGGAGTATTTTAAAAAGCACAGCTGGGATTAATTTGATTTCAGTTTCTTTTGTAACAAAGGATTCACACATTAAAAGTTTCTTTATGACGCTGGAAGGAGTAGCTTGACAAAATAATGTTAGAACAAGGTCCATTAACCAGCTTTTTGTGACGCTTCTCAGCAGATGCAGTTTGCTCAGTTGTCATGAAGATGCCCAGCAGAGTATAACGGTAGATTAATTTTCCGCTCTAGCTCGATTTATCAGCTCAAGTTGAGTGAATTGCAGATGTTACAGTCTTAACTAAGATGATGAAAACAGAAATAAAACACCATCTATTTTTTATGAAAGCAGTTGACTGTTTTCATTTCAGACGTTCAAACATTTAACAGCTTGAGGAGAAGTTGTCTCCGAATGACTCTGAATTTGTCAGAATGCAGCAAGGTGTCTTTGGGGGTTTATGAGACTTTGCTTTCATCATGGATCATCTACATTTCGATCATGACCAAGAGTGTCCACCAGGTGTCACCATACGAACAGGCTCCTCAATTAGTTATGCCCCAAAGCACTGAGAGACACAAGTCATCTGTTGTTGAAGTGCAAGAAAACACTGCACAGACGACATTTTTAGGATGTTTTAGAAGCTTCAGTGTATCTCAACTACTGGGTCATGATGTTGGCTTCAGCCATGCTGTCCAGATGTTGCACTCACGTTTCAGTTTTAAAGGATAAGTCTGGTGTTATTCAGTGTGTTGGTTCATCACCTTCCGCTGGCACTCAACCCAGAACCTGTTTGTCCCTACTGGGGACGTAAATCTTGAAAACAGCTCACATATACATAGATTTTTTTTAAGGCAGCTGGCCTCTGTTGTTCAGTAGTTTTGTTTGGGACTCTGTCCAGCCAATGACTATGGTCTGTGTCCCAGAGGACGTCATCTAGACAGACAACAACTTGTTTGTAGAGTCAGTTTATTCTGGGGTTTGATCTTTTGATTGGAGTTGTTGACTATAAGAACGATATGAAACATTGCAAGCCTTATCCAATACAAGATCCAGTGTGTAGGATTTAGTGGCATCTAGCAGTGATGCTGCAGAACTGAACTGAAACATGCCGAGCGTGCAGGAGAGCTATGGTGGCTGATGCAAAAACGTGAATGGTCCTATTTAAAGCCAGAGTTTGATTTGTCTGTTCTGGACTACTGTAGAAAAACATGGCAGACTCTGTGGAAAGGAAACACTCATGGATGTGTAAAGAGAACTGGACACAGTGTTTGAGGCATGGCCTCATTTATTCCAAGCGGCTAACAAGTGGCTAACATCCGGTTTAACCCTCTGCTTATGTGAATAGGAAAAATATTATTTAATTGTGCAGCTCTCTTACACTTCCAAAATGTGATCCGACCAAATGGATCCAATCGCGAGGGTTGTGATGCTCAAAATAATGTATCCACTGATTTACAGACATCTTTTTCACAGTGTAAATTTACGGGAAAACTCCTCTTGTGCCTAATGGCATCCCATGACATACCATGAAGTTGTAGATCCATGTTTAGCCACTTAGTAAAATTGGCGTCGAAACTCTCCATATGGTAGATCTACGACTCATTACAAGACAAAGACACACAATGTTTTTTTATTTTCAGGTGATTATAAACTAATCAAAACAGTGTTACCTCTCTAAGTGACAGCTGGCTTACATTCATTTTAGCTTGGCTCGTTATAAACTGGTAACTAGCTTCTTGCGGTCAGGACCACTCTGCAGAAGGAAGTATGGTGAGGCGTTCAGGTGTCGTTCACCAACAATGGCTTCATTGCAGTCTTCACAAAACAATAAACATGGCCGTCACATGAGGTATCACTGCAGCCCTGAGCTTATCTGGACAATTAATTCTGCTGCTATCATCACTCTTTGCCTCCTGCTGTTCACCATGACACCAAGAGAGAGCTGCTACCCTCCATACACACACTGAAGTACACGTCACACCCTCACAGGTTCCTCACAAGGCCACTGCCCTTAAAGAGGAACAATAGTTGTGAATATTATCTTCCATTTCTGCCAATAAATGCCCCTAAATCCTACACACTGGTACTTAACATCAGAAAAGTTGATATAAATCTAAAAGGACTGCAGTTACCTGTAGGGGTGCACTGATCTGATTTTCCAGATGGTGTCAGCCATGACCTGACTGATCCACATTAACACAGTCTCTTTGTCAGTGTCTTTACAAAACTGAGTGTTTCCACTATCAGTTACTTTCATTCAGTCACAGTGGGCTGCCAACTCAGCTTCAGTGCCACAGCCCTCCCTGATCTCATGTTACTTTACATAAAAATATCCCAACAACATCCACACAGTGAGATATACAGTCTCAACACGTGAGGTAAAGAGTATCACACTGGTGCCTGGTATTGGCAGATGCTCAGAGCTGAGGTATCAGAGTCCGTATCAGGTGAGAGAAGTTGGAGCCCTTACATCCCTAGTTACCTGTGTGTGTGTGTGGCAAGTCTGTTATTCAACATGACTTCACTGTTCCCGTTATCACAAAACAAGATGAGTCACACTCGATGCACGTGACTGACAGCAGCCAGGGCTCCGTTTTGCTGCGTGGGTGTCAAAACAAATCAGTTTGTGCAACAAAAGACCACTGTTCTCACAGGTACGCCTCACCTTTGTCTCCCCCACCTTCGGTGAAAAAAAGAGGAGGACATTACAGGAACATTGTAACTGGGTCAGCTGTGGGTGCATGCTTGTCTCGTGTCTGCGAGCCAGCCCGCACAATGAGCACTCTCAATCTTAACTTGTTGGAAGGAAAGAGGCGGTTCATGTTGAGTTCAGAGTTGTCAGAGCAGGAGATGAGATAAGAAGCTGTATTCATACTCTGATCTAACAGTCAGCACCGTGCAGATCTCTTTATACTGGTGGGTCACTGATAACATCAGATATAGAGACAGACTGCATGAATCTCTGAGCTCATACTGTAACCTGCAGTGTTTTTACCACCATACTCCACATAGCTTCTCCTTATGTGGAGATCTTCATTGGTACAGTTGACAGGTCTTTAACATTTAACACATTAAAGGTCTAGTGTTTATGATTTAGTGGCATCTGGTGGTGAGGTTGCAGCACTGAAACTGTGGATGCAAATGTGCATGGCCCTACC
>JAPZEB010000001.1:17274513-17285242 GCA_029783705.1 Chaetodon striatus
GCCAGTTAGCTTTAGGTGTTATTCCTGAGGTCAGTTAGCTGAGGTAATATGTTTTAAAAGTACAGAAGGATACAACAGCTTGGCCTGTACAACAGAAACTCCATGCTGCTGTGAATGCGTACTTGTTGAAGAGGGGTTCTGCGACTTGAACAATCCCACCACACTCTTGCCGTGGAAGCCTCCTGAGCGGAGCAGCACTGCTTTAGTGCGAGGATGTTTCCAACACACCACAGGCAGACGGTTGTGTCTGTAGCAGCGGGCCACTTTGTGTAAACTGCTGTCCTGTACGGCCTGAGGAACCACCAACAGCCCCGGGTAACTGACGGAGAGAGACGGACAGAAATCTCATTCATACAAGTATTATGAAAAAGACTGTCTGCTTCTAATAAACCACTGCAAAGCAAGTTTTGAATTCACAGAGTTGAACGTTCTCTCAATGAATTTACAGCCAAGATCTAAGTGGGATTATGACGTCATTCGTCCCAGGATTTGTGTTTTTGGGTAATGGGCTAAATTTAAATCTAGCTGTCTCAATGAATTAAAAGTGAAACATCTGTCTGCTAGGTAAAGGAGAACTCCACTCTGGCCTATTAAAATATTGAGGCTTACTGTACAAAGCTTGAGGAGGGGCTACAAATCCTCAAAATAAGCTCAACACCACTGTGCTGACATCAGTGGGGCTCTACCCAAATATTACACTATTCAGATATTTATTTGTTGGATTGGTATATGTTTTTTTGGGATTCAGGTATTGTTTTTTTGTTGAGGAATGGCAATAAAAAAATTGTAGATAAATATGAATCTCATGAATATAAATCTAAAAATCTTAAATTTGTTGGAGCTAGGACGCTGTTTCTACGCTCCTGTTGTCAGATTCAGAGCTTATTATCATGAACATTTCAATGATTTATCCATGATAAAAAGAATTGTCACAAGCTGTTACATTGTCACAAAAAAGCACATAGATAGGACCTCACGAGTAACGATGTTTGGCCCAGATTATCTGGTAATGTGAGAGGTTTACAGATCCAGCCTTAAACCTCCTGAACTGCTCGCAGACCCATCGGAGCCACCCTGAAAATTTCAAACATGTTTGATATTTGGGATTTAAAGTCTGGATGTTAACAGCTATGATAACATCAGTATGGAGCAGCTGACAGTGCTGCCAAGCAATGGAAAACATTCTAGCCCTTGAGGCTAACGTTAGCTAGCATCCTTCTGTTGACAGCTTTTAAAACCGACAGTTAAAATCTCACCTCCAGCTCTCACTGAGGAACAGACAGCTCTTGCTGACCTCGTCTCCCCATTTTTTCATCCAGACTCGTTTAGCCTTCTGCTTTTGTTTATCTCAGTGTAAAGCATCGTTAACTGACAGCAACATGTTGCACCACGATTCTGTTTTGTTTACATCTGCTTCCCCATGAAATCACGTGAGGTGGTGCATTCAGGCTTCCTCTAGCAAAATAATCTTAATAATATCCTGTAGTGTGTGATGTGCTGTCATTTTCAAATCCTGTGGTGTGTATGTTTGAGATTAGAGAGAACATCTGTGAAGTTTCCTCCATATGTCTGTGATGCAACCCAATTTCAAAACTGTACAGTATTAAAACTAAAACAGTAGTCTGAGCCCTGCTTCACAGAATACTTTAAAAATGACTGCCTTTAATTGAACCTTAAGATGTGTTTCAGCGCCATGACATCCATCTCAGCATGTTCAGCGAGTCATATTTCGCCCTTCAACCCACCCCCCCCAAAAGGTACTTAAGACAGCCCTGGACATCATCAAACAGATCAGCAGGTTTCTGGACTGTTCTTTGAGGCACGTTAAGCGGGTATCCAGCCTGTGAGGTACATACCTGCGGCAGAGGGAGTAGAGTCTGTTCACGGCTGTGATCCTGAACTGCTCGCCTGACTTAGAGCGAGACGAGCTGGCGGTGATGGTGCCCAGGCCAAGACGCTGGTAGTCGCGGAAACAGGACTGCTCCACCAGCTGCTCCATGGTGGACTTCTCTGATGCTCGCAGAGTGCTGCTGGGCGGCGGCTCACCGTCGTCTGATACTAAAACACACACATGCAAAGGTGAATTACGGTCTTTTGTTTCTCCTCTCCCTACACACCATCACATGCACGTGTGTGTGTTTCCTCTCACTTGAAATGTCATCATCTTCATGCCAGGTCATCCTGCTGCCTCTGTCGTTCTTCTTCAGCGTGGACTGGCTGCCACGGCCCATGGTGATCTTCCCAGCCCGCTTTGCTCCCTTGACGATAGTTTTGGACAGTGTTCTGTGAGGAGGGCAGGGCAGACAGCAACATCATTTACAGTGTACAGTTTCAGCATCAAAACAGGAGGTTTACTTCCAATATTTCCAGAGGAGAAACACACTGCTGGAGGTATGCAGTTATTTACACTAATGTTTCAGATCACACCTGGAAGTGATTCCCTTCAGTGATGTTTGGCGAATTTGTTTACAATAATGAGTTAGTCCAGAGCCTGAGTCTGTGACGCTGCTCCACAAACCTGAAGCCGGTGTTCCTCTCCTTTTGTTTTGGAAGGATTAGCTGAGGTGTTGTTTGTCCTGCTGCGAAAGCAAAGGAGCTGAAGATGGACTGCGGGTAGCGGATCCTCTGGAGGTGCTTCCTGAAGATCTCCACCATCTCTGAGCTCACCTCCTCATCAAACGCCACCTTTATCAGCTGCAAGAGATATTAGTCAAACTGTGTCAACACGTGTTGAAGCCACCTTTAGATGTAGGGATGGGTCAGTTTTCCTCTCTGTTTTGCTGCCAAACATTTGCTAAAGCGTGCAGATCTGCAGCTTCCACATCTAAACACAGCATTGGCTAACCAGCCCACGTATGGTTTCCACAACAAACACCCACACACACACACATTTAATTTCAACTCTAAAGAGATGTCCACATGGGCCAAGTGACCCACAATCCAAGAACACGGCCACTTTCATTATCCATGTTAGTAAAAGATAGGAATGAACCATAAAAACTTTTACAGCAGAACATCTAGAGAGTAAAAACACATGCTTGGCTGAAAATTGCTTTGATTCTTAGAATTAAGCTCATGCTACAAAACACAAGCCAGCGGGGTCTCTGAAAAATGTGCCACCCTGACTGTTCATTGTCACTTTATTAAAGCGTTACTGCTTGTATAGAAGTTTGTGCAGTGTGTGTATCCTCTCGCAGCCCACTGAGTTTAGGAAAAGCAGTAAGTGAATATAATTACCTACATTTAGTATCTGAGAAACTAAACCACAGATGATGCTACATCTTCACTTCTATGAGTTTTTTTGTCAGTCTAAATTCTCATTCACACATCACATTAATCACATTAACTAAAACACACTGCACTGCATTCACCCAGATCAAGACAAGAGTGTTGTGTTTTTCAGCGTTTACCTGAAATGATGCAGAGCGGAGCTGCAGGCCTTCCTGCATGTTCTGCTGCAGCTGGTTTTGGATGCTGATCTTTTTCTCTTTGGTCAGCGTGGACACTGGGAAAGCTCTGATTACTGCCTGCTCCCCAACTGGACACACACAGGGACAAAGATCAGCAAGATCATGCTACTGAGGACATTAAGACACAACACACTGGACCACCTGCTGATAACTTATTTTTATATAGTTATTAATCTTTAAATTTCTTTTTTTACTGTTTTTGTGGTATTTGTTGGATAGCTGACAGGAAACAAGGGAAGAGTGAGACAGGGAATGACAGGCAACAGAGGTCCCCTGCCAGACGTGGACCAGGGACGCCACCAGGGCGCCACCCCACCGACTGTTAATAGTTTAGCACAGTGGTTCTCAAACCTGTAACACCGCGCACCACCTCAGAAAATATTAGGCCCTCTTAAAACATTCATTTTACCTCCACTTATTATCTCGCCATTAGAGTTTAGCTCATAACTAATAGATAGACCTATGCGGGCGCTACGTCCATGAATGTGACTACATAGCAGGCTGATATCAAAAATGTTACAAGACAGGAAAAACGTATCGTAAATGACATGTAAGGGATCCCATGGTATAAAAATTTTCATTCAGAATGTTGTATTATAAATATTTAAATGTATTTCATTTTTAAAAAACATTTCGGAGAGTCCTCTGCATACCACTAGAGGGAGCTTATATACCACTAGTGGTTTAGAAAGGTCATTACAGTGATGACAAGTGAGGTTTACCAGGATAACGAATGGTTTCAACACATGGGACCAAATTATTAGTTGGTGTTGCAGTGGTCAAGTATTTACCGAGGGGATCATGGGGGGTGCCTTTGAAAATGATACGGTATGTGGTGAGAAAAAGGGCTCCCTCTGCTGGCAGGATGTGAGGGCCCCCCAGAAGGCCCCCAGTGGCCTCCTCCCTGCCGTCAGGGTCCAGAAGCACCCGCAAACCCTCTGACACCAACTCCTCTCCAGGAAGCAGCGCTGGACGCAGAATCTTAGGCTGATGGGAAAACAGAACAGCACATTAAGGGCCAGATGCGTACACACAAGCTGTACCTGCCTAGAAGCACGTCTGAGATTAAATTTGAGTATTTTTCTTTGACTGCAAAACGTTTTAAATGAGGGACTCAGCAAAAGCATTTGCGTCAGAGAATGATATTCTAAAAAGCCAGGAAATCAATTTATCATTATAATGTCAAATCACAGCACCACATGACTGCGTTGGACGTATTTAGCTTCCCATGCACGTCATCATCAAAAACACACACACACACACACACAAACACAAACTAAGCGTTAGATAATAATCTAAAAAACTAATTTGCCAAGAAAAACAAATTCATACCCTCTGTAGAGACCAATTTTTAACCCTCCAAGCTAAACTCATGATCTGTTTTTTGAGTAAAAACTGTTCTGTTTATCTAATTTATTGTACTGAGGACTCACTGGAGGTTGACTAATTTTGGATATTTTAAAAGGTCAATATAATAACGAGTACGAAAAGGCTGATAGCTGCTTAATCGGCTGATAGAGTGGAGTAACTTTAAAATAATTGAAAAAACAACAACCTCAAAATACTTTCTCCACGATTGCTAAAACCTAACAAAACACAAATATGTCAAAACCTTGTACATAGCTAGATTGTCTATGAACTGCTATAGGGGTTTTTATTTGATTCCATCACTCAGTCATTTGGTCACGGAGTTTCGTCTTCACAGAGCTGGCCCTGCTGTTGCGGTCGAGCCCAAAAAAAAAAAAATCATGATAACACATGTTAAAATGAGGAACAATACACTGAGGCAGTCATACACATGAAGAGATCTGCTTTCTCTGGAGCTGTAACCACTGATCAGCTCCTTTTTGCTCCATTGAGCACAACCGTCACCTCCTCAGCTGTCAGCAACGCACCTTCCCGCATGACTGGAGGAGGCTGCACAGCCATCGGCCACTATTGTAGCCAAGTTCAGTTTATAATGTTTAAAATTTCCTATCAGTGCCGATTAGCTGGCCACACCCATAAATCGCCTGACGTCTAGTATTCTTTGATTTTCACCACGAAAACTCGCTGATGTTTCTTAATTCCTATCAGTTTTTTTCCAGTGGTGTTGAGGTTACAGTGCAACTTTGTGCCTCACACACACACATGTGCAAAAGGAACAACAACAAAACAATGGCCGAAAACTGTAATGCATTAAAAGTACTTGGTTTGAATATTTTAAAATGAAAAACACGTGTAACTAACAGACTAAGATGACTAGCAGCCCTTTGTTTTACATTACTGTCAGCAATCATAATGAACAGGTTGTGTTTCAGACAGGAAGTATTGGTTTTGGAACTTTTATATTGTGTGTGGGTTCGAAGTCGGTTTCTGTTTTCGAAGAAGTTAACAGCACTTCTTCAGAAAAAAGGAAATGGGAAATGATGAAGA
Source organism: Chaetodon striatus (assembly GCA_029783705.1). NCBI lineage: Eukaryota > Metazoa > Chordata > Actinopteri > Chaetodontiformes > Chaetodontidae > Chaetodon > Chaetodon striatus. The sequence continues at coordinate 17,280,399 of JAPZEB010000001.1, forward strand.
ATTAGGAAACAGGAAACACAGCGTGACACACGTGCCTTATATGATATGAAATACCCGGGTGTTAACCACATTCCGGTGTTTTCCTCTCAGAAATAAAATATTAACCAAATGTCATATGAGCAACTTTTTCTACTGTATGAACTGTAACTAACAACATTCAAGTGTTGCTGCAGCTCCTTCTGGCCTCCAAAGCCAGAGGAGAAACACTCAGTTGTTCCACTGTCACAAATACGAACGAGAAGGGACATTAGATCATTCACAGCATTTCCCATTAAGGCCACAGCCAAACTGGGGGAGTTGAGGTCTGGCCAGGAGATAATAAGAGCTTCTTGAATCCGTCTTTGAATGGACAGCGAGACCAAGACGAGAGTCCCTCTGCACCTCATTACTGCTGCGAGCTCAACGTCGTATTAGAGCTTCACCTTGAATGCATTCATTGTTTTTCTTCTTTGTGTTATTGCTACCATTACTACTACTATTCCGACCTGTCATGGATCCAGAGTCAGTGCTGTTTACACACTTTTTAGTATTTTTTGGCATGCTGCTTGCAGCCAGCGGGCCAGGATGGAAGCTTTGTCCAACACATAAACGTGTGAGAGGTTAGCCACAAAGTACAGCAGACAATCTGCCCAGACTGCTCACCACTTTCTCCAGGTTGCTCCCAAGACAGTGCTGGCGTGGTGTTTGTCTGTGTGTGTGAGTGTGTGCGAGAGGAATTAGAAAGAGCTGGCAGACATATAGCACAGCAAGGTCCAAAAGACCAAGTGGTAAAATGTGAAAGTGCGACGATGACTGGAAAACATTTGACGAGATCGGCACTATGCATTATCTGAGGCTGATGACATTTAACTTGTGACAGTTTTGGGCTTGTTGGTCTAGATCAGGGGTGTCAAACATGCGGCCTGCAGGCCACAACCGGCCCGCGAAAGGGTCCGATCTGGCCCACTGCATGACTTTATACACCTTCAGGCCCAGACACAGCAAACTGACATCAGTAGCGACTTCGGCTGGATGTTGCGTCACCTCACGTTGCCTGCGTCGCAGCCAAAAAGTTGCACTTAAACATGCCCCAAAGACTACCACCAACAACCAGCATGTGCGTTCTGCGCCTGCGTGGAAGTAAATACCTCTCCATCCCAGCAGGTGTCAGTAGTCTGTGTTCATCATTAAAAAAGGAAAACTGGAGGACCAACAGGGCAGATTCAAGATACTAATTAGCCAGTTAGCACGTTAACAACACAACCCGATATTGAAAGAACAAATTATGTGCTAGCGAACACTAACACAATTAATTATGAGCCATTTCTGATGTGGCTTTCCTCACTTTTGTTTCTCTTCTTGTGGGCTGAGCTGAATTGCCAATCTGAGAGAATTCATTCACCAAAGGGCTCAGCTGTCTCCGACGCTGATGCAACATGTTGAATTGTTTGGAAAAAAAAAGAGCCAACAAGTGCCAATGCTGCAGGAAACACCATAAAAACTAGGGCGACAGACCATCACCGACAGCCGGACATTGACGGACGGCCAGCGGTCAGCTTGGTGTGTCAGGGCCTTAATATCAATGCACTTATAAAGGCTAAGAGGTGCCAGGTTTCAGGAGCAAGTTAGACAGTGAGTAGCCTATTTCAGGAGTCCAGGTTAAAGACAAAGGATGATTTAGTCCTTCCAGTTCTTGCTCCTCGGCTTTGGAACAGCCTCCCACTGAGCATCAGATCAGCTGAAAACTTAATTTTACAGATTGGCCTTTCCTGAAAGTTGATAGCTTATTTTGTGTACGGGAGTGTATGTATTTGCAGCCATGTGTACATGTTTGCATGCTTACAGGTATATATGTGTTCAAGTGTATATGTTGGTGTATATGTAAGTATATGCTTATGTTTTATTAGTATCACTTTTTCTTTGTATTTTTGTGCTTTTAGCTCAAAAAGTGCTCTACGAATTAAGTTATTATTATTATTATCATTATTCTGATTATTATTATTATCATTATTATTATTATCATTTCAAGTAAAATGCTGCTTCAGAGGCTTTTCCACCCTGACCAGAATACAGCTCTCTGAAAAAGCAGTGCATACTTATTGTGGTCATATTTTAAAGATACTGAACACTGTGCAAAATGTTGTCAATCGGCAGCTTCAGTTCAAAATAATCTGTATCAGACTTCTATCTGAAAACAAGACTTGTAAAACCCATTTGCTAAGACACTGCCAAAACTTGTGATTTATGAATGGTTTGTAAGGCAGGGTGTAACTTAACCTGCTTACTCAATAGCTTCCACTTTAGTGTGGTGTGGTGTGGTGATGTCAGGATTACTGCACATGAGTGGACATGTGTTGAAGAATACACATGTAATGACAGTGAGTAGTAGACTGACTGAATGAGGACAAATGTAAATGTACTTCATTAAACTAAAAAAGGGACAATTTTGGAGGTTTGTTATTTATAGGTTATTATGCAATGGTTTTACTGGTCTAGCTCACTTGCGATCAATTCAGACTATGTGTGGCCCATAAACTAAAATGAGTTTGACACCCCTGGACTAACAGCTTCTTATTCACCCACTAAATTGCAAATCTCATTGCATCTTCTAATATTTGACTTGTAGGTTGTTAATGAAATGCATTTTCAGTCATCTTACCCAAATGAGTCATTAAACGTGGCCACTCAGCTGTCTCACTCCACCTCTTCAGATCACCAGGTTTCAAGCTGCATCTGAGATCCCTGCTCGTTTTATTGAGAGGAACGTCAGCCTCCGTGGGAAAGTTCATGCAATCACAGAGAGAGGAATTGAAGTGGAGCATGTCCCGATTTATCTGCCAGTCCTCACCCCGCTACTTATGAGGCGCAAAGGTAATGTGGGCAATGCCAGCTTGCGCGCCTCCTTACACAATGACAACCTATTAGCATTATGAACATTTTAAATGGTTCAATCAGCACATTAAATTTTGTCTCATTAGTTCAACAGCATGACAGTATACTACAGGTGCACACCAAAAATGTCACTGTGACATTTTTACTTTGTAAATGTCAGACTCTGTTGTATTTTGTTATCTCTTCATGAGTGAGAGTGACAGGTAAGCTTGTTAGCTGTGTTATTAAATCACTGTACTCACTGGGCAATACAATCAAGCAGCTTGTGCTTTATATATAGAGTGCTCCATCAGCAACTTCAGCGTGAAGGACTCACATGAACAGATTGGCTCTTGTTGAGCTATTTCAAATATTACCTTTGTCCTTCTTGACCTCCTACGCTTTCAAGCTGGTTAGACTCATCGTTTGGGCCTGTGGGTGTTACACAGAGATAATATACTGGTGTTTATTTCATAGATGTGGTTGGTCTGCGCTTGCTATTTCTCCTATAAAGGCTCAGTCAGTCACAGTCAGGGCTCGACGCTAAATCTCAATACCTCAAAACCTTTTTTGGTCATCAAAATGTGTCTGTACCAACTAAACGTGTTTTTCATAGATGCTAAGTTGTAGTCTTGTTTAGTAAGTTACCGATTTGGCAATAATAGACTATTTTTCATAGGTGGTGTCGTTGCTTTGCAAGTCACAAGTAGGTCTCAAGTGTCTGCACTCAGATCACAAGTCAAGTTCCAAGTGAAGACTGACAAGTCCCAAATCCTAAGCTTTAAGTTTCGAGTCCTAAACAAGTCATTATGTGCTCGTCACCAAAATTAATACCATTTCAAGAACAGGGTAATATATTACATTTGCAAAAATTATGAACGCCCTTTTGAATTTGTATTTATTAAAACAAGATTGTTTTGAATTTTTTGCGTCTCCATTTGTTTTTTGAACTTGTTATTAAGTGTTCGGTATTTTCAGATAACAGAACATTCCCTGACATAGGACCTCTTAAAAATATATATATTTTTTAAAAACAAACAAAGCAAAGCTTCAAAATAAGAGATAGAACGATATACTTAAGTTATATAATAATGAAAAAAAATTGAATTAAATTTAAGTTGCGTCTCCATTTGTAAGTTGCTGCTATTCGTTTTTGTTGACTGTACAGTTTTTGTACGCAAACAAATTTGTGTCATTTTGTACGCAAAAATGACACAAAATGGTGTCATTTTTCCAACATGCGCTTAGTAACAGAACATTAGTTTTCCAGTGGTTCTCTCCCGCACCTTGACAGGATGCTGTCGGATTGGTTTAAATAAAATGGATCTGACAACTTGCTGGAAATAAAAAGTATTGATTTTAGTTGATTCAGGAAATTGTGGGACATTAATTGATTCATGGCACAGTTTTTAAATAACATCCTTAAAGTATCAAGTATTTTTAAGTCAAGAGGCTGGAGTCCTGGTTAAAGTCACGAGTCATTGGTGTTGAAGTTCAAGTCAAAGTGCAAGTCTTTTTTGATTTTGTCACGTCAGGTCTCAATTCATCTTATTTGTGACTTGAGTCTGAGTCACATGAATTAGACTGCAGACCACATCTCTGCTGTTTCCTGTCGGCAGTGTTGTTGCACAGCTGCTTGTGTTCAGACAACACTGGAAAGATTATCTTTAAGATCTACCACCTGCTACTCAGCTTTAACACGCTCACACACTGATGGACCAGCCATCAGGAGCAATTTGGGGTTCAGTATCTTGCTCAAGGATACTTTGACATGCAGACTGGAGGAGCCGGGGATAGCACCGGGGATAATCTTCCGATTAGTGGACGACCTGCTCTACCTCTGAGCCACAGCCGTACAAGTGTGTACACAGGGTGTGCATACCTTCACTCTGGCCATTCAAGTTAAGATATAAGTCCACAGATCAGCTATAACCTATACTCTATTGTAACACATATGGTAAATTGCTCTTTTATGTCCTCTCTAGGTGTGTGCA
>JAPZEB010000001.1:17289882-17305374 GCA_029783705.1 Chaetodon striatus
GATATGACATTGAGTAATGGCCAGAAAAGTGTTTTTGTAGAACATTATGATGTCACAGTGAAGTTGACCTTTGACATTTTCAATAGAAAATGTCATCACTTGTGCATGAATTTTCGAGGTATGGCCAGAAACATGTTTTGTGAGGTCACACCGACCTTTGCACACCAAAATCTTATCAGGTTATTGTTGAGTCCGAATGGATGTTTGTGCCAAATTCTCTCAAGGTGTTCTTGAGATACTGTGCTCAGGAGAATGGGATGGACTGACAGATGGACAACCCAAAAATATTTTATTAATGACCTCCCACTCCAGAAGACAAATTAACCCTTTTGTCTAACCAATCCCTCTCCTTCCTATCCTGTCTAAAGTCTTAATACCCACAAAATCTGTCATCTATCTCCATGCCATCTGTTTCATCCATATGGACACAAGTGGATGAGATAAGGCTAAGTATCTACGAACTATTATTAATAATACTCTGTAAATATACTAAAAAATTTTTGATGACAAAAAAGACCTCCCACCCTTATTTTGAATTATTGTGCACAAGTATATGCAGATGATACCATTATATATTCATCAAAAGCCTCTCAAGGGACCCTACAATCTGATCACAATATCCTACAAACATGGCTGTCAGCTAACAAACTACTGCCCAAAGGTGTGAGACAGAACTCCAAATCCCAATTTTTGATTCGCAATAGTGGTTGATCTCTTCAGAAAGTAGGAAAAAAATATCTAGGTGTGTGTGGATCACCTCTGAATGTACCTTTAAACCACACATTAATCATGTCATGAAAACAGTTATTTTTGGTCTTGGTGTTCTGAATCGCTGCAGACCATTATAACTTTTAATGTCAGAAATAAACTTGTTTCATAACTTGTAATGAACTACACTGACACTGTTGACCAGAATGCTGAAACTGATCTTTGTTCCCTAAATGTTAGACATAATAGACACTGCAGATTTATATTAGGTTGTTATTTTTTACACACCATTGCACAATACCAGACACACTCAGATGGCTCCCTCTTGATGTAAGACATCATTTCACTGGTTTAAATTTATTTTCAAATGTATTAACTGTAACTAACCTTACTGTGTAAAACAAGTTTTGTGCCTTATACATCAAGTTATTCACTAAGAGACTCTGATCAGATCTTTTATATCATCGCCGTGGTATCTAATGATGTTGGTAAAATATCTGTTCTCTGTCGTTGTTTGTCCTTTTTAAAAATGCTCTGATTTCTCATCTTAAAATAGAAAACAAATGTTTTCAGTTACGCCATCACTGTTCCCATCTCTATTTAGAAAGTGATCATTGTTTTTATTCTTTTCTTTTTAGTTAGTTAGTTTTTTCATTACTGTGTCATATAATACTGTGTCTTGTATTGTTCTGTTTTCCAGTTGCCTAGTGAATATTTGTGTGTGTGTGTGTGTCTAGTCCAGTGTTACCCACTGGATCCTAGCAGTCGCAGCCCTCTACTTGTGGGCAATCAGTTATTGCAGGTTTATTTCTCATTGCATCAAGAAAGAATTCGGTCCGCAGTGAATGCCCCCTCGAAAAGGAGTTTGCCAAAAAGCTGGGGAGAAGTGGAAAAACAAAACTAAAAAAGTTAGTCGTGGGATTTAAAGCGAAATCAATCATTCCATGTGAGTCGTAACTTTTTAACAGATAACAACCCAAATGGACCACCCCTCTTTCCTTCTGTGTCTGGATCTATTTGGAGGCAGCGCTGTTGTTTTTCATTAGTGCAGACTGAAGAGTAAAGCACCTGCTGCTTACAAAAACAGCTACTTAAAGGAGCGCACAGTGCTACAGCTGAAGGCATTAACGTTGGCCCATACTGTACAGTGTAACACATATAGTAAACACTGCTGAGCATAAACAATGTCACACCACATATAACATGGTCTCAACAGACACACAGTGTGCCAAAAAATGACCGGCCACAAACATTCACCAACCATCCATCCCTCTCCCTGCAGAGTCTGAAGGCCACGCGTAAGGCTCAGGCCTGTTATTTGATTAGCTTCTGATTTCTCTCCCCTGAGTCTGACACAATACAGTGGTTCCCATTATCACTTCACAGTTTGCCTTTGAAGGATGAGAACCAGAGAGGTTACTGTAATTACAGCAGACAGAACAAAAACAGCTCTATTCCCAGTGTGATGGGCCAGAAGCCAAGAGAGAGGAGAGCTGGGACGACCGGCGGTGAACAGAGAGCTCATGCCCACACATCACTTAACATGCGGGAGTTTGCTGCACTCAACCTTCCTTAGTGATGATTCAAATACATTTTGTTTTTCACATGTACAACGGAAATGATTCACAAAAATGTACGTAATAAAGGAATACAGGTAAACATTTAAAAAATTAAACATACTATTACACAACAGCTGAGGCTGGCTCCTACTGCTTTTCCAATGCTAGATTACAAAAAAATGAAACCACTTTTTCGGGAAACCTTACACCGCTGAGTTAAGCAGATTTTCATGAGTTTTCAAGGTGCTAAAAGAAAGAGCAGAGGATATCCTGCTGGCTAATAACAGAGTGCAGTCAGGTCACTTTTATTTATACTGTATGGCGCCAAATCATAACAAAAGTCATCTCAGGACACTTCTCATACACAGCAGGTTGAGACAGTGCTCTTTAATTTCCAGAAACCCAACAATTTGGACTATGAGTAAGTATTTTGGCCACAGAGGCAAAAAAGAAACAGATAAAAACATTACGGAAAAGAACGTGAAACTATTTTCCAAGAACTTTTAAGATGTAAACATGAAACTCAAAAGTAGGGGTAGGAATCATAGAGTAACTCACAATACAGTACTATCACGATATACTGCCCACAATAACAACAGTATCACGATACGGTGATACTTGATACATTGCAGGACAATCACCTACGATACATTGCAACATCTGTGTAACTAAGGAGGAAAAAATACCTCAAAAACCAGGTATTTTCTCCATGTCGCGATCAGGTGGCTATGCATGTTCGTTGTGTTGCCTGTATACTCTTGTTCAGTGAGACTGTTTTTGCATATTGCAGTCTTTATTAATTTTGTTTGTTCTGTAATGTAAAAGCCGAAAGGGGCCAAGACTTTCAACTGACAGATGACAGTGCCTCTTGTTTACCCCACTGTCCACACTGTTCTCCAATTATCCCCTGTGAGTTTGTTCTTCACTGCAACTTATTTAACTTTTGTTCACTTTACCTCCATTTATTTGATAACCACTAGGAGTCATGAAACAGTTACTCTTGCAAGTCAAATTGGCAGAGGAATCTGTTTAGAGCACCAGCATGTTTTTATCACTCAGACTTTATTTTACGATTTTCTCAACAACCTTTTAAACATAAATGTTGACAACTAGAACCCGATCATATTTAATTTTGCAATCAATACCAATACAATTGTTGAGAGCCCTGACAAGCCTAAGGGCATTTTCAAACCTGTAGTTCAGTTCCTCTGAGGCCCAGCTAGTGGTGTGACAGAGCGTAGCCTTGCACTGGATCACGTGGAAACGTCAGGATGACATTAATGGGAGTTTGTTTAGATGAACTGTTTTCTCTCCAGAAAAAGACATGATGACAGTCACTTTGCTATTATCGGAGGAATCAAACATACCGCCTTAGATTGAGCGTGGGAAATAGGCCAGAGAAAGACTAGATGAGAAGACAAATCTGCTGTGGCTAGAAATGCTTTGAAGAGAGGCTATAATGTGAGCACCCCTGGCACTGGACTGTATAGTACAAGTTCTTCACACTGACCGCAAAGAAGTTAGATTTTAAGGATGAAACTAGGCTTGGACGATATCTGTTTTTTCATACCTTCATAGCATTTCACCAGAGAATATGGCATATGATGGTATTTGTGTAAAAAAATTGTTGTATTTCTCCCAGTTACTAAAGAAAGAGAAATACAACCGTACACCTTAAGAATTCAAGTTTCTTTGAACTAAGATTAACATAAGCTTACTGTTATCCATCTTGCTTTGCAGCTCCTCCTGGGGGATCCTGAGGCGCTCCAAGCCCTACCACAGGGTCTCATACCAGTTGGACGTGCCCAGAAAACCTCTAATGGAAGGCACCCAGGAGGCCCAGGAGGCATCCTGATCAGATGCCCAAACCACATCAACTGGCCCCTTTCAATGGAAGGCAGCAGCTCTACTTCGAGCTCCCTCCAGATGTCTGAGCTCCTCACCCTATCTCTAAGGCACCCTATCTCTGGTAAATTGAGAGTTTTGCCTTCTGGCTCAGGTCCTTCCTTACCACGATGGTCCAGCACCTGCATCATGGCTGATGCTGCACCAAAGTACCTGTCCATCTCACACTCCATTTTACCCTCACTTGTGAATACCACTCCGAGATATTTGAACTCCTTCACTTTGGGCAGCAACTCTCCCAACCCAGAAGGGAAAATCCATCATTTTCCAGCACAGGACCATGGCCTTAGACTTAAAGGTACTGACTGTCACCCTGACTGCTTCACACTCGGCCACAAACCGCCAAAGTGCATGCTGTAAGTCACGGATAAGTGAAGCCAACAGAACCATGTCATCTGCAAAGAGCAGTTTTGTTAGCTCAAAGTAAAGCACATTGAAGTCAAACTCACCAAAATCATCTTGGTCACTCTAACTGCTGTTCCAACAATCACCAACTCTGGTTTGGTGAAAATGAACCCCTAATTCAGAGTTAAATGCGAAAATATGCTGGCTGGTTGTTCACTAGTCGTGTAACATTATCCCTACTACTTACAGTCGACAGCTTTCTCAGCTTAGCTGCCTGTCCCGCCAGTAGAGACTGGCCTCTAGTGGCAAGGGCTGTGTACTACAATACATCGCTCAATATAGCCTCTTTGTATCGGTTTAATAGAAAGTGGAGGATCTGTATTGTTGACGTATTGAAAATGATACCTTCTGGATTTCTGAGTACCCAAGTACACGAAGTATCATGATACTGCTCAAGCCTAGAAGGAGCTGAACAATAAGATAACAAGTGAAGCCCTTTGTGTCGTATAGTAATACCCCTCTGGCACAGGAGTGTGTTATGTGTCTTGCAGCAGATGTTGTGTGGGTGCTTGTTTGTGTAGTGGGGGGTTCTGTGTGTGATTTGCCATTGCCGTCTATACTTAGCCTGGCTGTGCTTTTTTGACTTGTCAGATATGTGCAGGTCATTATGACCAGGGTCAGCTCATCCAAATATGATAACACACAGAGCTGAAAGAGACATCCACAAGACAGATGGGCAAGGAGGAGGACAGGAAAACAGAGGAGAAAGGAGAGGAAACAGAGGAGGAAAATAGAGTAGGAAGTGGAGATGAAGGGGTAAGGAGGGAGTATAACACTATCAGACCCATCTGGCTGTGTGACTAGTGAAGAGGAGGGATGCAGGGTTGAGGGAGAAAGGGTAAAAAACAAGCAGAGAAACCACAAGAGGAGACAGAAAGGAGAAAATGCTGTGTACAGGTCAAAGGAATGAGGCTATCAGGATTTGGGATCTTGTTTTGAACTCTGGTACATGATCCCAAGGTTCATGCTATGATTGACTGCGGCCTCCAAACATCAGCTGGACAGCCACAAGGCATCTCACAAGTCAACTGTGTCTCTCAGAGACTGAGAAACGGTGTATGTTTTCACTGAAGGGAGTGTATACTTGCATGTAGACACTGAGTGAAGACTGCTGTATCTGATATGTCACCAGCCTTGGGGCAGCGACATTATTTACAAGTGTTTTGGAAGAATTCGTAGCATTCCTGAATTGTAGATACAAAAACAGTCATTATTTCTGAACAAGTCCTCTGTGGGAACGCATGCCTGACCTGTACACAATCCATCTCCTCATTTTTGCAATTCTACACGAGTCAGTGTATTGTGAGGAAAACTACTCACATCCTGAAACCATGAAAAAACTCTATTCAAACAATGTATTTACAGTCTCAGTCATGTAAAACAAACAGAGAAAAACATGTTGAAAGTCAGACTAATAAACAAAGCCATCATGGCATCCATAGGCCATAGCTGTGTAAAAACACGATGTACAAGCAACATAAATGTTCCAAAACAGAGTAAACAAAGATACGGCAAGTCGAGAGCTGGACATTTCTGAGACATACAAGGGTCACGCAGTACGTCATTTTCTGTGAGGACACGGTGGACAGAGGTTTGACAGAGCGAGCTGCCAAATCCCCCCATGAGTAAACTATGGCTGAAAGAATGCTAACAGTCAAGTGTTCTTGCTGTGGAAGCTGTCCAGAATGGTGTTTGGGTTTTGCACTTGCTGCTGTGTTCAATCTGTGTTTTCCAGAGGCACTAACTCTGGTGACACATTCAAATTGAAGAAGAAATACCATGTGGGACCGCAAAGTGCAGAATAACAACAGGCCCAGACATCAATGACACCTGTTCATCTCATGATAAACCCACCCCCTCGCTAGATAATGAATGCCAGAGGAAATGTCCTCGCAGATTACAGAATCACAGCAAAATGTAAAACCTGACCTCCAACAAAGAGCCACTGTACAAAGGTTGTGTGGCATTTAGATAAACTTTACCTACACGGGGCAAATGACACCATCCGTGCATGACCTAGGCCAGAAGATATTTTGCAAATCATATCCACCTTCCTTCTATCTGAAATATTAACAAACATCCACCAAATACTGTTCTATAAGTGGTTTAGTTTGAGCAAAACATCCAAGAAGTTGAGAGGAAACCAAAGAAATGCCAAAGTAAAACAACTAAACATAGAATGTGGGTCAATTGCATAAACTGTTCAGTGTTAACATATGGCCAGATATGAAACTAAACACTGTCTGTCTCCATCCACATGATTCTGGGAGCAGACGATTGCAGTACAGGGGGAGCTTCCCACGTTCTCAGACCTAGAGACTTTAGGGCCATGGGGACATTACCACTGTAAGCATGACCACTGTGCGAGCCTGCCAAAGTCTGGCCAAGAACACCAAACAGGGAATTGACCAATGTCTGACTCCTGGACTTGAACTGTGCCCGCATGTTTGGCATGCTGTAGCAGTAAAAAAAAAAAAGAAAATAAATACAAAAAAACAAAAACATGTATTTATTATGAATACTTGCCCCTTTAGTGAAAAATATGCACTGTTGCTTAAAATGTGTTGATGGTTTCAACATTAATATCCTGACTCAAACCAAGAATAACAAAACTATTTTATCTTCAAAAGAGTTTATACAGAGAAGTCTTGCAGGACATGTGCAGGAAATCAAAGGACAAACCTCTGCTCCCGCTTGTGAGACTAGTTCAAGATTAATGTCAACATACAGTTAAGTGGGTCAGCGCAGGAAACACAGTTTTGGGTGGGACTTGGAAAAACTAGTTTCCTAGTGGTATATACAAGAAGCTGAGTCTTCCTTAAAACAATGGAACAGTGGCACCGCACTGCAAACCACCTCTGAAGCAGAGCCGTATCAGGAGATTTTATACATATATATCTAATAAAAACAAGCCAAGCTATTTGAGATTAGCTTTAGCTGTTTAGCTGTCTCATCTTTCTTGACCACATGGCCCACTACAGACTACTGTACAGTAAGTGCTACATGCACATACAAAACAACATTTACACTCAGATAGGGGTGTAGTGATACACAGGTATTGATGATAAAGGTATGCTTGAATTTGTTCTCATTAACAGGTACTGTCATGAAGGACTGAATGACTTTAAACAGCTCATTTAGTATTATTATTTTTACAATGAAGATTTCTTTGCTTCCCTGGCACAGAAGGGATAACAAATAACAACGAAACCAAAAACACAACAAAATACCATTGGTATCTGCTACTGGCCAACTTGTTATTTTAAACATCTGTATCAGTATTGGCCTAGAATTTCACAATCCCTGAATGTCTTTTTATATCCTTCAAGTGTAATCAATCTTTTTGTATGATTTTGTACAGTTTAAGTTACACACACTCTCTCTGCCTCTCTACTTTGACTGTAATTCATTGGCCAAACTAGAATTACTGCCTCATGGTTATATACCTGTCAAGTTGTAGTTATACCTTGCATCCATGTCTGTAAAAATATGGATGTTTCACCTTCATCTTTCCTGATGTAGCACAGAGGAGCTATACAATCAGCACAGTTTAAAGGTGGGCACCCAAGTTAAGTGTCATCTCATCAATATCTGACCAAACGTCTCCCCTTCTGTTCCTGAGTTATGACGTTGAGTAAAGAAGAAGAAGTGTTTTTGCAGAACATTGTGATGTCACATTGAAGTTGACCTTTTTGATGTAAAATGCCATCACTTCATCATTTTATTCTATCACACATTTGTGGGTTTTTTTTGTCATAATTAGCATATGAATTCTTGAGATATGCCCAAAAACACGTTTTGTAAGGTCACAGTGACCTTGACCCGTTCAGTTCATTCTTGACTCAAAGTGGATGTTTATTTCAGCCAAACTTGCACGAGACGTTCTTGACATATTGTGGTCCAAAGGATGGGATGGGTGTATGGACGGACAGAAGGATGGGAGGGACAGATGTACAACCTGAAGACATATTGCCTGCAACCTCGGCTTTTGCTGGCAAGGAGGTGTAAAAAGACACGTAACTCACAATAAACAAAGTTAGAGATTAATTTGACTGATAGCATCTCTTTTATTCAAATTTGCTGCAGAGACTGTGATAATACCGTTGTTGTAAAGTCTTTTGGCCGTGATAATCTTGTAGTGATAAACTAATATCGCACTGGTCCTCGTCTATGAGAAACCAGCCTTTCCTGGATGCTTACATGCAGCACACTGAACAATATCCTACCAGTTTCTACTGAGGTAAAAAAATATTCAAAGATAAAAGTGTTCATGTTACTAATTACACGCACATTCTTTCCTAAGACTTACGTGGTCTTGTCTGGTCAGATTCAAGAGCAGGTTGATCATTTACTGTTTGTAAGACACAGCTACTGTAATGTTTTAGCAACGGTTGAGAGCCCATGTGAGCAGTCGTTATATAAGTTTGATGTTAGGATAGGGGTAGATAGATGGTGAGGGGCCTCTGAAAAATGAGATGGCCATGTATGTTGCAATGTCTTGGTACATATTGTTCTTTGCGAAATGAAACCTTACATGTTACTCAACATGTAAGGCTGCAGTTTGTGATATCTTAAATTAAAATCATGTACGACTCTAGATTCTCACGATGAAGGCAGCTGCTGGGACGTTCCATCACAAAGCTTTGTTTTTCTCATATTTTCACTGCATGATCTTTGCACCACTAAAAGAGAGATTACAGAATCATTTTGGCAGATTCCCTTCTGACCTCACTTTACTTTTCACCCTTTGGGTGAGGCAAAGCTCAAGTTTGTCACCAGTTCAAATCATCTGTAAATAACAAGGCGAAATTTGTTGCATTCTCAGAATATTCTTCCCCCTAATTACTGTCAGCGCCAGACAAGAAATCATTAATAATCTTCAAACTAAAATGGCTGAAAGTCACTCCATTGTGTTATAAATCACGACCAACAATGACTGGATATTGTTATGAAACAGAAATTGCTTTGTAGTGGTATATTCTTGTTGCATGGTTAAACAAGTGTGCACTATGCTAAGAAACACTGACATAATGGATGAATTTTCAATACTGGTGGCCTCCAAGAGAAAGAAGAAAAACAACACAAGGTTTATCTAAGAGAGTTACATCAGCCTTAGGCATGTGAACTGGATGAGTCATGTGGTGGTAGAGAGCAGGCCAGGTCCCAATCCAGCCCATCAGGGTATGGCACTGGTACCCAACAAAAAGTCAATGCGGACAGTTGTGTCTGTCCCCATAGCAACGGGCAAGCTGTGGGTACATAGTTGTGGTGAATGATGCAGCTACCCTGTGTTGATAATGTGGTCTGGAAACCAAAGGCCATCGCTCGTCCACTACACTTTGCTGTGGAGGTTTTAACATGCTGTTCTGTGCGTGTGCATGCTCGGGGATCAGGGCAGATTGATAAAGCTCCTTTCTCTGGCTATTGTCTGCCTACAGCCTCCTCTATAGATAGGGCTGAGTGTCATTTAAATATCCAGCATCCTTAAAGTGATACCAATGCCTACAGAGTACTACATTTGATACCCTTTTATCCTACTTATCTCTACTTTCATCATGTTAATGGAAGGATTCAGTTGCATAAAATGCCACCAGATGCCACAGGCGTGTAGAACAGACATGGTTTTGAATGTTTTGGTGGCATCTCGGCACGCTGAACTGCCAAGTCTTTAAAATAAACCATGCTCTACTTCACCACACCACAGACGGGATGTGTTGTAGCTGCTGCAGCAGGGGGTCAATCACACGCTGCATTAAATCGAAGAATGCTTGCGATGATTGGCTGTGAGCAAAACAATACAAATCATCATTGTTTTTCTTCACAATCTGGGTATAATATGAATCAAATGCAGGTACTGAATGACTGAAGAATAAGGTTGGGCACCATTCACATTTGAACTGATACTGGTAACAATAGTAAAGGTGCCTTTTATTCAGATTTACTTTCTCTGTAATAACAAAAATTTCATTTTCGAACAAGCAGGAGGGGCGAGGTAATAGACTAGAAGGAAATTTTGCTCCTCTGCTCTTTTCTAATCACACATAGAGCTAACCTTCTGTCTCTGTCTGTCTGTCTGCTTATGTGTGTGTACTGTATGTGTGTGTGTGTGTGTGTGTGTGTGGATGTGTGTCTGCATGTCGAGCAATGATACTAGGCTATTACTAAAATAATATAGAAAAGAAAACAGACCAGACGCCAAAACTGCGGCAGATCATCACTGCAGTGATAGTTTTGGCTTGTTGGGAAGCTGGTGGAGCAGCCACAGAGCTCCATGGCTCGCTTCCCGGCTTCAGGGAGTGTTTCAGCACTTCAGCCTCTTGTCAACACCTGGCGCTCTCACTCAGGGTGGTTTTTGGACCTAGGGTTCACTTGCTTTGGTCTGGATCAGGGACTAATTTTGCTTAAAGTTGCATAATTGCCAGGAGTTGGTTCCTGTTCTCATGGCAGCATTTACTAGTGGACCAGGTAAAATGCCTTGTGCGAGAAAGCTGCTATGGAGCAGATTTGATACTACTGGTACTGGGTTATTTCAGGTATCAAGTCCTGATACCCAAACTTACCTATAACTGAGTGTTAATTAGAGTCCACTTTAATTGTTCACTTGGCCAAGCAGCGGTTTGTATGCATAATGGTGAAAATACAAGAAACAGAAGCATTAACATGAACTCACATATATCCTTATTTCTAATTCATTTCCTTACCCTGTAAAAGGCTGTCGACAGGGGCAGCAGTGCAGCAGCCACGGTGTACTCCTCAGAGCTGGAGCAGTCCTGTGGGTCAAACAATAGGGGAGAAGTGAGAGCAGGGCAGGACACAGCAGGAGACATGTTACACAGCTCTGCAAACACCTCTTTTCACTACAGCCCCAAAACAAGGAGCACAAGTTTCCAACAGAGAGGTCACACACTCCGGGGCCAGAGAGGAAAATCGGCTGGAGAGACATTTCTATCAGTATGGTAATCCGGAGAACCACCCTTTTACTGCAACACTATTCTGAAATGGTTTACGTAATGCTAAGATATAACTAAAACCTTCACATCTTCACATGACCAATACACCTCTGTAAACATGCACTTGAGATGTGACCTTGGTAAAAAAAATCTATCTTCAGCAAACGTAACTTCCTGTTATGTAAAGACACTCCTGTCCTGCTAAATGTCAGGGCGATGCTAATAAAAAAGATCTGCCAAAACCACTGACTGTTCTGCTCCAATATTCGGACATATGCTTTCAATAGCCTTATATAATCCCTGCCCTGACACAATTGTTACAGTGCTCCAGCCTCAATTGAATGGTAATGTATGCTTTACATAACTAGGTTACCATACAAGTCTCATTAAGGAGAATCACAAGGCGTTGCATAAAATCCAGTTGTTTTGGCCACAACATGCTGTGTCCATTTATCAAAAAGCCACAACTAGCCAGAAAGAAAATTTAATTTTCTTATTTTAATTTATTTATTTATTTATAAATCAGGGAATAGTTGAAAAATATTCCCTGTTTGGCATTTGTGCCAAAGTGTCTTTGTATTTGGGACTGTTTCAGGTCAAAGCGGCGGTGCTGAGCGGTGCCTTCAAGAGAACGGTATTAAGATGAACAGAACATTAAGAGGCTTAGAGCGGGGGACTTAGGGGCCCAAACAAAACTTTTGTTGTACTGATCAGAGAGAACTATGAGAACAGGAGAATCAGAGAAAAGGACATGAGTTGGCCTCAAAAGTACTTCATTCACAGGAAATTGGTACTTAACTCTGTAAATGAGAATGGCCAGAGGAAACATTATTTAAGGACACGTACAAACAACAGCAGTGATTACGACCTGGTGCCGTACCTCATTACCTTCAAAGGGTCCTTGTAGCCAGAAAATGTGGAAACGACACAAACTTTCTTTCAACCATGTCTCTCTTTTTATGTAACATTAAAAATGCAATCACACACATACAGAAATCTTTAAGGTCCAGTGTGCAGGATTAAGTTGGGATATATTGCCAGACATGTAATATAAAAAGTATTTTCTTCTTTACTATATAATCACCTGAGGATAAAAACTGAGGTGTTTCCGGAACCTCAGTATGAGCTGTTTATGTCTAATAGGGTAGTCCTCCTCCACGGAGTCTATAATGTAACGAATGGACAAACCAAACACTGGCTCTGGGTAGGACCATTCACGATTTCATGTTGGCCACTGCAGTTAGCCCCTCTGCAACAAGCAGCATCGGAAAAACTGCTATATTTGGTGTTTTTATCGGTTTAACTCATCTGGCCTGTTTGTTTTAGAGAGGATACCTGGCTAATTTCGGATAATTTGGCTTACAGTGAAAACCTCCTGAACGTCTGAATTGTAAGTTATCAGAGGAAAAAGGTGGTGCTCGCAGCCTGTCTCTGATAAGCCAAAGAGTGTTAGAGAAACACTGATTTGGTGCATGAAACTACTTTAATCGGTGTTTTTACCTGTTTAAATGACCGGGTTCGTTGGTTTAAGAGTGGAGGTGGCCTCTGCGGATAATTCGGCTCCCTGTTAAAACTTCCTGAACGTCTGGATCTTAAGTTATTAGAGGAAACACATGAGCAGGTGCTGGGCTAGCAGCCTATCTGCAATGTGTCAAACAGCGTTGGAAAAACACTGATGTGTAACGTGAAACTGCTTAATTCAGTGTTTTTTTCTGGTTTAAATTCTCAGGTTTGTTTGTTTTGGAGAGAAAGAGACGTCTGCTGGTAAAAACCTCCTGAACCATGAACACTGTATGAATTCAAACCGGGAGAAGTTTCAGTTTCAATCTGCAGTCCTCACCGCTAGTCACCACCGAATTCCCGTAAATCTTACACACTGTTCCTTTAAGTTCATGTCTGAGTTTTTCTTAAACTATGCAACTCACTATCAGACTCTTATCAGAGTCCTAATTTTGGCAGGGGAGATAGGGAGAAGAATGCTGTGATGGGGGGCCTGTTACCGCCATTCCTCCCATAAAAAAAACCCCACACACACACAAGAATGTCGAGAGGGGAGAAAATGCAAAACACAAGTTCCACAGCGACACATGAAAGCCTGGCCCCCCGTCGACTAAGCAACATAGTTTCTGTTGTATTTTTCTTGTTGCTTGTGTTTTTCTTTGCAGTTATTTGGGCTGCGGTAAAATGTTCCCGCTTGGAGCGGCACCAAAGCATTGTTTACCAGCATCCTTAACAATGCTGCAGGTCACAGGAGTTCATGGAGCCCAGTCAAAATAGAACAACAAGTGTAAACGCACAGGCAGAAACGTGTCAATTATTGACAAAGCAGCATTATTCCAACAAAGAAAGAGTGAAGTTTAGCAATGCATGTCATCGGTTCTTTGAAACAGAAAAGGCAGCAGTCAAGCTTCAGATGAAGAAAAGCTTCGTCCAGAGGCTGCATCCACAGGACATATCTTATATAAAGTAGACATGATCGGCTTTACTTAAGCCACATGTATTATCACCTACAAACCTCTTCCTTAATCTCCTGTTAGCAGACAGAGAGGCTAAGTGACAGCTCAAAAGCTTTGGAGGTCAACTGACAAAGAAGACAGATAAGCAGTGAAATCTGCAGCCGGTCTGACATCAGACTGAATGAAAAGCGAGACATGAGAGGTTGATCTGTTTCTAGTCTGTCAGCATCAAATGGGGAACCTGACAAAAGGTAAAGGTATTATGGTATTTAAGACTCAATCATTGTCATGGAGCTGAATAGATCCACATGGTGCAGGCTGGAGGAAATATGTTAAATGCTTTATTTGGGATTTCAAGAATGGAGGGAGAGGAGGGTGTTGTGTATCCCCTGCAGGCTTCCTTTCCTCCTATTATTTACCGAAAGTCTCACTATTTTTCCCCTCATTCTTGAAGCGGCAGGAGCTATGATGGCTGTGATGACTAACACAGCGACTCTGTCCCAGACACGTATACAGCGAGCAAAAACAAGAAGCATGAGCTCGTGACAGAGACGCTGCAGGATGTGAACAAACGGGAGCTTCCTGTGTGTTCCAGAGAAGATTTCACTTTCCAGGAAAGCTGTGAGATGAACTGACGGACAGTTATGGCACATTTTTATGACACTTTCGTGACTACAAAGAAAAATGTCTCAACTCAATGGCTACTCATTTTAATTGCATGTTGAATCATTAATAGGAAGAGTGACGAGACACATAGTTGAACTCTGTGCTGTCCAGACGAGCAACAAACAGATTCCACAGCGAAAGCACTGAATGTGATTACGCAGATGTTTACCTGTTCGTACTGGTGGACGTCCGAGAAAAACAGTTATCCGAACATGGGAATGATACCCAGTTCAGATTCCCAGTGGCCATGTTACGTAATGCAGTCCATCAAGGCCACTAAGGCAGACAGAGGCCATGTTCTCACAGTGGGAGACAAATTTATGATCTAAATAATGCAAAAATGTAATGAAGCTTTCTGTTTGCTATTAAAGGAGATTTTAAAGTGATTAAAATGCAGCAGGCAACCTTTAGAAGGGACACAGGGTGCAGACTCACTTAATAGGTGCTCCAATTCATCAGTTCTGTGATAGATATATGAGGGCTGCCCTCTAATAGTTGACCAGACCTTAGTTGACCAGAGAGGTCATTAGTTGGCAAGATTTCATTGGTTGCTTAGTTGCAGAAAAACAAACAGACTGCCCCCCCCTGAAACCTTGTCAAGATAAATCAAAACCTATATGACTGGACCATGTGGGAATTTAATTTGAAAGGACAGACACAGGAAGTGGTCACGCTCAGCAGTCAGACAGGAGTCACGTAAAAACCAATCACAGCCGACACATATCTTTCTCTTCTTCTGTAAATATTCAGTCTGATAAACACGGAGAAGTTGATCATGTTAGTGCAGGGCTACCCAGAGCTTTACATCTGTCCCACAGACGATAGGCCTACACACTTATAAAC
>JAPZEB010000001.1:17337829-17351215 GCA_029783705.1 Chaetodon striatus
GAGATTAAGAGAGGAAGGGAGGAAGAGAGGGGAGGGGGGAGGATTTGGCTTGTTAAACCTTGAGGTTCTGACCAGGATGCCACCATCTTCCAGCAGATACAATAGCTCACAGGAAATCTGTTAAACCTGCTTTGTGGTGAGGTGTGTGTGTGTATATGTGTGTGTGTAGACAGAACAGGACTCAAGGACAAGTGCAGATAACTGTGATCCTGGCCTAAACTATTCCAGCTATGCCATTCATTGTTGTCAAAAAAGAGATAAACACCCTTGGGACTGCATAGTTGTGAAGATCACAGAAGATACAGCATCCTGTGAGTGTGTGTGCATGTGCATGTGTGAGAGAGGGACTGACTGTAGGGAGAGCAGCATGAAGAGAGCATGTGGAGGCGCGATTAATTGACTTCCCTGATATTAAATCAGTGTTTCCTTTGAGCCGTTATCTCGCCTGTAGGTCTGTAGAGAAACACTTGAGGGCTGGCGCAGATTCAAATACACTTTAGGGAGGTCAGTGTTTAGTAAACTTCACTTTATTCGGGGACCATTGCATCCAGACAGACCGCTGACATCATTTTACATACAACTTATGGCTGTTTGACTTAAAGATGAATAATCGCCACACTTTAGAGTGTTGCTGGATCCAATATGGGCTTTACAAATAAGGATGTTCCTGACGACTAATGTCCCTGATGTTAAAACGCAAGGCTAAATTTAGACTAGTCAACCAGTCTAAAATTCAGAAACCCTTAGAGAAGAGTCAAAATGAGCACAACTAAATCTATGATGTTAAACGTGTGTGGATCATGAGAGCCATTTGAAATAGTTAATTTCACTTTTAAATAACCAAATTACATTCAAATGCGGCTGCAACGTGGCACTTTGCACCTATGATCTTTGTGCATTATCTTACAAGACATGCCAACAACTCACTGAAATAAAGGCAACAAATAGCATTTATTGAACACAAGCACACATCCCTCTTCACAAGAGGGGCGATTCAATGAAATTCATTCATTCATTTATGTTAGGGGTTGAAGGGGGGCTGCAGCCTACCCCAGCTGACATTGAGCGAGAGGCAGGATACACCCTGGACAGGTCACCAGACTATCACAGGGCTGACACACAGAGACAGACAACCATTCACGCTCACATTCACACGTAAGGTCAATTTAGAGTCACCAATTAACCTAGCCTGCATGTCTTTGGACTGTGGGAGGAAGCTGGAGTACAAAGAGAAAACCCATAGGGAGAACATGCAAACTCCACACAGAGGGGCTCCCCCACCCTTTTGTTGTGAGGTGACAATGCTAACCACTGCGCCACCATGCCGCCCAGTTCAACCTGCTCATGACTCTCATTACGAGTTATACAACAAGTGAGTGGGCATCCGACACAAAGGTGTTCACGTGGTGTTTGTTGTTGTTGTAATCAAACTAATTGAAACAGGCTGAGTGTCTTCTTGGTGATTTCAGAATCTGCCCTGCTTTTCTGCAACTTTTACAAAAGCAGGGAAACCTCTGGAGCATTTTGCAAATACTGTTTATCATTTTAAATATAACTGTGCACAAGCCTGTGTAAACAGAGAAGGTATGCTTACGCTATTTGTTTAAACATCCAACTTGAAAAATTATGTCACTTGCAATTCAGTCAAACACAGAGTGCAGTGTGGATATAAAGATGTGGCTCGTCCAAAGGGACAAAATGGATAAAGAGGGGACGCAAGAGCACTTCAATCAAGAATGGTCACAGTGGTTACCACTGGAAGAAAATCAAGTCTTTGAGGCCTTTATTTGCTTTCTGTAAGTGTTTTGTCCTGCTGTGATACATTCTGCAACCAGGAACAGTAAATGACGCAGGAAACATTACCAGGAAGCAGCGGAGCTGAGGGGACAAATGAAACCACTGACGGACACTAGCTTATTGTACATTTAACTACAGTATGACAGAAATCCACGGCAGTGCAACAGGTGCAAAGGTCAACATGTAGGAAACTCAGTCTTTATGCAGCCTACGCACACACACACACACAAGCACACAGCAGAGAGAAAGGACATCTCAGATTCCCAAATTAGACCGTAGTCAAGTGACAAAGGAACACTTGCTGTATTAATGTCAAAGCCGAGTAAGCTGCTGCCTTCCAGCTAAACCCTCTGCATCGCATCATGTGCTGCAGCCTGGTATGACTGACTCCCACCCAACTGCACTATTCACCTACTCGTCCAGTGACACTGGATCTGCAGTCTGACCTGCTAAGCATCGTCACAGCGAGCTTTAAGGGCAGCATCCATAAAAAGGAAAAAAAAACAAAACAATCCACACATGGAGGCTTTGCCTGATCGGGACATGGCGGCGTTCTTACACCGTGACGAGGCATTAAAGCCTGGTCAGGCCGGCGCAGGCCAGATATAACTAGGGCAGCAGCCATGACTAAAGATGACTCAGGACAAAAACACAGACAGTATGGTATCTCCCTTTAGAGTCAGCTTCGTCTTTCTCTGGTATGATACAGCAAAAACACGTCTGGAAACAGATTTACTGTGTTTTTATTATGACCCAAACATGTGAGAGTCGTGTTCTTAAGGAAATACAAACAGACTTCGAAGGGTCATAAAACCTTTAGAGTTCCCGTTACCACAAATGAGCTCAATCCCGCAAATCTTTTCAGAGGGGGGCTTATTTCATAATTTGGTTGAGTTACAAACCCAAATGAAATCAGGCACCAAAGTTGTTCCATGTTTTCTCTCCACAGCAATAAAATGTGCTTAGACTGAGCTGTCTCCTTCAATCTGAGCATCAGCAAGAATGAATGACCTAAACTGAAGGGGAGAGGAAAAAGAAAACATTTTCCATACTCCCCTGACTATAATGTACATCACGTTGTTGCATGGAACAAAGAAGAAATTCAGGAAAGGATGTGTCCTAGGAAAATGTAGGACAACGTTCATAGAATAAAAAACATACGACACACAAACAACCGCAAACCTGAAAATGCAGTGAAAAATAGCTAAATGAGACTGCCAGACAATCACAAATCTTAGAGCAGGTATGACTGTAAAATATGTATAGTAAAGTAATCTAAATCCTCCTATAATCATCCAAATTTCCTAGAAAATTCTAGCAAACTGTAGACAGAGGCTGCACGTAAAGCTCCTGCCAAGACAATCACTGTGGTAAGGAAAACAGATGTGCATTACACGGTACACCTCAATCATCCTCTTCCCTTTTCCTTGTTCTTTCCCCATTCATGTGGAAGAGTCGCATGCCAGGAAGAAAACACAATGACGGAAAGTGAGGTGCGAGGTGTCAGGGAACAGGGAGACTGGCCGGGGGTGAGAAGGTCAATGGCGTGCTGCCTGACCAGAACTCCTCCTTTATCGGGTCTGCAGGATGAGCCACAGACAAACAACCAGAGATGGATTCTGAAGCCGAGCAGTTTGGCGCACAAACACCCCCCCAATTATCATCTTAGCTCAAGGTCAGCATGATAAGTACAAGAAACAAAACTGTCAACAAAATGACAGCACTGTTACCCAACCAATGCACTGCGTTAATTTACTGCACCAAAGCGCAGCTCCATCACAGAGCGCTCCCCTGAGGTGGCATCTCCCTCCACTTCCATTCCTCGACTCTGCTTCCCCACTGTCACCAACACTTCTGGTTTCCCTTTGCTGATCTGTTATGCAATACCCGACGCATATGGTTCACTTTAAATAGATATTTTTAGATGACTATGATCGACCACAGTCTTTTAAAAAAAACATGTCTAGTCAAGCGGGACAGGAAGAGTCATCTACCAAATATTGCAAACTTAACTGTACACAAAATTTCAAGCTTCATAGATTCCATATGTGTAGGAAACGTAACACCTGAAAAAAGACCTACTACACGATGTATTTTTAGTTCAAACGCTAAAGTTTTTTTAAAGTCACGCACAGTCCAGCAACAAGCGGCCGAACCCCCAACATCCCTTGGGAAGATTTGTTCACTTCGGGGCAAATACTTGGGTTTATTTCAAAACACAGCATAAATTAAAAACATACGGCCAGTTCACCACATGCAACTTGAAAATAGAAATGCATAAAGAGGCAAATAAAAAAGGACCCTTTAGAGAATCAGGCATTCCTGTGCTGAAATCAATCCCCGTCAGATTAATTCTCTCAATCTTACTCCTTAAACTAAACCTGAAACGTCTCTGTGATGCCCAAGGCTGGCATGAAGGTCCCAAGCATTAAATGGGCTTTATTACTTCTCAGTTCTGTCAAAAGTAGGTTAATAAACACCATATCTTCCAAGCGTACACGGGTTGAATAATAGTTCAGGGGAAGATTCTGCTGTGAAATATAGAGCACAAAAATTCCCTTTCAGGATCCAAAGAAAAGTCCATGGATTTTCCCGGCACTGTTTGATAACAGGTTTTCGTTGTGGTAAACTGATATTAAAACCACTTGAATGGTATTAAAACAAGCATAATCCAATAAATTCTCCCATTACTGTGACGGAATCTGTCTAAACTGAGGCAAGTAGAGCAGTAAGATCAAAGCTTAGAGTATTATCGCAAAAACAATCAATGACGTCTGCTCGAGAAGAACTTGGTCTTCCATGTATCAGCATGCCTGCTTATATAACTGTGTCAATCGTAGCCTGAAAGTATGTCAGCATACTGTACTTTTTCTCTTCAAAGAGACATATTATGACGTATTCCCTTATTTTCTTTCACATATGGTGGCACAGTGGTGCAGAGGTTAGCGCTATTGCCTCACAGCAAGAGGGTTCCAGGTTTGAACCCACCTGCTGGATAGGGTCCTTCTGGGATCCTTCTGTGTGAAGTTTACATGTTCTCCCTGTGTCAGGTGGGATTGTTCTGGGTTCTCCAGCTCTTCCAAAACTCCCTGGACATGCATGTTAGGTAATTGGTGACTCTAAATTCCCAGTAGGTGTGAATGTGAACGTAAATAATTGCCTGTCTACGTGTCAGCCCTGTGACAGTCTGGCAACCTGTCCAGGATGTACTCCACCTCTTGGCCAATGTCAGCTGGGATAGGCTCCAGCCCTCCCGAAACCTTGACTGGATATGCACAATGAATGAATGAATGAATGAATGGATGTTACAGTGTTGGATGTTCATATACAATGCAGCCAAAGTTCAAATAAATACAATAAAAGTAATCACTGTGAGAAAAAATCTCAGGCTTCACACCTTTCTGAATACTCTGTTTCCAGTGTTTTTCTACTCTTGGGACAAGCTGACGTGAGTATGTGACAGATTTTTTCATATGGTCATCTGCTCCAGGCACACTACTGCGAGTGATTACATTATGTATCTTAATTTGCTACAAGTAGCTACATGCTAACATCAGGAAAACATGTATTCTTGTTTTCCAGTGTAAATTTTCCCCTGATTTCGGATGATATTTTTGCTCAAACATGTCTGGTTGTTAAGATTTAGGGTTTATAGAACCTTTATGGGAATTTTTTTCACAGCCGAAAACACTACTTTACTCTACAGTCATTACCCGACTGCAAGTACACTGGTCTTAGAGACAGAAAGTGAATACAGGTGTTCAGCACAGACAGTATGAGGAAAATTAGGTGTTTTTGAACATTAAAGCATGTAAACATGTTCTAGTAGAAACCAAACATACAAGTATGAACCTGAGAACGAGCACTATAGGGTCCTTTTAAAGTTTTTTAAAAGCTGTGTAATAACTACAGAGTTTTAACAATTCAAGTGAGGTGTGTAATATTAAACAGAAATCTGGCAAGAACGTGCGGTTGGCTTTGCACAGTAAGCCATTCTGATTTTAACCAAAGTACTGGTAAATAATCGACAGTGACAACATGCTGCACCTGGATAAGCAGACTTTGTAAGATCCAACACTAGGTACATGTGAAATTAAAACAAAAACAAACGAAACAGGCCACTGGCCAGTGGCCAGTGAGCTGTAAAAGAATTACAGACTGTGTGTGATTTGTCCAGCTATCAACAGACCATAACAACTGTTTCTGATTTTGGCATTTGTGACAGCCATGGTGAAAAACACAAACATAACTGTCCTACTTGGGTTGTATCTGGCCTCAACTTCAGATATTTGAAAGACGTGGTAGTGAAGGATGGAGACTTTTTAGGGAACCGATGGTTCTGCTGGATATTTACAACAACGGTTTATAAGAGTTTGCTTGACATAAATATTTGCGAGACAAACGATTAAGTTTCATTAGATTTCAAAGTGGTGATGTCAAGAAGAGTACTGAACCATATTTTACAAGAAAGTACACCTAAATAACCGACTTATACTATTACATAAGTGACTCCCATTGGTATACAGACAGACGTTTTTGTTGGAAATACAGCAAGCAGATCCAAGTGGCAGTAAATCAAACGGTACATTGACTATTCTTCCATCAGTGCAGCTTTAAAAATCAAACTGTGGTATTATTCTACCATTTGTTTATTTTGTCTTGCACCTAAAAACTAACTTTTTGACAAGACGATGAGCTCTGTCTGATTTAAGCGTGCCCTTTTGCCCTACAAAGTACCATGATGCTCCCAGGCTGAAAGATCACATCTGGCCTCCAATCCTAGACTGCATGCAGCTGTGCATTTGGCTTTTGAGCATTCACCTGCTTCGGCATGTCTCTAACCAGGCTGTGGATCGTTACTTATGTAGTATAGAACGTGATGAGAGGCACATAAAGGTGTGCTCAGACTTAACACAGTGTCACCATGTTAGACAGGTTAACTTAATCCTAGCTCTGTGTGGCTTAAAGTTGCAGATTGACTGTTGGGTGGATGTTGTGATGTTACTGGTTGAAACTGGTTGGTAGTGGTGTACGTAACCATGCGTCATATTTTGTTTTACAGGGAGAGAACATTTGGATTCTGATACAGGAATAGGAAACAATAGATTTTTGGGGGCATATATTGTTAAATAGTGATATAAAAGGGTTAAAAATGCATTTTTCATTTCATCTCGACTTTAAGTGCAGCTATAAATAGAGCAACATTGAAAACAACTGATATTTCCTCCACCAGAAATTCAGTAAATGTGTCACACTTTATTTTTATGTTCAGTACACTAGACATGTCATATATGTAAACATTCGTGGGACAATTTTTTAATGCAGAATTTCGGTTATTTGTCCACGATAACTTTAATTCTTTCAGTTTTTTTTGTTTCTGTTTTATCAGCTGACAGTAGGTACACGTGGCTGCCTTTTATTTCACGTGTAAACAGTAAACACAAAACATCAAAACACAGATCTGAGCACATGGCGTGATGAATGAAAGCACAAGGTAAACAGCTTCGTCCTGAGGTTGTAGATCAGTACAATGGCTGTCCTACGTCAGACTGCTGTACCCCGGCCTTTGCAGCACAGCACAGCCTGATAATGGCTGATAATGACCTGGCTGTGGAACAGGTGCTTCCTCCACTGCCTTGCAGGGGCCCTCCACCAGTTACAGTATTCACCGCAGAACTCAGTCTCACTTCTGCCCTTTATAAGCTTGGGTCAAACCACAACAAGTTTTGTTCCTCGCTTAAATATACACTAATACACTGTGAGGAGTAAATGTGAATCCGTGCAGTACGTGCCAGCGCGTTGAGTGAGTGGTTACTCGTACTGTAAACGGTTCCTACTCATGGTTCCTACTCAACCATTACTTCTCAAAAATAAACACAGATGCATGATGTCACGTTGCATTGTTTCTGCTGCTGGCTGGTTTAGCTAAAAAAGCAAAGGATTGTCAGATTACAACAAACACAGCTAGAGACTGGGAGAATATAGACATATGTAAGGTTTTATACCGTATGAACTGATGGTACGACTCTAAAGCCCAGTTTGGACCAAAGATTCACAACCAGACAAAACAATTGTAGAACATTAAAGGGAAAAGTTGCTGCGGTGTGAACTGGCCCATCTCAGATCAACTCAAGTTGGCTGATGGTATCACCTGCAACTCAGCTTGTCAAAGTGCCAGTAGCTGGATTTAAAACATGGCCTGTCACCCGTTTCACAGCCAATCAGCTGGTCAAGAACACTGTCAGCAGATGGTGTGCTTGCTTGCTGTGGCATTTTCTGACCACTGCCCTCCACCACCACCGAGCCTGAGTTCGTCTAATTGTAATCCCTGCGGCTGTTGAAAAGTATGATGTGTAGGGGTCGGATGATGGGTGGCTGCTGCTGCAGGCTGTATGTGTGCAACCATGCATATACTCAAAAAAACAAAACAAAACAGTACTTTACAGTTTAGTCTAGTCGCATTGGAAGTAGCTACAAATTTAAACTTTTCTCATCGCAAAACGTTGGTCTTAACAGAGCTTAATAGCCCTACTCCTAAAACCCAATAGGGTTTTACAAGTTACCAACACTGCCATCCTCAGAGCTCCACACTCTTATTATTATTATGGCTAAAAATATCAATGAATAACAGCAACATAATGTATGACCGAATTATTATTATGCTGCCAGTGGCTAACATTGCTCCAAAGCATCAGACTGTTCCCCACTTAGAATTTCAAACATCCAGCTCCTGTCAATAAGAGGAGTTCTTGTCAGGTGACACTCAGCAGGCGCAGCCTACAGCAGTTAATGCCAACACAAACGGAAATCATTAAAGCTGAAAAGTTGTTGGCAAGTCTTGCTGAAGAAGCTCAACACCGAGGAGAACCTGAAACTGGGCACGTGTGTCTGCATACATTAGCCAGTAATGGCAGTTTTAAAGCAAACAGACAGACAGATAATACATGCAGGCAGTGAGTATGAGGATTCCTACACATACAAGTATGCTGATGTAAGAATCCAAGTTATGTTACCAGCCACTCGCCCTGCAGTGTCAGCAACAGTCAGTACATATTTCCTAACAACAGTGGCATTCACCAGTAGCCAGTTACTGCAATGGCTCTTTAGATGGGAGGGAGGAAATATACAGGATAGCCGGGGTATCCCAAAACTTTGCTCTTGGACCTGTTCACCTGACTACTGGCACCAGTTCACAACTGCATGTTTTGGCTGGCCACAGAGTTGGTCACTTGTCATCATCCCTTTGGTGTTTTTGTTTGCTCGAACCCACAGACTTGGGTCTTCCAGGAAAGAATAACTTTCCTGTAAGTGTATATGGCAGGATAACAAGGGAAGAAACACTTAATTCCCCAAACAACTACATATTTAGACAATAAACCAACAAGACAAAAGGCTTCTACTGTATTTAATCTAAAAGTATTTGCTCTCCAACTAACTGTGGCTTCATTTCATCCTGTGTATTCCCATTTCCTGGTGAGCTCACAGTGCTTTTCAGCATGGAAAGTCCTGTCTGCTTGACAGCTCCAGCTTTGTTTCCTGATGTGTTTAGCTTCACTGGCACACGAAGCATTGATTACTCATGTGTGGATCTTCCTGACAAACACATGATCCCATTCTCCCCCCTGGCTGGAACGGCATCCTGCTATGTGGAATGTACTGTTTAGTTTTTCTCTCATAGTTTTACAAACATCATAAGAACGACGTGCAGCGCGACATGTCAGGTTATGGTCACTTGAGTCAATCCATCAAGTCATACAATTGGGCTGCATTCTTTCATCTGTCTGTGGTTTGGCGCAATGCCTCAAACTGACTAACCAAGGCTGCTGATTATGAACATAAGCTTTGTCATGATTTGCTTATTCAACCTGCTGGGAGAACAAGGCCAAATGAATGACTCCTCGCAGCGACAAGGGTGAGGTGCACTGAATCTGACCTGAGTCCAGAGGCTTAGGTCATACTGCAGTACAGAGGGTTAGGTCATTCTGGAGTCTTGAAGTATACTTATTCTGAGACAACGTGTATTTAAAAAGTTCCTATTCAAATTTCCAGCCGTCATTTCGACTACCGACATGACACCAGCAGTTTACACATTTTCTCAATAACACGAGCATCCTTCCCGGAAGCGCCGAGCCACGTTCCTCATTACAACAGGGATTTAGGGCAAAATGGACGAGTTCAAAAGTCGAAGTTCTAGACAAGAGAAATGGCACAAATGTTTACAGTCTGGTCATGTCAGGTCAAATTCCTTCATTAGAGGAAGTTGGGCCCCAAGAGGACATTTTTCTGTAGAGTTTCAAGTCTACATATTTTTGACAGATGAATACAAGTGAGTAAGGTGGCATTACGTATACATTATCTGTGTTTGTTGCGAGTGCAGTAGGCTTTTGCAATCACAGTGTATTTATAGGCAAACAATTCCTACTACAAATAAAGCAATCTCTGCAATAACAGAACACAGAGTACAAAAACATTATAATCCAAGTTTCACTCTGTTATCAATTAGACTTGGATTAGCCAGCTAAAAGTACATGTGATTTATTTCTAACAGACTGTTTTTGTGTTTGGATGGAGGGTTCAGCAGTGTGAATTGGAAGAAGTAATTAAGGAATAAGTGAACACACTACCAAAAATGAAAAACTAAAATACACACAGCCTTCACACAGACATCATACACATATTGCTGCAATCATCTGATTACTGACTTCTCCAATGTCCATTGAGGATGAAGGGAGCGCTACAGGGATGATGTTGTTTTGTAGGCCAACCCAGAAGTTAGCATCGCCCTGGTTCAATTAGGTTTTGGATTACTGCAAACAATAGGCTCTGTGGCATAAAAAGTTCAGGATACTTTTAGTTCAGCAAGATAATTCTCACAAATTACACCATTTTAAAAACTATGAAAGCAAAATGCAATCACCAAAGCTCACAAAGCAAACATCAGGCTATAAGCAAACTACACCAAGGTCACATGACTTCAACTTGCCACCACAATGAGACTGTCAAGGTAGTGTTCGGTGTCCCGACAACCTCTGTAGTCTCATTTGGTCACTTTTTAGCAACTGCCTTTTTAAGGACATTTAAAATCTTCAAATTTCACGAGTCACAACGTGATTCACAACGTGAAAATCTCTTAAGCTTGTGTTAACCAAAGATCTTATTTCAGGCATCTAAATAAAAACCCGTTCAAAAAAACATTGACCTCAAGACAAAGAACCAGAGGTGCTAACATGCTAACTCATCCCCAGGATTTAGGACTCATTACTGCAGCACTCAATGGGATAAATCTGCTTAGACAAGCGTTCCTCATAGGCTTACTTAGATGTAGCCCACAGCGAGCTGACTGGCTCCACAGCAGTCATATTCATAAAAAGGAAAAATAAGAAAACAGGGGTGATGAAATCCATGAATAATGGCTTTTTTTTTTTTTAAACCATCAATAAATTACTAACACCCTAAAACAATGATATTCTCCTCCTTCAAATTATAGATTGTAGAGAATCACAGATGTTGTGCCTGTGTTGTCACCCTCTTTTTGGGAGATTGTTTTGAGGACTGGATTTGGGTTTACCACTGACCACCATCTTGGCAGTTACTGGGTCAGACAATTCAAATACGGGCAAAGAGAGAAGTCTCGGTGGAGCTGCGGAAAGACAAGAGAGCAGAAACCATCATGTTTTTAGTATGATAGTCTGACTCTCTTGTCTATTAAGAAAACACATTAAAAACATCTACCTTTACTCTTACAGACCACCAAAACATACACTGCCAATTTAATTAGCTAGAGAGATCATAATGTTGTTTTAAAAACAAATTCACTTTTCAATTTAAGAAATATTTTGAAAGGGAAGACTAAAGAATGTATAGTAGTGGCCATGGGTGGAGCTGCATCTAAAGACACTTGTGCATTGGCTTTAGTTTCTGGCCACTGTGGTGACCACTTGTATAAAAGTCTTTCTCTCCGTAACAATTACAGCCACCAGTATATATATCTGAGGAAGCAGTGGTTCAAAAAAGCAAATGACCGGCATGGTATGCGGTCAGAGAAACAGCTCTGCTTGCCTAGCTGACTGAGTGGAACAAAAAACCCACACCGCATACTGTGTGTTGGACTGGACAAGTACAGGATTACTATTGTTCAGTGCTGCAGCATCTCGCCCACTGCAACAACATGTGAGACTACGAGTAGAGCAGTCTGGGTATGAGGCTGAGTCTCCCACTGTTTTCACTGTCAGACACCTGATGGTAAATGCTACAAGCCTTTAAAAGGTGAGGTCAGGTCGCCTTCGGACTTTGAAAACAAAGAAATACGTCAGTGAGAGACAACATGCAACAAATGGAAAGGTGTGTTGAGAAAGGTCAATCTCAAACTGCTGAATGTGGAGGTTTTCAAAAATGTCTGATCTGCAGTACCACATTCATTTATTCATTCAGTATTTGGCAGTCAAATGGAAATTTAATCAAACCACTAATAATACTAATACTTGCATGCACTAATTAAAACAAATTCAAGCTGTGAAAACCTTTAACTCAACACAATTACACTCGGAGCAGGATTATTTGCATTTAATCAATTAATCATTTAACTTATGAAAAACTCATCAAAAGTTCCAAAGGCCAACATGATGTTCAAATTGCTTGTTTTGTTTTGTTTGGCCAAAAAAGTGTTACATTTAAAATGATCTTAAACTGCAGAAAATATTATTGTCCTTCATCTTTAATGTTCAACATAAAATCCATGGCCCTTAGCACTGCTCAAAGTGGCCTATTGCATTAAAGCAGTTTCCAATTTTTAACTTCCTGTATGGATACAAGTCCTCCTACTGTACACTGTGCCTCTGTCTTTCACACGTTACCAAAGATCTGATCGAGGTTTATTGTGCTGCAGGGTCTCAAACCAAATGTTCCAAAACGCAATGACTGTTACAAGCCAACTTTATCAGGCACACACTTTGTTTACCTGCTGGGGAACTAGACCATAGCGGAGACAGCAGGTATGAGTCTGCTGACAGCACGATGTCTGCAGGCTACATGTACTGGACTGACCCTCATGTTCAACACTAAACTTTGTGGTGCTTAGGAATGTGTTTGAACTCTCAAGCATTGGCGTCAAGACATCTCTCTACACCCAACACTCACGTATATATACATACAGACTGAAGGCCAAGCCAAGCATAAACATAAACAGCTATCCATTTCAATGTCGTCACTGTCAGTGTGTGGTTATTTATTATTTAAGCTATTTCGCAGCCCTTTGAATTATTTTTCAGCGAACTAATAGGTGCGGATGTTTCCAGTCAACTCTCTGTAAACTCGGGCAAATGTGTGCTAAATCTGTGCTCTTTTGTCTGTTGTGCAAGTGTTGGTGGTGTTTCTTGTGGTTGGCATTGGGCGGTGGTGGCATGTGACTGCAAGTTACTCATCGGGATGTGGAAATCAACTCGCCAGTCTGTAAATTCTCCTCCTGCCGACTTCTGCTAGAAGGCTAGGTTGTGGTTTTCACATGTAAACGTCAGTAAACATTAAGGAAAAGATGGAGAAGATGTGCACAGCTTAACTAGCATCCTTCTAGCCATTGTGCTGGTGTTGGAT
>JAPZEB010000001.1:17382275-17404227 GCA_029783705.1 Chaetodon striatus
AAGCTGTTCAGCTCTTAATGTGTGTGTCTGTTAGGGAATTGCCTTTAAGGTGGAAAGCATCTGCTAGAGGCAGTGCATCTTACAGTTGCAATTGATTTTCTTGTTTTATTTGATAAGTTGACTGGGTTGAAGAGCATTTTAGTTTTTCGAGCTGAGCCTATTTTGGACTCCTCATTGGTAGACTGTCCTTCACATTATTGGCCAGGGGCCCAAAGCATGGTTGTAGGTTTACTTAACTGAGCAAATCTGACCTTAGCTTAACTTTTTAAATAAATGAATGATAAGTGCAAATAACTTGGCTTTTGGACTCTTGTGTAAGCAAGTGCCAGTGTGGCATTCAGGGGGATAGGAAAGAGTTTGACATGCATTGAGGGACAGTGGGGAATTCACTGAGTTAAATATCAATTTATAGCACAAATAGGTAACTAATAAGTGTCTTCTCTTCTCTCCACAGGAGTCAAAATGCAATTGATCTTCCAGTCCTTCCTCTCCTGCTGTCTGCTGGCGACAGTAGCACACTGTGTGGAACTTGAAGTGAACCCGGAGTTGAGAAAAAGGTGAGTTACCTGAAGAGTAATTCATTCAATAATCATTTTCATTTGATATAACATGTGACAGTCTGTCAAGTCTGGGACAGCTGTCGATTGAATAATCTTCCTAAGACTAATAGACTTTTTTTTGTCCTCTTCCAGGCTAAGCATATGGCTAGGGAGCAGACTGAGACGGGATCTTGACAGTGTATCAGTACAGAAGACAGCCGAGTCTGACAACTTTGTCAGACCAGAAGATATCAGGGATACTTTGCTGCCACATTCCAGGTAAGACACTAACCATCCAGTCTCCTTTTGGCCAGCATAACATTCTGCTAGTTATTAAAAAAGGAGTAAAAAATTAAAGCAGAGAATTCTTGGCCATTAACAACTAAGCAGTGAACAGCATGGATTAATGTTCTCTCCTCTCTCCCTCTGTCCTCCAGCACTCACACCAATGTCCGAACCAAGAGGTCTAAAAACTCAGCCGGCCAGTCAAGAAGACAAGGTTGTTCGCTGGGCACCTGCACAGTGCATGACCTCGCACACCGCCTGCACCAGCTCAACAACAAGTTGAAGATCGGGAGCGCCCCTGTTGACAAGATCAGCCCACAGGGATACGGCCGGAGGCGTCGATCTCTCCCAGAGCACAGAGTCACACTGAGGCTAGAGCAGGGCAGGCTGAGGCCCGTGTGGAGCACAAATGAGTCACAAGTTCACAAGCTTGAGGCTCTCCTCAGACGGACATGAGCGGGACTTCGCAAGAGGAGTTGGGAACAAAAGCGAGGGAGTTAGCGTCCTCTCTCTGTTCTAAAATTCTCGAAATGCCTCAGACTTCTGCCAAGTATTTCCCGGCACATTTTTTCAAGGCATGAGAACTAAGTCAGAGCAAGACTGGCTGCACTGAGTTTCTCTAGAGGCTGAATCTTGCAGCTCAGCGATGCCGAGCGTGCAAACAACTGCAGCTGGCGCACAGACACTGGATGGCACGGCGTGGAGAGAACTACAGGTGCTGCTCTCTGCTTGGCAGGGGGAAAGGAAGAGTGCTATTAGCTGGCAAAGTGGACACATCCTCTGGCTTAAAGAGGGAACTCTCTTCTAACATTCTGGGACTTTACACATTTCTTCCTCAAGGCCAGGACTTTGATAAGTGCTATCCTCTAAGGATTATACCACCGTGTTCCAAACTGTCAGTACTTGTCTGCACTTTTCCATTTGGACTTAAAGTCGAATGAATCATCAGGAAAAGACATCTTCATCACAATGCCAAACAGGAAGATAGGCTACAGAGCTCTGAAGCTCTCAGTTTATATCAAGTTTTGGACACTGTATAAGGGAAAATGCCTTAGATTCTGTGAGATATGTGCCAGTCCACAATGGATTGAAATATACTTGAAATTGTTATTGTTTGTACAAAAACATGTGCAATCTATATTTGTTTTTATTGCAGGTATATGTATATATGAATTCCTTTATTTAAATATTATATAGAGGTTACATTAAAGTACTTATGCAGATAGAACTATTTTTGTACAGGAAGAAATATATATATGGGCATTGTAGCTAAGTGTCATTATTCTTTTGGAAACTGTGGTAATAGGATATGTGTTTTATATGTATATTATATATTTGTAAATGTGTTCTATTTTATTTGTTTCAAAGCAATTACATTGTTATTCAATAAACATTTTGCATACAAAATCGAGACCTTGTCCAGACCTCCTTTGCTCATGACTCTTGTAAATTGAAAGTGGCATTCTATTGTCTGAAGCGCACTGCTACAGCAAGACACAGAGCACCTGGTCTCTGTTAAGTGATTATTGGGTCTCATTAGAGCCTCCCCTCCTCTTACTACATTCCCCCTGTTATGACGCCCCCCTTTCGCCTCAGAAAAAGGGCAGACAGGGTGCCAGGCGCATTCCTGCTTGGTTCAGCTCATATTTGTTGGCTCACCCCACACCACAGAGCAGCCCTAAAGCCATCAGAGGAGGCTGAGGCTTTAGCTCCATCTGTGTTCAATGGTAGATGGTTGGGACACGAGAGGGCCGACGCAGGGGGTTCCGGTGTAACATTCTTGAGAGAGCATCACAAGAACTGCTCCAAGAGAGCACTGATCGTGACCCTCACATTCAAGCAGACCCCTGAGACTCAGCAGCGGTGAAAGGCTGCAGACCTCTTAACTTGACACATTTTCACCCCCCCATCACATTTTTGAGAGTTCACACTGCACCGCCAAAGACATATATTGCAGATTTGGCTTTTGGCTGTATTCCTTTGCTCTCTTTTATTCAGGCCAGGCCTACAATGCAAAGGGTACAGCATGTGCACTTGCCTCTTTAGAAATGTGGTATCAGGGAAAGCGTGGGGTGACCACAGGACAGAGTGATGGATCACGAGGACCCACTGAGGATGGTCCAGACGTGGCATCTTATCCTTTAGCTTTGCTTGGTCCTTATTGCAGAAATTCACAATTGAATTCATGCATCGCACATACAGATTCACTACAATAGATCAAATCAAGAATTCATTGGGTGGCTTACAGTCAAACTAACTGGATAATTAGCGCATGATAGTCATTACCACTTGTTTAGTGTCGCCTGGACTCATTACCAGCTTGACTATCAGCTCGTCCTGTGAGCACTAACTGAATATTTTTATAAACAATTCTTTGTGTAAACATAAAAGAAATGAAAGATAAGTTTTGGCTGACTGGAATCATGTATGACTGTCTGCAGAGCCCACAACACTTCATATTGATTAAAGGTGTGATCATTAGTAACTGTTTGAATTGACCGGAAATGCAAGTTACAGCTGTTTAAAGCTTTGTAGTGTGACTGTAAGCAGGTCATACAGAAACAAAGTGAGGGTCAAAACTTTAATTCCATGTTCTCTGTTGCCATCTAGTGAGATTAGGTAGGTAAAACTGCTAAGTTTGTCATTAGGTTAGTATGATTTAGTCAATAACATCAGCAAGCTAAATTCAAACAAAGTTGTTTTTTTTGGGAACAGCATTAGGTGAGAAATGTGACTATTACTTTAGTTATATTGTTGGGTTACAAATTTAAAATATATCAGCTCAGCAAATCATACAAAACTGTGAAGTCAGGTACTTTTTCAAGAATAAAATCATATTTTCCATAATATTTCATAAATAATGAATATGCTTTTCACATTTATTTGATCTTACTTAAATACTGTAAGTAAAAAATCACACATTCAGTTTTTTGTAGAAGCGATCAATTAAAAGCCTAACACAGTGTGCTCTTGCTTTGCTGCTTTCAGTAGCTGTTCTTCTACAAGGAGAGATTTACACTTATAAACAGAGCTTACAATGTTCAATAACAGATTTGGATTTGGGGGCTTCAGTTTTTCTTAAATTGTATTTTTATCTGTTTCTTAAGTATAGTTCATGCCTGAATTAAATCAGCACAATGTACATTAGCTATATGTCAGTTACACAAGACTTGCCCCACAAATGACTGAATGGCATGAGGTGATTCACAAATATTGTAAAACAAAGCAAATGTGCCATCTAGTGGCTCTTTAAAATACATGCATCCACACTTTAAAAAGGGAATTTAGTTTCTACACAAAACCCTGATGGTTAAAGAAAAATATTACGTGTTACTCACCACAATAAAAGCATTCAGCAAAGAATAGACTGAATGGATTTAGATTTGGCACACTCTGTGTACTGTCCAACTGTGCGCCAGTGTTTCTGCTAACGTAAGCCAATCAGCTGGTGACGTCACTGACGGCATCAAAAACCCACTTTCCAGTACTTACTGTATGTTAAGCTCCAAGTGTTTTATTTTCTCCACTGCTGTGTTCAGACAGCTATGGAGAGTATTATTCTGGGACCTGCTCTTTTTAGCAGGATGTCTGCTGAGATACTGTTTTTTGCCAAAATGCAAAAATTGCTTGCAAATGGCATTTTGCAGGAATCTTCTTTTGTTTTAATGTTGGCTGAAAATATGTATACAAGACTCTGATCCTGGCTAATTTTGATTTTATGGTGTCTTGCTGGGTATAGCTGTTTGCATGACACAATAATAAAAAAAAATCATTCATTCATTCATTCATTCATGCAGCTGAGTGAAGAGGGACTATCTGAGGTAATAATTAGATCACCTAATTACACTGTTTGTGGCACCGCTCATTGACACACTGTTATGTCACTGTTGACGAGAGGAGAGGAGACAGATGAATAATCACTCTGACAATACTACTGTCAATCAAAATGATACAGGCCCAGCACTAAGAGCCAGTCCCCAATACCAACTCTAAAAGTAACCTGTTAACCTGAGCTGAGAGGATTAGCCTTGTAATCTCAAACACTGTCAGGCTAAATCAGGGACTGTGGACTGCTTATGGCCACAGCAGTAAATCTGGGCCTTCCTCTAGTCTAGGCTGTGTGAGGAGTTTCCCCATGCTATACCGTCCTGGAAGACTGCTTATTCTGCTCTGCAAAGGTGTCAGAGAAAGTGCTTTGATCTGTCTGTGATTTATACTCAGACTGATGTTACCAGTGGTGCACACAGCTTTTACACACAGAATACATGCAATGATAGAGACACTTACCTTGCCGTGACGTACGCTGATGAGGTAAGTCCAGGCGATTGTGCTGTAATAGTCTTTATCTTTGATGCAGGACTGTAGTTAAAGAGACAGAAGCAAGAGCAGGGGATTTAGGCTTTGAAATATATTAGTCTCCAACGTGAAATGTACAAATATTATTTGTACATTTAGTGTTTATCTCACAAAGAAGGGCACCCTTACATCTCTGTTATTACTTGCTTGTCTGCTCGTGCCACGTCCCAGCAAAATGTCCTGCAAATGATCAAAACATCCACAAGAGGACATGATTAGTCTCTAAGAACGACGAGAGAAAACACTGGTGTTTTAAATGTTGACCCATTTTGAATAGAATTCCTACTACATCCATTAATACTGCCTGAAAACATAATGACGCAGTACAGATGACCATGACGTCTGACTTCTGCGTGTGCTCGGCTGATGCCCTTGTGCTGAGCTGCAGCAGTGAAAGAGTTAAGGATGGAGTGATGAGCACTGCAGGGTGGTGGATGAGATATGATCTACTCTAGCCACAACAAGAGCACAGCATGACTTAGATGTTTCTCTGAGGGAACTTGTGCACAGTGTATACACACTTCAGAGACGGCAGAGCCCGAGGAGGTGAGTGTGCTTATTTGACGTATTAGCAGTGATGATGACCACTTGACATTGAGAGGCAAACACCACCTAAAGTATCTTTCTGTTTAAAAACCTCCATTAAAAAAAAATCTGTTTTACTATGTTGTATGTGAGACTTTGTAACTGGTAACTGATCTAAGTGTATCCACAACAAACTACTACACATCTACACATCTAGACTAACTCGAGATGTATCTGACGAATATTAGAGGAATAGCTGTGAAGGAGGCTGCTTTGCATTCATGGATGACTGCACTTCCTTCGTTTTCATCTCCACTCTCCTTCAGGCCCTGGCCACTGAGAAAGATGAGAAAAGGAGACACGCCTCTTTTAAAGCAGCAGTCCAGTCCTTGCTTGGGAAAGAGTGAGTTTCTTTACTTTACCTCTCTCTCTCATCTCATCGCTATCTCTCTGTTGTGTAAATGACTTTCTCTGGTGCTGTTGACCCCTCTCTCAGATATGAATTTGACAAAGAGCCAACTTGGGGGCTCGGCCATTAACTGCAGTGACGTGTCTGAGAAAAGCCAAAAAAAGACAAGATAAAGACAGCAGAGTATAGAGAGCTGGGTCTGAGATAGGGCTTTGTGAGTGGTCGGGTAATGGCCTCCTGTGGGATTCACACAGTGGATGAGAAATGATGAACGATGATCCTTACTGTCCAAAGGCACTGTGGAGATGATATATGGTCAGCTCTACATTTCCAGTACATTGCAGAGTCACAAACACGAGGGCGCACACACCCACATTAGTCCAGAGTGAGAACCATTAAGCTACTCCCCACATTAGTATCAAAGCATACTTTCAGCAGAGCCACACCATAACTCTATTTCTCAGCCATCTGATATGATGTTTCCTAAACCAGACACTTTGATCAATAAGATAAAGGCTCCTGTGAATGCTGAGTAAAATATTTTATCTCCTGTGTTATTAAGGTGCTGAGTCCTCCATATAGACGAAGGGCATTTTAATCCTGTGGGGATTGATTTATCACCCTGCAGTGGTGGGAATCACCAGGCACCTTTATATTAACAATAAATGTGTTGTTTCTCTCTGGGGAAGTCAAGCATGCAGAGATGCAGCAAGTGCAGTATCTGTTGACTCTCTGCCATATTGTTGTTATATCTCAAGGAACATGACCATCTGTTCATTTCAAACACATATGCAAAACAACTGGCTGTGGAGCCGAATTGCTCTGCAAATGCTTTTGATTTGATAATTAAAAAATGCAATTAATTCTGAGTTGATTCAGGGGAAATGTAGCACTATAAAATTTGTCACAGCTTGTGATTTTTGCCATTTATCTTTGGCAGCTTCCATAGATGATATTAGGCTAATTATTATAATTATTATGCTGGTCAAAGAGCACCAGGACCATACAATACAAAGGTTATTTTACCACACTGACTGCTAGAGGAGTGTTCTTGCCTCTGACATTAAGGATCAGTCTGGTTATAAATATATG
Source organism: Chaetodon striatus (assembly GCA_029783705.1). Lineage (NCBI taxonomy): Eukaryota > Metazoa > Chordata > Actinopteri > Chaetodontiformes > Chaetodontidae > Chaetodon > Chaetodon striatus. The sequence continues at coordinate 17,389,482 of JAPZEB010000001.1, forward strand.
GACAGTGATGGCAAGTATATACATAGATAAAATGCATTATGCAGCTCTGCATCATATATGGATAAAAAATGGGAGATGGAGTCAGTTGTCTTTGCTATCACAGAAATCTGAGTGGTAATCTGAGAGTGTAAGGTAGCATAATGTCTTCTGAGGACATTTCTTTGTTTTTAGAGTGACTTTGGCCCGGACACAGCAGCAGCATTATGTATTTTCAGATGTACAAAACCAAGGTCAGAGCCCAGATAAAAACAGTGCTAATAAGCAAAAGAGAACACTGACAAATGGGCAAATGCTTGGATTGTTCTCAGACTGCTTGTCTGTGGGTACAGAAGAGAGTTATCACAGCAGCTTTTGACACTGACTAAAAAGGACAACCGCGAGGACAACCTGGTTGTGATGCCTCTTTGCCACAATAGTAGCGAGGAGTCTCTCTTTCTCACTCCCTCTCTGTGTGTCTACGAGACAGTAAGAGAGAGATAAGTAGAACAGTAGGCAGCAGGCTCCGTCTACTCTGAGTGAGGCCCTCTCTTTGTTGACAGCCAGTTTTGACATAGTCTCAGGATTAGTAGCTCCGTCAACATGAGGCCACTGGCTCCTTAAAATAGAGAGAGAGAGATGGGCAGTCAGGAAAACAAAACTGTAATTGTGTGGCTCTGTAGACTCACAGATTGACTGGGTCTGACCCAGATAGATGCAGAAAGAATCTATTAGGGTACCACTGAGTCTGTCCAGCGCTTTGCTGTGTTCAACTTGAGATGACAACACCCCCAGATATGGCTATGGGCGGCACTGAAGGTAAGCACAGAACTGATTAAAGGCGTATAAATGTAATATAAAATAATAGGCTGAACAACTATGAAATCAAGTCGCAATATAGGCTGCCATTATTCAAGGCAAATGGTCAGTAGAAAGAAGTCTGTGAGGTTGAGTTGGTCAGCAGCAACTTTAGACAGCATGTGTGAGGGAGATCAGTCCCTGCTGGGTGTTGAGTACCTCAGACTCTGTGACCTAATTATTTATGTCAGAGCTTGCAGAAATCTTAATAGTTTTTTTTGAGAAGTTACAAATTACTTTTAACTTTATGCAAATGAATAAATTAATAGACCAAAAATTACAGAAAAACAAGACATCCTCTTTAGGGATGCACAATAATATCGGCATGTCATTGGAGTCAGCCAACATGCTGATAATATCGGCCAATATCAGCTTTAAATGAGCTATCAAAATCAGCCAACATGCCTTTTCTCATTTTGCATTGATGAATATTACATACATTGAAAAGTATTGTATTTCATATCAATATCGCTTATCGGCCAAATAAGTTGTTAAATATTGGCATATTGGATATCGACAAAAAATCCAATATCATGCATCCCTAATCATCTTGCAGATACACCAGCTGCACTACAGTGACCTATGACTTAAAGTAAATGTGAGCCAGGTGCATAAAGTGGCCTAATGGCTTCCATGCTTGGACCACATCCATCTTTAGACTTGACCTTCATTTTTATCTCAGCTACACACTTGTAAAGTTTAAATTCTATATTTAAATTCATAAATTCTATGATGTAGGAAACTGGATTTGCTTTAACTTAAGCAAGCCTAGCTACCTTAGATATAGCACTGAGAATCACTTAGACCACATTTTGCCATGGTGACATACAGACTCACAAGGTGAAAGCAGTACCAGCTGTTGTGACATTGTCTTGGCTGGTAAAAAATATTGTTTCAATTTTACTTTTTAAAATTTATTTCTTGTAAATCATTGGTACCACAGTGTCAGACTTCCTAGGAGTGAAGAGCTGGTAAAAATAATATAGACCAGTGGTTTTCAAATGGTGTGCTGCAATACACTGGTGTACTGTGATGCAAATCCAGGTGTGCTGTGGGATTTTGTGATACACATTATTATTACACACAATATTAATGCAGTATTCAACTGGGCCTATACAAAAGTTATGAATGAAGTATTAAATTTTTTTTCATTTTTAATTGACTGTACCAGTATTTTGCGCACATCCATTTTCTAAGTAAGGGGCAAACTCTACCTAGAAAAAATAATTTAATATAATTTAATTTAAAAACCCTCAACAGGAACCTCTTTATAGGAATTATAAGTGTGTAATACATCACATTATCCTAAATTATTTCCCATTTAAATGAATGTGTTATTGGTGCTTTAATGTAATTTTGAAATGTTTAACATGATATTTAAATTAATTTTATTGAAAGATATTTCATGAGTAATGGTTGGTTGTCAATTGCTATTTCATATTAGTAAATAAAAACAAACATTTATATAGTGATAAGAGTGCTACCACACGTTATAGAGACTATAAAATACAGGTGTGCCCTTACATTTTGGTTTGAACTTTGCTGTGCACTGGGCACCAAAAAAGTTTACAAACCACTGATACAGACGGTCACAATCCGAGTTAGGTTTATTGCCAGGTAACTTACGTTTTCACAAAATGGTGCGAGAACTTTGCCTCAGTGTTTTGGTCCATGGCAGCAAACATAGTAAAGTAAAAATAAAACTAAAAGCAAGTGCTGAATAAATTAAAAACTATCGCTAAGACAATTCACTTTAATCTTAACAGCCTAAACAGAAGCCAGAAGCCATCTTTCCTTCAGCTGTGACACGTAGGTGACCCCGGTTGTCATGGTAACGGCCAAGCACTGTTGGAGGCAAACTTTCTCTCTCTTGCTAATCTTTAAACATTGCTAACGTCAGCTAGGACAGCTGTTAAAGCTGTTGAAATAGACTTACCAGCGGCAGCACCACAGCATGTCACTTAAAAGCATAGCTTCAAAGGTAAGACGTGTACAAGAAGAGCATGCTAGTAATATTAGGCTAAATGTCAGTAGCTAGCAGTGATACAATAAACATTTTAGCGTGATTTGTACCATGCTATAGCTACACCAAAGTTAGTTAATTGGTTTAAAACTAGAAATAAAACCTAACCGTGTGAACACGAAACCGCTGGAGTTAACCGGATAACTAAACCGTTACCGTTGATGTAGTGTTAGCTAACTAACGGTTGTTTGATTAGACTACAGCTAACATTAGCCGCGCATTGATTTGTAGGAAGTGTGGTTTGGTCAACTTTATATCACAAACAGTAAAGTTCATATTTCCTCCGCAAAAGCTTTATTTTTTCAATAGATATCTGGTAAATTGGTGAAGAAGCAGAATGTGTTATTATATTTAATAGGTTTTGTTTGTTTGTTTGTTTCTGTTTGTTTGTTTTGCTTTTCCAGGAATTTTTGGGTGATTGTAGCCAATTCTAGTTCCTGTCCAGCTGTCGGATGGGATGAGGTGTGTGTGTGTGTGTGTGTGCACCAGACTGTAAAAAAAAGAAAACATTGGTATCACAGTTTTTTCAGGGTATATGAGAGGACAATTAATAATTGATAAGGCCATCATCTCCAGATCAATACAGCTTTATGAGCCTACCCATTTTCACAGTGTGCATGTGGTGCCATAAACCTCCACAGTCTCGGTGATGCACACAGCTGTTGTCGGGATAGTGTTGTGTGTCCGGAATGATAAGCTTCCTGGAAGCACCCTGGCAGAGCGGAAAATTGGCTTCTAATATGACACTATGCAGCATGGCTTTTCTCTGCTGTTGCCTCAGTACTCCAGTGACCAGAACTGTACCCTCTATCATTAAGGATATCAGTAAGACACTGTCAGTTCACCCAGGTTATCTTCTTACAGGGATAGACAGCTCTCTGTTTGACATAGCGTCTGTACTGTATGGGGCTGTGAGCATGACTGTAAACCGATGGAGCGTATCCAAGATTTCATACTGTAGTAAAAATAAATCTTATTTCCAGCGATGCTGTTGATAAGGGCTAAAACAGAATTATTACTTTTATTAAGGTGTTGAAGTGACTGCCCATACAGAGTAACATGTCAAGAATAGTTCAAGAGGACTTTCATTGCTACAAAGGTCATGAACCCGGGGACTTTAGTGGAACTATCTGACACAAGTTATTTTCAAAATGTCATTGTACCGCTGCACAATCAAAAGGACTAGCTAGTGTTACCATTACAGTATCCCATTACAGTCATTTGTTGATAACTGTTATAGCACCTGTCAAAATCGTAGTGACTTGTTGCTTTACATAGACAATGCTTCTTTAAGAGAAGAAGGCAAAGAATGAAAAAGTGCAACAAATAAAGACAGCAGATAGGAATACAGGATCGCGCTAAAAGCAAATTATGGACAACAACATCAAAGCTAGAAAATGTTAAAGATGATAAATGTTAAAAGTGGCTGTGGAAGCATATGTAAACTGGTGATAAGTTATGACCTGGAAATCTTGTGTGCCGGTTTATTTGTGGCACCACAAGAAGGGATTTTTTTTATGGTTGTCACTTGGAGTTTTGAGAAAAACAACTTGACAGAGAGTAAAGTGCTTAAAAGTAACCCTGCACAGAGCTCTCCAGCAGCAGTTATCTCTTGAACTTCCTGCACCCAAGCCCTTACACAGGTAGATTTGCTTGTTTACAAAACAGCGCAGACTGGTCAGAGCAAGCTTAGACCTCATAAAGAGGGCAGGTCTTCTTTGTATCCCGTGATGACATGTCACTGTCACCAGTCACTCTACTGTAGCTTCTACCCTCTTGCAGACATGCCGCGTCAATTCCCGAAGGTAACTCTGAGCGAAGCGGAGGAGGAAACACAGCTGCTAGCAGAGAAAGTATACGCAACAGCACTGAAAGAAGAAGACAACAAGGATGCCTTATCAATGTTCACCGTGCCTGAGGACTGCCCAATCGGCCTCCAGCAAGCCAAGGAACATGAACTGCTTAAGGAGCTGGCAGAGCAACAGTCAGAGGAGAGTACCAAGAGGTAGGCCCAGCTGTTGCTCAGGCACCAAGTCACAGAGGATGCCATCAGTCAGATCAATGTTACAAATAAAAGCCTTTTAATAGATTACTTATATCACAACTTTTGGGAAAGTTATGTTTGCTTATGTAAACTATATTGCTAATATTGCAGGAGGAAAAGCTTGAAGATGATTCGTTCCCAGTCCATGTCCCTGCAGATCCCAGTGAATGCAGATTGGACACGGTCATTGGCAGCCACGCCATACCTGTCCCCCAGCTCCACCTGCTCGTCAGTGCCAGAAAACTGCCCTGATTACCAGAGAGTCACTATTAGTGGTGATTACTGTGCTGGAGTAAGTAATATAAACATAAATATGTGTGCCACAGTTGGAGTTACTGTAGGGGAAGTACACCCATTTTTAAAATTCACACATGTAAAGGCCCAGACACACCAAACTGACTCTCAAAACTGCTGGCAACAAGGGGACTGTTGCCTCATGACACCTGTAAATCGGCCAAAAAGTTGCACTTGAACACACCACAGACACTATAATCAAAATCCAACTAGCACGTACTTCTGCACTTGTGTGAGAGGAAAATAACTCCACAGCAGCAGACAGCAGTAGTCTGTATTCATTATTAAAAATGGGAAATAGATAAACACACAGGACAAATTCAAGATGCTAGTTAGCCAATTTGCACATTAACAACACAACCTGATGTTGAAAGAACAAAGCGAAAGATAATGTTAGCGAAATTAATGCAAACAATGCTAAACTCAGCATGCTACAATGCTGAGCTCAATTGCTAAAAATAATAATTTGATAATAATAATAATATGAATAATTTACCTAATTTAACAATTTTTACGATGAGGGCTGACTAGCGCCAAGGGTGTGGGACACACCGCCAAAGTGAGGGCGACAGATGCTCACCAATGGCCGACTGTTGGCTTGGTGTGTCTGGGCCCTTATTCCTATGGTCTAAGATGATCAAAAAACATAAGGAAACGTGAGCAACGGTTTCAGAGATCCAAAAACGAGAGAGCTAAAACTCTAAATTTATTATGCCATATGGTATAAAGTCTGGAGCTGCTCCATAGACAACACATTGGGAAAGATTTTAAAGATGACACTGAGAGCACCCAGGGGAATGTTCTGAGTATATGGGTACATTTATTACTTCAGAACTGAGAACACTGCAATAGAATAAAGCTCATTTGGGTATGAAAAATAAAACAAACATTCTGTGGGTCCACAAAATCAGGCTCCAATTCATTGTCTATGGAGCAGCTCCAGACTTTTTACTGATGACCTCACAAGTTTTAGACTTACTTCTGGCTTTGAAGAAGAGTAACTCACGTTTAACAAATATTGATTGAACTTTCTTAGGCAATGGCAATGGATATAAGATATTGGTACTCTTGATTTAGGTGGTGTTTCCCTTTAAAGTTTTTGCAGCTTAGCATAGTGTATATTTACTGTCCTCATCTGATTGTTGTCATGGTTACAGAATGTTAAAAATATATGTCACATATTTTTATACAATTACTGTACCAATACGGCTTAAATGAGACAATACTTAAGACTAATTATGTGGCATGTCCATTCCCCATTCAGATCACAGTGGAGGACTATGAACAGGCAGCTAAAAGTCTGTTTAAGGCTCTGCTTATTCGTGAGAAGTACTCAAAGCTAGCCTATCATAGATTCTGCAGAACCACAGCCCAGTTCCTCCGCAATGCTGAGAACACGAGATGGAGTGAAGAAGATGAGGTTCTACCAGGTGTGAAGTGTTTGCACATTATGGTAATTAATACACTCACTGATGTTTTATTCTGGTTTATATGACAGCAGCTACTGTATACAATGTTGTGGCCTCCAGATATGTGCCCGTGTCCAGCAGTGGGAGAGGATCCCTACAGCATGGAGAACATTCCTGAGAATCTAAACTACGAACTGAAGATGAGGGATGGGATAGTGAATGTGTACGACAATGCCAAGGCTCTGAAAGAAAACCAGCCTCACGATCTCCCTTACCCAGACTTGGAGACCTTTGCCATAGACCTCAGTCATGTGCTGGCCATGATCGCAGATGGACCCACGTAAGTTGCCAAAACAAAAAGATACTACAGCTATGCCTGTTGAATAAACAGCCCTGGTTGTAAAACTGGTTGTTGCCAGTTAAGCATGCAGTATTTAATTACACTTACTAAACTGAGGTCCGCTCTAATTTTCAGGAAGACCTACTGCCACAGACGACTTAATTTCTTGAGTTCAAAGTTCTACCTCCATGAGATGCTCAATGAGATGGCTGAGCTAAAGGAGCTGAAAAGTGTGCCTCACAGAGATTTCTACAATGTTAGGAAGGTTAGATTTCTATCTACAGAGTGTGTAATCTGATATTGTGTCTGGTACATTGCCTCTGTGAAAACACCTGGACATGCATATATTCCTTCTCTTCTTCTTCTTCTTCTTCTTCCTTCTCCTCTTGCAAAACTATTTGTACAAAAAATTAACAAAAGTGCATTCTTAAATTTTGTCTGAATTTGTCCAGGAGACTGAACACGTTGTTTCTTTCTCTCAGGTGGACACACATATTCACGCAGCTGCCTGCATGTCTCAGAAACACCTGCTGACCTTCATCCAGGAAACATATAAGACAGGTGCCGACCGTGTGGTGTTGGAAAAGGCTGGACAAATGATGACTCTCAAACAGGTTTTCCACAGCCTCAATAAGGACCCCTACGACCTTACTGTGGACTCTCTGGATGTACATGCAGTAAGAGAACCATGTTTTAGCATTATGTTTTCAAAAGTTGTAGTTTTAGATACGTGGAAATGGGGAGCAAAATTAATACTTTTCTCAATTTGTCAAAATGTGGCTATAAACGAAGGTTGCTATGTTGTAAGCCGAGTACTATGAGTACAGGCTCTGCCCTCTACTGGACTCTAAGGGCAGCACTCTCCTCCAATCATGAGCATGCATTCGTCCACTGACATTTGCATAAATGTAGCCGGCCAATCAGGACATGCCTACCTGAAAACGTGTGAAGCCCACTTTTTAGCCCACAGCTATCGTAAACTCTCTTCACTGGGGGGCATAGGTACATCAGGGTCCCTGGGAAGAGGGCTCTGTCTGTGTAAATAGAACTAGGGTTACAATATCATAACCTTAGTTTTATATCACTCAGGCTCTGCTCTCAACTGGACTCATTGGGTACAGTGGGTGGAACCTGATGAATGAACACCCTGTTGTGACATAACATCAACCCAGCGTCATAGTCATATGTCTTCTTATGTACTGTGTGCTCTGCACGTTTGTCCTGATTGACCAGCTACATTTAAGCAAATTTCAGTGGGCGAATGCTTTTTCTTGAGTGGAGGAAGGTATTACTCATGGAGTACAGTACAGGGTGGAGCCTGTGTGGGATTGAACAGGTTATTATGTTCCTGTCAACGCAAACAAAGATTGGGAACTTCATGCCAACAATCTTTCTGCTAATTACAATTCCTTCCCTCTCTCTGCATTTAATTTGTGTCACGTCATTTCACTTCCAGTGCAGGTAAAAACCAGTACTGTTGAGTGTGTTTCCATAACTGAGCCCTCTGGATTCACCAATAGACTTTGTAATTCTTAAACTTGACAGGGGAGACATACCTTTCACCGGTTTGACAAATTCAATTCGAAGTATAACCCAGTTGGAGCCAGTGAACTTCGAGAAATCTTCCTGAAAACAGACAACCTCATCAATGGAGAGTATTTTGCTCGCATCATAAAGGTATGACATCATGTCATCATACACTTTAAGTCAGAACATTTGCAGAGATAGTTTAGCACTCTCTACTTCTCACCTTTGATAGGAGGTGTCCCACGACCTGGAGGAGAGTAAGTACCAGCATGCAGAGCCGCGGCTTTCCATCTACGGACGCTCTCCAGACGAGTGGGACAGTTTGTCCAAGTGGTTTATTCACCACAAAGTACACTCTCCGAACATGAGGTGGATCATCCAAGTGCCCAGAATATAGTGAGTGCTTCAGACAAAAAGAGTCACAAAAGAATTTCTTAAAATGTGAAATCTTGAAATATCCTAAAAAAAATATAAGACAATATATATTTTTTTGTTTCAGTGATATTTTCAAGGCAAAGAAGCTGGTGCCTAATTTTGCCAAGATGCTGGAGAACGTATTCCTTCCTCTATTTGAAGCCACTGTCAACCCACAGAAGCACAAACATCTTCATGTTTTCCTCAAATATGTAAGATGTTGTATTTTTTAGGGTCCATCATACCAAAACCTACCAAGCCAAACAGGTTTTAGGAGTGCTTAAAAAATAGTTGGCATAAACTATAACACGTTAAAAACAAGTTTCTAATCACCCCTAACTGAGCATTTATATGCAGGATATAAACATTAATAAATGGTTTATTGCAAACCATTATATATTTATGAGATTGAATAAGTGTTTATTTATGTATTTGTCAACAAATTTAACTCCTCCTGTGGACACAGTTGTAATAATATAAAATGTGTCCTCATAAGTTAGAATTGTTGATAAATACTGTACATTAATAAACACACTAAAATGTCATATCTGCTTACAACAACATTATGGTTTGTTAGAACCATTTATTAAATATTTTTTTTATAATGCTTTAAGATGCTAAACTGAGGTGTTACCTTGTGGAAATGAATTTAGTAATTTAAAGGTAAGAGTAAATAATTCAGGGGCATGAATTATGAATTTGATGCAACAAATGAAGCAATTTATGGGTAAAAATTATCAGTTAGAGGAACCAAATAACTCATGTTTGTGACATGATTATGTAAACAGTTTGCCCTTGATACCTGGCTGACGTCATACAACCATCCCAGTTGTAAATGTCTATATTTTGTGCAGGTGGCAGGCTTTGACAGCGTAGACGATGAGTCCAAACACAGCGATCACATGTTCTCCTTCAGGAGCCCAAAACCAGAGCAGTGGACGACAGATGACAACCCTCCCTACAGCTACTACATCTTCCACATGTATGCAAACATCATGGTCCTCAACAACCTCAGAAAGTAAGAGCTAATGTCTTCTTCCCTCTTAAAAACACACACACTTCTGTATTAAAGGATCGCGCTTTGCTGCGAGATTGACGGAGGAAAATGTTTGCCTTCAGAATGCAGGACCTGACCTGGTGTTGAGGGTCCAGCACTCAGTGGACAGTTTACTTTGTAGAGCTCTTAGGACAGAGGTGATTAATTAATGATAGGAAAGTAAGAACCGTACAAGTACTGAACCATACTCATAGCTGTTGAGAATAACTCGGACATCTCACTATGCAGTGCAGCTGGTATCTATAAATACTCTAAGTATGATGAATACAAAAATGAGCAGAATTAGGCACTGCTTCATGATTTTTCGTGTATTGATCATCCTTTTCTTTATAGAGAGCGTGGACTGAGCACCTTCCAGTTCCGTCCCCACTGTGGAGAAGCTGGATCAATCACTCACTTGGTCTCTGCCTTTCTCACGTCTGACAACATCTCACATGGACTCAACTTGAAGAAGGTACCTCAGATTTGTGGAAAGGCTATGGTGTGGGAATCATCGGGGTTCCCACAATACAATATTAAATATATTATTATTATCATTATTGATAATAATAATAATAATAATAATAATACAATACTACCACCCCTAGTATTCAGACAAGATGCTGCTCGCAGGAGGTATGATGATTTAAGAGTAATCCCTCCACAGAGCGGCGAGGGGATAACATGGTGCTGCTGCTGTGTGGGCTCGCTGTCAGCCAAAGATCAATAATGTGACTGCACTTTGTGCTTTTTGTCCCAAAAGACCAAAATAGCAACCACAGGGTGAGAACACAGAAGAGCACTGATAACTTTAAACCAAAAGACAACATAATGTCGGTTTGAGACCAGGTTTTTCTCAACTTGGGTATCTGAAATTTCCTGCAGATTCCTCAGGATGAGCGTCACGGAACAGCTGAAAATGTGAGAACTGTAGGTGAGAGAGGGGATACTGGAAGTTTTGAATTTCTGGTGTGGATGAACAGTATGTTCCAAAAACAGAAAGGCCAGAAAGTCCCGAAGATAGAAAACTTGCTGACAGTGACTTACTGTTATCAATTTACAACACAAACTGCACAATTACGCACTATTTTAATCTTTTTTTTTTTTTCAAACTTCCTTATGCTTCTTCAGGTTTTTATCTGTTACTTTCATTTCAGCTGCAACAATCCAACTGCATTTAACTGGACAAAGTCTAATATTAAATCAGGTTGTTGGGATAATAGGAATCTGGGGGAAAATGCTTGTACTTATGAGTGCCTGTGCAGCGTGTGCATTAAACACTAAAAAAGCTTCCTTTGATCTCTGTGCACTTTATGTGAGTGTGTACCTTATGTGACGGCCAGAGCAGTATTTATTTTTTCAACTTTATGTTCCCTCAGAGCCCTGTGCTGCAGTACCTGTACTACCTGGCCCAGGTGCCAATTGCAATGTCTCCACTCAGCAACAACAGCCTGTTCCTGGAATACTCCAAAAATCCTCTCAGAGAGTTCCTGCACAAAGGCCTGTGTGTGTCCCTGTCCACAGATGACCCCATGCAGTTCCACTACACTAAGGTAAACAGACACAAATACACAGGAGATAACGGGTTTCTAGGCTAACGTTCAGTGCGCCTGAATCTTTGTGTACAGTTTTGTAAACATAGACGTGCCATAGATGGATTTAGTTCTGCAGTGTAGATAATCTGTATCCACTGTTTGTGTGTCGTGATTTAAGGAACCACTGATGGAAGAGTACGCTATCGCTGCCCAGCTGTGGAAGCTCAGCACCTGTGATGTGTGTGAAATAGCCAGAAACAGTGTGCTGCAAAGTGGACTCTCTCACCAGGTGACACCTTCACTCCTCATGTTTTCATTTTTCTCTGCCAAATCTCCACCACATTTAATCAGCATCAATCCATCATCCCTTTGTTGTTTGTTTACAGGAGAAGAAGCACTTCCTGGGAGAGAGCTATCTGAAAGATGGACCTGAAGGGAACGACATCCGTCGGACCAACGTGGCCCAGATCCGCATGGCCTACAGACACGAGACACTGTGCAATGAACTCAGCTTCATAGTCGACGCAGTGAAGTCTGAAGCCATGAACTCCATCTATGAATGAAAGGGACTTCGCACCAGACAGACTCCAAGCATGCTGAGCTCTCAGTAATCACTATTTATCTTTATTTTGAAAAGTGCCAGTGAGTCACTGTGATGATTAAATGAAATATACAATATCCTGTCAGTTGAGAAGATATGCTTCACAGGTCACAAGTTGATCAGGAGTTCGGTAAAGTGAAGATGCATGTTTGGATGACTGATGGCATAAAAGCTGTGGAGGGCCAGACATATGTGAAGTCACACACTTGTCATTACACAAAGCCACAATGTATAAACAGTTGTACCTTACACTCCATTTTGTGATTGAGGTATGTCATAGAAACACTTAGTTACTGTATACACTGTACATCAGACACAGGAGCACTTATGGTTGAGTTAAACAATGTTAGTTCAGACTGTGATAACAGATGATGTCTGCTCATTTCCTCCGTCTCTCCTTTAAATACTTCCAAGAGGTCTCAGTAAGTGTTTTGGAAATATACCAATACATTAAAGTTTTGGGAGATTCCTAAGTTCACAATGACATGCCTGTTTTAAAATTGTTGTAGAAATGTTGCATTCACGTGTATGTAATCAGAAGCAGCAAGCAGTATGTTAAAGAATAAAAGTCTCCAGTCCTCACAGTGATTGTATAGGAAACACTGCCATCTAGTGGTTAAACAGCAAACAGTAAAACAGTAGTAAACAGCACTATTTAATAGCGTCAGATAGTAAAAAATACTAACACACACACATATATATATATAACATATACAAACATAAAAGCCTTTTAAAGGACACAACAAGTGACACAATAATATACAATATTACTCAGTAGTTTTCCATGTTTTTAAAAATATCTCCTCAGACAATGTTTAACTTGCGTCGTCGACCACTTCTATCCTCTCATCTTCCTCAGCAGCTTTCTGGGGCTCTTCTGTTTTCGTCACACAAATCCACTCCTCTGTCTGCATGTAGTCTTCCTGCTGCTTGATGTCCGAGCTCTGACTCCTTCTCCTTTTCACAGAGAGAAAGACACAAGTCATACAGTGCACTTAGAGATGTAATAATAACAGCAGAACAAACATAATTTAATATGCACTACTGGGGATTTTTAAATGGAACAAAGATGCCTTGTCTCATCAGTTTTTAGTGCTGATATACAGCACAGCTTCTTAGAGTAGGGCTAGTGTATATAGAGCCCATTCACAACCAGTTCACCCATAACTGATATTCATGTACTTCATCAGATGGCATCATTAAACCACAACTAATCTGTGTTTAGTGAGGATGCACAACATCGTCTTTTAATTGTTATCATGATATCAACTTGCACTTTTAATATTGTAACAACATATTAAGTTACATCTTGTCTGCAGGCACTATTTTGCCTGACACCTGCCATGCTGTCAACTCTGAACCCAATATTTTGGATACAGGAGAGGCGACATGGCACATTGTGCAAGTCTGAGTCAGGAGCTGGATACACTTTAACATCCGTTTATTTATCGAAAGGTATATTGTTATTGCGATATTGCATATATTTCCTATTTTTTGCAGCCCTAGACTTTTGACTTTAGTATTACATACAGTGTGTTCATATTGAAAACCACTTACACTTTTATGTATACAAAGATGATTATTGCAATAAGGAGGAGGGCACAAGTGGAGGTGATGAGTATAGCCTTTCCTGGAATAAAACACAAAAGGGACAGTTGTCATACGAAACAAAAATCACATCCAAACACTAACTACTATACTAAGTATTTTTTCACTTGTATTGTTTGTGCAGTATCAGCTGAAAATGACAAAATCTTGTGAGCAAAATCCTCATACCTCCAGTAGAGCTTTGCACCCTGCTGACAAACGGAGCTGGTACCGCCTCATTGTCCATGCTTCTAGGAGTTGAGGTTGAAGAAAACAGATGGGTGGAGGAAGATGTAGAGTGCGTGGTGCGGGTGGAGCTTGTTGCTTTAGAAGAATGAGTTTGCCCTGAGTAATCCCTGCCGTTCAAAGGGCTATCAGTTGTTGCATCCTTCAATTGTGTCGCTGCATCTGTGCATGTACACGGAGGCCACGGGGGATTAGATAAGTGTTATATAAAGTGGATACCATTTGATGAATGTATGTTTTCAAAATATGTTTCTGCCTCCCATTTGTAACTACTGATAGTGACTTCCTTGCACAGTTGTTTTGAGTTTTTGCTGGAAAATATTAAAAAGGCATTTCTGAGTGGATTTATAGCAGTAAGTGTACATATTTAGCTCAGGTATTTATTAAAATATTGTAAAATAAACATGATTGGGGAGGTTCAAACCAACCTTTTATGTTCTACAAAATTTCAGTCAAACACTTTTTTCCCATAAATGTTTGGAGAAAAGTTCTCCTGATACAAATTTAGTCCAATTGTAAATGCAATAAAATGTTAGCACAGCCTCTGACAGTACTATTCACTCACATTAATCTGAGTTAATACCTTTTGATGTTGTGTTTAAACAACAACAAGAATCCAGGGCTGTGCTAACAAAAGCGTGCATGATATATTACATTAACTGTTGTCTCTTAAAGGGATAGTTTAGATTTTTTTGAGGTGGGGTTGTATATGGGAGATTTATCCATAAACAGTATAATACATACAGTAAATGGCTGGCGACGCGCCCCCAGTTTGGAGAAGCAGGCTGGAATCTGACATGGAAGATGAGCAATGTACTGCTGTGGAGGGGTCCGCAACAAAACGTACTTTAGCCAC
>JAPZEB010000001.1:17412373-17423726 GCA_029783705.1 Chaetodon striatus
GTACTTTTAGGTTCCATTACAACACCTTGGCCTTGTTTATAACTTACAAACTGCAGCAGTGGCTGAAAGATAGTAGTGTGCATTACAGACACCATCACAGCCATGGTGAGTACTAAGAGAGAAAAAAAAACGGAGCTAGCACTTTGCACATTTGTTATTTCTATTCTCGTCTCCTCAGAGAACATGTAGACACTTGAGAGCTCTACTCAGGCTCACTTTATAACCAGGATATGATTGGAGCCTGGTGCCTGGACTTTGTCAAACTCTTTGCACAAATGTTTAGATTACGACCCAGGATAGCATATCTATCAACTCCAGCAGGGTCTGATTATTTTTTATGCTGTCAGAGTTATTTTCACTTTGGCGGGGCTTTCTCTGCACCGTAAAACACATCCTGAAGGTCACACAAACAAGACAAAGGTCCCAATGCAGCACAAAACGCTTTTGATAACAATGATTACAAGTTCAGGCTCGTCTTGGCCCATTGTTTCAAGGACTGTGTGCTGACCTTGGGAATCAAGCAATGGTATGTGTACATACTGTACACGCGGTCACGTGGGTATGTGCATGTGTGCGTGCGTGTGTGTGTGTGCGTGTGTGTGCGTGTGTGTGTGTAAGCGGAACACAAGTACATAAAACATACCATTCTGCTGCCGGTTGTGCCGCCTCTGTGGGAGCGTTGGCTTTCACATCATTTGCTTCACACTAAAGAGGAGAGGGTTGAATATTGATGAAGATTATTATTGCCTTCTGACAGTAATACACAATCAGGAGGTGTGATAGAAGTATTCACACCCTTTACTTAAGTAAAAGTACCAACACCACAATGTCAAAATACTTATAAAGTTCTGCATCTAAACTCCTAGTTAAGTAAAAGTGCAGAAGTATTTTGAGCTAAATGTACTTAAAGGGTAACTTTGGCATTTTTCAACCTGGACACTAAATTTCCCATGTTTTTGTGTCAAAGTGACTGAGACAACATTTCTTGAAACTGGTCCAGTATTGAGCGAATGAATTGCAGTGTAACCAATTTACATCCATTGAAAGTACTTATTTTTGCCACTGACAGGCTCAGATTATTAATGTAAGTGTCTGACAACATTACAGAAAGGGTCCTAAAGAAAAAGACCTTTTCCCTCCTAACCCTTTTATTAAAGAGTTAGATCTGTTTTGTTTAACCAGAAACAGTCCTGAAATCGCCATCGGCAAACAAATATAAACAGAATCTCGTGGGTTTGGTGATGGCGATTTCAGGGCTATTCTCTCATTAAACAAAAATGATCTTACTCTTTTAACAAAACTTCTATCTCTGCAGGGATGCTTTCTGGTGGACGTAAATTGATGAGTGTTTACACTGCAGCCTGTTAAGTGGGTGCCAGCTGCAGCGGTCTTGCAACACTGTACTAGTTTAAAAAAATGCTGTCTCCATATGTCACTTAGACACAAACACATAAAAAAGGTCCAGATTGAAAAAAACAAAACAAAGCTACCCCTAAAGTAACGAGACAAAATGAGCCCCACGACTGGTGCATTATTAAATAAGACATTATTAGATTGTTGATGCTGATGCATCAATATGAAAGCTGCATTTAACTTTTCCGGCTTGTCGGGTGGAGCTAGTTTCAACTACTTTATACAAAGTTAGGAAGTTTGTTCAACAACTAAAAAAGATCTTAATCGTGAAAAGAGACCCCAAATAGACACTGGCTTTGAGTATTGCATTTCATAACCTTATATTGTTTTTAAGCTTTGTCTTAAACTGTTACTTAAATGGTAAATTTAGCTGTCCGATAAAAGCAGTGGATTAAAATGTACAATATCTGACTCTAAAAGCAGTGGCTAAGTATGAACTCGCATAATTTGGAGTTACTCAAGCAAAGTTAAAAAAACCCCCTCAAATTTGTACTTCCTAAGTACAGTTCCTGAGTAAATGTATTTATTTACTTGCCACCACTGATAATTAACGTAGATATGACTTGGACCAGAATGTATTACTAATAATTAGTAAACTACAGCAGTATGAGACAGAGGGTTTACATTCTAAAACTTTTTTGAAATACAAAAAGAACCGGTAAAACAATAATCAGTGTCCTGAAACTGAACTATTGTGTCCTAAGATGACTCCTAAATATGTTTCTAACCCATTGCACATATCTCTCACTCAGCAGTCATTCTGGAGAGTGGGTGTCACAGCATTAAATGCTCGATGTGTAATTTCCCATCATTTTCCGACAGGACATGACAGGAAGACCTACCAGGACAGGAAGAGCAGCACCAGCAGTGGGTCCCGCATTGGGGCCCGGGCCGGCTGTAGCTGGGCTCTGACCCGGGATGTTCAGGAGGTTAAACTTAGGCACCACCGCTACGCTCACCCTACGTCTGGGCAGAGCCTAGAGAGGGCCAAGTGAAAGAAGACAGAACATGTGCCAGTGATAAGAATTAAAAAATGAGAATATCAGGGATGTTATTATTATTTTTTTCAACATCAAAAGCACGAAGATGTCACTGGAAGAAGAGACAGTTTCATAAATTAAACAGGGAACACAAAAGAACCTTAAAAACTGGACAGCATGTGGACATTCTGGGACATTTTTAGCCTTCTGTGCTAACTCGTAGATGTTAGCATGCTAGCACAGTAAACCAAGATGGTGTACATGGGAAATATTACACCTGCTTGGCATCAGCATGTTAGCTGAAGATGAAGTAGCATTGTCACTGTGAGCATGTTAGCACGCTGATGTTAGCATTTAGCTCAAAGCACAGCCTCACAGAGCAGCTGTCATGGCTGTGGGCTCTTAAGGCCTTTGCACACTACATCCATGTTTTTTGTCTGAAATTATTACAAGCTGAACAGACACACACAGAAAAGTCTTGAAAGAGCTTGTTTTAATTGACCAACAGTCTAAAATCCAAAGACATTCAATTTACAACCCTATGATATGTCAGATCTTCACATTTTAGAAGGTGGAAACAGAAAATGTTTGACGCAAATTTTCTGTTGATCGTGTATGTGAGTACCAAAAAACATCACTCAGAAAAACTGAAGCGCTTACCTTTCCGAGGGTGAGGGACATGGATCTTGACGGTCGTGGAACTCCGTCATCTTTGTGAGGACATACAAAGAAACACAGACAACAGCATTATGAAGCACACAAACCACTCATCTCATACTGGTTTGTTTCCAATGGTGCAGTGAAGCTGCCCAGTAACACAACAGTTACAGAGGAACGTTTCCAGGTGGAAATATTCTTACAGAGCAGCAAAGAAGCAGTGGCGTTAAAATATGTGCTTTATCAAACCCTTGCCTGGATAAATAACGTTAAAAAAATGTTTTTCCATTTACAAGCATGAAACCTATGTGACGTCTTTGTGTTTTCTTGTGCTTGATGTGAATGTGGTCATCAGCACGGTCTGACCTCCAGTGTCCGCGGAGCCTCCGTAACAGCGGTTTGAGTTCTGGTTGGCGAGCTTCTTGAACTCCATCAGCTCTGCGTGGTCCTTCTCGTACGTCCTCTTCAGATTCTCCACATATTGCATCATGACCTCAGTGGCCTTGTTCATACGTTTCTCCTGTTGAACAATGAAAAGTCACGTCAGTACAAGACTGAAACAAGATTAACCTTAAAGCAGAGAGACTTTCAATAGATGACTCTTTGTGAAAGGAGTAAAAAATACACAACCTAACCTATATTTTCACTCAGGATTTCAGTAGACATATAGCTGTCCAACATTCATTTGACTTCCTTCAGTGGCTGATTTTTAAACATGTGTTTTTAAAGCTAAATTAATTGTTTAATTATGGCCCCTAAGGGCTACGAAGGCTACAAAACAAGATGGAAGACACACAGACCTGACGTATTTAACTGCCTACTAACATATCCAGCACAGTGAGCAGTTTATCTACCCATTACCGTCTTGTTTTTGGCTACCTGATGTCTATAAGTCCAATATTAACCAGCTTATTCTTGTTTTATAGTTTTATTGTTCAACTTCCAAACTAACTGTCTGCTAACAGTCAACTTTTTTCACCAGTTAGTTGCAATGTTTGTCGGTCAGCTGTTTGGTGCCGGGTGCTTATCGTTCAGGAAGCCTCTGATGGCTGCTGGAAAAAGGGTTGATGACAGTGCAGTGAGGCTGAACCACACAGTAAAATGTGCCTTAAAACCAAAACAATGTGCTAAAACAGGCTAAAAATTCTCCTTAGAGCTGCAAAGTTTGGAGATAATTCTCTGCAGTTCATCCCTATGAGCAACAACTTTCACAGTACAAGCAGTTATTTGATTCTTGTTCCACATCTTACGGGGGAGATGTTAAAAAGGTAATAAATATGCGCAGAACTCATGGAGAGAAATACGTAGTGGAAAAAGCCTCATAGTAACAATAAAATCCTGCTTCACATATTTGTGTGATACTGTGACACACAGGACGATCACACATCAAAGTTATTATGTGCCGCAAACACAAACTTGTGAAACAGTTTATTATCTTAATATAATATATGAATATACTCTCACCGGGTACACTTGTTCAACTGCTTGTTAATGCAAATAGCTAATCAGCAAATCATGTGGCAGTGACTCAGTGCATTTAGGCATGTAGATATGGGCAAGACGACCTGCTGAAGTTCAAACTGAGCATCAGAATGGGGGAGAAAGGTGATTTAAGTGACTTTAAACATGGCATTGTTGTTGGTGCCAGACAGGCTGGTCTGAGTATTTCAGAAAAGCAAAAGACCACACCAGGTGCCACTTCTGTCAGCTAAGAACAGGAAACTGAGGCTACAGTTCCTACAAGCTCACCAAAATTGGACAATAGACGATTAGAAAACGTTGCCTGGTCTGATGAGTCATGATTTCTGCTGCGACAGTCGGATGTTAGGGTCAGGATCCGGTGTAAACAACATGAAAGCATGGCTCCATTCTGCCTTGTATCAACGGTTCAGGCTGGTGGTGGTGGTGTAATGGTGTGGGGGATATTTTCTTGGCACACTCTTTGAGCATTGTTTAAACGCCACAGCCAACTTGAGTATTGTTGCTGACTGTGTCCATCCCTTTAGGACCACAGTGTGACCATCCTCTGATGGCTACTTCCAGCAGGATAACGTGCCATGTCACAAAGCTCAAATCACGTCAAACTGGTTTCTTGAACATGACAATGAGTTCACTGTACTCCAGTGGCCTCCACAGTCACCAGATCTCAATCCAGCGAAGCAACTTTGGGATGTGGTGGTGCTGCCAACAAATCTGCAGCAACTGCCTGATGCTATCATGTCAATATGGACCAAAATCTCTGATCACTGTGTCCAGCACCTTGTTGAATCTGAGGGCCACCTGAGGGAGAACAGAGAGGAGGGGCACACAGCAACTGTCAAGGGAAAGCTGTTTTAGTGGAGATCGCACTTCTCAAGCAACTTCTTGTTATGCCCAAACCGTAGGTCCAGTCGTCAAAATAATGTGTTGTCCAGAGAGAGGAGCGTCTCCCGAACACATAGATGTCATTTTTGTGTTCGTGGAGTCAAAAATGTGACCATGGTCGCAGGTTAGAAAACTGGTGCCCCCAGCTGTTTTCCAGAAATTTCTATTCTCAGATTACATAGGAGTGAAAGAGGGAAAATTTAACTCTTTGAAGCTCGGAGAGCCAGATGGGTAAATGTATTTGATTCCTTGTCAACATGTCTGCGACCAGCATGAATTTACCTACGTTTGGTGTATAAATTGTACATGTAGAGTGAAAATTGTGGCCATGGCAGCCAGAAAAAAAGACGATTTTAGAGCCCTTCTTCACTCTAGCGATCATGTCACCACTCTAGCTCTGTCCCATAGAAACCCATTATGAAACCTAAAGAGGGCACTTTATCCATGCTCCGAACACGTCTGAATATAAATGATATTTAAGAAGGTGGAACCACGAGATGTTTTTGCATGAAAAATGACTTACACCAATTTTAAAACAGTTGCCCATTAATTTTCTAATCAACTGACTAATGGTTTCAGCTGCACCTGTATGTTTTCATATGGTTTGTGGACAAAAATCTTAATTTGGAAGGTATCTAATAACTTAAGTTATCAAATAACTGTAGTGGTGTAAGAAGTACAATATTTCGCTCTATAGTGTAGAGGGGTAGATGTAGAAAGTGGCATGAGATTAAAATACTCAGCTAAAGTAAAAGTACCTCATATTTGAAGTACAGCACTTTAGTAAATGCACTTAGTTGTATTCCACCACTGATGAGCAGCAATACAGAGGAAAGAGTAGCTCGGGGGTTATAAATAGCTTCAGACCTTTGTGTTGCAAAAACAGTAAATTTGCTCTTTAACTGATGTTGGCTTTGGCAGGCACCAGGTCAGCCACAACATTAAGATAAAAATCTTCCCCATAATTTCTTAAAATGTTGCCAAACAGGCGTCTCAGTGGCCCTGGGACATCCTGAACAAGACAGTATCTTTTAAACAACACGATGTACTGTATATTTACACAATGCAGCGTTCTCTTGATCTGTCATTAACTGTCCTGCATCTCCTCAGTTTGCATGTGTTTGTATAACTGCACCTGTCGAACTGCTCCGACAATCTCTGATCTGCTGGAGAGCCGTGTGGCCAGTCGGTGCAGCACAGCTATTGTTTCTATTAAACGCTGGTACGCCTCGCGCTGCTCCAAGTTCTGCCACTGTGGAGAAGTCATCTGCAAGAAACACAACAACATCTTGTTACAACTCCCTCGGGACAACAAAGTGTACATCAGTGTCCCCCTTTGTACCTGGGATTGGACTCGGACAGGATAAATATTTACTGTGGGACTATTCCAGGAAACATTAAGCAGATGAACAAGCACTAAAGAGCCAGAGGGAGTTTTTCTGTTCAAGTTAATCTAATATCAGCTGCTGTTTTCGAGGGCTGACCTTCAGTGCTACTTTGAACTCTTCTAGTTCTTTCTCGGTGTCTTCCTCAGTCAGGTTCCTCTCCCTCTCTGCCTGTTTGAGCCGCATCTCCAGCGTGTAGTTGTCGTTGCGAAATGCCAGTGACAGCTGGACGAATGCGTTCTGTGGGGAGGAAGTTACTGCAATATAACTCTCACAATGGCACATTAAAACAGCACATTAAACTCAGATGAGCTGCTGCTGATGGCAGCGCACCAACTCAGAGGGATAAATCTGAGGAATCCATAGGAAACTCTCCCACAGTGCAGCACACGCACACACGCACTGTAAATGAGAGTCAGTGCGGTTGTTTACGTGATACTAATATGCATTTTTATTAGTTAACGACGTGTGAGGGAGAATCGAGCAGCCCTTGAGACGAGCATGGGGAACAAGCTGTGTTTCTAACATTTGACCTCTTGATGTTTTGCCGCGTTGATCAAAGCCAGTCTGCACAGTTTTCCAACATACATGGGCCACGGCCGAGAGGAAATATATGACCTCTCGCTGTCCTGATCCAGACGCGTCCCTGTGGGAGCAGCGAGAGGGGCCGCAGCCTGAGCCCGAAAGCGTCACTAATGTTTGCATTTTTCTCCACAGGAAATCACTCTGAGTCTCTTCGGTCTGATCAGGAACAGAAAAACACTTTCCTGTTGACAGAACACCGCCAAGCTCAGGCAGACAATTTTTATGAAGGTGTAATTAACTACTTTGGTAACAAAACAGGTTATTATAAACATGGAGCCACATGTGGCAAATGTTTGCAGTGAGTAGAACAATGGATGTGACTGCTCTGTTTGAAACAGTGTTTGAACACAATTCACTGCTCAAAGTAAACAGATTACTGTTGGCAGCCGATTTTATGACCCATTGTATGATGGCTCAGTCACACAGTACTTTTACTTTAGAGCATTATAAATGAGAATTGAATATATATTTTTTGGAAAGCAGAACATGACTTGAAACAAATTATAGTTTTTGCTATCTAACAGTTGAAGTTGTGTTTAAGTAAATAACTGTACTTGTAAATAAGCTGAGTCTCTTACTACTATTCAGGCTGTCACCAAAGTGACTTTTCAAATGTTAAATTGTTCAAAGAACATTTTTTTTGCTTTCTTGCCAAGAGGAGGAGGAGAAAATAGACTGCACTCTCATGTCTGCACACAAATGCTGCCTTCCCTTTGTAGCTGGAAGTTGGATTTCCAAAGTTTCCAGTCAGAAATTTAAACTGAAACACCCCTGAAGTCAGATTTCCAACTTGGAAAGTCGGAGGAATCTCACCACCACCAACTCAAAATCCAATATGGCCACTCAAGTGATCAACGGTTGTGAAAGCTGTACCAATATACAGTTAATTAGCGCTTCTGTCTTATTTGCGTCTCACTAAAACAGTCACACACACGGTCCCGTCCAGCTATTATCTGTAGACATGTTTCTACTGTGTTTGTATGCACAAAATACAGAATAATGCAAGGTTATCTTATGAACAACATCTTTGTTTTATGAGTTGTTGCACTGGAACGCAGCATTTCTATGAAGCTAACAGCTTAGCTTTGCATACAGATTGGAAAATGGAGGGTAACAGCTAGCCCAGCTCTGTCCAAAGGTAATAAAATCCACCAACCAGCATCTGTAAAGCACACTCATTAACATGCTATATCTCGTCTGATAAATCTATACAAAAACTAGTTGCCAGGCAACAATCAGGGACTCTGGAGGAAGTTACTAGGCCAAGAAGTAGTACAGCTAATACCCCGCTATAAAATTGTTTGTGTACTGATTAAACAAACAAGATATGACATGTTAACTTTTGTTCTTTAAAGATGACACTAGGCAAACTTTATTACTCTCAGAAAGAGCCTGGCTAACACTTTCCCCTATTTCGTTTTCATGCTAAGCTAAGCTAACTATAATCTCCATAAACAGATACCTGCATATGTATGCAGAATGTGCGGGCAATGGGACAAGTTTTAGTATCGAAGGTGTTCTGGTTTCTGTTTGTAGTCCAAGTAGTATTGTACATTTGAGCGGCAGAGGCTTATCGTTGTCAGACTGATAGATGTTGGGCTCCAAGATTGAGCTAACCAGCTGCTGACTCCAGCTTCATGTTTATGGTACAGATATGAGAGTGATTTAAATCTTCTCATCTAACTCTCGACAAGACAGCAAATATGTGTATTTCCCACACTGTCAAACAGTTCTTTTAAATAGCAGGCAAGTACAAGCAGAGCACCACAGACAACAACATCAGCTGTAGCATGCATGGACAAAATGAAAGGGAGCCATTTTATGTTTCTGTGACTTTGTATCTTTAGTTTTTAGTAGAAATAATGTGTGAAAATCAGTAGATGAGATCAGATACTAACCTCAACTTCTTTTTCAGTGAGTGGAGGAGCACTGGAATGAAATCAAAGAGGGACTGTTAGCATGGTGAGTAATGTACAAACAGTATTTGTACACAGTATAATTGAGATGAAGATAATTAAGGGGGTTATTTTTAGTGATTAGACAGGAAAAACAAGGCAAATGGTAAAAGTTAACTAAAGCAGCAGATGGTTTGTTACACACCAGCCTGGTAGACCTCTGTGGAGTTTGAGTTTTCTCAGCATCACGTCTGAAATGTTTGGCATGGCATCAGACTTCTCCTTTGCCTCACTACTGGCTGAGTTTGGAGACGATGGAGCACCTGCAGATACATTGTTACATGAATCAGTCCTAAAGAAGATACCCAGTCTTTTTCCAAATAACATTTGACTCAAGTCATTTGAAGCAGGTTTGCAGCCAAGACTCAAGTACTGTTCAGGACTATGTTAAACCACATGCCTTTAATAGAGGACTAAACCAGACCATGTTTGGTTGCAGCATAAAAACTCTGAGTACCGATTAGAAGAAGAGCGCATTTTATTTCTCATCAATTTAATTTTTCATTTGTACGCAGAAAACGGTGATATTTCTTCCTTTGAAAGTGACATAGTTTCACTTCAAAGCCTCCAAGTGCTGACTTTTAAAATAAAACTAGACGTTTGTGCAGTTTCCTTCAAGGCCGTGTTGCTCACTCATGTGTAATACTACTTCTCACTGTTATATCATATTGAATATATCATTGATTATCATGAGCAGTCTGCTTTTTCCAACATTTTAGTTCATTTTTAGTAACACATGTACTTATCTTACTCCCATTGTTACTCGATTAGGCACTGGTTTTGCTTTTGCTTTTGAAAACACCTCTTATCTTGTATATTTTGCCAGATATTTAATACTCTGTTGTTTGTAAAACTGGGCCCAGTGAGGTGACCCTGACCCGACGACCCCCTTGTTGTTCTGGTTGTTGCTGGTTAAATTGTGGTTACTGCACTTATTGTTACTGTAATTTGAAGCATTCTCTGGCACAAGAATTTACTTTGGGATAAATTAAGTTCTATTGACTTGACTTGAATTGAACTGAACTGTCACTTTATCTGTCCCCCGAGATCTAACAAAGCAGGAGTTTATCCATTTT
Source organism: Chaetodon striatus (assembly GCA_029783705.1). Classification (NCBI taxonomy): domain Eukaryota; kingdom Metazoa; phylum Chordata; class Actinopteri; order Chaetodontiformes; family Chaetodontidae; genus Chaetodon; species Chaetodon striatus. The sequence goes on from JAPZEB010000001.1 coordinate 17,422,789, forward strand.
ACCTGAAACCTCCTCTCCTCAACCATACAGCATTTTTCTGTGGTGATTTTTCCCTTTCACTTTCACACGAAACTGCTGAGTTGTCCACTGAAATTGCTATCCTTAGCTAACAGCATTTGCAATAATAAAACAAAATTCCCGCTGTTCTTGGAGGTGCTACAAGTTGCCATGCTACTTGTAGCTTTCTACAGGTAGTCATTCCTAACCTGACAGATGCTTGTTAGGGGGTCATAGTTTAAAGCTGTGGCTGAGTAGTGTATAAAATGATAAGATTAAAGACACTAATTGATAAAGATATTCAAAGTGAAAGTATTGAAATGGGCTGCAGGTGATAAAAATATAATGCATGCATTTCATGTCACTTTCAGGGCCTGCAAAAGATGTTTCCTAAGGGACGCCATTGAACTGCAGGCTAAACTTTGAGCATCTTTAGCCTGTCAAGTCAAAGTAAAGTCTCAAGTCCTAATTTTATTGATTTAAGTGTGACTCAAGTCCAAGTCTCAGATCCCCCAAACACTCAAATACATAAAATAAATTCCTCATTTTATTGTCCACTGGTGGTCTTTGGCTCACATGCTTTAACAATCATGCCATCTGCTGATGGGAAACGCAAACAGCATGCTTTTCTCTGTTGTGAGGTTGCCAGTAAACGGGTGGCACAGAGGGAAAAAACAAGAGCAGTTTAGATCATCATCATTTTCTGACTGGAACAGATTTTCCCTGAGATTCAGGAAGTGCACACACCCTCGGCGACACTGCTGAATGTACCGCTGCAAGTATTTTCTGTCTTACAAGGACAAGAGGGAAAACACGGACTGTTACCTTTTTCCTGTTCAGCAGCTTCACTCAAGTCTGGTAACTTGGATCCTACAATGCTTTGGTTACGTATCAGCTTGTGCTCCTGTAAACACGCACGCACACACACACACACACACACA
>JAPZEB010000001.1:17427824-17441634 GCA_029783705.1 Chaetodon striatus
ATGTTTTACTTTGATCTAACACAATGCTGTTTAGGAATATGCCTTATATTAGCACAAGTTTAAAGGGCTAGAGTGTAGGATTAGTGGCATCTAGGGGTGACGTTGCAGAACTAACACTTCTCCCATGGGCCAAGCATGTAGGAGAACTACAGTGGCCGAAGCAAAAATGCTACTGGCCCTATCTAGAGTCAGTGTTTGGTTTGTCCATTCTGGGCTACTGTAGAACAACATGGCAGACTCCATGGAAGAGGACCCACTCTGTGTGTAGATATAAACTAGATATAAACTCATCACTCTGAGGTAACAAAAACACAACAATTCTTATTTTCAAGTGATTATAAACTAATGAGAACATAGAGTCTAATGAAAACACAGTTTTGAATGTTATATATCATTTCTGCCAGCAGATTGTCCTTTAACAGACAAAATAAAGGAATTAAAACTAGATATTGACCAAAAAAACAAAACAAAATGCAGTTTATATTGTGCTACGGTGGAGCATATTCCCAAACAAATCTCACCGGCTGGCGATAGAGCCTTAACTGCAGGGACTCAGCTTTGTGCCTTCTACTGTGATCATCTTCAAAAACAACAAGTTCAACAGACATTTCAATACTTCTCTAAATGTCTTTAAATACAACCACAGGTTTGGTTATCAAGGATGTTGACACTTGCAACAATTCATGCAAATTCAACCAATTCTGTGCAGCCTTGCAATTTTGTCCAATCACCACAACCTCTCCTTTCCTAAAATGTCGTTGTTTCCTGAGAGTTTTATCAATCATAGCAGTTCCCTGCATTGTGTCACCAAACTCTGCTTCTGGTCGTGAAGATGCTGACATATGCAACACAAATATCTCACATTACATTGAGAAAATGTACTTGTAAAGACTGTGCAAAGCAATTCCCTGATGTTCTGCACTAAAGCGGGGGTAAACTGTTGCACGCCGTGTACAACGCTGTGGTGGAACACAAGCAAAAGTCATCGATTGACAAACACTTTACTGCTGCAAAACACACACAGAGAATGGCTGAAACATGGAGACGACAGACAAGATAAATCATGCTGGAGGCTGCTGAATTCAGATCTACTGCAAGTGCTGAATGAATCAAGGTCAGTTAGATCAATGTGCACAGTTAGTGCTAACATTTGTGTACAAAATGTACAGTTTTATTCTCACTGAAACAAGCTGCCTTCAATATTCAATGAATTACACAAAAAAGAAACTTTTTTTGCAGATTTTCACTTGCTCACACAATGTCATTGCAAAAAAAAAAAAGCCTAAAAACATTACAACTAGCTCAGTGGTGCTACGTGAGCTAGCAGTAGATGCACGCTTCAAAACAATCTCGACTGATAAATGGCACCACAGGTAAGAGGAAAAATATGTATTTTTGATTTTGGGGTGACATGTCATTTTGAGGATCAGTGTTTGTTAGAATGAGAGACACAAGAAATATGTGTGAGCATCCCAAAGTGAAAATGAACAACAACAAATCAGTTACACTCAGTTAAATTATGTTGAATGTGAGCATTGTCATAAATCTGTTTATACTGTAGGGGCACTGCAGCGATTATAATTGCACTTCCATAAAGTCTGGGGAACTCACAAGAGACAGATTTTGAAAATGAATGGTGAAAATCAAAGCAGCAGAGGCCGAGGCATCCTGACTTTAAGTCTCACATAATGAAGGCCATCAGTCCAGAGCCACATAACACATCATGCAACTATTTCCACAGGCTAAATATCGAGACAAACCAGACGTCATGTAATAGATTGATGGAGCACCCCTTCAACAATCCCACAGTTTCAAACATCTTCTCAAATTATAGGTCGTTCAATTCCTGTTTCATAAAACCCTGGTCCAACCATAAAAGGTAAGCAGGCGAGTAAACACAGACTGAGATCAAAGACTAATTCCCTAAGAGCTCCTCTCAGCTTATCTTTGCAGTAGACTCCAAATAAAAGGATTCCTCCTGGTGGTAATGCTGCAGAAAGGCCACGGTGGTGCTGCAGTAAAGGTGGATACTTTTATAGTGTTGGCATATGCCCTGAAGATTGGATTACACAGCTTCATTACATTCTGCAGAGACGTCTTATCTAGCCTGTGTGTTTATGAGCGACTGCAGCGGAAGACAATGTTCCCTGACTGTTAAACAATTTGCTCTCCGCAGGATGTTACTCAATCAACTCCTGAATCTGATCCATTTAGGATTATATTCTTCACATTGTTGTGCTATGATTCAAAAGTATCTACTCCTACTGGTATCTGCCTCCACAGTGCAGTGAGAATGAAAGGAATTTGTGGTGCTCAACGCCTCTAAAAGTGAAATATGTCTTTCTACAAACAGTGTCCTCGCTACTCAAAAGTTTTCACTGGGGTCACTTTTAATAGAAAATAACGTCTAAATAAAACTGACAGTGAGGTTTGTTTATTATGAAGTACTCAGGACATTGTTTTGGTCTGTGGAGCACAGGATTGCATTCACCCCCATTGTACTGAGGTGACAGCAGGACAGAGGTGGATAAAAAAAACCCTGCATAAACATGCAGATAGTTTCATTACAAAAGCTTTAGGTAAAACTCAAACTGTCTGCACTGGGGGCTAATTTGAGAAAAACATTTCTTTTTTAAATTTAATCTGGGTGAAATGCTCCTTTAAAGCTCTAGTGTGTCGGATTTAGGGAGTATATCAGCAGAAATGGAATATAATATAATAAGTATGTTTCCTTCACTGTGTAATTACCTGAAAAAAATAATCGTTGTGTTTTTGTTACCTTAGAGTGAATCGTTTATATCTATGTAAGCAGCAGATCCTTGTCGACTGAGATCACCAAGTTGCACCACCACGTTTCTACCGTAGCCCAGAATGGACAAACCAAACACTGGCTCTAGATAGGACCATTTGCATTTTCATGTCGGCCACAGTAGTTAGCAGCCATCTGAGATGAACACCATCAGAAAAAATTTTAATTGTCTTTTTTTTTTTTCAACATGAAACAGCTTTATTCAGTGTTTTGACCAGTTTGAATCACCTAGTTTGTGTGTTCTGGAGAGGAAGAGACTGCTGCAGATAACCTCCTGAACAATGAACAGGAAAAGTTTTAGCTGGTTGCAATCTGCAATCCTCACCACTAGAAGCCACTATTTCCCCCTAAATCCTACACACTGGGCCTTTAAAACACAGACTACCTGCACTGAGGGTAAATTTTAGGGCGTAAAAACTTATTTAAAAAAATTTATTCTGGTTGAACTGATCCTTTAAATTTCTCCTGGAGTTGCCAGAGCTCCCAGATCTTATTATCTGATGAGCAATCAAGTTTTCTTTTAAATCTTGAAGTCAAGTTTATTTTAATTTTTATGGTCCAAAACCACAAATTTGCCTCAGAGGGCGTAAAGCTGACATTAATAGAGACGCGGTATTCATCAGTCTTTTTAAAGACTTCAGCAGTGACTCTAACATGGATGATTTACGATCAAAGACAGAGGCCTACAAAGACTCATAAAATATCCAGGAATCAGTGGAATTGCACATGGGAAAGTACAAAAATACAGTACAGAGCCAAAAAGTAAAATATATACCAAGTCAAATACCAATGTGGTATCTAGAATTTGTAGATGTGATCGTTTGTGACCTCTCTGCACAGCCTCAGTCTGATAATGACAGGGAACATTTGTAACCAGAGTAAAAACAAGTGTGTGGTTGAAGAAAAAAAAACATTGCTCCCTTATGTACGAGGGGTTAATCGAAGCTTCTACTTCTAAACTGAAAGCAGCATCTTGAAGGTGAAGAAGAAACCTCTCTTGAAGCCAGACTTCAGTAGCAACATTGATAGAATTTCCTCACCAGAGCCAAATGGATTACTCAGTGTCACATTTTATGGCCTCACATGCTTTTTCCACAGAGTGTGTGCTACAAAAAGCGACACTCACTGTACTGGGAGAGCTGGAGGAACTGTCCAGGTCCTCGGGGGAGTCCTCTTCTTCCTCAGGCAGTGTGGGCATGGCGGGGAGCAGTGGCGGGCGTGAGCGGGTGTGGGGGAAAATAAAAGGTCTCTCAGCAGCGGCGCAGGGGGCAGCGCGGGAATCCTCGGAGTTATGGTCACTTTGCTCTAGAGGAGATCCCTGCAGGAAGTGTTCCTCCTCTTCCTGGAGCTGCAAGACCATGCACACATGAAGACACGCACACATTTATATTATATGCATGATTAGATGCAATATGCAATACATTACAGAGTGAATGTTGGGGGAAAATCCTCTCCTGAATCTCACAGTAATGGTGATATTCTGAAGGAAGTCTTTTCTGGTTAACCACAGCTAAAAAAAGATACACTAACAAAACCGTCACATCATAAATAAATCCTAAAATAGCTTAATTCTCCACTTCCTTAGAACAGCAGCTTCAGCTAATTTCTCCAACAGGCGACTGAAACAAAACTCTCACAAGAGTACATTCATTTCCAGTGAGAATATAAGGTAAACATTAAACGCTACAGTGGAAAAATGTCACGAAACATTTAATCAGCCATGCCATCTATAAGGCACAGTGGGTGCACTCTCTCCATCAGGGGTCAAAGGAGGATCGGTGGATACTTTGAAGTAAAAGAAATCCATTTTTGTGTCATTAATGCCATGAAAACTGTAAATATTTAAATGAAAGTGTGGAGCTTTTGACCACCAGTAGTGCTGCTGAGCTATGCTTGTATGACTGGATCCCCAATTTGTTTGTATTATGCACGTGCACGAGAAAGGTTGCACACAATCCACATCCTGCTGTTGGTTTCAGCTGATCTATAGATGGTGGTAACACACCAAAAGAACGAACAGCTTTGTAAACATTCGGTGAGAAACCCTTAATGTTAGCATGTTGTTTGTTTACAAGAAAACGCCACAGGGCACCTTTACGTTTGTCAATATGTTTACTTCACTGTGTTGGGAATAAGATGCATTAAAGCTGGTGAATCAGTGATTAGATTCTTCCAGACTCAAAAAGTAACAAGCTGCAATTTTATCATTTTAATCTGAGTGATGCTCAGTGGAGCAACAAAGAAAAACAGCAGCGCTCAATCCTCTGCTTTACAACACGAGGGATCGAAAATGCAAATAAATACCGTTCATTCCTGAACCTGAAGTTAAGTATGTTTGTATTCCCACACAGTGCCTTTAATCAGTTACCATTTTGACCAGTAACACAGTGACTGGGATGTACTGGGTTATTATTAAACTCTGCTGCAGTCAGTGTAACTTGCTCTCACAGGCTGAGCGAGGCAATGAGCTCCTCAGGGACAGTGTAAAACAAACAGAGGGGCTTGTATGAGAACATGCTGCGTGGAAAAGGCATGGAAGATAACAGAGGAGAGAAATACTCTTCAGTTAATGTTTTTTTTTTACTGAAAGCTAATCAACAGAGTGAATTCATAAAGCTTAATTTATCAAGGTGGAATAAGAGACTGTCAGTTTAATAACAGAGACTGAAGAAAATGGCAAAGGCAACAAAATATGAGAAGTGTAAGAAGAAAGCAGAAAACAAACTGATGCAGCACACAGCTACAAGGAGAAAGCAACACATTAATAACTGCAACTGAGGAAACTGGACAAAAAGGTATCTTGTGCCTAAGATAGAGGCTGTAAATATTCAAGAGTGCTGATCTGACAGGAGTCAGGATAGTTGACACTTCATGTATGTTCTTGACATTAATTATCATTAATCAAATTCAAATTGGCAAATTTCAGACACATCAGGAGCAACCTTACAACAGAGGCGTCAAAGTTATACCTCAATGCAATGATTCTCTCACACATTAACTACTGTCTGACCAGCTGGACTCCATTAAAACCAGTAGAAAGATTGTACAAACAGGCGTTGAAAACACTGGGTAAAAAGTCAAATTCATATCATCATTGCAAAACAGTGGTTATGTTGTCATCTGTCATCTGAATCAGTGGTTATGTCCTTGTTTTCTTACTGTGTGTTAGGGCTTATGTGCTTTTGTAAAATACGTGTTCCTTAGTGCGCTGTCGTCCTTGCTTTGTGTGTTTGTTTGTGGTTATGTGCTTTGGTCTGTGTTGTGTTTTAAGCTGTGTTTTGTAAAGTACGTTCTTAATGTTTTTGATTATATGGTTATGTCATTGTTTTATTTATAGTGCTTATGTCTTGTTTTTGGTTATGTGCGTTGCTATGTACTTTTGTCTGTGGTTATATGCTTGCTCTGTGCTTATGCGCCCTTCTATGGACACACCATCAATCTGCTTTTATCTGTGCTCATGTGCTTATGTGCTTCTGTATGTTACTTTTAATGTCTTTTCCTTATATATACACATACCATCAACCTGCCAGGGACTGCAGATGAAAGTTAGCCTGTATGGCTAAATCTAGCACATTTACGTGACTTCAGCGATCATTAATGTTGATTAATGTGCACTGTCCCTTTCTAAAAAAAAATAAACATAAACATAATGATCAACATTACTGGAGCATCAGCTACGTACAATGTTTGTGTAAACTGTACCAATGATATGGTCCATGCTAATATATTATTTGTCAAAGACAGCTATGTTTAAAAGTCTCCCAAATTAAAAAAAAAATCCTGCAATGCTGCACTTTTTTTTTTTTTCATAATAGTGGTGTAACTAACAGGTATTTTTATTTCTTGATTAATCACTGAGTCACATGACAAAATCATTCTTAAAAATCCATCATTGTTTAGTTTCCCAAAGTTCAAAATAGGGATGCATGATATTGGATTTTTGCCGGTATCTGTTATGCCCATATGTAACTCACTTGGCAGATAACAGATGCCGACATCAGTACATCCATGTCAGTGAAGATTCTCAGTCATCCAGGTCATGGTAATCATAAGTGCTATACTGTAGGCAACTGGACTTGTTTGCGTTTCACCTCTCATGCAAGAGGCTTCTTGGCGAAATGTCTCAAAGAAATGCAAGCAAGTCCAGTTGCCTATGATATAGCACTTATGGTAGCTATATCCACTTTGTTCCCACCTGATTTTAGTGATTATCAAGTCTCTTCGGTAGAGGAATTAACATCATGTTATGTATGCATACTATTATCCGGCCGACCAGCAGATGGAGACATGAAATACAATACTTTCCAATGTATGTAATATTCATTCATTGTGCAAAATAAGAAAGAGCATGTTAGCTGCTTCTGATTTTAAAGCCAATATCAGCTGATACCGGTGACGTGCTGATACTATCACGCATCCCTAGTTCAACATTACATTTTCAAATGTCTTGTTTTGTCTAATCAACAGTTTAAAAATAAAAAGATTCAGTTAACTGTTACAGCCTCACTTATGAGAGGCTGGAGCCTGTGAATTTTTGTTGTTTTTGCTTTCGTCTTTGTTTCAGTCACTGCAACTGAGGTTTTCCATCAAAGCTTCAGCAGGTACCTGGCTGACTGAACTGAAGAGAAACATGAGCTAATTCAGTTAACTATTGTGTGTGCAACTTGTTTGAACCATTGTTTGAACTCACAGCTCTTTCCTTTTTAGTAACAAATTTATGCAAAGCTAAGTACAGAGCAGATTTAACCCTTTGAAGGAGCACGGTGCACACAGAGTGTGTACAAACTGTTGTGACAGGTCTGTGTGCAAGATGCTAATGTCCACCCATTCGTTTGGTCTCACCCAAAATAGAAAGATTTACATATGCATGACCAGTCCAGATGTGGCTGTGTTTTTACTGCCAGCGCAGATGATGAATAAGGCGCGTAGGCTAGTGAAAGGTGTGATGAATTATTGGTTATTTCAGAGGTATGGCATGCACTTTACGCAAGGACAAATCCTCCGTGAATTCAGGGCCAGAATATGCAGTCTGCTGTTCAGTGTCATCACAAACATGACAAGTTCTTGGGAACATATAGGGACAGAAAGCCTGTGAGTCACTGGGGAGGAAATGGGTTGTTTAACTGTCTCTCGGTGAGCTGCGAGGATATTTCCTGAGTACAAGAAAACTGCCATACAGGATTAAAATCACCACTCTTTCTCAGCCTGCAGTAGCAGGCATCTTTAACACTTTAAAACTCATTTAATTTCACCTAATTCTCATTCCTGAAAGCAGGCCAGCCATTAGGAACTATGGACAAGAGGGGGACATTTTCCAAACTGGGCCCCTCATCCACACCAACTCAACCACCATAATGTCTTTATTTACGCAATCCCAAGATTGTTTAGGAACCTCTTGAACACAACTCTTTCCCCTCACCAAGATTTAGCCCAACTTTGGAGCGTTATTCAGCCCCTTCAAGACAAGATGGCATGACATTGTTGATGCCAGTGGATGCCTGAGGTTTTCTAGTTTCATATGATAAGTGTCTTCACTCTAACTCACTCTAACTTACTGAACCCTCTTCAGTGGGTTTAATTGCTGTGTTTTAATGATAACACAGAATGTATTTATCATGTAAAATATCTATAGCTATACTATCAGCTATATAAGGCAAACATAAACCTTTACACGGGCCCCTGCTGGCCCTGGGCTGGGGTCATCTGTACCCCTGACAGCCGGCCTGTCTTCTCAGTCTGTTCCTTCTGATTACTTATCAGATCAACATGCCAATAAAATAATGGACATGGCCACTGTGATGTCATCAATTTGTTTGTGGACTGCCGCTGTAAAGCTTTGGTGTTTCAGCCATTGCCATCATGGATTTTGGGGGCCAAAGGTGACGACATGTAGACAAGAGGGTGGAGCTGTGGAGGAGTGAGGTGTGGATCTCACTGAGAACCTGAGGTGAGGAATAACAGACAGCCTGTCATCCAAGCTACCCTGATCTTGATTATGAGGAACTTCAAGCCCTTATATAAGCCCCCCCCTCAGCCTCAAGTGGCAATTTGATGAACTGCAGTTTTTCAGCACTTCCGCGCTGGCTTCATTTTTCAGCCTCAGATGCTGCCGCTTGATCAAATCAGAGCAAAAGAGGTCAGCTTTGAGGTTCTAGTGCATATATGAATATGAAAGTGAGTCAACAAATATTTCTAAGGTTATTATCTAATCGCCCCTGGAGCTCAGGACAGCTTTGTTAACAACCACCTGCGTTTGCCGTGACTGCACATATGAATCTTAATGTCTTTTTATAGAGGACTTATTTTATTCTTTCATCACTATTCTACTTCTTCTACAGCCAAATAAGGAGATGAATAAGGAATAAGGAGTTTTAACAGATTCTATCTATGTGTCTATCAACATGTCTGTTTTGGTCCATTTCTAGGAAAAACTTCTTTCTAAGCAACAAAGCAAGCGTACAAATGCAGCTCAACAACTTTAAGTGTCTTTTGAGGACGGAGTCCTGACTCAGCCCAAACAAAGATGCCATCCTGCACTGCAGGAGGCTCAACCGTGCAGACTGTTTTCCCAGCAGACCATGAGACTGAGATAAATATTGCAGAGTAATTGAATCACTCAGGTTATTTCCTGCGGGGGGAACAGGACAGTACATACAAGTCTGAACATAGACAGCCCCTGCACAACAACTCCTCAAGGACAACCTTGCTCTTAAAGAAGACGCTCATCTTTACAATAAAATGTTTGTCTTTTGGAATAATCAGAGTCAGAATTAACTTCTCATGGCTGACAGGCCTAGCTGTCTCTTCTCTCAGAGGGAGACGAGGGAACCGGCACCCTCCTCCCCTCCTCTGTTACATAAGCCCGCTCCCTCTTGCCAGATTTGTTTAAAATTTGGTTGTGTGAAGCACGGAGCACAGGGCCAGCAGAGGAAGTGGTTGCTGCAGAGCCACAATATGAGATAATAGGACAGAGGAAGTGTGCGAAAAGACAGAAAAAATAGGTGCAAAGAGAGATGTACAGTCAGGTGGGGAAGTTGATAAATCCACTGACATTAAAAGAAGCATGAGCGCACACATGAAGGAGGAAAGATGACACAGAGTTTCACTTTCACACAGATTATGTAAACTCACCCCAGCTGCCACAAGCCACACTGTCAAAAAGTCCAAAATCACACCTTCTCGCACAAGTCTGACACAGAGACGCTAACATCAGGCTGGTGGCGCTGAAACTGCATCTCCACTTAAAACCATCACCCACTAAGACCCCACAGCTCCACACACCCGATCATCTGAACCTGTCCACAGAGAGCACACACGTTACCTGAGTCCACCACTAGCGCTGCACTCCGGCTGATCTCTCCAACTCACACCGACTTCCCACAGTCAAACTGTCACTCTCAGCCTTTGCCTCAGAAATCTCCTCTATCCTCGGGGCTTCTCCTTCCTTCTCCCGTCCCCTCTGTTCCCTGTCTTTTTTCAGCAGCAGCCTCTCTTTCACTCCTGGGAGCTTTGACCATTTAAGGAGAAGGGCTCTGTATGCCTCTTTGGGCTGCTGTGGAGTGAGTGTGTGTGTGTGTGTGTGTGTGTGTATGTGTGTGTTCTCTGGCTGCTGCTGCAAGGATCATCCCTCACTTAAATCTGAGGAAAGTTAGGGAGCTATGCCATTTTTTTTTTTTGCAGTGTTTGTTTTCTTTCTCTAATCACAAAGTGGGAGCAGTTGGAGACTGTTTTGTTGTCGTTGTATGTCGGGGCATGTTTGTGAGAGATAGATAGATAGATAGATTGTGTCCGTCCGATCTGTTTACTCTGCAGCCTAAGAGGAAACCATGCGTCCACTTCCGAGCTCTTGAAGTTCATTACTGTTTGGTAAACTGCATTGTCAAACCCTGCACCGTTTGTGCTGCTTCTTAGTGGTGCGGGATTCGGTTTTAAGTGCTGCGATCATCTGCTGCGAAGTTTGTGGGAGCAAAGGAAGAGCACAGCACACAGAGTCACATTGTTTGGAGGAACCCAGCTGATGTTCACAGCGAATTACAGCATCACAGTTTGAATTAACGTGAGCTGAAAACCTTAAGTAAGGAAAAGAGACAGTTTATCAAAGGAGCAATTTGTGCAAAAAAAAAAAAGTCAGATGTTCTTTTCGTTTAGTTCGACTCCAGTGAAGATTCTTTTAATAGCCAAAGCCAGTGGCGTTAAAAGTTTCCAGGTTAAAGTACCAGCACTCTGAAGAAAAACGGCCCTAGTGACTGATATATTATCATAAATTGCTTTATTAGACTATTAATACTGATGCATGAATGTAACATGTACAAAGCATTTTACTGTTGCAGCTGGTTGAGGTTAGGGCTGGGTCTAATTTGCAAAATATACCAGTACCAGCAGCCTTAAACAAATAAATCTGAGAGATTGTGAGACAATCGATGGGAAAGGAAAGAAGAAAAAACAAAGTTCTGATACACAAACCTGTACAAATTTTGGGGGACTTTTCTCATTTTGCTTTCGGTTAAATATCACATAATTTTTACCTTTTAAGCCTCAAACTGTTAACCAGCTGATAAGTTTGACGGCAAATATCTCTGTAGCGTACCTGCTAACAACTCAAGCTGCTCCATGTATTAATTACTTTTTTGGTAAGGGGCAGAAATGAAACAACTGGTTACATTCTGTATTATATCTATTATATTTTATAGGCTCATCATATCATAAAATCTTAATCTGAAAAGGGCAACACTTTAAGTACCTATATTTAGCTTTTAATAAACAGGTTATAACACACTGTAATGTATATGTTATGCATGTATGTATGTAATGTATTCATTATAATGCGTAATGAATGACAACATCGTAAAGCACAGCTGTAATAATGTAAAATGCTTCATAGCAAAAGTTATAACTTGATAAACACTGTACATTGAAATGTATTTACATCTGCTACAGCTACTCAAAAGTCTGTTATAAACCATTCATTAAATGTTTGTACACTGCTTATAAATGCTACACAGGAGGACTATTAAGCATTTAGGAGGGTTTATTATTAACCTTTGAACTGTAGTGGAGCAAAACTATAAGGTAGCATAAAATGGGAATCCTCAAACTAAGTACAAGTGCTTCAAAATTAAGTTATTTTCCACCTCTGCCCAAACCACTATGTTAGACTGTGCTTATCTTTACACCAGCAAGCTTGAAAAAAAGTGGAAGTCCTCTTGAAAAAATAACATTTCCAACAAGCCAGTTCAAAACACATCAAAGACACACAAACACACACACATTACGCTGCAGCCCTGCCTCTACATACAGAAATGAAATCATAATTTACTGCAGCAGAGCAGGATGGAGTCTTACCTTGCTGCAGCTGCCTCGTCCTGTGACACCTGTTGGAGCCAGAGTGCAGACAGAGACAGAGACAGAGACAGTGAGCACAGTTGATTTGCATTTAACAGGAAAGCATGTGCAATGCAAATGTCATGAGACGGTTTAAAAAAAGAAAAGTCAGAGTGTGTGAGAGAGAAACAGAGGGAGAAAACAAAAGGGGAAGAACCAAACTGAGTTTTCTGTCCTGAGGTGTTGCTGCTGTCGGCGTGATCTATTTATCTGATTGGTAGAACTACTGTAACTCTTGTTTCAGGAAGTATCTCACACACCCCCGTCCACCTCTATAACTAGGGGCAACAATAACCTGGCAACCATTTCGAGTACACGAGGTGCTTGATCCACCGGTTGAGAGCTCTTGGCCCAAGTAAAGGCTATTGTGTCGTCTGCTTTAGGCGCTCTCCGGAAAAGGTCGGTAATATTGTGATACCAAGCAAAGGGCTAAATATCAGTGACTTCATGAAGAGCACCATCACAGCTGACACTTTGAAGCTAACTGAATTAGGCAAAGGTAATTAAATAATTCACTGTTATGCCAGATTTTACTTCACAAATCATTACACTGAGGAAAAAGAGATGGGAAACTACTTGAAGCGGTGCATGACAAGTTGAAGGTGATGAAGATATACAGTAGATTCTACCAGTATTTTGGCAGCTGCGTTTGTCCTGATTTACCCTCACTTTCACTTCAAACACTGCGACACTGTTGTTTTCCTGGAAGCGTTCAACCTCACCACTAATCAATTTGCATTCCAGCTACAGCAGACTTTGGTATTAGTCTCATTTATAGATTCCCCCCCATCAAAGAGCACACTGTTTACAGCCAAATTACACACACGCAGAGCATTAGAGACCCACCACTGCTTTTCTAAATTATTTACATTCAGCCTCTGATGGATCTCTATTCATCACACAACCTGACTTGTTTTAAACAGCAACATAAAACCTAAAAACAAGTTTTTTATCTTTTGTTATGTTACAGTGATGTGCCTAAAGTGGATTTCATATCTCATGTTAATGTTTTAATAGTGTAAGGTGGTTAAAGAGAAAATATAAATAGTTTTAAAGGTTTATTGGAGGCAAAGAGAGTACTGCATTGTACTCTGGATGGCTCTGAAGATACAAAAGCAGCCGCAGGGGTACTGCAGCATTGACAGACATATAAAAGCCCAACATTTATTACTGCTTGTGAGGCCATCGTCTTCATGGATACAGCTTGTGTTGTAATACTTAGTCATGCTAGTGGCTCTCTGGAAATATTTCGACAATTAGTGGATTGATTTTTAATAGTGCTGCCCTCTAATGGTCGACCAGAAAGGTCATTAGTCGGTTTCAAAAACAAACACGAAACTGCATCTTGATCTTAATTAAAAGATAAATCAAAACCTGTATGACTGGACCATGTGGGAATTTAATTTGAAAGGACAGACACAGGAAGTGGCCATGTTCACCAGTCAGACAGGAGTCAGGTTAATTTACAGCTAGTTAACAACATGTCGGGCAGGAAATCCAAAGTGTGGGATCATTTTGAGAAGGTGAAGGACCAACCCAAGGCGATATGTAAACTCATCTTCATTGGTCCACTACAAACATGACGTATCATGTGAAACATGGAAGTAGCTACATGCCCAT
>JAPZEB010000001.1:17487040-17502615 GCA_029783705.1 Chaetodon striatus
AATAAGCATGTTTTCTTAGCTGTATAATCACCTGAAAATAAGAATCATTGTGCTTTTGTTATCTTAGAATGAGTCATTTATATCTACAAATGTGAGCCCCAGAAAACATCTGTATGTTGGGCCCATTTGTATGTGGGGCTAAAAAAATAGGCCCTACACGGGACTGTACATAGGTTGCATATTGGCCCTATGACAACATAGGTGGGTTTACCCAAGGGAGCCCCAGAAAAGATGTCCATTTTGGGCCCATACCTACTTTGTACCCAGGTAGCCCTAACATAACCAGTGTGGGGCCCACTTGGGTAAACCAACTCATGGACAATTGGCATGGGCCCATTATGAAACTCATATGGGCCCTACATACTCATGTTGGCTGGGCAGGTCCTCGTCTACGGAGACGCTCTTTTGCATCGGCATGTTTCTGTCTTAGTCCAGAATAGACAAACAAAACACTGGCTCTAGATAGGGTCATTTTTTTGCATTGGCCACCATTATTAGCTGCCCCTCAGTGACAAGAGTGTCAGAAAAAAACTGTCTTAAGTTATCAGAAGATAAAGATGAGCATACATAAGCAGGTGCTGTCTGCGATGAGCTGAACAGTGTAGGAGAAACACTGAATTGTACAACACACTCCGACCTTGTCACATATCAACGTTTGGTCGTGGACCTTCCATGTTGTGAAAGGCACCCTGGGTGCGTTGGTTATCGACGTTCTGGGACGCTGTATCAAGTTACGCCTGTTACATGCATTGTCTTCTTTCAAAATACACTTCTGTTTTCACAGGAAATTTAACGTTTACGTACAGTCTCTTTCAAAATAAAAGCACGATATCAGTACAATGCGAATTGATGTTTGTTTTTTTTTGCCTCCAACAGCTCATGCATGTGGTTGGGTTTAGGCAACAAAAGCACCTGTTTAGGTTTATGAAAAAAGAACAGGGTTTGGCTTTATAATCTTACAGGATACAAGCAATGCTCTACCAGGTGAAAGTCAGTGTTTGTTGGAGCCATCCACCACCACTCCCGCCTGTCTTATTTGGACTTTCGCCACCTTAACTTTCGTTCTCATCCCATCAGGTTTCCCCCAGACAGCGCCGAGAGCTGTTAAACTAAAACAGTGACCGGCTGTGTATCATGCTGACATTAAAGAATGGCTTTCTTCGTCAGTGCCTGAAGCTGCAAGTCACTGCCCGAGCGCCGGATTTTGAGGACTTCAGAGTGTTGAATTGTTATGTGAAAATGCTTCATTCAGTGTTTTTACCAGTTAAACCACCTGGTCTGTTTGTTTTGGAGAGGAAGAGACCTCTGTGGATCATTTGGCTCCTGGTAAAATCCTAATGAACAATGAACACTGAGGGAACTCTAACCAGGAGTACCTTCAGCTGGTTGCAATCTGCAATCCTCATCGCTATAGATGCCACAAAATCCCCCCAAATCTTACACCCTGCTCCTTTAAGAACTAGATGATCTATTGCCGCATGTAATGAGAGTTATTTTATGCACAGAATATTCAAAACATCAGCCTTTTTGGGACATTTCACTTCTCAGAGTTTTACGCCATCACTGGTCTGGTGCTTTTTATATCTTCCTTTGTTATAGATTTCAGAATTGCATTTAATGATAGATGATCGCTCTCCCATGTCTTTTTGCTTCTCAGTGCATATATGAGGAGTCAGTATAGGAAAAAATATTCATAAAAGAAAAAGCTGTATTCCATAGGTTGTGTGAGGCTGATATTAGTTCGGGAAATAATATGTCTTGTATTCAGAGCATGAAATAATAAGAATGAATGAATTTTACCATTTCAAGGACTGTCTGTCAGCAAAGGTCACATGTATCCTTGAATAATATAATGGAAAGGAAAGAAAGAAAAAGCAACAGCTCCGAGCAGTACCATTTCCCCACTTACATCCTTAACAATCCTATGCTTGACTCAACCAAATAAATAAATAAATAAATGCATAAATAAAAAGGACTTGAAGGGTTTTCCATAGACAGCGAGGATGTTATCCTGAGGGGAGTCATCAGTCATGCATCCACTAATGAGTAAATATGAAGAACATGGAGCAGCTTTTATAGACTTGTTTTTTTTTGTACTCTGTGGGATTTGACATTCATATTTCTGCTCACCTCGCTGTGGCTCTCTGTTGAAAAGGAGACAGTGTTTCTGTTTATCAGCAGAATTTAAAGCAGTGAAAATAAACAGCTAAATTTACCGTTCATACATTATACATTCATCCTCTGAGGTAGCGTACAACAGGTGAGTGTGTGCTGCATGGTCAGACATAGTAACGGCTTTAATCATATAAATATTGATTCGTTGTATTGGCATTTATTCTGCCTCGCAATAGAAGCCACTCAGCATTAACTAATATACTGAACCAGGCAGAAGTTTTTGAAAAAGCGCTGAGATTTCAGGCTGTTGAAAGGGTCGGACCATCACTCAACTCACTCAGTGTTGGAAGGTCTTTTCACCAAATTGCTGAATATTCATTATCCATACAGAGCACACTGGAGTCATCAATATTACTGATGCTGGTTTATGGCAGGATGGAAATAGCCCTGGATTTTGACATGACAAAATTTATGCTTCGTTACACACCATTTCCCTTTCAGACCACTTTTGGAAAATTAGTGTAGAAATTGTACAGTAGCTGCTGTGCTTCATAATACTGCTTTTAGCTTGCGTGAAGATGTATTTATGTTAATCTGTTTAAAATTATGGAATTATGTTAATTCTCTGAGATCCTTAAACACATATAATCATATAATTTATTAAACATGTCAAAGGGTTTTCATTGAGATTAGGATTATTGGTTTTGTTGCAGTTTATGGGATCGTTTTCTCTGAATTAGCTCGAAAGAATGACTTGAATAATGTCGAATAAATGTCTAGCAATTCAGTGTTTTTTTTATTTATTTATTGTCTCTCTTTCTCTGGCTTTTCTTCACCCTATCAGCCACCCTGCTTCTCTGTGCAGGTTGAGATGTATTGACACTGATAGCTAACACCCACATAGTACAGACTTGAGTTTTGTTCCTGGAGTGCGTTACACGTGTTGACAGATGTCTCCCAGCATAGACTCAGACAGGAATAGATCCCAGTAGAGAGGAGTGACAGGGTGAGGACTCAGCTGAGCAGCTGGGAGACAAACTCCATTCAGGCTGAGGTAATGTGACCAGGCCTGAGACCGTCTGCTCAGCACGGGGAGAGCAGAGCCGAGATGCTGCCTGCCTATCTCTCTAACTATCTGTCTGTCCTGCTACTGAAGTCTGCTCTGGGAAGCACTGAAGTCCTGTCTGCAGTCTCACTCTGTCAGCACAGATCAGAGTCATTGTAGTCATGCCTGAAATTTACCTGCAGCCTCGGTGGTTTATCTGCACTGCCCATCCTGAGAGCATCCACACAAGGGGAGAATCCAAATGTACCTTTTGCCTCTGCGTAACAAACACCAAACCTGTGTTACAGCTTCTGCAGTTTGAAATATACAACTTGAGCACTGGTTCTTTCACAGCCCTGTCAGATGCAGGGGCGATTCCACTATTTTTAAATTGATATGGTGAAAGAGGGACCAGGAACCAGTCAGGGGCCCCATGGGAAATTTTTTAATAAGAAATAAATACAGCGTATTATATCAACAGTTCTAAGTGATGTAATATATGAGCTGAGTTTGTCATCAGTAGGTGGAGGGAATGATTGACAGCGTGTCACCTAGATGAGACACCTGCCAAGCCGCAGACCACTGTTTGAGACCAACAAACGAAACCACTTGTGATTTAACGAGTCATTACTGTGTTCCCAGCTGCTTTTTAGCCCCCAAATGTGCTTTTTATTCAGCGACCGATGACTCTTTTTCCAGCGGCTTTTCAGCCCCCAGTTGTTGCTGTTTCTTTAGGTACATGTCACTGTGTTTTAAGCTGCTTTTTGGGCAGTTTTTACCGATACAGAGCTGCTTTTTTGGCTGAGATAGTGATGTGAAAAGCAGCTGAGACATCATTACTTTTCCTGATGGGATTGTGCCCCCCAAATGGGGTGTTTTAAAACCAAAAAATCTTTCCCTAACCATAATCAAGTGGTTGTTGTGCCTAAACCTAACAACACGTTAACCTCAGTGTAAAGTTTCAATGTACCTGCTGCACAATAACCGGCAAAGGTTACATATCTGTGGTTTGCAGGAACATTTAATGGCAACATTTTTATACTGACTGTGTTGGAAGAGAAGAAGTTTTGTTCTACTGAATAAAAAACATCACATAGGCCTTTATTATTCATTTAACTTGTTATATTTTCAATACAAACATTGCAGTGTATCTGTGTGTGTGTGTGTGTGTGTGTGTGTGTGTGTGTGTATGTGTGTGTGTGTTCTCTGGCAACAAATCAGGCTGGAACTGAACAGTGCTCTGATCCAATGGTGTTGGGCCACCCTGTGTCACCCCTTTAGAGACGCCCCTGGTCAGATAAGCTTAAGTGACCCTTCACTGACATCCTTCATCTTGTTCCAAATGTATTATTTTGAATAGATTATTAACTGGATTTTTTTTTTTTTTTATCTATAATATAATAACTTAAGACTGGGCTTTGAATGTATTCTATACAACTGAACTGTAAATGATTGCTTAATTAAGTCAGGTCTGCATTTATCGGAGTGGCACATTTCAACTGCTAATTAATTAATTTCAGCTAATTATCTAAACTCTTCATCCATACTTCTAGTTAACTATTTCAGCTTTTCTGCTTATTCCTGGACTACTTTTCATGCTGTCTTAATTGCAAATGTGGTGGTAGTACGCTACATTTAATTCCAGGTTACTGCATAAATATAATAAAGATCAGCATCACACCAATTTGTAATTCTATTCAGAAGTTTCTTCCTTAACACAAAATACATGGACAGCTTTTTTTTTTAAATTGACATCAAATCATTTCTGTGTTTTAGTTTAATTTATTTGAGTTAATTAGTTGAGCTTAAAGATATCACCCAACACTGCGGGTATGAGTACCCCGTGGTGGAAATTGCTGTAGTGGATTATATAGTAAAACTCCACATGTGGAAAAATTCTCTATATCTGCAACCACACATGACATGTGGACTGCATAACCACCTCCCAGCTTCATATGAATTTTGATTTTCTGTCATCACTAAATGCATGATAAAGGCCAGGCTCCTTAGGTTGGCACATAGGCAATAATCAATATCAAAGAATAAAGGAGACTCAATCAACTTCATGTCTCCGGGCTCAGAAGAATCAGGGGCCAAAACCTTTCATTTTCATTCAGTGTCATGGGAAGAGGTTGAAAGTTTAGCTGCAAAGTGCAGAGTCAACACCATATAACTTAAGATGTGACTGACAGGGAGGTTTTTCAAGTCAGACTAAAATTAGTAAGTCAATTTAGGGATGTAGACAGTTTTGAGATATGGCAATAAATTTCTCTATCAGCAATTGCTCTTGGAAGAACTACATTTTTTGTAATCTCAGCACCTCTAGGTAATGGATAACAAATGCTGCCTAAAAACTGCATTTGAGCCTGAAACAAAATATATGCAAAAACAATGTATCTGCATGAATATACCACAGTCATCGTGGGGAGAGAAAGGTGTAAGGGGGATCAAAAAGAAAGAAAGAAAGCAAAATACTGTAAAAAAAAAAAATATATCCCCAAACTTATTATTTTGGCTTCCAAGAGGATATTATATTATTAGAGGTTAGTACTATTATTCCTCTGTATGTCTACTGTAGCATCTGCTCTTGTTACTGCTTCCACATCTTTTTCACCAACATGGAATGGGTTCAATTCCAGTTCGCTCACCTAATTTTAAACCGTTCTTAACATTTTGACCAGAAATAAATTGGTTTAGAGGCTGACAAGTTGGTCCCCAGCTGGAACTGGATAGTTGCAGTTTTTCCTACATATTCTACAGATTGGAAAGAAAGGATAGAGTCTTTGACATAATAGTCTCACACATCTTCCTATCAATAATAGCTGGTCCATGCTTGTTCTTTAGATAAAACACAAGTATCTGTAATAACAGAACAAAAGCTCACAGGTAATCAATGCGACCAGCCATCTTGCTGCTACTGTTTTTTCAGTTGTGCATTGTCCAGTGCCCTCCACCGATGATCCATCCTTAATTACAGTGGCTCGGTTCCAAACTGATGAAAAGGCGGGCTGGTTCGCTAGATAGCACCAAGTTTCAAAGAACACTGACCAAGTCAGAGACAAATATCTCTTTTCAGTTCCATGAAACCAAACATACTGGAACTGGTACTGAATGGGCCAACCTGGCACAGGCCCAGGGGTGCAGAGTATCAGCACCCCCCTGGCTTTCACCTTTAGAAGAGACTCAACATTGCCACAAAACTATGCAAATGAAATGCAAAGAGACACAAAATACCTACAAAAGGGGTAAAACAACCTTTATGTAACAAAAAATGACTACAAAGAGATACAAAACCATAAAATGATGCCTAACGACTACAAAGAGATGCAACATGACCACAAAGTCTGTGTGTCTTGCTTCTGTGTAGGAGAAGTGGTGGGGCCGTTTGCATCTCTGTGCCCAGGGGCCCGTTGTCTTCCAATCTACCCATGGTCAGTTCATTAAACAATGGACTCAACTCTCTGCCAAATACTAGAGTTAAGTACTTTGAAGTAAACTGGATCAATAAGAATATATAATAGCTAAAAATAATCACATCTAGTAACTCCAAACTCCATTTGTCATTGCACTGCAGAGAGAGTGTATCGCATTTGGATACTTGTGCAGAAATACATAGCTAATCCCATAAATTCAATCTATTTTTCACTCTAGATGTGTTGTGATCTTATTCCGAAGTAACTCCAGTTGTTAACATTTCCGCTGATATATTCAGTTATATTCATGTATGATTACAGTATGCATAGCAATTAAGAACATCTTGTTTGGTGAGATGTAAACAAAGAGCTGCTAATAAAACTCTTGCGGTTATAATAACATGTCATGTGAAGTTACAAATGAACCCTTGATGAGGAACATACAGCATCCTTTAGATCAGCGCTATTACTGTGTGCTTGCTTCAGAATGGCACTATTGTAGAGGCAAGATTTTGTGTCACTTTTGATAGCTATCAAGTAAACGCTCCAGACTCTGCCTTACTCACCCTTTTGAGTTCAGTTAGCACAGCACACTGTGTGACAGGATGTGAAGTTGTTCCCAGGCACTGTGTTGTGCTGTTGGTGTGGTATGGCACTGACTTGTCATACCACTTGTGGTCTGATTTTGTGGATGTTCTACGCCTGCAGACATCTACGCAGTGTAGCAGGAAGAAAAAGAGAGACTGCTGTCTGTATTTTTTTTTTTTTACCAAACACTTCTCCTGTGAAGGATGTGTGTGTGTTTGTGTATGAGGGGAAATGTTGGAAAGAAGTCCTTTTTCACAGCATTTAAGAACAGCACATCCTGAGCTATAAATGTTGCATGGTTGTCTGAACAGTGCAGACCATTGCCCTGCAGTACTCAATACACACACAAAATATCATATCAAGAACACCACAGGCCTAATGGACCATTATGCTGTTGTTCAGAAAGAAAAACTGGACAAAATGCTCTTCTGGTTTTTCCAACACACTGATACTTAAAATCCTTTTGAGACAAAATGAACCTTAATTCTATTTGAACGTACTTTGCTTTTCTTATTTTCAGCAAATCCCATGAAAAGACCAAAAGCAACAATGAACTGATAAAGAGTTGTCCCTGTAGCCAAAGCCTGATATGACTTGTTCCTCTGTGCTCCATTGTTTTACAAAAACATATAAATGAGCCACACTGTTATGCAGTGGGTGACATATTCTGTCATTACAATGAACATGAGCACTGTAGTTTATTTCGAGCCGATGTCACAACACTATCCTGCTGCTGTAAGTACTCCCTGGTACACAGAATATTGTGGAGAATACAGTTGCCAACAAATGCACTTTTACTAGTGTTTGAGTATTGGTTACTAAAAACTACAGTGTCCAAGTGATTTAGAAAATTATTTAGCCTCATCATAAAATGTGACTACATGTTTGTTAGTGGGTTCTCATGGGCTTGGAGCATAGACTGTAAAAATAATGACTGTAGCTACCATGACGTCACCCCATTGGTTTGTGGATTCCCATTCTGAAGCCTTGAGTTCAGCATTTTGGCTGTCGCCATATTGTTTATTAGAGTCAGAAGTGACCATATTTGGGCGAGAGGATGGCGCTGTGGAGGACTGAGGGGCAGAGGACACTATCAGCAGACAGCCTGTCACTCAAAGCAGCCCGCCCTTAATTATGTGTAACTTGAAGCTTTAGTAAAATATAAACTGGTGAGTTATATAAAAATTCACACCCTTTACAGTTGTCAGGAACTAGGGAAATTAGCTATAGAGACCAAAACAGTTTTTGCAACAAAGCAACAAAGTCAATTAAGGGAGGAAGGATTGGTCAAACAAACTCAGGACTTTGACCCAGGAGACCAGGGTTAGTGAGACAATGTCAATGTTGAGTTATTTTAAGTTTTATGCGTGTTGTCACATTACATGATTCTTTTCCTAAACCTAACCTAACTGGTAGGGGGACTAATTCTAGATTATGGAGACATTGTTTGTTTATTAACAAAAATACAGTAGCAACTAAATTTAAATCAAATCAAGTTTATTTATATAGCACATTTAAAAATAAATGTCATGCTGGGGACAAAGACAAATTTGGGTTGGACAAGGCAAATGGGAATCTATTCAGTAACTTTATTATTAATCATATTTATTTAACACCTCCTGCACATTCAACTCACCACCTTCCTTTTCAACACTGACTTGTTTATAAATAAAGTACAATAAATGGAACAAAGAAAGGATCGCTGACACACAGACAACAAATCTCGAGCTGAGAAACAGCTCAACATAAAAGTGCATCTCTTAGGAAGATCTTGCTCTTTGTGATATTAAAAATAAACTCATATCACACTAAACCCGCCTCCCTCTGGTGGTGCTGAAGCGTGTTCACCAGGAGGGGGTAAATCTACTGGGACGTTTTGGCTCATGGATAATCAAACCCTTTTTACTGCGCAGTGAAACTAATGTAACTGAAACAATAGAGCACAAACATTTTGCTGCAGTTGTGTGAAAAGTGCTTCTCATTTGGACACGACACCCACTTCTCTCTTTTTTTTTGGTACAAAACATAACTTTTTTCTTACTAAACATAACTGTAAGGCATGATGTTTTCACTCCTGTCAGTTTTATTTCTACTTAACACCCTCTCACTGCTCTGTGATTTTCTTCTCTTGAGCTGGTGCTTCAAGCAGGGGGAGGCAGCAGTTTCCAACAACAGAACTCCAGGTGTTGGATATTTAGGTAATGGCAGTTTATGCAATATGTCTGACAAGCAGATGGTTGAGTGACGTTTGATATTTGCATGTTGTACTAAATGGATATATTTTCATTCAGGGTAAAAGAAACCATGTCACCTTGAAATCTTCCTGTGCACATGCTGACTCTGTAGCTCCATCTGACCAGACCAGCTGTCCTCAGAAATTTCCTTAAAAACATCAAGGCCACCTACTCATATGTTTCTAATTTTAATAGTATTTTCTCATATTTTCACATTTTATTATTAGAATCTTTTCCCTATGTAAGTAACCATGTGGCCAGAAATATATAAAAATCTGTAAGGGAAAAAAAAGAATGAAAATACACCCTCTTCCTGCAGCTCTCTCCTCTCCCCTTTCTGTGCTAAACCACTCCCATCAGACGACCACAGGCATACCAACGTGCTTCATACAGTAACCCAGTGTTCCCTATACATTGATTTATATAATCCTATTTCATTGTGGTGCATTTGCTCAGCCCCTCCTTACCTTGCTCTCTCTTTCTTTGTTTATCAGACCTTAGATGAGACATGAATTAGTTAGCCTCGCTCCCTGCTGCTGTGGAATATTTTGCCATGAGAAAAATGGGCACCGGCTCTGTAGCAGCTTAAATACAGCCAGCGCAACCCCCCCAGTGCCAGGTGTCACAGCAGGCTTGTAGCCAGCGGCAGTGCCCAGTCTGACCTGTGTAACAGCAGCAACAGAAAGTTTACTGATCTGTCAGGGAGTAGGGACTTTCAGGTCTCCCAGAGCTGGGGTTTGCACTGGTCAGATTCGTGTTGTTGCAGCGACTGCATCTCTGAAGCTACTGCCCACTCTCCTCCCAGCAAGGTTTTCTATAATGGTGTGCAGTGAGGACACACTGTGATTCCAGGATCTAGTTAATGTTAGCTAGGCCCACGTGAATGTGAACATGAAGCGGCAGCTGTGAACCTTTGGTTCCACTTAGCAAAAGGCTAAACAATTAGCAACATTCTCTGTCCATCTCTGTAATGCCTCATTGATATTGGCATGTTGTTGCATATTTTGTCAGACTCTCCTTTAGGATGCTTTCACACCTGCCTTGTTTGGTTCAGTGCAAGCGAACTCATGTTCGTTTGCCCCCTAAGTGTTGTGTCTTATGGCAGATGTGAACACAGCAATCGCACTCGGGTGCACACCAAAACAACCGGACAGAGACCTTCTTGAAGAGGTGGTCTCGGTCCGATTACAAACAAACTCTGGTGCAGTTAGTTTGTAGTGAGAACGTGTTCCGACCTCGATCCGAACCAACTGCAGTCGTATTACGCATTGTTTGGGTTAAACATGAGCATGTTACAGTCCTGGAGGATTATTAATGTGCGCCTCCTCCTGTACTTCCTTAATATGCTCATTCGGTGCATCCAGTGCATCAAAACATTGTTTTCTAGTTGGAGCTGCGCCTCATTTTCAAACTGTATGGTTTGCCTAAAATGAGTAATGCAAGCAATATGATACACAATGATCAGCGCTAATATCAACCTGTGTTGTTGTGGCTCAATTGTGGCATTAGAAAGTGTCACATTTATCTTGCATGTGTACTCTTCTCCAACGTTTTGTTTACTTGGCAAGGCATTCGATCTGGTCCACTTTCTGCCGTGAGATTACGAACTAGCTCTAGGCAATTATGCAACTTTGTAACAAAATTAGCCCTTGATGGATGTATAATAACAGAGAGCACAGTGGACAGTAGAAATAAAGAGTTTTGAACAACTAAAATTACAGCTGTGTGCTCTCTGACGAGTTCTGGTAACAGCCGTGTGTGCATACATCAGTGTGTTAAAAGCCATTCAAAGATGATAAAGAGAGCTTGCAGTGGTCTATGCAATGACGATACATCATGACTGCACGTCATCATTTATTTGCTGAGTCTGTTTTTATTGCACAGTTGCCGTTTAGCATTTATCAATACGTCAAGTTTTCCAACTCACTTAAGCGTAAAAACCTTTTCTCTTCACTTCATATTTAACATTGTGTTTAGTGTGAGCATGCACTGAAATCTAAAATCTGCTGTGTCTGATGTGTTTTTATGCATAAACATACAATAAAGTTTAGTTTCTGTCACCTTATATTGTTATGAAGACAATGCCTGCACATGTGTGAAAGTGTAGTAATGAGTGTGTGTTTGTGTGTGTGTGTGTGTGTCTGTGTGTCTGTGGCCCCCCAGGCTCACTCCATCAACCTCCCCTCACCACCAGCTGTCTCCCCTCATTTACATACTCTCTCCTCCCACTAATGGAATTAGCCACAAGTTTCCTGAGGTGAGGCAACACACACATGCACACACACGCACGCAGACCTATAGACACAAGTGTGTGTACTGTATGTGTGTGTATGTGAGATATTTTGGTGGTAATGTGTGCATGTGTATTAGGGATGGGCTGCGAAGGTCAATCAGGAGACACACAAAGATCGCATCTCAGTCCAAAGCTATTCTGCCAAAACAATGCAAAACAGAAAAAAAACGATTATCAGGGCTTTCCTCAACGGAGCCATGGCAGCTTTCAGTTTGGAGAATTTTGAGATTAGTAAACCAAAGACAAAAAACAAACAAACCAAAAAGCGAACTATTCTGTGAGATACATGGATAGCCAGGCAGAAAAGACTGTATAAAAGAAGACTGTATACCTGTTGTGCTACATGACTCTGTGATTTTATACATACATGTAAATTGAATATGCACAATATACACAGATAAATCACGAGTTTCACTAGACTACATTGCATCTAGTTCCAGACCTAGTGTTTTAATAGGTCCAAGCCATGGTCAAACCCTAGACTTCAGGTCAAAGATTGAGCTTCTCCGCCTCTGGACAATTTGCAGATCATTCTCTCTCCTACAGTCGCTCATCTCAGTCAAGGTTCTGGGGTTCCTCTGCCCGGACCCCACAATGGCGGAATAAACCTTCCACTGATGTCAAAACAGCAGATGCCACTTTCCCATGGTCTGTGGCAGGCTGAAAACTCAAAGAAACACACCATGCTGGCCCCTTGCTAACATCTCATCTCCTGAATAAAGACAAAACAAAAACTTTAACCATAGCACTTAACACTAATCCATGCACTAGAGGACTTCGGAAAGACTTTTAAAGGACTGAAGTCTCGCACCTTCTCACATCTAAACACAATGTGAGTTTTTGATCACACACTACAAGATTTTACAAAGAGGAATGGACTGCGGATCTTGCAGGATCACTATTGCCAGACGATAACTAGATTCTTTTTTCCATTAGTTCCCATCCTGCTCGTGGTAGAAAAATTTCCTTTAAACCCCATTTAAGAAAACACAACAACAATTCCAAATGCGTCTGCAAAAAACAACCAAAACAGAACAAAAAAACCCCTCTAGCAACACAAGATAAAAGGTGTCATATGTTGACAGTATTCTTGTCAATTCAACATTAATATTATCCATAAACTGTATTTGTTTAAAAACTTTACGTTCGTTAGACTGTGGGAATGAGAGGCAAACTGTAAAATTAAAGTTTCTTGCCATAAGATGTGTTGATTGGTGGATCAGGAAAACACTGAATTAAACAGACTCTTGCTCACTCCACAACTTCATCCATTTCTCCTCCTTTTCCACAGTCTAAGAGAACCGAGACTTGTCCTAGTTCTTGCGCCTCCCTTAGAACTTCCTCTGTGTTTATTGTCTATCTGGTTTGCGGCTTCCTGTTTGGTGCTGGAGAGAGTGTACTTATTGGTTGTTGACAATGGTCACAACATTGAACTTCAGTATTTGCACAAGATAAGACTAAAAACTTAAAATAGTAAACACCTTTGACTTAAGACAGACCACTGTACACCAAATAATCTCTTTCTAATGATGATTAGAAATGTATCTGACATTGAAATCACTTGAAAAGTTGTTTGGTGTAAGGTGGGCATAGTTGTTTGGAAGCGATGCTCTTATCATATAAGTGGAGGCTAAATTCACTTAATGGAAGACACTTTGACTTTGACATGTAACATTGAAAAAAACACTGGTGTAACAATAAATGATGCCTGAATTCCATTTAGCTCACTGGCTCACTGTCATGGCTTACTGGGACCGTTAAATAGAATGGCGCCATTGTTAATATTTATAATCATTTTATGATACTTCTACAGACAATGTACTCTCATGATAGAGCTAAGTGTGGATTGATCCAAGCCCAGGTTGGAAACTTTGCTTCCCACACCTCTTCCTGTTTCTCTTTTCCCATGACCTTGAAAAAGTTTCATAGATCCCAGCCTGTGTACTCCCCCGGCCTTTTTCCTCCATCTCTTTTCTGTCTTCTATGCCCCCTTTCCGCCAACGGTGCTCTGTTTCCTTTTGTTTTGTCCTCCATCTCTCTGTCAGCAGGTCCCGTCCATCAATACAGAACTGTCAGTCACTGGAGTGACAATTGGCAGCTGTCGATACAGTGTAGAGGGCCGCCAGTCTGTATATAGGCTTCAACTCCTAAAATGCTATCAGCTGCCAATACATAAACACACACTCACACTCGCACTCTCACACACACACACACGGTTCAACATGCACGTATCCACAAAAACACACACATACGCGCACATACCTTATTCTCTTTGCATCCTCATCACACTTGATCATCGCTGACGCAGGAAAATGTGGTTTGATAGCAACGAGATCAGATCAGATGAGGAAACAAAGAACCACCTTCTGACTATTCAATCTTTGGCAGCACACACACACACACACACACACACACACACACACACACACACACACATTATGGTACTGATAAAGGTCTTTGACACAGACTGGAGTCACTGACACATGGCTCCCCCTACTGGAGACCTATAAGACCTTTGGCAATGACATTCCAGTCCCTGGTTACACTGTAGCGCATTAACATTCATTAATTGATTCAATCATCCATCTATTCATTTAATCACTCCTCCCTCTCTCTGACATCCTTTCCCCTCACTTCATCAAACTCTTCCTTCTTTCCTTCCTGCAGTCTTTTCTTGTTCATTAAGTTGCTCAACTTGTATCATTGTACCCTTTGTTTTCAATTTTACATTTTTGTTGTTTCCTCCCTTTTATATCCATCTCTTTTATTTTTTACCCATCTTTTTTCTTGACCTTAATGTCCTTTCTAATTATGTCATGTAATATTAACACTTCTTCCGAGTTCAGGTAAAACTGTTCAGTGTGTATCTGCATATGGTAAGTTCTCTTTGGACTTATATGTACAACTTTTAATAGATATCGAATCATCTCTTAAAAAGGATCACTTGTTTTGCTATCACCGTCATGATATCAATTATAATACTGTACTCACCCAAACAAAAACACTGGGATATGGGAACACAATGATATCACAACAAAGTCAGATGGGGCAAAGAACACAAGTGATCAGAAAATCTGACTGAGTGAACACAACATGTCAGCAATAATCTATAACTATGGCAAGTAAGAGAGCCTGACCATTAAAACAGCCAGGTACTGTATATATGTCTTATATCTACAGACAGTATATCTACCAATAACTAACAGGAAGTTGCAGTACAGAAATGCCCCAGATACATGGCATGTGTTTAGAAACTGTATTGCCATCACAAAGTTTGTTAGCTGGAGAGCACTGACAAGGTAGTTTTCAACTAAAAAACATCCCGCTTAGCACAAATCTTGGTCACAATTCTGTAGATTCTCATCAGAAATATTTGTAATGTGTTTATGTAAAGGTACTTCTGGCTGGTATATTGTTAATTTTTAAACTATTGCTGATATCATATTGCCCTCAATAATCAAGAATTGGTTGGGCAATAGCAAGTATGGTAGATCAAAGATGAACCAGGAAGGTCTTCGAAATCTATGATTGAAGGGTTTATGGAACATTGCACTGTAAAATTCCTTCAATGCTTGAGCTGCCTCAAGACTCCATTCGCTCCATGAATCTGAATGCTCTTCAGACTGCCTGTGTTTCTTGCTCCACTGTACTTCTTTTAGTGTTCTTCTTAGTGTACTGCCATTTTTCTAGAGTTCAGCAAATTAAGTGTTGAGTACAAAGTTATTACAGAGTTGTGATAACCTCCAATTATTTTTAAAGGGATACTTTACTGATTTTAAACCAGCTTTGTATCAAAACAATGTGGCTAGCATATGTAAATTAATTGTAGTAAACTTCCCTCCATCTAACCAGCCAAGAGATCTCCATGCTCATCTCCTGGCTCAAAT
>JAPZEB010000001.1:17516931-17532750 GCA_029783705.1 Chaetodon striatus
GCTTAGACTATTCCCAGTTTTTTTTTCTGTGTGTCGTCCCATATGCCCTGCAGGTACTGACAGCTTCCCCTCAGCTACCTGTGGCTCACCTGCAGGAGAGAGAACAGAGAAAACCTCCTCTCTGGATCCTGAGGGGCGTTCAGATATTCTCACTTCTGACAAGCTGCTTCCTTTTGCCATATGGTATTCAAAACTCTGCTGATTCCCCTGATCACACCAAGACTTCTGCCAGGAATATATTCCTCAATGTTTTATGTCTCCGTGTCGGGGGCAGAAAATAATGACAAGACATGATAGGTTGCCTCTCATAGCTTTCTCCCTCAAGAGACAAAAGATGAATTATAGAGGTAGAGAGAGATACAGAAACAGAGGGAGAGAAAGAAAGAGAGGTGGGGGGGTGACTTAGATTTTATTTTAAGGAATAGCTCGTCATTTTGGGAATTCGCTTATTTGCTTTTTTGTCGGGAATTAGATAAGAAGACCTTCCTCTCAGATCTAAACGGTAAATATGAAGCTACTGCTATTGGGTTAGCTTAAAATAAAGAATGGAAACAGGGGGAAACTGCTAGCCTTGCTCTCACAGGCATAGATTTTGGGGGGTGTGGGTGACATACCTCCCTTAATATTTATCCATTGTGCATTTAAACCCCCCCAATAAAAACATGAATGTGATGAAATCAAAGACATGTCCACCTCAAACTGATGCAGTTAAATTTACCAGAATGCAGGAAATTAAGTGTTTAACCACACACTGTAAAAATAATAGATGTTGCCACCATGACGCCACCCACTGGTCTGTGGACATCTGTTTTGAAGCCTCAAGTTTGCCATTTTGGTTGTCGCCATCTTGGTTTTTGGGCAAGAAGCTGGCGCTGCAGAGGAGCGAAGGGTGGATCTGACTGAGAAGCTTAGTACACTATGGGTAGACAGCCTGTCACTTAAAGCAGCCCGCCCCTAATTATGCGTAACTTTAAGCCTTAATAAAATGTAAATGTGTGAGTTCTATAAAAATGTACCCCCCGTGCAGTTGTCATGGATGTTGAAATTAGCTAAAGAGACCAGAACTGTTTTTTGTACGGGGCTGTAGACGTTTATTCTTGCTGTAAAGTTGGGCATTGACTGGCTTCTGGGGCAAGCCCCAAGTGGCAACTTAAAGAACTGCAGTTTTTGGATTCATTTTTCAGAGGTCGCTATCAAACTTTCATGGTG
Organism: Chaetodon striatus; assembly: GCA_029783705.1. Taxonomy (NCBI): domain Eukaryota; kingdom Metazoa; phylum Chordata; class Actinopteri; order Chaetodontiformes; family Chaetodontidae; genus Chaetodon; species Chaetodon striatus. The sequence continues at coordinate 17,518,141 of JAPZEB010000001.1, forward strand.
GAGGATCTCAAACTTTATTTCATTTTCATTTTCCCCCATTGCTGAAACAAAACCTATGCACTTCTGCCCAACAGCCGCTATGGAGCCGGGAGTGTCCTCAGTGACTTTTGGCTTTAAATATCAAAACTGAGAAAGAAAAAAATTGGCATTGAAACACTTGCATTTGAAAAACTTTCACTGAAAAGTAAAACACAGACATTAAAAAAAATCCAAGCCTCCAATAAAGAATGAATGTAACACATTCATTTTTCAATGAGTCTTTATGCGTTTTTCCTTTGTTTCACTCTTTCTCAGTGAGTTTTTATTCACACTGAGTTTTTTTTTCAGTGACTTTTTTTTTATTCACTGACAGTTTTTTTTTTTTTTTTCCGCAGTGACAGTGGTTTTTAGTTTCAATTCTCTGTCACTATTTTGGTGTGCAGTCGACGGATTTGAGGGAAGGGGACAAGGAGAGTGTGATTTCCATACCATCTGCATAGTGAGGAGAGGACGTCAATCTTCCTGTGTCAGCTGTCCGCTCCGAAGCCTCTGACATCACTGCACACCCTTAAACCAGTGACTCCTGAGTATATTATTATTTCATTGTAATATTGGCACTGTAGCTAAATTTTTACCAATTTTTCCTGTCTACTTACCCAGTAAAATTAATTATTTAATAGGTGCATAATTTAATCTTTCTGCCTAATTTCTTGTCTTTATCTCTTGTAGCTACATGTTTGTTATAGCATAGGTACCCAGTAAGCAGGGCTGTAATCATCTGTCTAACACTGGGGGGACCATTTACCAGAGGTGTGGACTCGAGTCACATGACTAGGACTTGAATCAGCCTTGAGCCAAAAATTTGATGTCTTATGACTCAACTTGAGAAAATCAAAACGATGCAGGACAACTCGACTTGGACTCTAATAGTAATGATTCATGACTTGACTTGTTCACTTAAAAATACTTAATACCTTTCCCCCAGCCCAAAGAGGAAATACTATTTTTAGGCTGGCTGTTGTATACAACATCAAAGTACTCTGTTTACTACGTTATATACTGTATACAATACACAGTTATATACAATATTCATTTACATTTACAAAATACAACAAGACAGGGGAGAAACATATAATTTTATTCTGTTGTGAAAAGGGTTAATAGTGCTATATGCTATGACAGCGCAATGTCAGCACTACTTTTTTTAAGATTAACCTCCTGGGTGATGAACTTTTGTTGGGTGTGCATTTTTAATTTCTCCTAGCTATTTGGGATCAGTAGGACCCTGTAAGTATAAAAAACTGAACATTGTCAGCGATAATAAAGTCCCAATGTCCTCAAATGAGATGATAATTAAGTCCCAATGTCTTCAAATGAGTATGTCCTATTTAACAGTGTCTTATCTTGTTACTGTTGCTACAATTGGTCAAATTTGTTGCCATATTAAACTACAAACATTATTATTGATGAATAAACAAGTTTCAACCATAAAACGTGATCAGGTTTTGGATCTTGTCCACTTTTGTGTCGGGATCAGCTGCAGACTGACTTCACAGAGATGGCTGCCATCTTGTTTTTACATGGATGAGTGTATTGTGCTCGTACTACCACAGGATGGCACAAAAAAGTGTCCACAAACGAGGAAGCTCAGTTGCACTTGTTCTAACAAACTTGTTAGGAAATGAAAACATTTTAAAAAGCATACATGAATTTTGTAAATTTTATGACTTGTTTAGGATTTGAAAGTTTAGGACTTGGGACTTGACTCAGAACTTGCCTTGCTGTGGGACCACAGTGCAAAGACTTGAGACTTCCTTGTGACTTGCATAAAATAACTTGGTCCCACCTCTGCCCTTTCCAGCCAAAACCTTTTGCGACCCCATTATAATATATATTCACATATATGGGGGAATGTGTACTCCCCAATATATATTATAATTACTGCCGAAGTATTTTACTGAATTTCAAATGTGGTAATTTGAAGTTTTACCCGAGCTACACACAGCTATTCTTCTATAACCAACAGCATGTTTTAACAGCATGTTTGTACCACTATTTTTTTTTTTAACCAAAGTCTCACTAATGACACTCTCTGAAATTAGTGTAGCAAAGCCGAAATAATTCAAACAATTTAACAAAGAACAACCACAAAGCTGTTGGGATTTAATGAGAAATTGTTTCCCACCAAAAATACACGCTGCCCTTTGGTCCATGTCGTTACTGCACATTTCAGTTGTATAAAAGGCAAAATCAGGTCAGTATATTTCTGAAAAGTTTAAATTGAAGAAGCATTCTCCATAACATAAAACCTGTCTATTGTGACAAGCTAATATGAATAAAATGTTTATGGCAGTTGCTCCAGACAGGCAGAAAATAACCTGTTAAAGTCTTTAATTCTCATATCAAGGCAAATGTATTTTTGCAAATGCACGATCTCACAGAGAAGACATACATATTATCACCCCGGCTTCATCGAAATCAGGCCAGTACTTTTCTGAGATATCGTATGTGACTCATGCTCAGATGGAGACAGCTCCACAGCTCCATCACTGTGGGATACAGTTGGATGTATCTTTTACTCCACATTTACAGGCAATCTAATCTCTGCAGTGTACTCTGTGCCAAACTAAAAAAAAATATTTCAAGTCACTCTGTGGCACAAGATGATGCGCTAATCAACAAGGGTGATAAATGTATGTATGATAATAGAATATTAAGCAAATGTACACACGTGCATTCCCTATCTACAGCCATTTTAAAGATAAAAGTAATGTTTGGAAGGAGCATCAGCAGGCTATCAGGACTAGAGGTCATCTAAAAGACGATGTAAGGAGTGGGCATGGGAATACTGTTTTGTTGAATTGCTTTCATTCAAAACTTTGAGCATGCAGAGGCGCTCTTATTGCATATATTAAGAAGTGTTAGTCAGGGAGGTCCTTTTGATGAAAGTGGGTTTCCATGTATATTTAATGCCATGGTTTGCCGAGCTCTGCTTGAGTGTGGATGGTAATGAGGACTGGCATGTTGAAAACAGGCTGTGCCACTCGTCTCCTCCCCAGGTGCACACAACAGTCAGAGCAGAAAGCGGCCCTGTTTCTCAGCTTCTGCCCCTGCATTTGTCATTACAAACTGACGACAACACTTCCATGACTCTGTATTTTCTAAAACCGTGCTTGTGTGTGTGTGTGTGCATGCACGTCAATCTGTCCCTTTCATTAAAAGGTCCCCTTTTAAAAGGCCAAATCTGTGGTGGCCCTGAGAGTTCAGCACACTGCAACTAAAGACAACACATGCAAATAGACAAAAGAAATGCAAATTAAGAAAACATATTCAAAACAAAATGCCCTGCAGATATGGAAACACAACTTCAGGTAACAACCAAACACAGAAACACATAACTCAGAAATTTTATTACCTCACGATAAACCCCTTGAGATTTATCATCTCGTTTTGAAGGGGGTCCAAAACAAACTCTCACCAAACAAATGGGAAACAGAACAGTACAGGACACAGGAATATATAACACAACAATGACAAATCAAGCAACCAGCAAACAATCAAACAAACAAACTAGATAGTGAGAAAAACACTCTAGAGACAAAGAAAAAGAAAAAGGATCAGTGTAAAAGAACAGTGAAAGCAATTCTGAAACAGTGTATCCTCAAACAACAGTTCATAAGATATCTAACCATAGACTATAAAAAATAATGGATGTAGCTACCATGTCATCACCCACTGGTTTGTGGGTTCTTCAGCCATCACTATCTTGTTTTTTGGAGCCAGAAGTGACCATATTTGGCAAGAGGCTGGAGCTGTGGAGGAGCTCAAAGTGGCCCCACCCTTAAATTTGTGTAACTTTAAACCTTAATGAAATGTAAACCAGGGAATTATATTTTTATTTGTTTTGTCATAAAGGAGGAATTAGGCTATAGAGACCAAATCTGTTTTTGTACCAGGCTGTAAACACATTTACTTCTGCTGTAAAGCTAAGCATTTGAACATGGGGGTCTATGGGGATTGACTCACTTCTGTATAGCCAGCCTCAAGTGGCCATTCAAAGAACTGCAGTTTTTGACACTTTCATGTTGGCTTCATTTTTCAGCCCAACAGGTTGCTGCTTATATCTAATGTATTAGTGTCCCATGAATGGTGTTGTTACATTAAAGTAAAGTTACGTAGGTTAGGTTAACCCTTTACAAATGGAGCTCACGCAGACGGCTGCAGGGGAACATTGTTTCCATGATCCTGTTTAAATAGATCTAAAATATGAATCATAATAGCTAGAGCATTCATTCTTTTTGTGGCAGAAAACTAAGGCTTCCGTCTTCCCCATCATTGTGTCACGTCATTGGTATCGGCCAATATTGGCTTTAAAATGAACTCTCAGAATCAGCCAACATGCTTTTTCTTATTTTGCACAATGAATATCACATACATTGAAAAGCACTGCATTTCATGTCTCCATCTGCTTGTGGGCCATCATGATAACAGTATGTATGCATATTATGATGTTAATTCCACTACAAAAGAGACTTGATGATCACTAAAATTAGGTGGGGAAAAAAGTTGATAGAGCAAAGGCTTCTGTCTTCTGTGTTATCAAATTGTATGCTCGTAATGAGGTCGTGGTGTCAAAGGAAAAAATGAATGCCTTTTCTCTCTGCTCATAAAAATGAGCATATCTCAAAAACTAAATAATGCACACAGTTCAAATAACTTATGGAGCATTAGGAAATATTATGTTCATGGTTCCACATTAAAAATATTTTTGTATCAACATTTTTTGTGTTTTTATTTTGTACAATGAAAAAAAAAGTCCAATTTTTGCACAATTTTTAAAAAAAATTATTTTTATTTTCAATACTTTCATCAGTTATTGTGGTTTACTGACCTACATAACCTTATAGCTTAGGTTGTACAGATTTTAGGGATATGAAGCATTTGAAGATACTCCAAGAAATGAAATCACAGTAAGCAACAATACCAATGTAGGCACTGGTGGACAATTTTTCTTGCAGAGTTCAAAGGGTTGAAGCAACATACAGTTCACTGAGTCCCAAACACCAGTCTCCTGGGGGAAAGTCCTGTGTTTGTTGTCACATCCACCATCCCAACCTGCCTCCCTAGACGAACTTTTGCTCTTTATACTACCTGTGTCTCCCATGAGGACGTTGGTCACGTCATTGCAGTCTTACCAGTTACATAGGTTACTCACAAATTGTGGTGCATTACTGTCTTAAAGATACGTGTGAACAGTGTGTGAGAACAGCCCGACTGGAAACATAGAAATTTGTTTTATAACTCAGTTGCTGCATTTCTTTGGTTGTGTTCTCTAACTTTGCTGCTCATTTTGTTACGCTGTATATGTATTGTTAAACTGCTGAAGAGGTTTTCTACATTTGCTTGTGTTTCTTAAACTGCAATGCAAAGAACTCTCAAGGCCACAATCAATCAGTCTATTTGGGATTAAAAGCAGATTCCAGTCCTTTTAATTTCAACAACAGCGCCACCCTTTTTGATCATTAGAATCACAGATTGTGCCACAACAAAAGAAAAAAAGCACTTACACTCAGTAGTTTACATCAGTCATTTTACTGTTATATATTACAAATAATCAAAATATTTACATGTAGAAAATAATCTATCATTTTCAGATTTATTCCAACATTTTCCCACAACTGTACAGCTGAATCGCATAATAAACCTACAAACCTGAGACACTAAAATCAAATAATTACAGCAGGGACAGGTTGAGAAAGCTTGCTACACGGTAGCAATTATGAACAAAGTACAAAAACATATTGGACCCATTACATCTTTAAAGTCAACGAAAATCTGACTGTACTGTATTTACCACAAAATATACTAAATATACTACCTTGTCAAATCTGCAAAATACCCGCCAACTATGGCTGATCCTGTAGGCAAAATAAAATGTTTAACATTTACGATGTGATGTCGACTCGGCTCTTCGGAGGACATCGTGTTGCTCGCCGTGATCGTGTTCAACCATGCACCGCTCTTCTGTTGGAATCCTGCTTCTTATCCTTTCCCACACACATGCTCACATGCGCGCACAAAAGAAACAACTCCATCCATTCACTCCAGTGTTCCCTTCAGCAGTCGATCATAAGGAGCTGCTAAACAGCACGTTTGTGATGAACCATTTCTGTCCCGTACATTTCTGCAGAGCCAGTTGGTAGCCAAACTCATTGTCACTGCTCGCTACAAGCTCTAGGCATCTCTTTGATTTCCTGTTCTGAATGGATCCTCCCTGAAAAGATAAAAGCAGGCTGGTGAAAATTGTGCCAGGCTCCAGAAGAACAATTTGTGTGCACAATATAACTTGCCTCCTTTAAACCCACACTGCTGTGAATGGATGCGAATGTGTGCTGCTGAAGCGCCCTGAGCTCTGGGCGTTTTGGCTGAATCACACTATCCTCATTGGGCCCACCAGATAGCATCAACATGGTTTCAAGGCAAAAACAACATTGCAATTGCCAGTGTAGTCATTAGCGCTCTTCCTAGCATGGCCAAGATTTTGAGAGAATACACCGAAGAAAAGAGGAAAAACGAGACAAAAAACAAAACAGACAAAAACATCTGGTGTTGAGGTGAATGAAAAAGTGAAGACAAATCAAGGTCACAAAAAACCTCACAGTTTGAGAGCCACTACAATATTGCTTAAATCAATCATTTGATTTATTGGCAGTTGAGAAATACGCCTGGAGGACAAGTGAAACCTTTGGTGCAAAAAGAAGTATGGTCCAGCAATTTACAAATTTTAATATGACAGCTGTTGCCAGAGTCTGAACAGAGTGAGCACATCAGCTCCGCGAAAATATTCCAGCATGTCCCGATGAAACGAGGCAGGATTTTCTCATTACAGTGTCAGGGCAGACCAAGGGCAAGAGACTGAGGAGGAGGCCTTCAACAGTCAATACAGTGTGGAGAGAGCTGTGAGGAGAGAGCTCTTTCCAATACTATAAGAGAAGTGCAGACGGACGTGTGGGGGGAAAATACCTAAAGATTGGACAGGTTGTACAGACTGAACTAAATTATTCTTTCTGTATTTTTACAAGAGCTTGGCCTGTCTGTGAGGTCACAGAGACATTTTATTTTATAGATAACAGATTGGTAATAACTGCTGAAAGTGGGCATTTATGGACCACTATGTAGAGGTGTCCTGAGCCAACCCATAAAAGCTGTGAATGGGGCAATCAATGCATTTCTTAAAGTGGAGATGAAACACTGAACAGTGTGACTGTGGTTCATTTGATTTTTACCTTCGGCAAGACATACTGTACTACAATCAAATTCATATTCACATAGATTTGCAAGAAAACTAGACAGCATGTCACTTTTTTACCTGTGCAGCCACCTTTCAGCGAGCTGGCTGGTGCCGTCACCAGAATGTTTTGTCTCCATACGATTGTTTGCCAGTCGGAGTTGTTGAAGTAGACTCGGTAACCTTGGTACTTTACAACATGTTTTATCCTTTGATGAATGTTTCATTCTCTGACAATGTTTTCTCATGTGAGCTCCAGACTTTCGCCTTCACACATGCAGTACACAACAGGAGATTGTCTGTGTCGATAGTGTTCTCACCTACTGGAAATACTCTGTCTAGTTCAGGCGAGGGGTGACGTCTGGGTGGAGGCAGGATATATGGTAATAACAAAAAAAAGTCTCTTTGGCCCTTACTGACAAAAGTTCCTGAATTTTGTCACCTTAGTTACATGTTTTTGTTGCCGTCTTTGTGTAAATGACACTGGATGTTTGTTTTCTTCTGATTTTGTACCAGCCACGTGACAGAAAGGTCAGAGCACTGACTGAGTAAACCTTCTGCTTTATGATCATCATTAACCAACCTAACATCATAAGCTGATTCTGTTGCTGAGGAGGGAGCTCTTCTTTGGTGTCTTCACGTCAAGGATAAAAGCCTAATATCAACACCGAGGAGAGCATGGGCTCACAAATGCAAAACTGAACTGGCACCACCAGCTGTGTTACCTGACATGCACAGGGAAATGGGACAAGTTCAAGTAGTGCTCAGCCCCGACAGTTCTTCTGATGATGAGTCATACTGTTGGTTTATTTTACCGCTGCTGCGTGATGCTGAACATGCCAACATTGACTTTGCTTCTAGGTAGGAATGATGTTGATCATGATATAAGACGGCTTGTGGACGTGACTGCTGTGTAAGGCTAATAATGTTAGCTGTGACACAACAATGTTAAACATCTCACATTGCTGTTGTGGTCTTGATGGAGACAGTAGTAGAGCACATATTATGTGTGTGGAGGTTTTTCGTGTGGTACGCCAGCTGCAGCTACAATACATTGATTGTAATGTCAAGGCCAAAACACGACGAACCAATATCAAAGAAGCAGTGGTGACAAAGGCCGACTGTTGCGTCACCTCACATTGCCTGTGTCTCAGCCAAAAAGTTTCACTGACACACTGCAAAGACCACAGCCAATAGCCAACTTGCACGCACGTTCTGCACCTCTGTGAGTCACGTCTTGCCTCAGGTAAAAATCTAACAAACAACATTTATATTGTTCAGTGATCAGCTACATCAAGTCAGATTTGTTTAAGATGCTCTGAATCCCCCCTCTGGGTACACCAGCTTTCAGCGGAGTTGTAAATAATTGAACAACAGAGATTATACGATTAATATATTCTATGATGTTACAACATTTTAACCATCTCCATGACAACTGAGCAACTCCCCATAATGAGGAAAGCCACAAGTTGTGGATGAAAGTTTCATTCAACAATATTAAAATGATTTTGCTAAGCTGCTGTTTACACTGTCAACCTCAAAGCTCAATCACGATGAAAGAAAACATGAATAAGACCTTCATATATTTATTTTTATTTCTGCCTTTCAGGTTTTTAAGTGTAGAGCACAGGTAAGTAGCCAAACTAGGAAACATTTTAACACACTTCAAATTGTTTAGCTATTTTGACACAGGCACAAGTTTTCCAAGGCTGGATGAGATCCTCTCAGTGTTCACTGGAGAGCACCTGAGCAGCCAGAGCTTACAAAGAAACACACATTAAACCACCTGTTATTCAAGAATGGCCTCACACTCTTGGTTGGTGCGTCCTTGGCTCTGAGTGCTGTTTCGCCCTCAGCATACCTGCAGGTCTAGTTATTATTGTTGTTGTTAATGTAAAAGATTTTGTAAATTTTCATGTAGGAATCTCTGTCACAAAATGTAGACTGAGAATAAATAAAAACACTCAGCTTTTTAGCTTGACCAGGATGCTCCTTCGCTGATGGTGTTACGGACTGAGTGACCCACAGTAACCTACATTCTGTTTGCTGAATAACTATAGCACATACGTATACTATACCAGACAAAACCAGGTGACATCTAAAAGTCTCAGGCTACAATATATTTCAAATACAGACAGACTGCACAGTGTTTTTTGCTCCGAGAATTATCTGAGTAACTTGGCTGAGGAAAAGTAGCCTTATAGTAAGACCGAACTGTCATTTTGTTTCACTTTCATCCTGTCTAACATATGATCTATGTCAGATAGAGCAACCCAGCCAACATTTATATGCGGGGCCCACGTGTGCAGTAAATGAGCTGAAAAATGGGCCCTATATAGGACTGTCCATGGATGGCCCCATGCCAATCGCCCACATGGGTGGTTTTACCCACGTGGGCAATTGGCATGGGGCCATTACGGAACGTGTGGGCGATCCTATATAGGGCCCATTTTTCAGCTCATTTACTACCCACATGGGCCCCACATACAAATGTTGGCTAGGAAGTGACATATTGGTCCTGCTGACTCCATATTTTACACAAAAAAGCTTCAGCAGCAGCTGCTAAGAGCAGTTAAAGGGTAACTGATATATTTCAACCTGGACACTCTTTTCCCATGATTCTGTGTTTAAGTGAATAATGGGAGCAACACTCCAGTACTGAGTGAGACCACTGCAGCCAGCAGCAGCGATACAGACTGCGATGTAACCACTCCGGCCAAGTGTGCACCGTCAATTTATGTCCCCTGAAAGTGCTTGCTTTTGCTGCAGAAAGGCTCAGATTATTATTCTAAGTGTCTGACACTACACAGATAGGTCCTTTTTGTTTCACCAGAAACAGCTCTGAAATCACTATTGTCAAAACCGCCAAACTCCATCTAAATAAACAGTTATTTTAGTGTGTGTAGAGCTGGCACATTTTCACATCCTACTGTGTCAATAAAAGGTTTATTTCAACCAAACCAGCACTAGTGATTACAGAAACAGTCAAAAGATGAACCAAGATGTTTTTTCTGAGTTTTATTTTGTTTTGGTTGACTTTTAATTAAGTCTGTTTTATGATGATAAAATTACAGGTTATTCAAATGGAGTCTGGCGAGTTTGGCAGTGGCGATTTCAGGGTTGTCTCTGGTTAAACAAAGACGCTCTTATACAACAACGTCTGTCTCAGTAGGGATCCTTTCCATAATGTTGTCAGACACTTAACAGCCTTAGGGGCTGTACACAGGCCCCGTTTTTTTGTACACTCACATTCATTGTTTCCAATGTAGACTTGCGGCAGGCGCGCTCAAACAACAGGCCGCTGCGGTGCGTATGCGTTCTAGAGCGCCCATTTTTTGGGGCGCAACCGCTGTGCTGTCATTTTCAAGGCGGTTAATGACGTGGCAGGTGTATGGCCCCTAAACCTTTCAGTGACAAAAACACTTAGACTGGATGCTAATTGACAGCGTGCGCAGTTTGACAATTACCAAAGTTACCCTTTAAGATTCGTTAGTTTTTGTAAGTTTACTTGCAACAACCTGTACAGCTGTATTTGAATCCATAGTTGTAGCTATATTCTGTCTCTTGGACACAGAGATATGACTTCCCTATTGTTAATCCTGCTCACAAAGCTCTGATTGGACGATTGTTCCTCAAACCGGAGGAAACATCAGTCCATTAGCACAACAACTGATGTATGTGAATAACTGAACAAATCGAAGATGTGGGTGGGGATCAGAGGCCTGGAACAAGGCCAATCTAAAAGCCAGAATCCCCGCACATCGGAAACAGTAAATGATAAAAAGAGCTGGGTTTTACTCTGTATAACGTCTTGGTTCTGCTGCTTAAATCAACCTCCAGAAGTTGGCTAATGAATGTATATGTGAGCACATCACATGTGGGATGGTTGTTATTTGATTCAGAATGCTACTGTTTGCGGGGTTTTCATTATATTCTACTATGCTATATACTGAACAATCAGTATTTGTTTCAGAAAAATAAAAGGCAGCACCCACACATGGCCAAGAAACACACAAACAGAACAAACCATACAGTCCCGCCCACTGAACATATGCTCGCTTTTCTAATCAGCACGTACCAACATGTGTCGAATCGTTACATGCAAGCACACATTTCATTTCTTTCACAAGTCGGGGCTTATAAAGATCACTTTTTAGTGGATAATGAGAGGTCTGCACAGTGAAGGAAGTGAAGTCATTTTGCATATTTTCAGGGAGGAGAGGAAGAATATCTGCAGTTAATCGGGTTTTGTGCAACATTTGAACTAAGAATAAAGAACAACAACAACAACAAAAAACCCCGTTCTCTCTGGTTGTACAGTGCTCCTTTCCCCAAAGTTGCTATGGCTGCATCAAGGCAATCTATTTCTGTTTGAGCCTGACATTTTGCACATGTGCAGTAAAAACTGTGTCAATAATTGATGCCGTATTTCAGAGACTTGATATGCTCCAGCCTTGCTGATACGTCTCCATCCTGCTTACTAAATTATACAAAGTTAACTAAAATAACCACTTAAAGTTCAGAGTGAGGATATGTGGCGTATGAGCTCAAGCATGTAAAACCTTTTCACACTTTGTGTCCATCACTCTGTAAAACCACACGCACCTGTAGCGCCAGTCCAGCAGTGACATCGTTGGAAAGAATATTGTACTTGTTACAACAAGTGTCTCATATGAAGCACATTTGGGATGCTATACATGTTTGGCTGAAAGAGGAGCAGAAATTATAATTAACACTGTACTGACAGCATGGCAGACAACAAAAATGAGGTCTTTTGAGCCCAAATCAAAGCGTGCAGTAAATCCAATTCACCCGCTGTCACGGGGCATTTTGTGAGGTGGCTGCTTGTTCTGTTAAAACACAGTTTGCACGCACAGCTAATGCAGAAAGACAATCATTAAGTTTCAATGACTCTGCATGTCTAAATGAGTTACAGAACTGAGGGGAAACTCCGGTCAAACAGTAAATTAAACCACTGATTAAAAGCTACCTCCACAGTTGGTTTGTTGCTGCTGACACGTTCAACAAATTACCTTAACTGAGGCTGGGTATAAACTGAATGTTAACCTTGTATTTTCTGATCGTGTGTGGGGGCTGTGTTTACGGGTCATCACCTGAGTGAAGAGCCAGTGGAGCTTCATGCGTTTGGCTGCGGCGTAGCTGCACTCGATGAGGCGCGGCCTGCTATTCACGTCCACCAGGCACTTGTTGTCGTCGTCGTCAACGGTGGGGCTGAGGAGCCCGATGTGGAGCTGCTGAGTACTGGTGTAGTACACATTCTGCAAGAAACACCACATCCCGCTGTGAGCGAACTGTGTAGCTCTGTAGGTTTAGACTGCTGTGGTTGACATTTAGATAATGGTCCCTCCAGAGCTGTATATGACCATACAGGTAATAAACTATGCAGCAAATGAGGCTTGCTCTTGGGTTGTCTTTCGGTATGAAAGGGACATTTACATATGCTAAATATGCATATTTATACAGCCATGCTGACTGAATGGAGGACGAGGAAAGACAAGGCAAGGCACACAAAAGAAGCTCATTATTAATTCAGGATTGGGGAGAAAACCCGAATAATTGTGCCCTCTCTGACGGTCTCCTTCCCAACTGTGTTTTTGTTCATATTTAGCTGACAAAAACTGAAAATCATTTGCAGGAATAAAGCAGAGGAAAGAATGTTCTGTATTCAGATAGAAAAAGGCTCAGCGGTGTAAGGATGAGAGCGGTGAGGGACGAGACAGTGGGAATTTGTGGATTGTATTTACAGATAGACTCAGCACTGCTCAGAATCTGTTGATGTAACGCTGGCTTTAGTTTCGTGTAGTGCACACAGAGTGATTAATGATGTCCTGAAAGAATAAGGATGGACTGTATATGATGATATGACATTGTTAATTTGTGCATCTTACAGAGTACTTGTATTTAAAGGGACAGTTCACCCCAAAATCAACTATTTTCTTTAAACCAAACTACATCTGTCAACCATATCACAGTGCAGCAGCGTGCATCTACTGCTAGCTCACCCAGCACCACTGAGCTTGCTAATGTACAGCTCAGCCAAGGAGGACGCCATTAATGTTTACATCTCACGCTGTCATGAGCACAAGCCTCTCATCCATGAGTGGATGCACACTGCCTTCTGCGCGGTTACATGGTTGGCAAATATATTTTTCTGATGCTGTGAGCATGTGTCATCTAGCTCCATTATATTCAAGAGAAGACAGACATCTCTGCGGCTGATATCTCCAACACGCCAAATCAATCTAGACTGATAAAAAGCACCACAAGTAGCATGACAAATATATACCGTAAAACTTCAGTTAAATGCCTAGTCCCTTTTATAGCTACACATTTTGAGAAATAAAGGCCTGTCTCAATCAGATGCCTGGTCTGGTTGCCAGGCAGTTCATTTTTTGGGAAGTTCTTTGAATGTGTAAAACTGGATTGTTGACCACTGACTTGAGCTAACATTAGTTAGCTGTTTAGATGGCACATACAAATATTAATGTTTAAACTTACAGAGATGAGCACTAAAAAACGACCATAATTCATTAGGATTTACCTGTACAATGAAAATCAAGTGGTGACTCCATTCCTATGAAGCTGTCATAAAGTCAGAATATGTGCACATTCCTTGATTGTTTTAACAGGATAAAGTGGTGTTGTGTCAGTACGCTGGGTGCCGTAACCCTCAAGTGCCATGACACGAGTGTCATAACATAATAAATGAACTGATGTGTTATTCAAAGCCAAATTTTTATAAAAGTATTACTCATACTTGTTCAGATAAACAATTTGTATTACTCATCTTTGCTGAGCAAAAGTTTTTGTGTAAGAGGAATTAAAGGCCTATCCCATATAAAGTGGTGTGAAGAAGTGTTTGCCCCCTTCCTGATTTCTTTTTTTTTTGCAAGTTTGTCACACTTAAATGTTTCAGATCATCAAAGAAATGTAAATATTAGTCAAAGATAACACAAGTAAACACAAAATGCAGTTTTTAAATGAAGGTTTTTATTATTAAGGGAAAGCAAAATCCAAACCTACATGGCCCTGTGTGAAAAAGTGATGGCACCCTAAACCTAATAACTGGTTGGGCCACCCTTAGCAGCAACAACTGCAATCAAGCGTTTGCGATAACTTGCACTGAGTCTTTTACAGTGCTGTGGAGGAATTTTGGCCCACTCATCTTTGCAGAATTGTTGTAATTCAGCCACATTGGAGGGTTTTCAAGCATGAACTGCCTTTTTAAGGTCATGCCACAGCATATCAATAGGATTCAGGTCAGGACTTTGACTAGGCCACTCCAAAGTCTTCATTTTGTTTTTCTTCAGCCATTCAGAGGT
>JAPZEB010000001.1:17618182-17629240 GCA_029783705.1 Chaetodon striatus
AGAACATGCAGACTCCACACGGAAGGGCTCCCCCACCCTTGGTTCGAACCAGGGCTGCCATGCCCAAATTAGTGCAAGAGAAATCACGAGAATTAAGGAAATTAAATGTTTTACACTCAAAAAATTCTGTCCAAATCCCACTGTTTCATGAAACTACACTCCAAAAGTATGTGAACATATACACAGCTATGTTACTGTACTGAACCGTACTTAATTGCCTAAAGTACTTAACCAAAATGTTCTGCATTCTAAAGTAAAAGCTGTCCTGGAGACGGTCACTGGTGCAGTAACATTCAGAGGGTGCAGCAAACAGCCCTCATGGTGGGCGTGTGTGAACCTGCTCAGTCCAACTTCCCAATAAATTCTCCTCGGCTGACTGTGCCTAATACAACAAAGAGCTCAAAGTGCTGTTGCCACGTTGCTTTGTCCCGGTAACAGGCCACTTAACTTCATCACACAGTTAGAGAAGTGGAATGTTTCTGTCTCATCCCGGAGAGTGTGACGCTTACACCGGAGACATTTTCTCTGACTCCACAGTGAGTCAGCTGCAGTAAATGTTTCACTCTCACGTGCAATAATGTTCTGTGGTGAGGGAGCTCATGTAGATCTTTTAGTGCACTAAAACTAAGTGCATGGTGGTTGAGTGAAGAGTGCACCAGGACCCCTTAAGTGTGCAAGTCACAGCGCTGAACTACAGAATGCAAGAGGCAGAATATACAATTTCTGCACTTGTCTCACAACGTGATATAGGAGGAAGATGTATTTTTAGAGATGTCGTAAGTGCACTAATGACTCTCTGGCTCTGCCCGAAGCTCTCTGACTGTTGACGCCGTTGGCCACTTACAGGCTCGGATTATGGGTCTCTATTTGCAGCAAATGCATTCAGAGTAATTATCAGGGAAATCCAGACAATATGGCTCGTACTTAAAGTGACAGGTCATTTTGTTGGAACAGTTTTTACTGTTGCAAATGTGCAGTGATATGACATCAACAGTCCCTTCCAGCATGAGCCCCAACAGCTTCTGTTGTCAACAGCGTGCTGCTCCCAAACCCATAAAGAGACAAGAATGGAGACTTACTATATTTATTAGTCTTAACATGACTACAAATACTCAAAACAGCCAGTAATGATGCTGGCTGACTGTGCATGAGCTCATAAAAGAAGGAATGCAAAAAAGTAAAAATGTTTGATATGCATGACTTTTTTTTTTCACTAACTACAGAATGACTGTCCTAGTTTTAAAACTGGCATAAAAAGACAATGAGCCACAGCTTGTTTCTAAAGGATGACTCCAACATTATGGGAAACAGAGATGAGTAGGTTGATGTCACTCTGATGTCTTTACAGTAAAATGAAGCTACAGTCATCAGCCGCTTTGCTTAAAGTGACAGGTAGCTTGGTAGATTTGGGTTGATTTCTGGTTTTGCCATTCCAGTCTGGTGTATGAGCTAAGATTTTATACAAAGCAGCATTTGTCATCATGACATGTTCTGGCTAATTAGAAAGTACCCAACATCAGCAACCTGTGCTGACAGCATCAGGGCGCCACATCCAACTTGTGTTGCATTAGTAATGAGCAATATGACAACGTGATTAACAAAATATTATGTTTATAAACTGGCTAACGGAGCCACTAGTGTCTAACAGGACGTGAGCTGAGCACCGCCAGCAACATGAAGGAGATTAAATTTCAGTAGAGGGGGACGGGTGCAGCACGTTGTGTTTGTGTTTGTTTGTTGGCGGAGTTGGTCTCCAAAGAAAACTAAGACTGTGCCAATATGGCAACATTTTGGATTTCAAGCTGATGAAAGATGATGTCCTAACCGGCTGCGAGCAGACGCCCTGTTTCTATTGCTGTTGCTCACCTTGAAAGCGCCGTAACGGACGAGGAACAGCTGATGGATTAAGCTGAAATGAAGAATTACGCGTACGAAACCTCCTTATTTCAGTGCAAATACCAAAGTATGGTGGCAGCTGGCTGGAGGGAGACCACTAGGGAGATGAACATTTCTGGTACATGATCATCGCTAACAGCAATCTAGGCTACTTGCTGTTGGCCATATTGTATGTCATCCTAAGTAAATGTCACAGAATATTACACGGCAAGTACGCCACTCACCCATCTTTTCAGTAATTATGTCTCCAGACTCTCAAGTGCACAGTTGGTAGGTGGGCCTACGCTGTTTGTTTACATCATGTAACATAAGTGCATATATAATAGAGAGAGAGCTCCGATGTTACGCGATGCAATGTGACAATCAGGCACTCATTGGCTGTTAGGACATGGTGTTATTATGATCTTATCCGGAGCAGCTGCTAAGCCGAGTTCACACCTAGAAGTAAAATTTGGTATACTGGTCCGGTCTGGTCTGGCTTCTAATATGAATCTGGTTTGAGCATTGTTACATCTGGCCCAAATATCTTAGCTCAGCATGAAGAGTAGAGATTAATCAGCTAGCCTGGCTCTCTCCAAAGGTGAGTTATCCACCTACGTGCACCTCTGCACCGTCCTAATTAACACATTATATCTTGTTCATTTAATCCGTACAAACCAAAGTGTAAAAAAGCCAAGCTGTGGTTTCACAGGAGGTTACGTGTGAGACTATTCCTGGCTGTGTGCACTAACTTCCGAGATACCATGTGTTAATTAGTGAGCTTTAGAGGTGCTGCAGGCAGACTTTTTTTTTTATGAGTAATCTTTTTTTTTTTTTTTTTATAATTGTCTTCCCTGTTAGATGAAGGCCTTGTAAAGTTAATAATCGCTGTAAAAATGTTCCCAGACCAGGCTGATGTTTTTTAAGCACAAATCTAGCATGAAATGATCTTTTCTGTCAGAGTAATAGAAATAGTTGAAACATGCACTTTGGTGGTAAGTCACCTGAACAGAGCTCCGCCCTGCAGATGCCTATGGGTGCCAAACTGAAATGGAGACCTGCCTCCAGGAGGAATGTTTACCCGAGCTCAGCACAGACAGAGACGTTATTGCTCAAAGCAGCATGAGTAGATTTCTGTCTGCATTTCACTTCTGCACCAGCTCTGTGCCATTTCAGATTGGGACCTGCCCAAAATGAGCCCCCCTGTGATGACAAGAATAGCTCTTTTAAAGACACAGAGGGGAAAGAAATTAACTGTGTGTGATCAAGTGTAAAGTAACTGTACACCGGGAGCGGAGGAAGGAATTTGAGAAAAGGGATTCCAGACATTCCTAAAAGTATGGAACAAGTTAATGTGGCAGGAGCAGATTTTCATTAATATACCCAATCAACTTGGATAAAATAAGAAGCAAGCAATGGATGAATGGACGAACAGATCAGGAAATCAGTCATGGAACCTGAACAATGCACTGTGCTGCACCTGTATTTTAATGTGAGATTTTTCTATTGCCGGCACTTCATTGGATTCTGGCTCTCAGTAAGGATGCATAGTGTCGTGTCACACTACATTTTCAGGTGGAGTGCTGTCCAAGATATGAGGCGCTTCGTGTTGTCTACTTTCCTGAATAATGTGCAGCTGGTTTCTGCAAAACTAACAGTTAAATTACCATTAATAAAAAAGGCATGAACATGAATTTAACAGTATGAATGAATGATACATGAGTCTGTAAATCAGGAGATCAGCGTTGTACACTTTAAACTGCACTTAACTTAGGCTTTATCTCATTTGTATCTATTTATGTCAGAGCTATATTGACATATTCTTATATTGGAGCTTAGATGTAAGTATTCAGACACTGTATAGTGCCATTCTTAAATATGTTGCCTCACTGTAGCTGCTGATCCCTTTCATGGAGACATGCAGCTTTTCTTACAGTCCTTTGTCCTCTATCACACCCTCCAAATAACCTGATCTTTAACAGACAAAAGAAGTTCCTGCTCTATTGATTTCCAAAAATCAGACAATGCAAACACACCTTGCTGTGAATTCACACTGAAAGTGAAGCTATTCGCCCATTAAAACTTTACTTTGATGGAGCCCAGATGGTGCATGTGCAGGTAAAGTCATGCAGGCAGTACAGTAAGTTAAAATGATGGAGGCTTTACCTTGTATGTGCTGGTTGACCACATTCTCCAGCCGATCGAGCCTCTCCATGATCCGGAGAGTGTCCCCTCTTTTGTCACCCTCTAACTTTCTCTCCGGTAAAGGCATGGGAACTTTGATGTAAATATTGGCGATGTAATTAGTAACCCATCCGACATAGAGCAGGCAAACAATGTTGGTCATGCCGCTCAGTATCACGCATGTGGACACCAAAGTTTTGGTTCTCCTGGTGCAAGCCATGCCGACATCCCCTCCATACAGCCTGCAGTATCCCGTCAAACCGGAGGACAGGGCGACAGCCGCCCGCAAAAAACCTGGAATAATGAAGTTATTTCCAGCGACTGCGCGGCGATGCGATATCCGAGGCGCGCGGCTTTTACTTCAAAAGTGGTGTGCGGGTTTTTTGGAGCTGTGAAACACGGGTTAATGTCAAATATCTACAGGTGAAGGTCCCCCCTCTCGCTTCATTGTGAACCTCCTTCGGCTCCAGTTGCATGTGAGGATCAAGGAAACAGGAGAGACACCGAGCATCCTGCTGCAGCCAATGGGAGGGATGGTGAGGACTGACAGCCTCCGTGCTGCACGCGTCCCCGCTGCGCACTGATTCACTGTGAAAGTGGATCTGACCGGACTATTTCCATAGGCCGGGACACAAAGTGTTATAACCTATTTCTGTCCAAACAGCGACACATTTGCACCACACCGACCTTAAACTGCTCATTTTGATGTGTGATGTTGTGTCCCCGAGCAGTGAGACAAATCCAGCTGAAATCTCTGATGGGAGTTGTTGCTTATGTCTTTCACAGTGTCAGGCACGAGTAGATCACACTTTTGGAGTTACTGCGATGAGATGTTTCCAGGAGCACATTTCTGCTTGCAATACTGGATCAAGCCACGAGATAGAGACAACGGGGTCTCCGGGAGAAATCAAGGTGTGGCGGGGTCATGATATAGGTCTGGCTCTGGTCCAGCTCACTATGAGGAGGATGCAGGATGCAGAGAGGAGGCTGCGCTCATCTCACACGCTGCTGTAATCAGACCAGTGCAGTGAAAGATACTAATTACAGCAGAGCCGCTCAAAGGGCAAAGACTGCAGATAAACTGAGCATGAAGACCTGCAGCACTTTACCTAAGTGAGACAAATTTTCTACCAGACTGTAAATCAAATGTTGATCGTGAATACTTTTGAGGCGAGTGGGCCTCTCTGTAGGCCCCCGTTTTGTGACATGAGGCGATTATTGGATGTTAAATGGTGGAATTTTCTGTTTGGAGGTGATTTGCATATTTTATGCAGCCATTGTGAAGAAGGTTTTAGTCATGTTCACTCTCAAAATACCATGCACTGATTCACAGGCCTAGATTTCAGGGGGGACAGTGGGGACACATTCCCCTCAGTATTTAGAACATGTGCATTTGTCTTCCCCGGGATTTACACCATAAATTGATGCAAAAAATGGTGCCTAAACATTAATGTTTAATGCTAAAAATGTTCTGGCAGAGGACCCCAAACCCCTGTTATATATGTGTCCATCCCAGTGTTGAAACAAAACACGCCCTTGCACTGATTTTATATCAGCAGGAGCGCACTGGGATAATGTTTGTTGCAGCAGAGCTTCTGCATTTGTGTGCCTGACAGCTGTTCCTTATTTTTCTGTGTATCTGAGGCTGGTTGCAAGCCATCCTGCTTCTCTTTAACAACATCAAATTATTTCATTCATTTAGGGGCATATTGCATTTGTCTGTTTCTGCAACTCCCTTAACTCCCCCTAAATGCACATGGAAACAGCAGGACTCAGTACTGAAAGAGTGTCCAGGCTTCACCAAATTTCTCGATTGTATTTTGACAGTGTTTTCCAGTATCATCTTTGCCAGACGATTATTTGCTAATAACAGCCTTTGTCATCCAATCTGGCAGACAGCTACAGCACAGCAGGCTGCCAAAGCGAAAGTATCATTTTCGATGATGGAAGAAATTAATGTAACATCAATACATTTTATTAATGGAATAAAAAGCACCATTATGACACTTGGTTTCCCATATTTTTTCTCCTGGATGGCTGCAGCATGTTTGTGAAGTGTGACAGGGAAAGAAAACAACACAAACACTGACAAACTTCTTTGTCTGCAATCACCGAGCAAAATACGACTGAATCATCATCTCTGTGGCTGGCTGTCATACACCTTGATTATAGACACAGAACAAAATGAATCAGCTGGGAATATGCTGCCATTTTAAACATCCCTTTAATGTAAACCTGGTTATTATAAACTCTGGTGAATATCTATGGCTTCACATTTAAAACATGCTCCGGCATCAATAATTGCCTCTAATTAATTTTGTCAGGCAAAGAGCACCAGTGTTCATTTACCCTTTCCTCCATATATCCAGATCTAATGACAGACCACCTCCTCTGTCCTGTCTGCTCAGCAGCAGCCATTTATGGCTGTGAGATGATCAATGCAGGAGCCCTGCTGCCCATTCATCTCAGCTAAGAGACCTGCCAGAGTGCAAAAAGGTATTTTCTTTAGCTTGCAATATGAAGGGTTTTTCTATTTGCTAGTTACATTGATGTGATGAAAAAGTGTTCTCTCGCCTTTTTTGCTCATTTAATTTCATCTTAACCCACGAGATTCTATTGAAAGTCAATAAACTGTGGGGTTTTGTGCCCTCCAGTTGCAGCTGATGGTACAAAGTGAAACTCCAATATAAAATGTTGTAATGCTGACTGTGGACTTGGATGCGGTTAATGGTTATATAAGTCTGCTACAGCTGAAACCATATGTCAATCAAATGATAATAACTCACAGGAAAGTACTCTGCAACTTTGTTGATAATCAATTAAATGTTTAAATAGGTTGTTTTTCTCAAACATTTCCTAGTTTGAGCTTGAGTCTGTTTCAAATTTTTTGGACTGTTGGTTAGACAAAGCAAATATTTTGAAGATGTCAGTCTTTGTCTGACAAATGTTTTCATGGTTAGTTATTCTACCACTTTTTTTTCTTATTCATAGATTAGTCTATAAAACGTCAGAATATTGTCAGAAATGTCCATCACTCTTTGACAGAGCTCAAGGTGACACCGTCTGATGTTTTGTTTTTTCCAACCAGCAGTCCAAAACCCAAGCAGATTCAGTATGTAACAATATAAAACAGAGAAAAGCAGCAAATCCTCACATTTAGGAGCTGGAACCAGAGAGTGATTTGATATTTTTTTCAAATTAACTTAAACAATTAAGCAATTCTTGGCCACTAATTTCATGTCCACTTACTAATGCATCAATCAACTAATCACTTTGCTCTGGAATATTATGATGGGGATTGTATTGGCCAAAAGATTAATAAAGGAAATGTCTGCATTCAAGCACATCAGTGCCATCAGATATCTAACCAGCCAAATATTCAACTCTACACCAGTTTTCTTTGTGGATCATATTTCCACTTTCAGATCACCTAAAATATACTTTTGAAATGTGAGCTAGGGAAATATTTCATTAAAATCTGAGAAACATTTAATTATTTTAATCAAATCTTGTGATAATGCCTTCCACTGACTTCAAATGGCCTGCGTGACGCTTCCCAGACTGCAAACTGTGCACTGTGTAGAGATGAATACAATTAAAATGGATTGAAATTATAATGAGAAAATTATATCTCAGCTAAGTCACCAGACAGTCACATTGAAGGACCGATTCAAAGATTAGCTTGTTTTCTCGCTGACAGTGTGATGATGCATGAGTGTCATTGGTGAGTAGTTTCGGCTCTGGTTTCACTTTGTTCATGTTATTTATGACCCTCTTCTCTGTTTAAAGGGCAGCACTGTAAAACGAAGCCTGTCCTTGCGAGTGCTCTCACTGGATGTTGTCATGAAGACGACCTCAAAGTCGTGTACACATATAATTGACAAGCTATAAACACCTGCAGGTGTTAGACCTGCAACTTCTATTGATTTCTTTTGAATTGGAGCCAGGCGCTGGGACACTTTGAGGTTGGTACTAGGGACCCGCGATCCTCCCACTGTGTGATCCACCCGGCCAAGCAGCTGTCACATTTAGTCTAAATGAATGCTCTTCTTGTGGGCTGATTAATTACTGTGTGTGAGAGGTTATCCTGTAATCATCACTGTGAGGTCCCTGAGACAAAGACACTAACCACTGTAGGTTCCTCAGCTGTGAAGACAGGGACCATTAATCATCAAACCACGCACTCGACATGTAAGGATTAGTCCTTGACAATGCAGAAAAGATAAGTAAATAATTGTGATAAATTTTACATCAACCTCTTCTGAAGTGATGCCTTTAATTAGCTGCTATAAATTATAGAGTGTTGTCCACACTGAGGCGGTGGACAGACACTGAATCCCTACCAGCTTGAAAAGGTGCTGTTCTGAGGCTGACCCCCTGATTGTCTCACAATCCCCCCATTAAACGGTAAAAATGGTCGACACAAATCCGCCGTTCATATGGTGTGGGAGGCTGACCCTTTACTCCGAGCTCTCCGTGGGCGGGGGGCCAACAAGAAAAAGGAAATTTCCCCCGAGACGCAGGATCACTTTCAACTAATTCATGTTTAACTGGCTCACACTGCCGATTGTTGTACAGCAGCCCGAGGAAAGTCAATTAATTTGAGTTTCAAAAAATCTTTATACCCTTGAAATAAATATAAAGTCACTTTGGTGCCAGGTGTGAAGCTGCTCTCCAGTTTTTTTGATTATTTTGAGTATTTACTCTGCAGGATTTTCCAAAAAAAAAAAAACCCAATGTTTAGACTCGTGAAAAAAGTAATTTCTTTCACTTATCAGTTATGACTCACTCGAAGCAGTGGTGTAGTGCTACTTGATGAGGTTAGTGTACCACCAGGTAGCAAGGTTACTGAGAAGGAGGTGGATACACTTGCTTGGTATTCTTGTTGTTGTTCAACAATCTGAATGACTTGAGAAGAGCCTTGAATTCAAGGAGAAAAGATAAAGATTCAGGAGGTGACGTACTTGACACTTCATTGACTACACCACAGGACTGTATTACACCATGCTGTGTAATATACATGCAGACGTGCATGCACCAGTGCACCCATAGTAATCTACTCATCTACTCATGAGACACAGGAGTGTAGGTTTGTTTCAGTGCTGGTGGACACACATAAAGAAATGGGGGGTGGAACATTTTGAGCATCAAACGCTTTATTTCCTGCATTCTAGTGAATATTTTTGCACCAATTTAAGCCTTTCTGTCTTCAGTTTCATTTTCTCTGTTACTTTCATGTTTTTATTAAGTGAGAACAAATGCACATGTTTTAAATTTTGAGATACTGATACTGCCTTCCCTCTGAAATCTACACCTATGCAGAGTCATGTATTGTACATGTGCAGATTTACCCCCCAAAAACATTTTACATGCTGCCTTTTAACAACATCTCTGCAGTTCAAACATCGGTTTAAGGAACGAAAATTACATTCACAATGTCACATGAGAGAAACAGATCAGTATGTGTGTGGAAAAATTGCAGATTTTATGTTGTTATTCTTAGAATTTATCATCACACATAAAACGTTTACTCAAGAATGAATTGGTGCAGTTTTCTTTATGGAGATTACATCTGTGCTATCAGTCTCCATCTGACTTTTTATCACCTGCACCTTGTTAAAAAACTTGAGTGGCTTCAAGTAATATCACTAGTCGTCCCTGCCAACTGCTGGAAGGCGAAAAAAATCTGATTAAAAGAGTCTTTTTCTGACTCTACCCTGAACTGTTTTGAATATTTGTACTTTTAAATAAGCCGACATATTAAGGTGAGTCGCTGCCATGTGGACACCGGGATTGTGAGATGAGAATCACATTAAGATCAAACTCATTTATTTATAGACCCTTTCATCACAAGTATGTCTCGGAGGACTTCACAGAGCGAAGGCGAGAAGAAACCTATCTGGATCTGTCTTATCATCATCATTCACATGACAAAGTGAAGTGCTGTAATACATGATGAAACAAGCGAAATGCAAGGCAGCAAACAAAGAACAAGACTCAGAATAGCCTCACACGTCTAATTAATGTACAAGAGGTGGACACAATATCAGAGGTACCTGACAGATCTAATGCAATCCATTTCAACAAGTCTGCAATAAAAGCTACCTTCATGAATAGTACAGTATTATTTCTGTATATTCTCTATATCTGAGGCTGGCTGAGAGGAGCTGACTCTGGTAAATTACACCTACTGGTGTTTGTATCAGAGTGAATTATATTATACAGTGTTCAGTGGAGCTGCTGGGGACAAAATACAATGAATACATTACAATTTCACACATTTCCTGCCCAGTTGCCAGAAGAAAATTTTGGCATTGTACTTTTCTGCAAACCACAGATTCGTAGCATTTGCATGTTTCATACTTATGAACGTTTTCAAAGAGAAGTGGTTCTGTGTGTACGTAGCGGAGCCAACTCTGTCATTGGGAGGTGGAGCGAATGGATGATGGCATGACACTAAGACAGCTGCTAAGCTGAGGACCACTGCAGACCACTGTGCAAGACCACGAACAACAAAACCGGTTGTTCATTAGCTGTTACTAAGGAACAGCTGGTGTTGTTGTTTAACTGGGTGGTTTATAGCAACAGCGGCGATTGTGTGGGAATTTTCGGCCAAAACATGATCTTCTTCTAACCATAACCTGGTGGTCTTTGGTTCTAAACATAACACTTTAGCCACAGTGTAAAGTTTCAACTTATCCGCTGCATAATAATGTACAAATGTTACATATCTGTGATTTGCAGAAATGTACAAAGCCAAAATTTATTCTGGCGACTTACCCTTTGCTGCCCCCAGACCCAGACTGGCCAATCATAATGTAGCATGGGGCCGACTCAGACCAGGGTCCAACAACAACACAGCTGTGCTCCATTGACTCTAATCCAGTTGTTTCAGATTTCCTTCATTTTCAGGCTGGTTTTCTGGATTTGGAGCTAAATGTTGTGCCTGGGGCACGTCGTGTATTAATGATACTCGTTACCTGGAGAGGTTGGAAAAAG
>JAPZEB010000001.1:17641688-17654332 GCA_029783705.1 Chaetodon striatus
AGTACGACACTGAAAATCGTGGTTTTCTTTCCTTTAACAGCTAACACACGTGGTTGAATTTAGGAATAAACAACAGGGTTTGGCTTTATAAACTCACTGGATGTGAACACTGCTCTCCCAGATGGAAGTCAGTGTTTGTTGGAGCCACCCACCCCCCCTCCAGCCAACTTTACACTCTACTGAGACTTTCCCTGCCTTAATGTTCGTTCTTGTCCCGTCATGTTTCTCCCTGATGCTGCTGAGTGCCGTTAAACTATAACAATGACCGGCCGCGTATCACGTGAAAAGACAGCTTTTCTCATCAGTTTCTGATGCTGCAAACCACTGCCCAAGCCTCGGATTTCGACGACTGTGGAGTGAGACAGAGTTGCAGAAACGTGCATGAACTCATGGACAAGAGTGCTCATGACAATGTTGGAGGCAAACATAAACGGTGTCTTTCTTGGCTGAGCTGTAACATTAGCTAACTCAGGTGAGCTAGCAGTAGATACACGCTTCCTAGTTCCATCATATTCAAGAGAAGGCAGACATCTCCATGGCCGACACCCCCAACACTCACATCAAAACAACCTAGATTGATAAATAGCACTAGAAAAATATGTATTTTAGATTTGGGGGTGAACTGTCCCTTTAAAGACCACCTACAGACATGACTTGATGAACTACTTGAAAACCAATTTACCTAACAATCTCTGTACAGCACCCACAGCACTGTCACATCATAAATTTGACACGTTTCTCCAACAGTTTTTTTTTTTTAATGCTTTTGGAAGCCACAGAGAAATGATGTTTTCCTGCTGATAGAAGCATCAGTTCATTGTTGTTCTGGAGGACAAACAACACATATTTTGTTGTTTAATTTGGAGGACTTGTTGGGACAGAGGTCAAAACTTTTCTCTATCTATTAATATCCGCTAAAATAGACCTTTCTCACAGCAGACGTGTCGTAGCGGGAAAAGCACAGGTGTGATTAATGACATAAAAACAAGTGCATTACATTTGGGTGAGCTGGCTCCAGGGTCCTGGCACAGTGCATGCTGGCTCACTGAAGTTTATTGGGACATTTAATGGAACTGAGCCATTGTCAACAAAATTTGTTTCACCTGTGTTTTTCCTGCTATGACAAGGAAAAATGACTGTTGTGAAAAATGTCTACATAGCTTGCACTGTGCATTGTGGCCCCAAAATGGGAAGTTCTTGTGTGCTAATTTAAAGAGGAGTAAATATAAAACACACTCGCAGACAACAAAATAATGTTGCCTGAAGGCATCCCATCGAGGCAACATTTAATGTAGTTCATCAGGGTAGTTGTGAATATGAATTGTCAGATATTCAGCTGTATATTTCAGCTTTGTCATGGCAGAAACTTTTACAATTCTCACATGTAAAAACAAACTTTACTGTGAAACTCTTGCATCGAGGTCGGATGTGTTGTTGTCCCCATTCAGAGTCACTGTTTCTCTTTACAGATAATCAGTTGTGCTACATCAACCGTGGCCTGTAATTGAGGTAATCCAACTTTACTGGTGTTTATTAAGACAACACAGAGAGAAATAAAAACCATTTTAAAGTCCTTAGTTGACTGAAGAGGCTTTTCTTGGAAACTATGTAAAGTCCTTGTGAATTCTCTCTGTAGTGTGAAGACAAACAGGTGCTGGTGCAAGCTTCGGTAACATGCGTTTCCAGGGACATCTAAACTCGCTGTCTGAACCTGTGAGCTCCCATGACTCACAGCTTTATGTGTTGCAGCTAAAACATCAGCAGTGTCAAAACAGTCTTCTTTTCTATTTCAGCCACAAAGCGCGAAAGAAAAAAAAAAAACACATTTCCTGCTGTAAACACTCTGCTGCTCTATTACCAAGGTGTTATCTGCTGATAATGTGTGCAGAGATCTGTCAACTGCAAACGTCTGTTCACCTGTAAATCAGTCAGTGGTCATGTTACCTTAAGTCCAAACTGACTCACTAACTAATATTATTTTCCATTAAAACTAATACCTGGGGTAATGTACAACACTGTCTCCTAGCAAAAAACCTCTATACTTTTCATTTGTTTTGCCAGTTATGTTGTGGTGGAAAATTCACAGAGGTAAAGAAGTACTATATATGTGCACCACACCTGAGTCACTGAGAGGTGGGCATACAAAGCTACAAAGCTTTGGCTCACATCCTGCTAGTCCTGTCTGTGGTAAGGTTTAGGCAACAAAAGCACTTTAGTGAATGAAAATTGTGGTTTCAGTTAACCCTAGGAGACCTGCGCAAACGCCAGCAATCTTGGCCGACATTACTGTTTTTAAGAGGTTTTAGCAAGCTGAGCATGTCATGGTAGCTTTTCAGGAAGGGAGCTAAACAACACTCCTAAGTAAGGCGACATTTTGGCGAAGGAAAACTGGCATGCCCATTTTCTCAGGTGTCCCTTGACCTCTTACCTCAAGATATCTGAATGACAATGGGCTCTATGGGTACTTAACGAGTTTCATGTCTCTCAAGTGTTTGGCAAAAACCATGCAGTTTTTTTTGCATGTAGTATAATATGTAATTTTTTCCCAATCTAAAAAATAGTGTATTTGAATATGCCTGTACACTGGGGTCTCTAAGACTCTTGTATTTTCAATGAGCCCAATTTTATTTATGTGTGATGATGCTTGTCCCCATAGAAGCCATTTCATTGCAGTGAGACCATTTTTTAATGAAACTCACTGTATAAAATGACCTTCTGAGACCTCTAAGATAAATCTCAGCCTCATGAAACTTCACAGCCACAAACTACAGACCTTGGGCATTCAGAAGTTTTTGGTTTTCATAGGTATATTTAACATTAAGAGGGTTTCTAAGCAGTTTTTCTAAACAGAAGTGCTCACCATTGAATTGCAAAACAATGCAGTTTTTACAGAAATCTCAAAATGTTAAAAGTTTTTGACACCAAATCACAGCATGGATTTTTCTATGGTGTTCCTCAAGGTCTTGATGTCTTCATGTGGTATTGCGAAGGGATTTTTTTCTACCATTTTAATCAATATTAAAGTGGTCAAAAATGCTTAATCTTAGCACCAAATCTGTGTAACAAATGGTATCAATCCAAAAATTGCTGCAGCGACTTATAAGACATAAAAGAATATGGGGATGCAAATCATATGCTTTCATCATAATGTTCTAAGCTCCCTATATATTCTAAACTTTAATAGGTGCATGAACAAAACACAATGTTTTCTACTTATTTATGACAAGAAAAGCTTGACACACAGTGCTGAGCTGCATCTCAAACTATTCTCCAGGTTCCCAGCTTTCAGTTAATGTAATGTAAAGTCTTAAAGGGTTAAATGTTGATCACGATGTGTCTCATCCTTCAAGTGACTGCTGATTTTGTCTGTGTGAAAGCAAGATGATCTTTCACTGACCCTAACTAAGTGCTGTGAATGCAGAAACATAAAAAGCAGATATCATATTGCAAGAGCAGAAACCAAACAAATTAAATATGTTGCCAGTAAACATTTTGCAGACACGATCAGTGGGAACATTTTGCAACTTTGCAGATATGCTCGTTAAAAAGTTTCCTAATTATGCAGATTAAAAATGTCATTCTGGTGGCATTATGTTTCCATCTTAAAGAATCTTCTGTTTTAAAATAGTAGTATAGGAATGATTGCTTGTTTTTAGTGATGTTTTCAGTATTTTTGTGAATATTTTTGGTATTTTGTAGGTTTTGTAGTTACAGCATGCACCTGAGCTGCACCACAAATTGCATCAGATACAATTTTCAATCTAGGAGGTGTTCTAGTATAAATCTATCCATTATATCTATTTTTCTAATCTATATCCAATTCCTGACCGAGTATTTTATCACACAGAAGTCTGCTCTCACGTTGCCGAGAGTGAATACAAGATTGGTCTTTTCTGTAGGAAGGACTGTATAAAAAGAAACAAGCTTTGAAATTATTCACATGCTGCATGCTGCAATATCAGATTGCCACTTTCCAAAATTATAGACCTTTTCTGATCCTTGGAGCAATTGCCAGAGATATCGCTGGCTGGTTACGGCTGAAAAAAATGAAATAAAGGACAAAAGAAAATTACATGACATTACAGAAACGGAGATGCAGGAGCACCACAAAGGCATTCGTGTTAGACAAACTAACTGATACCGTCCTTGAGGCATACTGAGCAGTAAAATTAAATTGGCTCCCTCAAACAACAGCATCAAATCCCAATGCCTATGTTTGCAAATGGGATGTAATGGTGCCTGCTTGGTATATACACGCTGAGCTGGCTAAATAGTTTCTCCCCCTGAGCTCCCCGCTGGGTCACTGCGGGTGTCTCACACAGCATGAGCACGTTCAGTAGCATCATCAATGAAACCTGCAACCCACAGGCCGGCTCTATTTAACAGCCTGTCCGTCTTTACTCCTTCTGATCAGGGAGCTAATGGCCTCCGCAGGAAGGAGTCGAAGGCATTTTGCTGAGCAAAGTGGAAGTTTTTAGTTTCCTGTGACCAATCAATGGAATCTCTACAGCCACTGGTGCCGCCATTAAACTGAAAGGAATCAGGTTAGTCAGGTGGTTAGTCAGGTGACGGTTTCATTTTGGGGGCTAAATTAAATCTGGTCTACTGGTGCACAAAGGAGGAGAAGTTTCTGCTAGTAGAATTAACTAACTGAGGGACAACTTCTGGGAACAGATGGTGAAGAGGACGGCTTTGAGTGTCATGGAGGAGCCTTCACAAGACGCTACAGGATGCCTCAAACAACTAAGAACATATATAAGAAAGCATTCATCCCACTGGCAATTGGCTGCTCAGTTCTTAAAGACTCATCTTATATCCTTCTGTACTCTTGAGATTCTGTTTTTAAAGGGGACCTGCATTTCCATATTTTCTGTCATATATATATATATATATATATATATATATATACACATAGTGTTGATGTCAAATGTTCATATTAAACGTGGCCCAAGTTTCAGTTAATGAGGTAAATATATATAAAAGTAATCCCTGTAGGTTACAGACCATTCTGAATACTTTGTTTCCAATGTTTTTCTGCTTTATAGAGACAAGCTGACATTAGCTCGTGATGGATTTCTTTATATGTTCATCTCCTTCAGGCTACTGCAAGTGTTTACATTTCATAGCCTTCACTGCTACATGCAGCTACATGCTAGCATCAGAGAAATATTTAGTTTAAGTTTGCCAGTGTTTTTGATTCCTCCCTGATTTTGGAACATGCCAGATTGTGATTGCTTTTATTGGCGATTTTTCATGGCAGAAAGTGCTGCTATACTCTGTCTCAGTCGATCCCCAGGCTGCAATGACGGTGCAGACCAAGACACACATGAGAGAAGTTTGCCTTCAGGCAAACAGGAGCTAAAGCGGAGCCTTCTCAGACAGAGGGTGAATACAGGTGTTCCAGCACAGGCAGTATGAGGAAAATAAAGTGCTGTTTGAACACTGAAGTATGTAAACACATTCTAGTAGACAAACAAAATATAAGTATGGACCTGAAAAATAGGTTCCCTTTAAAGTGACTAGGATAAATGTAAATGTAACAATGGATCACATGACCACGTGTGTGTGAAAGGGGTTGCTGATAATTGATCTATAGAGATTTGTCTTAATCCAGTTTTGGATCTCTCCTTAGCTCTACTGAGCCTTATTGCATCTGATAACCAAGCAGCAACCTCCAGGGCTGAAATAAGAGCCAAAACATGTGCCAAAAATTGCAGTTATTTGAATGACCACTCGAGGCTGGCTCCAGAAGCCATCTGGAGCCAGTCATTCCCTGTAGACACCAATGTTAAAATGCCCAACTTTATGTTTTATTACAGCTTAAAGTTACACATAATTAAGGGTGGGCCGCTTTGAGTGACAGGCCGTCTTCCGGCTCCAAAAAAACAAGATTGCAACGACTAAAATGTCGAGCTTGAGGCTTCAGTCCACAAACCATTGGGTGACATCACAGAAGCTACATTTCATAAGGTTGTGCTTTCAGCCCACTATTGTGGTTTTCCAGCCCAAAAACTGTACTGTTGTGGTTCACTCGCACTGCTATCATAGCACAGGTTTCAGCCGCAGCCAGCAGCCATTAACTGCAAAGATACTATTGTACACTACCTGCTCAACATCAAACAGCAGACAGACACAGTTAGCAACTAGCTGGTGGACATAATGAAGCATTTAGCAGCTTAAGAGTCAGATATTTCTCTCAGGAGTTGGGTGAGACTAAAACAGGCGAAAAGAGAGGGAAATATTAAACTTTCAATCACACAACTTTACTGAAATGAATGATAATGTTTCTCTGTATCTGCCTGACATAATAATAGGCAACTGTTCTCTGTGTTGTGTGTGTTTTAATGTTTTAATGACCTGCCAGATAGGCTGAAGACAATTGTACACTTTTGTCGGCAAGCACTTTATGTTCTACTCTATTCTATTCAGGAATTCTGTCTCTCATATTGCACTATCAAACATATCAAAGTCACATTAGTGGGTCATGCATGAGCAGATGGTAATCAGATTCTTAATAATAACTTTTTTTTCTCACTGTCCATTTATGGACTGTGCCAGGAGATTTAAAAAGAAAAATCTTCTTTGACATCTTAATTGCAGGAAGACATCTAGGCTCTAAGATTAGCACATGCTGCAGCCCGAGCTTGAAAAACATGCAAACGTGGTCATTTGCTTTTTATAAACCAAACATAAAAAGACGTGTGTGTTGTCGGTTGTGCAGCAACTTCAAGGCCCCAAACATTCAGCTGTGTTTAGCAAACAGCAGAAAACAGGATGAGATGCAAACAGTCTGTGGACCAGTTGTGATTAAAACAGCATAATAATTATAAAGCTATAACTTAGTCTGACACTACAATCTTTCAGTTAAGGTCTTTACACACACGGTCTTCTTCTCTGGTTTTGCCCCATTACTGTGTGTTTAATTATGTCTCTTATCATACTTGGAAACTCCTGTCCTGACTGCATGTTAAGGCGACTTTTTAAACTCCCCAGCAAGCTGACAGCCGATTCTAAGGACTACAAATAAATCTAAAACATACATGAGGATGGCACGTGGTAACATTGGTCTTTGGATGGCCATTTGTTGATTGCTGATTCTCATTCTGTGTGAATCAATCAGATTTACAGTCAGCTAGTAGACGTATGGGAATCAGTGGACAGTGACCTTGAGGAGTGCATCTTATCAACCTAATTAATTCATTACTGTTCCTCCAAGTTCCATAAATCAACTTGTCACTCTCCTACTGCCAACAGATGTAGAGGACAGTAGACAATCTATTATGTTCATGTATAAGTGCTGATACAAAACACCATTATGTTGTTGTGGATGGAAGGACACGGGAGCCTGATAAGCACAAGGATTTTCAGCTTCTTTCAGCAACATAATTTGCTGAGAGGTGATTGTACATTGATTTACACTGTGGCCTAATATATAATATAATTTAGATCAAGTGATAAAAACTAACCCTTAAGTGATTTGCTGCAACTATTTTTCACTTTATTACAAAATAAGATCAATAATTCCACCACCTACCACACACACATATATGAAAAGAATTTCAAGACAGTGCACAGCATTACTCATGTAACAGCTGGTGGTGGAGGCAGAAGCTTTCAAACTTTTGTGTTTTATATTTGCACAGTTTTAAAAAAGAGAAAAAGAAATCGGGAAAAAAATACATGTGCAGGTGAGGTAAAAACCCACTATAGCCTTATCTGAAAATCTCTCCTAGAGGTGTGAACTCGAGTCATATGACTTGAACTCAAGTCCACACCTCTGACTTGACTTGACAAAATCAAAAAGACTTGCAATTCAACTTGGACTTTAACACCAATAACTCGTGACTTCACGTGGACTTGAGCCTTTTGACTTGAAAGTACTTGATACCTGCCCCCAAGCCAATCTGGATAGAGTTGGTTACAGACTTTTTTTTTGTCAATATGTGACGAGTTAAATTCAAATAATGACAGAAATATACAAAATTCATTCTGTTGTGGTGCTTGTTAATAGTGATCTGTGAAGAAAGTACAATGTACGCACTACTTTTTATGATGAAGTTCAGTCACACTTGTTTGAAGAAATAAATACATTTTTTAAATAGCATTCATGATTTTTGTAAACTTAATATATTAATACTCTGTTGTTAAAATAGCATTACATTTGCTGAAGAGCGCATTATGACTTGTTTAGCACTTGATATTCAATGTTTAGGACTTGAGACTTGACTTGTTATTGGTAGTCCTTGATGTGGGACTTGACTTGGAACTTACCTGTCTTAACTTGGTGTCTATAAATGAATAAAAATGGGCACTCAAAATAAAACATCAGGTACCCTGCATATCTTTTAAATGCCTAATAACATTGTAAATTAATTATGATTAGCTGCTAATGGAAAAACAGCACTATGTTAAAAGAAAACAAAATCAAATTATTATTTCAGGATTCTGAAAATAGATATAGATAATCACACATATGCTACTTAAACTTTTATTAGTAAGGCAGTAAAAAAAAAATAAAAAAAAAAAAAATCTGAAGACAACACTTTTCAAGCTAAAATGGCCATCACACAATACATTCCCATATATACACAATATACTCTGTAGGCTATATTCAGTGTATTGTCACATTTGTAAGCCCATATAAGGGGCCACAATAAAACCACAATATGCTGAATCTTTTCAATTGTTCCAAAACAATAGTAATCTGTAATAATAAGGCAATAACTGCAAAGAAGAAGAAGACAAAGGCAAAGCAAGTATTTATGTATATAGCACATTTCAGCATCAATGCAATTCAAAGTGCTCTACATGAAGCATCAAAAGCATCAAGACAAGGTGCAAAAGAAACACATCATAAAATGACATTTAAAAGCAATTCATTTAAAGAACTAGAGATGAGGAAAAAAGTTGAAATATACTGAGACAGGTATAAAATACAAGAACAAAAGTTACAGTGCAGTGTAAAAAATGAATAAATATTTAATTTAATCAAAGGCAGCAGCAAAGAAAAGTCTTCAGCCTTGATTTAAAGAACTGAACGTTCCGGCAGCTTGAAATATACGGTGCATAAGAACTAAATGCTGCTTTTTCATGATTAGTCTTGACTCTGGGGACACAAAGCAGACTTGTCCCAGAAAACCAGAGAGGTCTGGATGGTTCATACTGTAGCAGAAGATCAGAAATGTATTTGGGCCCTAAAACATTAAGTGCTTTGTAAACCAACAGTCGTATTTTGAAGTCGACAAAAATCTGACAGACAGGAAGTCAGTGTAAAGACCTCAGAATTGGAGTGATGTGATTCACTGTCTTTGTCCTAGGACACTGAATAACAGCGTTGTGAATCACGTACAGCTGTCTGATTGATTTTTTAGGGAGACCTGCAAAGACACCATTACAGTAGTTAAATCTACTGAAGATAGATGCATGGACAAGTTTTTCCAAATCCTACTGAGACATCAGTCAGTTTATCCTTGATATGTTCTTAAGGTGACAGTAAGCTGACTTCGTAATTGTCTTAATGTGGCTATTGAAATTCAGGTCTGAGTCCATGACTCATGGTCTGTGGTTTTTAACATTGCCAATTGAAGCTGAGTACTGACTTTTGAAAATTCCTCCTTGGCTATGAAACTATTACCTAATTGTTTCTATGTTAAATTGAAGAAAATTATGGCACATCAAACTGTTGATTTATTCAGTGCACTGAGTCAGCACTTGCAATGTCCCCTGGTGACATGGTTATGTAAATTAGTGTGTCATCTGCATAATTATGGTAACATATTTTGTTGTTTGGAAGCATGTAGATATTAAACAGAAGAAGCTCCAATGTGGAGCCTTGGGGAACTCCGCATGTCATTTTTGTCCACTCAAACAAACTACTCCCTGTCCTGTAAGTAGGAATCACACCAGTTTAGTACTGCACCAGAAAATCCCACCCACTTTACCAGTTGAGGTTGTGGGCGACCATGTCAAATGCAGCTCTGAGATTACCTTAACAAAAACAGCCTCAGTGCTGTGGTGTGGTCAAAAACCTGACTGGAAGACATTAAAACTGTTATTTAGTGCCATGAAGTTGTTCAGCTCGTGAAAAACAGCAGGAGGTTTGATATGGGCCTGTAATTGTTCAGATTGTTCTTTTGAAACCAAGAGTGGCTTGATGACTGCAGTTTTTAGGGCCTGTGGGAAGAGACTCATTTACAATTTGTAGGATTACAAAAAGAACAACAACAATATCAACAACTACAAAATGAACAAGAGCAAGAAGAAGAATATCTGGATAAAAGAAAGATTTATTTTTTTGTGAACAGCTTCTTTATCTGGATAAAACATTGTGTATGAGAATTTACTCTCACACTTATCAGCCCACACACTGTCACATGGCCTTTCTGTGTTATCATGTTGACACATTAAACTACAATATGCTTAATCTTTTCAAAAACGCTGATACTCTTTAATGAGAACATAAAATCAAAATTAAAAGGTTTATTAAAAAGAAAAAACACTGAATATCTGGAACAAAACAAAACAGCCGTTTGTATTTATTTTTAGTCTTACAGCGTCTCACAGGATCTTATGTTACCAGTATTCCTGTGAGCTCTGATACTCCTTCAGGGCTGTTCATGCAATATGTTACCGCCCAGTACCCTATGTCTGACCGACCAGTGTTTTGTTCAGGTGTGGACCTCTCTGAACCCTGCAGTCTCACTTACCTGACTGCACCCCCCACCCACGCACCCTCTTTAATCCTCTAAGTGTCGGGTATTAAAGCTCCATACCTTAACAAAGGATGTCCTTCAAGCTT
This sequence comes from Chaetodon striatus, assembly GCA_029783705.1. NCBI lineage: Eukaryota > Metazoa > Chordata > Actinopteri > Chaetodontiformes > Chaetodontidae > Chaetodon > Chaetodon striatus. The sequence continues at coordinate 17,652,487 of JAPZEB010000001.1, forward strand.
TGTGCTGAATGACTGAGTTCAGGATGTGATTTTGGAAATGTAAAGGTTATTGGAAAAGGCATACATTGTTATCAGCACTCAAACAACTGAACAAACTAATAACTCACACCTGTATGCTCACATGAGAGGGGTAAAAACCTGTGGGATACATGTTAAACACTTGCCTCTGGCTACTGAAATTGCTTATGCATGGCTCTCGTGTCTAATTGTATTGGAGGGTGGCTTTTTATGCCATTTTTCAAATATTAAAAATCATAATTTCACACATGCTGGTTGCCTGGATCCTGCAATTTTCTCTTTACTGCATGTCCTCTAATATACAGTTGTTTATTCTTCTTACCAGCTAAACCAATTTGTCAGAGAAACCAAATTAAAGTTTCAAATTGTTTTTGATAAAGAAACAAGTGCACAGAGGGGAACGCTGGATCTGATGGTAGAGCAAGCACAGTTGTCGTCTGCCTACACTGGTAATGACTCCTGTACCAGCTGGCTACCCTCCATATAATGGGCTCAGTCAACCACTGATGCAAGAAATCACAAATTCTCAAACTTTCTTCCATTCCTTGTTGCCACAACACGAGAGCGATAGAGAGAGAAAGGCTTTAATACTTCATTGCAGATATACAGTAGCTTGAAATGTATTCAGTGAGTTTGCAGTGACACTGATGCCAAGTCGATGTAGCAACAAATTCATAGATCACGCAGCCTTGATCTGGGATTTATTACCTGGTTCAGATGTCACGTTACATGAAGCGTCCAATGAGTCCTCACTGTAAACCAAATAATTGAAAATGGAAATAATTTAGCTGAAGGTCAAGAGGACTACATGTGTCGACTATATGAGGGCCTGCCTGACCTGCATGCCCATCAGTGCTCTCCCTTTTCTCCCCATTCCTCTCTCATCTCTCACAGGGTCCCCTGGAGGTCTGCAGATCTGAAAAAGCCATGCTCGATCAGCCTGTACCCTTCCTCGCACTGCTCCACCTCCAAACTCACATGTCTCAAAATAAATCAAAATATTCATATATATATATATATTCACCCAGCCCAGTCACCACAACAACATGGTGGCATTGTATGTCTGCAAACCAAGGGATAAGTTTCATGTGTACATTCCACGTGTATGATGTTGCTCAGATGTGAGCTGAGTTTCTCATCAGGGTATGTTGAGATGACATGACACCCAGGGGAGATGGCTGCCGAGTAGCAGACAACAGCAGACCCCTGTTTGAAACCAACACAACACAAGAGCTCAAAACATGCCTGAAGCAATAAAAGCAAGTATTTTTTGACAACAGTTTGAGGCATGTCCACCAATTTTTAGCGACCAAAAATCAAGTCAGTTGATGATGTTTTCCTTACCCAAACCATGTTGGGTGGTGTTGTGCCTAAACCTAAACACACATCACCCACAGCATTGTCATTACATAAAACTGACAATTGAAATGTAATGAATCATGTTTTTTTTTTTTTTTACTTATCTGCTACATATGAAATGTACAACATGTAACATATCCAAGGTTTGGAGAAATGTAAAATGCTAACATTTATTGTGGTATTGGGTTAATTCACCTCTGTTGATGGTCTGGTCCTTGCTCTTGAAGTGTCACTGGATGGTGCAAGTCACACCATATGAAACGGATTACAAAAATGATCTCCACACAGTATGTATGTGTGCAACCCCAGTCTTATGAGGGATTTATATTTCTGTGTCAAATCAATGCCGTACCCTATGCCGTAGCATGACATGCCTCCCAGAAATGTAACTATAAAAAAAAAAAAAAAATCAAAATGAGTGTGAAAAACTCTACAGTGCTCAAAACATACCACACAAAAACAAGGAAAA
>JAPZEB010000001.1:17664350-17682723 GCA_029783705.1 Chaetodon striatus
GAATGAAATGCACAATTGTAACATATCTGTGGTTTGCCAAAATGCACAGTTCCTATATTTTATTTTGGCATTAGCTGTTAATATTATCATTATTATATTAACAACGAATTAAATTACCACATATAATGTAAAAGGCATTGCTCATAATGACAAGGCTACAGAGTTATCATCAGACTCTACAGTTCCTCTCAGCTTACAGAGCGTTTCCACTTTCAGCTACTGTTTTGATCTCACCACTATTGTCTCATCAGTGGTCACAGCTGGCAGCTGTTTTCTACAAAAAAGTACTAAATACCCACTGTACACCACCTGCTCAGCACCTAACAGCAGTCAGATAAAGTTAGCAACTATAGTGAAAATAGTGGAACGTCTAGCTGCCTAAGAAGTAGATATTTAAGTTGGTGGAGCCTAAAAACAGAGCTAAAACAGAGTGAATATTCATCCCACATTTGCCAGGTGGTTAGAAACATGACTCCAAATCAACAAGTTTCTGAAAATAAATTAATGTAGGTGAGATCAGATCCCGTTTTTAAAACAACAGAATATAAAGATCAAGACCAAAAGAGTTTGCAAGACCTGGCCAAACAGAAGTGGATTCTGCTGAAACATAAGTAATATATGCAGCACCTGGAGAGGACAGCATGAAGCCGTATTTATCTGGCTCACGTCTCACTTGTGATAGAATATAAGAAAAGTGCAGAAATTGTTGGGTCTTTCTGTGCATGGCCTTAAAATTTACAAATCAACAGCGCACTAAAACCAATTCCACCTTCTCTGACCTGCTGTGTTCATCATCCAGGAGTATGTGTTTACTTTGTCTGAGCTGCGCAGCCCACAGTAGAGGAAGATATTCAGATGGATAGTCCAGTAAAGTCACTGCCCTTGACTTTTTGTCGGGTGACTGACACCGAGCTGTTTTTCTGAAAATCTGCGAGTGGATCGTACTGAGTTCGATCTCACTTGACCAGAAGCCATGGACATCCGCTTTATGCTTCACACTCTCTTCCTGTGTTTGACTGTTACAGCGGCATTATAAGTCATAGCACAGTCTTTTTGAATTAAGGTTTGGCTCAGGAAATGTGATTCCTCTGTGAGAAAGGATAAGGCAAAGAAACAGACTGCTGTATTAAACTGAGTCAATAACAAACACACAGACTGAATAAAAAATAGAAACATGACAGACAGGTGGATGGTTGGGTAGGTAGGTAGCACCAGCTTACCTTGTGTTCACAGCAACATTTTTTGTGTGATTTATTGCCTGAAATGTTCAACATTTTTTGCTGGCTTCGTGCACTGTGGAGCAATACAAGATAAAACAATGAGACTGCAGCATGTAGTTTTTCAAATGCGGGTTTAATAAACATGACCACGCTCCACAGTGGATGTCTTCTTCAGATAATAGAGCACAGTGGTTAAAATACTGTTGCAATAAAAACAACAGGGCACAAAGTCTAAAGTCCTGCAAGATCGCTGCCGTTATTGTTCATTGTTATCACCCCAAGCAGCTAAAAATGTAAATTTTGCTCAGAGGGTAGAGCTAGAATAAAAGGCCAAAGCATCATAAAAATCTAATGGGTTTATTTCCACTGGGAGCGTGAATGTGCTCAACAAGTTTTGTTTCTTTGACCTGAGGATGGTGCCAGAGGAAAACTTATGTAGTCTTCAAATTAAGAAGAGTTCAACTTTTGAAAGAGTAAGAGAGCTCGGTAAATTTTTAGGGAATCCACCCTTTAGGGGTTTTTTTATTTTATAGATTTTTTAGCCTGACCGCAGCAGCTCCAGTGAAAAGGTCAGGAAACCATGAATATCCACAACAAATGTCATGAGAAGACTGTAGTTTCTGAAATAACATGTCAAGTGTTGGGCAAGAGGAAATGTTGACACGGCAGTGGTGTTACATGAAAGGTCAAGGGGTCAACAAAATGGCAGATAATGTTTTTTGGACCATGAATGTCCGTATCATACAACATAATGGTTGTTTTGGGTTTTTTTTATTGCAAGACAAAATCCAAAATATTGACTGAACAACAACACGAGACAAGAACAGTGAATACAGGCCAGTTAACGAAATTTCAACAGGGGATAAGAGTGTTGATTTGGTGTTGGTGTATGAAGGTGGTGTGTGTGTGTGTGTGTCTGTATTCTAAACAATCAGTCAGGCATGAAGTCTGTAGGGTGGATGGATGAAAGAAGAAAGAAGGAGAAAGAAAACAAAGGGGGTGGGAACCTTGCTAGACGCTGATGTTTGGTTGAATTTAGGTTGTCAAAATTCAATGTCAGGACTACATCTAATGCCAACATCAATTTGACGTAGAACTGACATGGCTGATTGTTGGTTTTAAGTTGTGTTGGTAAGTAACCAAATCTACCGTTTCTCAAACGTCTCATGCCAACGTCATCTTGATGTGGAAAAATGTCTTTTAGTATTAAGGTTTGGAGAACAGAACCCAGCATCTTCATAACTTCATAATGTTAGTTACAGTGTGGGCTCCATGCTTACTCCGACAGCTTGTCAGACCATCACCAAGGGGCGGGGCTTAGCGAAAGGTCAGTTTTAATTCCAACCAAAATTTAACGTCTATCTGATGTAGACGTGCAATGTTTTGCTGACATAATACTGACGTCTGTTACCAGCTGGGTGGGTACTCCAGAACCAATCAGCAGGTTCAGTCCAGAAGTATCAACCAGGTTAGTGTTTTATTTTGTAGTTTCTGATATGAAATTTTAACTGTGGTTCCCTTTTTGTTTTGTATACAACTTATTTGTTTTATTATTGTTATTATGTTTAACATGAGTTATCTTTCTTTATTTTGACTCATCTGTTGAGCTTTGGTTTGCCCCTAGACCCTTGTTGGAGGAACTGGCCCACTGTGGACTTCATCCCTTATAAACTGCTCCCAGACCCTAAGCAGGGGCCCAGTTCATCAGGGACTGACAGTCATTTCATTAAGGTGTGGTATTGTTTGAAAAGGGGATAAGAGGATCCAGCCTTTCTTCCCTATGCTGCCTTTTCAAGCAGGAACCGTCAGAGTAGCCGGTATAGAGCTCCAGCTGCCAGGGAGCAGGACGCGGCACTGTCCAGTAATTGTTGATATCAGTATCCATTTAGCCAAATCTAATTTTATTTTGGAGTTTATTTCTAGTTGAGGTATCTAAACCACTTACAGTAAGCTTTTTGGTCCCGCAGGGTGAATTTTTTTTTATTACTGACTTTGAGTGTCTGAGACCCTGAAGAAAGCTGTGGGAGTGTCACAATGATTTGTGCTATTAAGGTCAGTGGAGAGGTACAGTACAGCCGAGTGTCATCCTCGCAGCAGTGGAAACCAATATCATGTCTACTGTATGTATGATATGCCTCAAGGGCAGCGTGTGTATTGAGAATAATATTAGTTTAAGGACGAACCCTTGAGCTTCATCACATGACGGTCATGCAGCACAGAGCACGCTGAAAGGTCCTGTCCTGCAGATAAAAGTAAAACCAGTATTAAAACAGAATCAGAGTTGCCTGAGCTGTTTCACACATGTTATGATCTTATGGTACCTTTATCAAGATTATTGTTGCCATTATATGTGTCTGAACAGCCCTGTGTCCTAGAAATAACGTTTATGTTCTTCAGTTCAAAATACTTCACAGAAATCACCTGCCAAGGAACAGACTTGCCCAGCTGTTACCTGAATTTGATCCAACCTGTCAACAGTGTAATCTGGATCCAGCAACTCTTTTCCACTCATTTTGGGCATGCCCAAGGATGGGACAATTTTGGGACAACATTTTTGAGACATTTCCGTACATGTGTAATTAAACCATAGACCCATATTGAGTATGGCCCGAAGAGATCTGGGTCTCTTCTGAGCCCAGACCGGTGCTTTGGCCTTTTTATCTTTTCTAGCCAGATGTCTCATTCTGTACAACTGGAGTCTAACGCACACCCTCTGTTTGGCCGCTGCATTAATTATGTCATGACTCACTTGAAGTTGGAAAAGCTCAGATATACTCAAGGATTAGTCAATGAATTCCATAAAGTACGGCAACCATTCCTGTATTATTATAATAATGGCTATACTTAAAAAACAAAATAAAACAATAAAAAATTTAATAATAATAATAGAGATAACATTTATATACAACCATTTTGAAAGAGCAAATGTGTTTTAAGGGAAACACAATGCCAAGTGAACTCTCTTTTCTACAAACATAATGAGAAAATATTGCTAATTGACGTCCTTGACAAGTTGCAAAAAATGTTGTGACTAAACATGTCAACAAAATGTCGGCAAAATGTTCACTGAAAACATTTTTCAGTTGTTTCCTGCCTAATATGCAACATTGCAATACAGTATCCACCCGTAGTGACTACAGCATCATTTTTGTATTACCTTTTTAACATTTCATCAAAATCCTGATCTTCCCTGACCTTAAACAGAGTGCTTTTGTTGCCTAAAGCTAAGACAGGAGTCTGTACCTGAAGTTCTGCTGTGAAGGTCCTGCACTTTGAACGCCCTTCATCCTCCCCAGCCACCTCCTTTTAAAGCTCCTTTTAAAGCCCATGCAGTACATGAGTGTAGTGTTTCGTTACCTGAAGGAAACGTTGTCTTTGAACATAATCTAGGCAGTGATTATGCTGCCACAACAACGTTATTAAGAAAGAAATGAAGTAACATACAAAGCTAATTTCTAGGAAACTGGGCAGGAAGCAGGAAAACACCCTTAACAAATCGATAACAGCACAAACCCAGACAGTTACTCCTAATTACATGATAATTACAATACAAACATATTTACGGTTATTTGGAATCCAGGAAGAAACTCAGGGGAGAGGAAACTCCACACAGAAAGAATCTAGGCAAAGACACTGAAACCTCCTCATCACCTGAAGAATAAGACAGCTACACACAAGAGACGTTAATAATCAGGACACAGAAACAGGCAATCGCAAACCAACCATTTTATCAGATGTTCAGTCAGAAGCTAAATCCTGAGGGGCCGCATGAGTCACAGGTCGGAAACCCAGTAATATCAGTAGTCTAGTCATTGTTCTGCACTGTAAGCACAGCGAGTCGAGCTGCTGATGCTGAAACTTATCCTGTCCAATCTCTTAAACCAGTTACTACACCTGCACCTCTGTGCAAAGGCACATGCTTAACGTCTGGGGTGAAGAGAGCAACACATCAAATACTGGCTTTATTTCTAAGGTACTCCATAGGAAGAATGAATATGTATATGTTTGACCTTAGAAACAGCAGGGAAATATTCACACAGCTCAAGTGGCATGAACTATTTTAGCTGGATTCTTGTAAATCTTTTGACACTGAAAAATTAGGTTTTTTTAGCCACTTCTGCCTGCTTTTCAAAACGCTCATCTCTCTGATATTTCAGCAAGTCATTATCTGGTAGATGCAATGTAATCTGCATGCAATCTGGTAAATGTGATGTCAATTCAGAAGGACAGGTTCTGTCTCCCCTACTTAATTAGTTTACTCGCAGTTTGTAATTTCTGGCAGGTTGAGGGAAGCAGTATCCATATTAACATATTTCCAAAGTAATTGAAGGGCTTATGAGCTGCAGATATTAGCCTCTGATGCTGCTGAAGATTCCATATGGTACACCTTTCTCTCAAATGATCTATTTAAATATCTATTCACTTATCTACCTATATCAAATAAGCAGGTTATTGACAGCTTTATCCTTCGCACACTAATGACACCCACCTACTTCCTATCGTAATGTGTTATTAAGCTCCTGCTAGCGTGAAAATGTCCCAGAGAAAACTGATTCCTAAATGCCAGTGACCACAGAGAAGTGCAGCCATGCTGTGCAAACACTACTACACCTCAGCTGGACTGCTGTGACACCGCAGGATGATGGAGGAGGCGGTCTTACTCTTCTGTCCTCTGCACTGCGAAATGTGTCGCTGAAATATGGACAAGGATCAAGAAAAAAAAATCTTCAATTTCACTACAGGGCATCTGAGGCATAAGCTTGGAAAGCACCAAGCTGTCAGAGCAGTCAGGGCTGTCCATGCTCATAACCGCCACGATGCCATGCACCAATATGTTATGACAAACTTAAGCTTAAGAGACACAATTAGGAGACGGCAAGAACAGCCAGTTATCGGTTGGAGGGAGAGGAGATTGACAGCTAAGGAGAGGCAAAGCTGTATTAAAGATCAGCTCTGTCAGAGAGACGGGGACACAGCTCTGTCATCTCTCCAGAGCCCTCACTCCATGCTTTTCATTTCCAGGTCAGAATAGGATATAGGCAAGGAGCCAAACTGCCTAAAGAGGACCAACTTAAGACAGCAAGTCCTGTCCTGTCTTATCCTGGGCTCAGGGTGGAGATAAGAGCAGAAGGGCTTTGAGCACAGGCCCTCACAGATGCACCACTTGAATAGAAAAAACAGCAAATCCCACCAGTAAGACATCTTACTTTGAAGTGTCGAATTAGAATATTGACATTAAATTTGTACATTTTTATTCCCTCTATGCCTGTTCATCTTCATGAAGTGTTGAGGTCATACGCATGTATACTGTACCTCTTATACAACCCTATTGACTGTGTCATAACAGTGATCATTCAAGTTCATTTCACATCACATTGTGTGACATGGGTCTCATGAAACCATGGTTACAATCAGTGTCAGATTGTAAGATAAAAATAGTGAGGCATAACAAACAGTGCAATGAATGTCTGACCATTTACAGCACTAAGATGTAAATAGGAAACAAGAGTCTACAGCCATGCTCAAGCTCCGTGAGGCTGCACCAAGGAGTTATCTCCAGGTCTAACAAGTGGGAACCCAATGCGAAGCCTCTTAACAGCAAGCAGGGGGCGATTCCACCGCTCGCAAAAATTAGAGTAGAAGTCTACTGGGCCTTTTCCATTATTTTGGCTGCGCCGATTTGCATTTCATTTGTCACTTTTAACATGCTGAGCCATGCTAGAGATGGACCTTCTCTGTAGTTGGTCCAAAAGCACCCAACCTCCTCCAAGCAGGTAGTAGTGACGTCTCACTCAGGGTTAGTGAAATTGTTGGAGGCTGCTTAGGGGCTGTGCAATAAAACCAGGCATCTTAGAGTGAAGCCAGGGCCTGAGGAACATGCAGGAGGCTTTACTGGGGGTTGAAGAAGCAGTTGTAGTGGTTAGAGGTGAACCAGGGCCTGTGAGCATGTTGGAGAACCAGACGGAGAGCAGGCGGTCGCCCCGGTGCCCACTGTCAGGTGTCCTTCAGTGTCCACACGCCCTTGATGTGAAGCTTCCACCAAACTCTGCAGGCCCTGAATCTCCTCTCAGCCACTATGACTGTCTCTACCGCTCCAGTACAGCCTCCAGATTTTTCACAAAAAAATATGATGTTTTGTGATGAATAAAACCACCAGCAATGATAGCAGAGAAAGGTTTGTGGCTTTTGAATTGCCTTGCACGAACATCGACAATTGATGACATAGCAACCAATGCAGAGAGCAGAGCGTCCCTCCAGACCGTCCCTCCAGACCATCAATTCTGGCACCTACAGGTAACATTTCCCCAATGAGTTTATGGTCTCAATCACTAAAAAACAGACAAAAAAGCAGAGTATGCTTTAGGGCGTGGCTACCTTGTGATTGACAAGTCGCTACCACAGAGTGTCCCAGGGTTCATAGTTGGATACTCCCCTCTCTCCTCCCCCCTCTCGTCCAAATATGGTCACCTCTGTCTCCAAAAAGAAGATGGCTAGGTCCACTGTTTTTGAACAGATCATGGGCTGTACTTACGCACAGTGATGCTTTCAGATAGATGCTAAAATCAGAAGGCTAATACTCACAATGGCAATGCTAAGATGCTGATCTGAAGTTTATATTTAGCATGTCTTTCATAGTTCAGGGTGCTAGGGGTGCCCACATTAACTTATTAGCACAAAACAATATGGTTGGTGAGGATGTTGTATTCGTTGTAAAACAAAAGACTTGATGGTTTCTTAAGCGACCATGTACACCGTTAATCATAAATGCTACCATTTGATGTAGTGCACTAGAATTAGCTTTACGTTAATGTTGAAATTCTAAGTTGCTGGTGGCGCTGAAGGAAAATCAGGAATACATCACTCATTCAGGGATTCATTGATTGGGGACCTGGAACATTTGTACCAAATTTCATGGCAATCCATTCAAAAGTGTTGATAAAAAACAGCAGATGGTGCTAAAGGAAAAGTCCGGTGATAAAGTGATCAGGATGCTTCCCACTTTGAGGACAATGAATGTCTGTACAAAATTTAATCTTTATAAAAAATATTTATAAAGATATTTCAGTCTGGACCAAAGTAGTGTGCCGACCAACCACCAAACCATCCAAAAACATGGTATAAAATGAAAAGTGGTGTCATTTGTCTTTGTTGCTCTTGTGTTTTATTTTGTCACCATTTTATCTGAGTAGCCTATTTGAATTCTGAGTGTGTGAGTGTGTTCATCATGCAGTGACCTTCAAAAATGGAATAAAAAAAGCAATGTCAGTGGCTGTTATTCAGTTTTTAACTGCCACCAACCAAAACAGCTCAAAAATACACGTTTATGGATATGAATGAGAGCCTTTCTGAGGCTGTAAGACACACTCATCCATAGACAGTATATAGCATACAGCAGATGTCTGTTGGCACTCCCTCAGTTTAGAGAAGCAGGCTGGAGTCCGACATGGAGGCTAACCACCCAAAAAGTCCCACCTAAAAATATCAATATCACTTTAAGTGTATGTCATATTTAAAACATTTTCATCAGTACCTTGTACAACCCCTCTTCAAAAAAACCCAAACTATCCCTTTAAAACAGAAGCAAATCTTTCACGTCCATAGCTACATAATGGCACAGCTGTGTTAGATAAGAACACATTTGATACAGACACCAGACTAATCTGATGTGCATCGTGTTACTACACCTGCACTGAGCGAGATTAGAGGAGAACAGGTGTATCGTACGTGTCTCGGGCATCTTGGTATGTTAATGAGGGCAGAGCGTGAGTCTGTGTGTACTGTTTAAGAAACAGAGAAGACTTTGTGTGCAGAAAAAGTTGAGTTACAGGTCAGTGCCACTGGGAGCCATTGTTTATTGTGACAGCTGGGGAGGTGGTTTCCCCGTCACCGGAGGGGAATGTGTGACAATATTTCTAAATAGAACATGGTGTGGAAAGAAAATCAATCCAGTAACTTCACTTTCATTTCTGGGGTAAACAGGTGTCATCTTTTAGTAACCTTGGACTGTGAACTTATTTAAAAAAGAGGAAATAAAATCTGGATAATTTATCTCAGTACACCGTTTTGTCCTTGTATCTAAGTGCAAATCTTCAGGGTGTTGTTTCACAGCTGTTTTGCTATTCATTACACTTAGTTTAGTGTTTCACTGCATTTATCCTGTTCCAAGGTTTGTCTTTCTCTATTCAGTAATCTTTTTGTCTTATGAGGCTTATTTATGTATACAAACTACAAGCTGTTGAATTTTAATTTGCAGCCACAGTTGGTAAACATTTACGTAAAGCACACACGAGTAACAGTGAGGGCTGCGAGAGATGAAAAGAGCTTATTTTTCATTCACAAGTTCAACTTTGCACTGCAAGTGGTTACATGAAGAAGCTTAGTTGAAAAGAACTTTGGGGCACGGAGGCTTCTAGGATTAGATGTGACATTAAGATTTTGTTTTCAAGGGCCTTTCTCACGAAGTAGGATTAGTGGGTTACCAAGCTAAAGTTGAGCTTAGCCCTGACTTTTCTGTCTCACGACAATGACTCAGTTTGAAGCTAAGCTAACCTGCTCAGGCTCTGGGGATAGAAATATATAAAATGCTGTGAACTCTGCGGAAGAATGTGGCATCAACATAACCAGAGTCGTGTGGATAAAGGAGGGAATGTGATGATTTATTGTCACACATATAAATGTTTTTTCAGACTACAAAAGAGAGCCTGGATAGTAGCTGGGTATATTTACTGAATTAAATTTACTGTTGAATATTAAGTGTGCTGAAATTCCTTCATTGAGGTCTCGAGAGTGACTGAAGCAATAGATTGCACTCACATTCACATCAGCGCAGCCTTTAGGGGACACAGAGCAAAGCAAAGCTTTGTGACTTGAAAATCCTTCCACCGCCTCAGTGTGAAGACATCATACTGTATTAATGAAAAAAATCCCCACAGTGCTTTAATGACCTGGCAGTGATAAGCCTATTTACTTACACATGCAGTTTTCCTCCAGCTATCTTTTTGGGAGCTCGGCAGCAGCCGCTTTTACTGTTGCAATTTGGTGTTGCTCATATTTATTCATTATGATCATTATATGTTCTTTACAGACAAACATAGTATTACTGATCCACCTCTCTACCATGTGTCCCACTTTTACTGCCTGTTTAACAGTCTTCAGTAGCCCACTATCACAGAAATACCTCCATTCTGTTGAATTTGCTCTCTGAAATGGTCCTTTATGTTTGCCTGTTTACCTCCATAAAGCATCTGTGTATCATTTCAACAAATTCATATTTTTGTTTTACAGCACGGGCTTTTTCTTGCCTCAGTACAGACTTCTGCTCCAGTGCGAAAGATAGGGGAGCATTTGCTGAATCCATTTTGGTGTAGATCTTCTCATTTGTGATATCCATTTATCCTTTGCTGCCTGGATCCACTGGGCTGCGTACAGTAAAGCCCATACATTCATCTCATCAGACCACTATTTTCTGCAAGTTTCAATTTTCCTGCAGCAGGTGCTTTTGCACCCTCTCTTGCCCTATTTCCAGCTCCCTCTGAAAACAATTTACGTTCTCATCCAAAAGGAAACATTTTTCTTTGTCTCCATAAAGATTAACACTGTGTGAGTGTAGTTCTCTGTCCCCCTTTGACATGTGATCTCTCAGTCTGCATTGTCACTGACATCTTCCTGCTTATTTCCATTTAGTCCTGCTATAGCAAGCCCCCAATGGCCCCCGACAAAAATGACAATAATTCAGTTTGGTCCATGTGGACATTTATGAAACTCGTGCCTTTCTTTCATTTAAACTCGATTGTTGTAACGTCCAGTTATCTGGCCTGCCAAACCTCATTATCAAAACTTCCATTATTAAAAACCCACAGAAACATTCTGCTGCTCAGATATTAATTAAGCTCCAAAAGTTTCTTATCACACACATTGTTACCAACGTCAACTGGCTATCTATCTATCCACCTACTTACCTACCTACCTACCTACCCACCCATCTGTCCGTTCATCTGTCTAATCTAAGAATTAAGAATGTAGCATTTATTTTCGTCTGCAAACAGAAATAAGAACATCATGTATTCATCTACAAATTCATCTAAATAAAGTCACAGCCTCTCACAGAAAATGGCAGATACTTAAATAGTACAGTGCAAAAAAATACAATACATTTAACACAGAGACTGAAAAAGGTGTAGGCTGAAATTACAGCTTATAACACCTACCCTTTGAACAGCATCATATTTAGCAATCAACAACAAAACAAATCGAAACAGGCAAACAAGGCAAAGTAGCAACAAAGACAAAATACAATACATATACACATACACACAACTGGTCCTAACCAATGTTGTTTTGAACATAAGAACACCTCTCAAAGAGTGTTGACTTTCTCTCTTTTGAAACAACATTTGGATACTTTCAGGTAATAATTACTGTTTTGCTCTTTATATAATATCAGCTGTTTTTACGTTTATCAAATTTTCATATTTAAGAGTCTTTAGTTTAAAAAACCTTGAGTTTTGAGGTTGTCTGTATGAGGTGTTGTTCACAATTCGTAGGCTCTCTTATTGGAATGAAAATTGTATTTGTATTTGTTTTATATGCATTTTCCCACACCTCCACACAATAAGTAATGTATGGCAGAATAAAAAAAAACAGTATAAGGTGTATAATCAGGCTTAATTTAAAGGATTTTTAACTTAATAAGATATTGCAGTTGATTTTGAAATTTGGCTTTGATATAATTTATGTGCGGTTTCCAGTGTAGTTTTTTATCTATTGTAATGCCTAGAAATCCATGCTATCTGTGCTATCCATGCACTTGCAATTTTTATCTGAAGTATGTTTCAAGTCACATCAGATACAGAGTAAAAAAAAAAGTCACATGAAAGAGTCAGGCTCATCTCTGCTGTATGCTCCCAGGTTCATATGTTTCCAGGCATGTGTGTCTCTTGATATAAACTAACATTGAAAGAGACTGGTAAGGGCTATCTTTTCAGTTCAAATTGCGAAAGAATGGAGGAAGATGGACGTTTCAAATACAGCTAGAAGGGTTAAAATCTGCTCAGCCACTGTGGAGATATCAGTGTCTCACGGCCAGAAAACTGTCTTGAGGGCCGAGGTTTCAAGGAGTATAGCATCAGTTGGCTATAAGATGTAAGTGGGTCATTTTAACATATTGACTGAGGGACTCATAAATTGAACACTGACCAAGAGAAAAAAAACGTTGCTGAGAGCTTCAAACCCTTTGAAATATCTCCTTCATGTGTCATATCAAAGGTTTAGTGTGTAGAATTTAGGGAGATACACTGGCAGAGATAGAATATAATATTCATATCTTTAACTATAGGAAGAGCTGGAAAGCATTGCTGGGGAGAGGGACATTGGGAATACTTTGCTCAGCCTGATGCCCCCTTAACCCAGCTTCGGATAAGTGGTTAAAAAATGGATGGATGGATGGATGGATGGATGGGTAACTATGTTTTTATTAGTTTATAATCACCTGAAAGAATCATGGTGTTTTTTGTTACCTTAGAATGAGCCATTTATATCACGTACAGAGCAGGTCCTCTTCCACAGAGTCTGGCTCTAGATAGGACAATTTCTGTTTTCTGATTTCGTATTCTCACAGGTCTCCTACATGCTTAACACACAGTGGAAGTTTCAGTTGTTTGCAATCTGCAACCCTTACCGCTAGATGACCCTAAACCCCACACACTGGATCCTTAACAGGATACTGAGCTGGGGAACATAAGACCCTGGGAGCATAGATACACTCCAAAGGAGTCTAGATAAACTGTGTGAGAACGGAACAAAGGAAAGGAGCCGCATCAGCAGCTGCAGCAGAGAGGAAGCTGCTGTGTCTGCGGCCGGAGGTGGGCAGAGGTGACACACTGCACTCAGCTGACACTCTGGAAAAGTACATGTTGTAAATATCTGTGTTCATTGGCAGGGGGCTGCAACGGGTGCAAGAGGTGTGGTGGTACCCCAGTGGAGCCTATGACAGTTTACTAACAAAACAAAAAAACGCTAAGAATTGCAACAAAATTAAAGATAAAATCATTTAATCAAAAAAAGTTGCATCCACAGAAGCTCAGCCATTCACAATGCTCTCCATCACACTCTCACTGCTTCCTCTAATCTGCTGACTATAGGTGTTCACTCTTCTAGTTATCCAATCGAACTTTGCAACAATCTCTATCAGCCAATCAGCATACTACTGCAAAATTTTAAATCTGCTCTGCTGCTGTCAGCTATCATTTTAGGCAGAATTGTCCCACCCTCCACCACCCTGTTCACCTCCAGCCATCGTATCCAGAGTCCAGGACAAGCTCAACCAAGGCTCATTCCTCTACTTACCCAGATCATTTATACTTATCTATCCTCTCCACATCTTCTTCTCATCTCATCCCCAGCACTTCTACCACCACCAGCGTCTAGCCCCTGGAGGAGTTTCCTATTCGACTATGGATTCATCACCCTCCTTACATCATACCATCTCAATAGAGTCTAATCGCCGAAGACGGTCACATTTTTCATTCTTATGAGCACATGTTAATAAATATTCTTTTACTATGAAAACGAGCCTCTTGTGATTGAACCTTAATTAATCACTGACTTAATGCACCACCCAGGTGAGTCCCACATTTACTTTGGAACATTTACCTTCAGTGAGATGTGTGAGGCCCTCCTGCTATTTGTGACAATAATCTCTGTCACCGTTGTGACTGCCGAGCCGAGCCTCACTCAGCTCAAAATTATTTAAATTCAAGGAGTGCAGTGGGACAGAGAGGCTGAGTGAACTGGTTATAATGTGCTTTGTGCTTTGAGAATGAATGAGCTGAGAAGTTAAACCTGGAGCAGATTGTGGAGGACTTTGCTATGCAACAACAAACAAATTGATGGATATGACTCTCGCTCCTGATGAGAGCTTCAACAGTGGTTGTGTGTGCACGATACACAGTATGCAAAAACTATGCAGCTCCCTTTTTACTTTACTATCTGTGTTTGTGGGCTGCAGCTGCTGTTGAGTTTATAGTGTTTATACATCTCTGTGTTGCCTTGTGATGCTTTACTCTGCTGTTAAAGTGGCAGGTTGTTTAATTTCTATAGCCTAATGATGCTTGGTGCACCCGCCGCAGTGTCCACAGCTCTTTTGTTTATTGTCAGTCATTTTTGTTTAATTGTCTGAGTTTTGTCCTGTTTTCTGTTGAATTCTAGTGAGGCTACGCTGAGGAAATGTGGTTATATATTCAAATTAATAACCAGTTGTATGCACAGGCTGCAAATGTCCATCCACTAATAAGGAATTTATTAATTTGAATGTAAAGGCTCTGTGGTGAAGTTCATACACAGCAATAGCGTGATGCTGTCCCACTGGTCTATAGACATTTTACTGTCAAGGGCTGTCAAGCAATTAAAAAATGAATCTAATGAATGACATGCTCTTTGATTAATTATACATCAACTTTTGTCATATTTAAAAAATTTAGTTCAAATAAATTCTGGCAGACATGTCATAGTAAAGTGTGGCTTGACAAGGCTAGCTGCTAGCATTAGCATCAGAAGCTGTGCTAGCTTGGACCTCTGGGTTCGCTGCTAAATGCTTTGCGTTGAGGTGATATTTCAGGCTTGAAGCTCTCCGATGGTACGAAAATTCTTTAATACAGAAACTGCAGAGAATGGTGCTCTTATCAACAGGTCCATCTGGACGTTTTCTAAATGTAAATGTTCCATTTGCGAGGACAAGCAGCGTCGTCTCATCTGCCTCCATCATGTGACGTAGCCATTGTGGCCTTCAGTGGCACACCAGGCACCATGGAATGCAATTGATCTGCGTTATTTATTTTTTTTTTTCTGTGATTAATTAACTGAA
Source organism: Chaetodon striatus (assembly GCA_029783705.1). Classification (NCBI taxonomy): domain Eukaryota; kingdom Metazoa; phylum Chordata; class Actinopteri; order Chaetodontiformes; family Chaetodontidae; genus Chaetodon; species Chaetodon striatus. The sequence continues at coordinate 17,679,432 of JAPZEB010000001.1, forward strand.
ATCAATACATTATTTTGACAGCCCTATTTAATACTCTTTATTTTATAGCCAAAAGATGTTAATAGGCCTGTCATAAATCATCATCATCATAAACCCCCACTCCTTTTCAAATTTAATGCAGTACCTTTTAACCTATTTACTTTGAGAACATTTAATGCAAATAATTTTACTTTTACTCAAGTAAAGTATTCTAGGTCTGACCTCCATAAATCACTGCTGAGCTTATAACTGCACATTCAGTCACCTGTGAGCGAAACGTCAAAGCAAAAAGCTACTGATTGAATCAGTGAATAATGATTCAGTGTTGTCAGTTCATCTTGAGATTTGTTCTTCTTAAAGAATTGTTCTTACGTGCACTGAACACCTTCACTCTCAAGCTAGATTTCACTTTAAATCACTTCAGTAAAGTGTAAATCATCGCAAGTGCTCCCCATCCTATTTATCTGACCTCTCTGTCCCCTCATGTCCTGAGAGGATCTCATTTTTCTTGCTGTCTCAAGAATCAAGGGGAAAAATAAGGAGGCAGCAGTGGATTTTCCTGCCAAGCTCCATAACTTCGGAGCCAACTTCCTCCAGCTAATTCTTCAAAACCAAAAAACTTCAAACCCCAAACTCAAAAGCAATCTATTTCTACTGTCATATAACCAACCCTGTCCCTGTCTAGTTTGTGCCTGACAGTCTCTTTCTTGTCCTTCCTCTACACACGGCATTAGCCACTGACTGCTTGGAACTGTGGCTGCATCATTACAGTCACTGCCTGTCTGCTGTCTGAATGTGTGTGTTGCTTACATAAGGCTCCTCTGAGTGTGTTGGTCCTGCTTAGTGTGGCAGTGTGTGCTCAGCTGTCTGTTTGTCTGTCCTCCCTTTTAGACACCTGCTGCATTTCACTGATTTAATGCGGCAGTGGCAACCTGTCACCTTCTACCTCGTCATATTTCTCATTGTCTTTTTAGTTTTCTTTTATCATTGTCAGCATCCACTTTACTGTACTGTTGTAGCACCTGTTGCACACTTAGCTGAGTCAAGTTTGTTAATGTTAGGCATCTAAACCACGTGGTGAAGGTAAGGGAAAGATCATGCTGAATAATAAAAAACAAGATGTCACCACAGTGTAGAGACACTCTAGGTAAGAATAACTGGGAGAAGGCCCAAGGACAGATCCACATCAGACTGCAGGGATTATAAATCCCATCTGGTCTGGGAATGCCTGAGGATGCCCCAGAAAAGTGCCAGAGCACTTGACTGGGGACAAAGACGTCTGAGCTACTTATTTCGCTGTCACTGCAAGCTGGACTTGTGTAAGCATCATAAAATGGTTTATGACTGTAAGTGTTTTAAAGCAATATGTTTCGAGAGAAAAAGCTTCAAGGATGAAGACTAAGTAATGAGTTTGGTGAATGTGTTTTTGGAGGACTTCCCATACAGGGCAATTAAACAGAAAACTTCCCCCAAACAGCTGAATCTGAGGTCAAAGTTGATTCTCTAAGTGGAAAAGAGGAGTCAGACTGACCTCTGGGTCACAGTTTACCATGAATAGTGGGTATTTATACTTGTTGACTCTTTCAAAGAATCTTTGGCAAGTTTTCAGCATTTGAACTGTGGCCAGCCTTTCCTCCTCATTTATTGCAATATATTCTCCCTAATTTTATCAACCTATTTTTGTGAAAATAATTACTGTATTTTAGGTAGATGTGAAAAGACATTGTACAAATCAATTTTCTCAGTTTTAATCCTGTGTCCCTGTGTTAATTGATCATTTAGCTCTTGTTCTATACCAAATACATGTCAAAAAAATCAGTGTCAGAGTATTTATACATCAAAATCCCTGTCTTTTCTCTGTCTATAAAACCAGATAAAACAGTTTCACATGTTTCACTCATCCTGCCTTCAGGGGCGTTAACAAAAGTTCAACTAATCAAATGAGACTGTACTACAAGCTACAAAAACCTGGTTTTTGGGTTGTAGTAGCTTCTGGCGAACAGAGCAATATCGAGAGAGATAGGAAGAGATGTGTACTTGGATATCAGTGGGCAAAACCCTTAATTTCACGATCGAAATCTAATTCGTTCATCTCTCCCTCGTCCTCCTATTGATCAATTGGCAAGGGAGGTACAGCAGAGCTGTAGCTCCACATTGCGCTAAACTCTCAGCTCTTAGCCCTTTTTAGTGGTCCAATCAAAAGCAAAGGATTTGATTTTAATCCTTCTTGTAACACAGATCAAACATTCTGTTTTACTGGGATTTACGTCACAGTGCAGAAGCTAAAGACGCTCTAACTTAAGTCTCACTGGGACTTTAAAATATCATCTGTATGTGCAACCAAGTCTCACTCTGAGGTTGTCGAATATGAGCACGTGGTCAGTGAGTTCCAGGAGGAAATGTGGCAGGACAACATGGTTGGATGGATCCAACAATGATCGACTATCACCCAGGAGACTGGTGTTAGCTTCTTGTATGATTGTAAAGCCAAACCATGTTCTTTTTTGCTAAACCCAACCACGTGCTTTTGCTGCCTAAACTTAACCACATGCGTGTGTTGTTAAATGTCAGTTGGGACATTGGGATCAGAGTGAGAATATGTTGATGTGTGGATATGCTACAGTACCTGGATAAGGCAAAGGGCATGTTAATATGAGGTGTAAATGTATGCAGAGCACATTGGGATCAGAATACAATCAGATCAGCCGGGCCACATTTTGAGGTGGTCTGGCTAACACTGAGATCATATCTCAGGTGTAAATGCAATCCACACAGCGTGACCACATTCTCAAGAAATACATCTGTCCAGGCTGTTGAAAGGTCACCTATCTGTCTCGTCCTGCAAACTTAGGCAGGCCTGGTGAAGACTTATAAGTCTTCCCCTGCAAAAAGTTATTTAGAAATGAACAATGTTTGTTCTTGGCATTGTTTCTCTTGAACTGGGTCTACTACACTGGTAATCTAATCAGGGGGGAAATAAAACAGAGCATGTAAATAGTAAAACACAACCACCAAATCACAAACCCAGTCAGTGTTGCAGAGGTTATCCCTTAATTACTCATCACAATAAACATTTCATAAAAGAACGACTCCACTTCCTCTATCCGCAGTCCCCTGCTCCCATCTGCTTGTATTAAAAGAAGACATCAGCTGCCATGCTGGAGTCATGGTTTAGGGCACTGAGCCAACAAATGCAAAATGTCAAACTACATCTTTTTTCAGTGTAATTGTCTGCCATCTGTTTGATCTGCAGCAAAAACCCAAAGTTACATATGACAGATCAGTGCGCTGTAAATGGAAATGATTTCATTAT
>JAPZEB010000001.1:17684696-17694862 GCA_029783705.1 Chaetodon striatus
TTACACTAATGAAAACTTATTTATTATGTTATATACCATTTCTACTGATATGTCCCCCTAAATCCTACACACTGGACCATTAATGCATAAAAAAGTGCATTAAATGCCATGTTAATTAATAAGATTGTTTTTTGTCTGTTGTTCTGGTTTGTTTACCAAAAACTCTTGTTTTTAACCTTTATTTTACTTCTTTTGATTGGCTCTCATTCACCCTCCCTCTGACCTCTGACTACAATGACACCCTTGAATAATTCTAATTAATGGAAATGCTCCCAGGGGGTGGTCTAATTACTTTTCTGCTGCCACTGCTCTGATGATGGGTCTGGTGAGTTCCCCTGGGCTTTACCTCCAGTAAATAAGAACATCAAGCACTGTCTTAACTCTGCCTTTCAGTCATCTAGATAGTCAGACTCCAACATATTCAGTAGTGTTCATTCCCCCAGTGAGTACCACTTGTTTGCAGGCAGCAGCTCCACCCCGAGGCTTCCGCACAGCACAATAACACTGTTCATCTGGGGTTATGCTTATTATCTCTTTTCTTTATTCACCCCAGTGTTCTGATGGTCTGTACTGCATCCTTATTGTTATATCCAGGCCCTCAGGCGCACTGTTTAACACACGGGGCTGTATCTGCACCAAACAAGCAATCTGGTTTATGATGAGCATCTGCTGCTTAGAGAATTTTTCACTACAACACATGGTACTTACCTTAATTTCCTTGTTATTTCATTATTTCTTTACACAATCCAATCACCAGAACAAATGTTGGCATTGCGTGTTTCTGCAGATATGTGAAACTCTATGTTTCAACAGCACTGTGATTAATGTATAGTTATGTTTAGGCACAAGCCCCACAAAGATCATGTTTTGCCTCAGCTCACCACCCATGATGCTGGACAGTGGTATTTGATTGAATTTAAGTTGTGGTGTCAGGTGACCAAAATTCAATGTCAGGACATTGTCTAATGCCAACCTCAATATGACACAGAACTCAACGACAGATGACGTTGATATTCTGTTGGTTGTGAGTTGTGTTGTTTAGCAACCAAAATCCAGTGTCCTCCGAACGTTTCATGCCAAAGTCATCTTGGCAAAACCTCATAATGTAGACGTCCACACAACATTAAACTAACGTCATTAGACACTGTAAACATAGTCAAACCAATTTTCATTCCAACCAAAATTTAACGTCTGTCTGAAACAGTCCAGTGTCTTTTCATTGTCAAATTGACGTCTAGTGCCAGCTGGGGCCTCAAAATACCAGACACACTGCTTGAAATGCCACCAATGTCTGGCTAAAAAAATCATCCAGTTTTATTGTTTTTTTTTGGGTTGAAAAAAGTGGCCTGCAGCTTGGCAGCCACCTTGCCTAGGTGTCACTTCAGCCTCCATCCATCATCCCCTCTTCCTTCAGATGACAAAGTCAGCTTCTAAACATGTGATCAGAACTTTGTCACTTTAGTAATGTTGATATGATATGTATGACATGTAAAAATGTAACATATCCATGGTTTGCTGAAACATGCGATGCCAGCATTTTGTTCTGGTGACTGGGCTGCTGTAAGATTAATATGTATAGGATATGAAAAAAGAAACAATGGCAGGCAGCTTTACATGCCACTACACTCTATTATGTATACAGTAGAGCAGTGGTTCCCAACTGGTTCAGCCATGGAGTCCTCTCCTTAGTCATTAGTTCACGGTCCACAGAGTTTAATATATTCAGCATCATACTTGTGTTTGGCCATGTCTCAAGCTAGTTTGCTGCCTATGTTAAGTAGCTCTTTGTTATTCATCCACTCAATAGCAGGAAATGGTACTTCAAAATAAAAGCCCTGTGCTTAAAATTCACTGTACTTAAAAATAAAGTGTGTTTCTTACAACGCTGATACATTAGCAAGCCACTTGCAGTCCATTCAGAATGGACCTGCAACCCACTTTTGGACCGCGACCCACCAGTTGGGAACCACTGCAGTAGAGTACTGTACATGTAAATGAATGTGTGATGTGAGTGTGCGTGCAGGCTCTGACAAAGAGGCTGTAAGTAAACAGCCTCTTTGTTAAGCACTGCATAAAGCATCAGAGAAGGCAATAAAGATCACTGAAGATTATTGATGAAAAAATGTGTTAATTTTGTTTTTGCACAAGTGAATAAAAGGGTTGAATGAGTAAGATGTATTAGAAAGTGTCGTACTCCCTCTAAACTCTGTCTCATTCATTATTTTTTAACCAGGCTGAAACTGAAGAGATACAAATGTACTTAAGCGTGCTTTAACAAATGGTTTGGTACCTGTGTTGCATGTCATGTCCCTCCTTTCTCTCCCTTCATCTCTGCTACATCTTTTATATCCATTATCTGAAAACAATAAATTGTTAGGCTACTTTACTTGTAATCAATTTGTAGATAAAACTAAAGAATGTAAGACTTCTCTAAGTGGAAATAAGATTTATTTAGTCTGGTGCAGTGTCTGCTTGGCTTTCTTGTAGTTTGTCACAGTTACTATGCTGGATCCTGCAAGGATGCTGCAAGGCTTATTATGGATAAGATACACTATCAGCTCCCTCGTGGGTTTCCATTAAAATGCTGGTTAAGCTTAATCCTGCTATAGTGTATACAGTAGGAGAAAGGTAATAACTTCTTGTGAGCCCTTTGAATGTTAACCAGTGCCTGATCTCCTTGGGAGTTTCCTAAAAAACAACTGGTTTCACTTGTTGGTGAAAGTTCAGTCTCAACCTTTCAACTCAAGCTGCACTGACTAGCTTTTCCCAAAGCTTTCAATTATCAGCAAATGGAGTTGGTTCAGTTGCCATGAAAGACCAGCCTTGAGCAGAGACAAGGATTACAACAGGATGAGAGTTCAGTGACTAACCCTGGATTTGCTCAGTCTCACCGTCATCAGTAATGTAGGGGGTCAAGTAGGCAGCATAATGACCACACAGGCTACACAATAGAGGAGATTAAGTTTATTACAAAAGGTATAATTGTAAAACACATCCTCGTACAACAGTTTGTATGATATTTTTAAGAATTAGCTCCCCTAACAGTTCAATTAGCTTTAGGAAAAGAATCACATTTGGGCGACAAACCTAACGTCACTTTACTGTCAAGTGTGATGTGACCTGAACACATAATAAAAAACATTACTTATGTACGTAACTCAAAATAACTCAATGTTGGCTGTGTTAAAATCACATGCAAGCATACTATTCATACTATATATGACATAAAATTGAACATGTGGCACATTCACTGTAGTGGATTTGGTGTGCCTGGATGTGTCCTACATTAGCAAGAATTTCTGAGTATGAGCTTACTGGACATACTCAACTGCCCCACAATGCATTGAATCTCTTCAGACTGCACAATGGCTGGTGGAGATTTAGAGCTAGGCTAAAAGCTGTTAATATGTCACTTTGGGTGCGTTCGTAAATCCAATCTGACGCTCTACACTAAAATGAGAGCACTATTGATCAAGTAGCAGAGCGTTCCATTACTACATGAATTAGGGAACAGTTAAGTTGATCACACATTCACTCCGCTCGGTGCCCAGACTACGCTCTTCCACTCCGAGAGCATGGTGTTCTGGATAACTGAAAGGTACATTTTAATAGTGCTTCGACTTTACAAACAGTCCGCTTTGTGCCAGAGTTTCGGCACTCAGGGTAAGTATTTCACCCTTTATGAAAGGCCCAGTGTGCTAGATTTAGGGTGATATATAGGCTGAGATGGAATATCATATCAAGAACCACGTTTTCCTTAGTGTGTTATCTTTCTATACCAACATAAAAAGTGGGTCCTCTTCCACGGAGTCTGCCATGTTGTTTCTATGGTAGCCTAGAATGGACAAACCAAACACTGGCTCTAGGTCCATTTGCATTTTTGTGTTTTCATCATGGCCACCATCCTACACACTTGGCACAGAGGAGAAGTTTCAGTTGGTTGCAAGCCAACGCGGAAGTGCCAAAAACTGCAGGTCGTCTAATGGCCATGTGAGGCTGGCTCCGGAAGCCGATCAGTCTCCATAGACACCCATGGCAAAGTGACAGAAATAAACATGTTTACAGCTTGGTGTAAAAAACTGTATTGGTCTCTATAGTTTATTTCAACATTCATGATAACTGTACAGGGGTTGAATTTTATATAACTCACCCATTGTTATTTTATTAAGGCTTAAAGTTAGGCATGTATATGGGCAGGGCCGCTTTGAGTGACAGACTGTCTGTGAGGTGTGACTACAATCTATGAATCAGATCCATCTCTCTCTCCTCCATAGCTCCACTCTCTCAAATAAATATGGTCACTTCTGGTTCAAAAAAAGCAAAATGGCGATGGCAGGAATGACACACTCAAGGCTTTAAAACAGCAGTCCACAAATCAGTGGGTTATATCACAGTAGTTAGGTCCATTATTTAATAAAGCCCATGGTTTTAATATATATATACATATACTCTATGGGTTCCCAGTGTGTGGTCAGTTTATCCAAATAATGCCTTTCTGGACATTTGGCCAGGTCAGACGCTCCATCAGATGTGTAATACAGTCATGTGATGCAGTCACATGTGCGTCTTACTTGAGTATACTTCAGTGTTAACAGTCTGTTGGTGATAGCACACTGAGTCATTCATTTAGTAAGCATTATGCATTCAGTGCTGATTCAGTATGCTGTAGGCAGCACATCAATATGTGATTGTGAACACAGCTCTTGACTTTTGGCCTCCTACGGGACACAAACGGCAGTCTCCTGAGTCAAAATCCTGTGCTTGTTCGACACATCCAACTATCCTGACCTTCCCCCCTTCGCAAACCATGATGCTCATTATAGTGCGTGACCTGACTTCTTCCTTTGAACCTGTCACATGAGGGCGGGCAGCCTGCAGAGCAAAGGTCAGGTGATCACAGCCTCCAGGCTCACAGTAACATGGGTTAAATATGAATTACAGTGCATCCGTTTGAATAGATATAAGCACAAACAGTGAATGAGAGCAGCCTGAGTTGTTTCATATCTCCTTGCCCCCTTCTTCAGCCACATTCCTACTTCCTCCAAACTACTAATTGCTTTTCTCCACCTGTCCACCAGATGACCTCAGACTTTTTCATTAGACTTCCTCATTCACCTGCTCACCTGTTCTCACTTCCCTCATCAGTCACTACATAAACTGGTCCACTTCTTTTGGTCCCTTGTCAGTTTTTTCTTAGTAGCAATGCAGTTCTCTGTGGCCTGTTACTTTCCTACCGGACCTGCAGCCTATTTGGACTCTTGATGCCTGTACGCTATTCATAATAAATCACTGAAATCACCATGCTGCCTCCTCAACTGTCTGCATTTGGGTCCAAAATGTGTTCCCATATTCCCTGGACTGTGACTAGTTGTGTCTGTGCGGGAGTCATTTAAGCAAGAAAATCCTCTGGGATTGGGTAAATATCACAAGTTGGTAAATACATAACTAAATGTCACTGCGTTGCATTCAGTCATCATTCAACCTGTCATTATTTCAGAACGGACAATTTTCCTTAAACAGCCCAAAAGTCTACTTTTACTTTCTGCTAGCATTTTTCCCAATTACACTTTGTTTCATGCAAATTTGAATTGATGATGACACTTTTCATTATGTTTATTTCCATGACAGTGGTGTAGTCACTGCACAAATTACTCTCTTTTTTTCTCAACACCTCATACCCTCTGTGAAAACAGAAAAATATTTTTTTATCATTTTCCTTTTTTGACACCTGTAAAAAATGCAAAAATGAAATTCTAACCTGTTCTTTTTGTTTTTCCAGATTGAATAAAATAGTTGAATGAACAGATGATACAATATCTGGTATATTTCTTCATCTAAGCTTTAGTTTCTAAGAGAAATCTCACGGCTGTGCAGTCCCACAGAGTCTGTTTGATAAATAACACCCAGCTCTTCTTCTTCGGCTGGAGCCGAAGGCCTGGGGACAGGTGAAAACCTGTGACCCCTCCATGTTTTGACCACAGTTGTCTTGTCTGCGAGGCACATGCAGAGATGAAAGCTCATGAGAGGCTTCTCTTGTGTGTGTTTGTGCTTTCGCCTGCGGCTGTGTGTTTCACACAGTCGCTTGAGGTCCAAGCTTAAAACACAAAGGTCCTTCAAGTAGTGATTTATTTAAAAAAAAAAAAGCTTAATTAGCAGTGATTTTTATACATTAAACTGGACGGAGAGAGCATGTTCATGTTTGCACTCAGGTACATCACATCAGGGGGTGGACAGAATAACATGAACACCTGTGGAATATGATCAATACAGTACAAAAACAGCACCACAAAGCTATAACCTCAAACATTAAAATCCAGCTAAAATCACATGAACTTGTCTTTTTTGTAGTCAAAATGTTTTGGGGGTTTTTCATTTGTCATTCTATAGCTTTTTATTATAAAAAGGAGTTTTGCTTCTTATGGAGTAACGCAGCCATGAAATCAGACATATGATTTTGTCTAAAAAGGAGAACACAGGAAGTGATTTACAGAGCAGAAAGACATGCAATTTGATATCATTTGGACTTCAATCAACAGCTCATACAGCCTCAAGAAAAAGGCTTCTCAAAGGTAGTATTTACTGTATCCCAGAGCCATTATACTGTATTGCAGAGCACGCTTGTTCATGTTATTGCGTCTAGTCCTGTAAATGTGACCATCAGCTACACACTACACAGATGAACAACCATTACTGAAAAAAAATCCATGAAGAATCCAGTCGGTACCTTTTGTCTGCAGTGATTTAAGCCTGTATGTAATTTTACCCTGTATTGTACAGCTGTCATCTTTAGCTCACTATATAGACTCATGCAGTGTTTACCTGTAAGCACGTCTCTGTGACTGACAGCAATTTAAAATGTCTCCTTTATGTTGCTCTGTGTATTCAATTTAAGACTTTCTTGTCTTAAGCTCTAAAGCAGAATCTCTCCTCTCTCCTTTCGTCTCGTTCCAAATGACTGAAACTGTGAGCATGGGGCTCTAATAAGAGCAACGCTCTGTATCTCCAGAGTGTGGAGGATGGTGCCTGTTTTTTAAGTGTAACAAACAGTGGGTTTATCTGCTCCAATGTAGGCTGCAAATGTTGGTCTGCCCAGCTTCCAACCTACAGTACTAACCTAAAAGGCAGGGGGCATGCTATTAGCTAACTATATGACGTGGTGTTGCAGGTTACTTTAGAAAAATAACTGTTGAGGACTGGAACATCCTGTTCCCTGCCCACCCACAGGTGCCAGTCAGAGACTCGTTACAGCCTGTGGTGAAGCAAGTCTCCATGTACAAGGCTGGATGTATTAGAAATAGGCCACATAAGTAGCTTATGCATTCATGAAATGAGAGAGGATGAAAAGACCATTATTGTATTATATTACATTTCTGTACGAAGAATGAGGAGGCGAAAGGGGCTCCTAAAAGTGCCCTCCAATTTTCACACATTTTTGCTGTTATCATTTCAGTCATTTTTCTTTCAGGCATAGTCATGGACAAAAACAGCGCAGGCTATTACTGTTACTAGGAATAGTGAACACTAAATTACTATACATACTCAAATGTTCAGGAGGTGTTAAAGCGCTCTGAAGCACCCTCCGGGAGGCGAACCTCTTCCATTTGATTTGCTGAGTAAAAAAACTAGATGGAAGTAAAGTGATGTTTTTCATTTTGTAAAATGAACTAAATTACAACTATTTCTCCCAACTTTTAGAAGGCCTATATAACAGTCAGATCTTAGTTGAGCAGTGTCTTGTTCATGAGGTCTTGTGTGGCTTGGCTGTGGCAAGAGAGACTGAGCAATATGAGGAGCTCTGCCTTCAGTGAGAGCAGCTCACATGGAACAATTTGCCAACACTTATCAGAGACACATATCGTTTATTTCAAAATCACCTAAAATCGTGGCTAAAAGACAATCAGGTGTGTAACCATACTCTGTAACTTATTCAAAATCTAAAGTGTGCTTTCTTTTTCTGTTTCATGTGCTGTTATCCTTGTTTTTACATATTTATGTGCTCTGTTATGTGTACAGTGCTGCTGGTCCCGATTAAGTGTATTAAAGTGTTTTTTTGACGCGGCACGGTGATGCAGTGGTTAGCATTGTCGCCTCACAGTGAGAAGGTTCCTGGTTCGAACTCCAGGGTGGGGGAGCCCTTCTGTGCTGGGCTTGCATGTTTTCCTTGTGTCAGCATGGGTTTTTTATCCAGGTACTCCGGCTTCCTCCCACAGTCCAAAGACATGCAGGTTAATTGGTGACTCTAAATTGACCTTAGGTGTGAATATGAGTGTGAATGGTTGTCTGTCTCTATGTGTCAGCACTGCACCCTGTCCAGGGTGTACCCTGCCTCTTGCCCAGTGTCAGCTGGGATAGGCTCCAGCCCCCCGGCGACCCCCAACAGGATAAGGGGTTATGGAAAATGAATGAGTGAATATTTTTTATACTTTTCATCACACCTGCCCAGGGACTACAGCTGAAAATTAATTGGAACATTAACAGATATGTTTATTAATCTGCACTGTCCCTGTAATCTTAAACTGTATAAATAAATTTAAAAAATAGGACTATTTAGAGCCACTCCGCACTTGGACTTGAGTGAGACTGACAGAAAAACATAAAAAGTAGAACTTGGGACTTGACTAGAACTTGTCTGCGGTCAGATTTCCCATGTAAAAAAAAAGAAAAGGGAAAAACAACATGTAAGTAAGATGGCAGGAGCTGCGTACCATGCACTCCTTTGATTATTGGGACAATAAGTCAGAGTGTGACTGAGTTAAGAAACTCAATGGACAGAATAAACAGTAGGGCTTAATAGTTTGTCATTTGAAGAGTGTTAATACACTGCTTGCCTCACTGCAACTGTGACCCATTGTGACACATCATTCAGGTGAGAGTTTCTGTTCTTTTTTAATGATGATAATACAGTTGTTATTTTTCATTTTTCAAGAAATTCAAGGTAACAATTGATGCCTTTGTGTCTTCATATTCGACCAAGAATGATAACAACTTGTGTATTATTAGTATTGAATGCCCAATTATGCAACAATGAACATTCAAGTGCACATTATAGAGCATGCAGGGCCAATCCAGCTGTAATTTACAATTATTATACTCCTCTGGCTGGGTATTGCATTTATACTCTTGTGTTTATAGCCATGCTTTGAATTGGCAAGAATTACAGGTTTATTCTTACTGATCACGCCTGCACAATTTGTTTTGTGGAATCTTTTTAAATAAAAGTTTCTCATTTGTTGTATTAAATAGACTTGGTTCATTTCTTGATTTGGGTTTTTCCAAGTGCTTGTTTGTTGTTAAAATATGTGAGGCCCAGAAACTCCATGTTTGAAAGTTGCATAAAGGTCCCCTATCCCTTAATTATGACTGCAGTGAAGAGTGGTGGCTGTTTCTGACGCCGTGAGTATGGAGCAACACTTGCAACACAAACCTCATGTTTCTGATGTAGTCTGCATTCCCACTTCATGACAACTGACAGCAAAACACTGTTGTCCAATTTTAACTCTTCAGCAGGGCGACAGTGCAAAATGGTAATTATATTTCACCCCTCTCAAATCATAGGCAAAGGTGGAAAAATCCACAGAGACTGTTGCAGCCAAGTCACCTCTTCACAGCAGAATGGTTGGCATAAAACAGCTGCCCCTTCACAATGTTTTTAGCAGAAACAGTACATATGAAAAAAATCAACATGTTTTTATGTTTTGGAGCTAACTGCCTAAACCTGGTAGCAGTTGTTGAGCTTCCTAATTTGAGGAAGCATGTGCTGTATAGCTGCAGCCACATTCTGTTTGAAGCCTACACGACACCCCCTTACAAACCCTGCCCACCACTATTCTGAGACAAACCCACCAACAAGACAGTCATTTGAATCCTGCCATAATGCGACATTGTAGTGAATAAATATGAGGCCAAACGTAGCAATAATCCACTTTAGTCATTTACTTTATGAAATACACATAAAAAACCTTAAAAGTAACAAGATGTAACCATTACCCTAATCCTAACCTTGAACACCTTTTTTTTTTTTTTAATTTGTAACCCACCTATTTTTGTGTGATTAAATGTTTTTAACGCACTTATTTTTTGAAGCGCTTACATAATGATATTTTATATTATTTATTTTATATTAATTTTTATTTTTATATATATTTATTTTCTTATATTTTTAATAT
>JAPZEB010000001.1:17694962-17706358 GCA_029783705.1 Chaetodon striatus
ACTCAGACGATGGTGAGCCATTGGAGCTACATAACTGACCCCTCCTCTGCTCCTCCTGAGCACTTGAAGTATTTTATACTCACCTAGTCCTCGTGCACGTGTGCCCCTCGCAGTACTGGAATGAGTTCTGCCCTAAACCTAAACTTAACCCTAACCTTAACCTTAACTCTCTTTTAACCTAACACTTCATGGCTGCTTAAATGCTGAATTAGCACTGTCCTCAGGACCAGGTGGGGGTAAAAGACATGATGATGTGACATTGAAATACAGTCTATCATCATGAAGTTAAACTTGATATAAAATGTATTATCAGGAAAAATGCCATAATGACAGGAAATAGGTTTAATGTTGGTTCATGTATATATTTGAAACAATGCATTCATGTAATTATTTATTTCATAGTGTCCTTTTTATTGATTTAATATTGTAGCCCCAGGCTCTGTACTCCAGGGTCACAAGTCATCTTTTCATCCGCATGCTTGGTATGCTTCATGTGCAGCTTTTTAACAGTACTTATATGCAAAAGAAGTCAAAGTCAAACTTCCACTATGATGGACGTTAAAGTCATGTTTAATGAATTGCTTTGCTCTAATACACCTAGTCTTTTGCAGTACAACAGCGTTTCATACCCTCAGATCAATATCTGTCATTGCTATGCATTATTTTTCTGCTTGAAGGTAGAAATAATGATTTTCAAGTGGAGAGACTGAGATGTGTGGGAAAAGTGTCTGCCACTCCCAACATGGAATACAAAGTTCTTAGAGATTTAAGCAATGGTTTGAACGCCAATTGTATTATTTTTATTAAAGTTTACATATGCATCAGCACATCTGAATCTAATCAAATAATCAAATCATGATTTAAGTGCAGCACTTATTGGAAATATACTGTCTTGCTTTTATATTTCATTTTCTCAGGAAACAGTCTTTGCACACGTAACCTTTGAACAATTCTTTAAATTCTGTCTTTGTTGATTTCAGGCTCGGAGGAAAGTTGTGGCCTAAGCTCAGACACCTGTGAGAACAAAGGTATTCACAGATAGCAGTGTGTATGGGAGACTGCAGTCACTTAGTGCATGAAAGTTTCTCACATTTAAAATTCTTTTGGAGCTGTAGGGAGCCTAATCTCAAAAGCCAGGGTTCCCTCCACAGAAAATTATTCACTTACACCCTTTAAAGATTAAAAAACTGTACAGACATGCATAACAAATTCTGTTTCATAGTCTAAGTGTGTGGTTGTCAAACCATGGGCTGTAACAAATTGGTGGTTCTCAGCAGGTAACTTGGTGGTTTCAAGCCATAAGTGTATAATGTATCTATTGCTGAATGACAGTTTAATGGAGCACTTATGATAACAGGTGCTGCTAACATTACAAATGTATGCACAGTATATGCTGTATATTTGCAGACGAGTGTGTGTGGTCCAAGGGGATATACATTGGCAGGGATGGAATATAATATAATAAGTATGTTTTCTTTAGTGTATAATCACCTGAAAATAAGAACTGGCATGTTTTCATTACCTTAGAATGAGCTGTATCCCATATCTATAGGAAGCAGGTCCTTTTCCACAGTCTGCCATGTTGCACTGCCATGTTTCTACAGTAGCCCAGAATGGACAAACCAAACACTGGCAGTAGATTTCTTGCATTTTTGCATATTCACTTTGAACACTGTAGTTAGAGGCCCCTCCACAATGAGCAGCAAAGGACAAAAACTGATATTTTTAGAGTGAAACTGCTTAATTCAGCATTGTTACCAGTTTAAATCCCTGGCTCCGTTTGTTTTAAAGAGGAGGAGACCTCTGTGGATAATTTAGCTTTCTGTAAAATCCTCCTAAATATCTGGATCTTAAGTTACAGGAAAGCAACTATTAGCAGGTGCTGTGCTAGCTGCCTGCCTTGGACGAGGCAAACGTTGATTTGCACTGTAAAACTGCTTTATTCAGTGTTTTTACCGGTTTAAATCCACAAGTCCGTTTGTTTTGGAAAGGAAGATACGTCTGCGCAGGGGTGGAAATCAGCACCAGCCACCAGCCAAATGCTGGTAAAATATGCATGTGGCTGCTAGAAATGTTTCACTCATCAGCCAAAAACAATGCTTATCTACTGACTGGTAGATTTTGGAATCCACCAGCCACAGTGGCAGATGGGCAAAAAGGTCAACTTCCAATCCTGCCTCTGTGGATAATTACACTCCCTGTAACAACCTCCTGAACAAAGAGCACAGAGGGAATTCAAATCGGGAGAAGTTTCAATCGGTTGCAATTTGCAGTCCTCACAGCTAGATTCAACACATTCTCCCTCCAACCTTGTCACTTATTGATGTTTGGTCATGGGCGTGCAAGGTACCCTGGGTGCGTTGGTTGTAGATGTTCTGGGATGCCGTGTCAACTTCAGCCTGTTAAATGCATTGTATGTTCTCAAAATACACTTACATTTTTACAGGAAATGTACAGTTTCCACAAGTCTTTCAAAATCAACACACTATGTCGGTACTACACCATGAATTGACTTTTTTTTTGCTTCAACAACACATGCACATGGTTGGGAAAAAAATAACTGGGTTTGGCTTTAAATTCAGACGAGAGTGAACAGCAGCCTCTCAGGTGAAGGCTGGTGGTTTTTGGATCCATCCACCTCCGCTCCCATCTGCCCTACTTGGACTTTCGCCCCCTTAACTTACAATGTTGTCCTGCCACGTTTCCCCCTGATGCCACCAGGTGCCGATACACAAGAACTGCAACCGGCCATGTATCATGTCGACATGAAAGGATGGAAGTCACTGCCCAAGTGCTGGTGTTTAATGACTTGGAGTGAGACCCGGTTGCTGGATGTCATTAAATCCCCCTGTATCTTACACACTGCCACTTTGAAAGACTTATTCACTGCTCAATTTAGCTCTCATTACATTGAGTCAAGCAGTGTTTACCTGAAGTTGTTGGTCCACAGCCAAAAACCTCTCACTGAACATCAGCAAAACCAAAAAGAACTGTTGTGGGAACTGCTCTGCTCGAGACAGAAGAGCGCAACAGATTGCTGTGCGCTGTCTTTGAGGTTCATGTCATTATAATCCATTTTCTAATTCTAATGTTTACACTGATTCTTATTCTTTATTGCACACTTGCCTTTTTAGCACATGCAGCCTCAAGAGTACGCCGCCCTGCATTTCACTGCACGTACTGTATAAGCCTGTGACAAATACAGTACATGCTTTGAATCTTAAATGCATGTGCTGCACTATCTATAGCCTTCAGTCCATTTCATTTTTAAGATCACATTTTTATATTGCAGGCACACACCAAAATAAAGATTCTAATAAGCCACCATGCTGTGTCCCTCCAAGCTGTAAAATGTTCTGATCGGGATAAAGAGACGTCTGCCAAAACTGTGATTCTCCAAGGTAAAGCTCTATTCTTTTCTTTCTCTGTGTTTGTCCTTTGGCCATTTTTCACCGCTCCAACACTTTGTTCAGACTACAATCTATCAAACCAATTTGATGCAAACCATTTTTATTCATACAGTCTCCAATACAGTATCACACTTTGAGACTTGACTGCAGACAGCCATTTGG
The DNA here is from genome assembly GCA_029783705.1 of Chaetodon striatus. Classification (NCBI taxonomy): domain Eukaryota; kingdom Metazoa; phylum Chordata; class Actinopteri; order Chaetodontiformes; family Chaetodontidae; genus Chaetodon; species Chaetodon striatus. Next base: position 17,698,535 of record JAPZEB010000001.1, read on the forward strand.
CTGTAATGTACAGGTGGATTACTGTACTGCGCTGAATTTGAGTGGCTGTCATCCTTTGAAAGCTGCTGCCACAATTTAGCATGTTCCACTGTCTAGTAAAAAGAGGATACCTTCTTAAAATAGCTGGGATTTATATGAATTGAACTCATCTAAAAATTCTTGGGAATCGTAAAGCGCTCAGTCTTGCTTTATGGGTTTATGGGAAAAACAGAGACTCAAATATATTACATTGTTGTGGCACTATCTCGGGAGGATTCCAGGAAAGACATTTTATATTTTCATCCATGGTGATGTAAGTCTTATGCACAGAGCACCTTCTGTACTCAAACTGTTGGGGACAGTTTGCCAGTAAGCTCTGTGGTTTATTCTAGTTGACAGCTCTGCAATTTATTTCAGCCTCAGCACTCATCTCTGTCACCTGCTCCAGTCTGCAGGTTGGGAATCACTACTTGTTAGAGCAGAGCAGCACTGCCAGCTTTTTTTTTCTGCAAGGCCCGCAAACATAAACTGCAAATAACCTCTTATCACTCTTGATTTGAGCTTCACCTATAAAAAAAGACCAAACTGAAACCCCTGCAGCTGGACTGACCTGCACAGTGAGAGGCCAATGAGCGCTGGACAAACTGTCCAATTTCTCTCCAATACAGAAAAATACTCTTTTAGAAGTGGTCATTTTTTTTAATACAATAGATACTGTGTTTCATACAGATATAAAAATATATCTGTATAAAGGTGTGTTTCCATCCTGCTCAGGATCAGATAATTACAACCATGCAGAGCTCTAATGACAACCAATGGTAACCATAGAGACAGTAAGCTGTTTTTCATCATGTCTCTTGTTTTTTATTCCTCGACAAATATGTGTACTACCATCAGGGAGACTTGTCAGTGGTAACACTTTAATTTTTAAATCCCCCTATTAAGCATTTATAAGTAGTCTATATGTTTTATAAATGGTTTATGACACACTATAACGCAGGCTGTCAGTGGAGATCTCCGCCAGCCGGCCACTGGAGCTGATCACGGGCACCAAGAGGAATTGTTCCTCCCGCCTACTTTACAGTCAAGATGGCAGCGAAGATAATAAAAACATTATCCACTAAAGTTAGGCATTTTAGTGGATCATGGCATATCGTGTATGGAATTAATCTGCAGAGGCTCCGGTTCAAAATGAGACCAAACTTTGACATGGATGTCAGTTTTTGAATGAAGATTTTAGCTGAGATGATTTCTGGGAATGCTTTTTGCTCTGTGCTTTTGTTACGTGATTTTGTTAATCACTTGTCAGTTACGAGGAGTAAGGTGTCACTGATGGCATTAAACAGTCAATAAAACAAGTTTTTCAACAATTGTGAACCACGAGAGGTCCTTGAGCTTAAAGTGATGAATGTGCACACAAAATATTAGGCATACAGAAAATATTAGACAAACGGATACACACACTCATGCACACACAACCAAGCGCATGATCCTCTCCAGGCTTATGCCTGGCGGAGATAATAATAAATTGAATTTTAAAATAATAGTTCAACACTTTAGGGACAACCGCTCTTTGTGATAAATATGATGCTACAGGCAGGAGACTGTTAGCTTAGCTTAGCATAAAGACTGGAAACAGAGGTAAACAGCTAGCCTGGCTGATCAAAGGTCCCACTTTATATGTTGTTTGTTTAAATGAAACAGCAGAACATCGTCATTTTACTGGGAATTGTGTACCAGGCTTTTTCTTAGCTGGTGGAGTAACTTGCAAGGAAGCTTTAAAAGAATGAAAGGACATAATGTCAGTGACAGCATTTGAACTGTGCATTGGAGCCAGAGTTTGGTGCCAGTTCTATTGAAGCCAACAAGGTGTACACAGCAAATCACACTATAAACCAGCATATCTTGTTGTTTCTCCTTTGACTGAAAAATCCTTTCAACACACAAAAGAACACACATTATGTGATGTTGACTGATGTATTTTTTTTCCCTGAATGTGGGTGTTTGCTTTCCTTGGTATTGGTCTACAAACAGATCATAGATCTGTCTCAAGCCTGTTTGGTCCAAGATAGCTAACGTTACATCACGATACATAAACAAATGAGGCAGGTCCAACCTAATATTGCTGAACAGACTGCAGTTATAACCAGATGAGTTCTCAATGGCTCTGATTTATTGTTCTAACTTAATAATATGGCCTGTCAGTTTGGTAAACTAGGATTAGACTATATGATATAATGCCTCCCAGTTAGCCTCTGTGATTAACATTTGTACTAACATTATTTGTCTAACATTAGTCATGTATTTCCTCTTAACCCGTGATGCCGAGGGAAGTCTGCACTTCATTTATTGTCCACAGAGTGGGGTTGTATGTGAACTTCTTTACAACAAAAAGAGCAGACTGGACTGAGAGTCTCTCTTGATGGGATATTGAAAACTAGCAGGTTTGTGCATTGAGTCCTTGTCGAGCAAGAGCAGGGGTGTAGTGCTGCCAGAGTGCACTGGAATAAGGCGTCACCACGTTTTTTATCTGAGTGAGAATTAGAATATATGCCCATTGAGATTCACATACATTTTTTAAATGCTGAAACATCCAATCATCTCTGAAGTGTGTGGTATTTAGGAGAGACAACAAAAACAAATGGAATACTTATATACTCTATAATGCTGGAATATTTTTAAGGTGTGTTGATTGATTTACGTTGTCAGCACATGCATTGAGTCACATTAAACGCTGTACCTAAAAAGTTGCAGGTAGCTGCTGGCAGTCAGCACAGTGATAAATGATTTCTTCTCAGTCTCAATCTTTTTTATTTTATAGTTATAGTTCACTAAACTATGAACAGTGGTTACATAAGCTCTAAGCCCTGACAGCTCTCTAATGATCAGTCAAATAGGACTGCAGTGTTTGTAGCTCCAACTTTTAGAGTGGTGACGAAAAAGGGGACTGTTCTATTGGTGCCTTCAACAATTTTTCATAATGAAAATGAAAACATAACCACTCTAATGTGTACCAAACTGAACTGAAGTGAACTGGACTGCTTAGTGTAAACTAAGATTAAGGTGAAAAGAGTTTTGGTGCCTGGCAATTATGAGGATGCACTTTTCAGTTTAATTTTCTCCTTATTAAGTCCTCAAAAAAAAAAAAAAAAAAAAAATGGTATTCTTTGAAAATGTTTGTCGTTCTTTGCTTAAGAATGTGTCCGACACCAGTTACTGTATACAAGCACTTAATCTTCTGTGGCATGAATAGAAGAACGTCTGCTGGTGTAAATACCGAATTACTGACAGAATTAAAACAGGACTGCAGAACATTTCTGACATTTTTATGAACATGAAGAATGAAGGGTTCAGTGCAGGTCTTCTGAAGTGAATATGCGGCTTAAACTGTGATTTTAGAAAAATGTCAGCCACTGATGTACATCTCGCTGAAATGGTTTATAAGTGTGTGATCATTGCAATAAAAGTGGTTTTGGCTGGTGCTTCAAAAATCAATAGCATCTTAATAATTCCTTGATAAATGAATAATGTCTTGCATGACATGTGTGGGCCTACATTTTTTGTTTCATACAGTGGTAAAGATGACTATCAGGTAATCATACTTACTCCAGCATATATAGTATAAACAATATTTGAACAAGTGTAAGCATCACATAAATGCACCTAATAGCCTCTGACACATTTGTTTTCATGTCCTTGTCTTGTATGGTGTTGTACTTCTGTGGGCAGGCTGGGTGAGTGCAGCAGTCACCATAACAAATTGGTTTTTCAAAGAAAATCATGTAACTGTGTTTTGCTTTGTTAGTTGATGATTAAACAAACACAGGTATAACAAGATGTTTACCGATCTAAAAAACACTGAAAGTGGCTCATAGTTTATAGCATCAACAATAATTCACATTTGTTTTCCCTAAACTATAAAATAAATGAGACAAATAATTGCTTAATGTTGGTTTAATATACGATTTAACAGGCTTTGTGCATTATGTCATGTTTTATTTTTGCCCCTTTCACTGCTTTAGTATATTCAATCTTTTGCGTTCTCCTTCACCTTCTATTGTTGTCTTTCAATTTGATTCAGGCACAGTAATTAATTGCTTAGTTCTTGCTTGAATTACCTTTTTGTGTTTTATGCTTTTTATTTAGTCCTCTCGTTACTCTGTGAAAGAATTTATTGGCTCTGCAAAGTACCCTGCAACTTTGACAAACCTTTGAAAAACTGCTACAGAAAGAGTGCTTTCATTTTCAGATATAAGTAACCTGTTAAAGAGGTGAAAACCATTCAGTGTCACACCATTTAACGAAGGATCATTAAGAGAATAGTAGTTTCACCATTAACCTCAAATGTGATGCTTCTATGGCCATTAAATGCCATCAGTGCCTTAAAACAAATTAATGTAACAAAATTCATGACATGTTTAATGCCTTGGTCAACTGATGGGAGGTCAAGTGTGAAAATAAATCTCTGCTTTTCCTTTACATTAATGTGTAACGAGGGAAAACACATCTTCTTTCATTACATTTCTCCACTTGTCTCATTATAAGGCTCATCGTCTGGTGTATCAGATGGACACTACACAGACATTATAGGCAGAGACTCTTCAGACTTTACAGTTTAAAAAAAAAATCTGTCTGGTGATAAAAAGAAAATGGATCAGTAAACTGCCCAGTTATGAAACAATCCCAAGGCACAGAATACTTCAGACAGCTGTGGGCATAAAGAGGGAGCACACAGTAGCATTACTTCAAATCCTGTATATACAGGAAATAACAGAGACATATTACTATATAATCCAATCCTATATACAACACTGTGACCACACATTCCTGACAAAGATTCAACCAAATAAAACGTTATTAGAATCACATCAAAGTATTTGCTTTGGGGTTATTATACTGAGTTGTGTTATTGGACAGGAGTTCCTGATAGTTGGGAGGATGTTTCCCTCTGTTTTTTGCTCGCCCTTCCGCCATTATTAGACCCCATTATTCTCCACCTGTCAACCAGATCAAGACCTCAAGAATGGAGCTAGTCTTTGAAGCCAGGAGCGGGAGGGGAGTTGGATGGATCTAACAAACCCCAGACTTTTACTCAGGAGCCTGCTGTTCACTTTCCGTATGAATCTTAAGCCAAACCATGATGTTTTTCTTCAAAACCTAACCACATGCTTTTGTTGCAGAAGGTAATACAAGGTGTTTTACCTATGTTGTAAGTGCATTTTGAAAAAGACTTTATGCATCTAACAAGCAGAAACTGTATATGGAAGTGTATTTTGAAAAGACACAATGCATGACAAGCTATCCCAGAATGAGGATACCTAGGGTGTCTTATTCAGACATGAAAGTCCACTGACAAAGCAACGTTATTTGACGAGTAAAGATGAGAACATGTTGGTCATACCATGGGGCCCAAAAAGACTTTTTCCCATTGACTTATGTTCTGAAAGAGATATCTGTAAATCAGCAGATAATCAATCAACTTCCAACAGCCCTTTTTGAAATCAGTATGTCTTAAATGTTGTGAAATTTCCTAATAGCCAGATCTGGAGTTGGGCTTCTACCGTCATTCATTCTGGTGAGCCCAAGACTGAGCAGTTGGGAGGCAGGGTTGAAGGAATAATGCTAGAACACTTGCTCTTTGGTCCCATGGATGCAGAGGATCCAGGTACATCCATGCTATGGATGCCCTCGGAGATTCAAACACTTTGCCAGTCACCTGCTACCAGTTAGTCCTCAATTTATTTTGATTATAGGTACTTGAGTTTTCTTAGAGGACATTTGCACAGTTTAACCTTTCTCAATTCTACAGTTGGTGCCATTGGGTGACTGTTGAGTCTTGATTGCAGTGGATAGCCAGGATGTTATTTTGAGGTCGCATTCGCTATGTAGCGTCCTGTCACACATCCAGTGTGTGTTATAGTCTGCCTGCCGAACTTTCCACTAGACAAAAACCCCAATAACACCCACTCAAATCTGGCTGTTGTATTTAATGGGAAATGATACACATGGCATTCATTCCTGAACAAATGACTCTGCAGTTGTCATGGTTATTTATCGGCTCCAGCTCCGATCAGCAGGTGGATGCACTTTGGCCCGTCTGCTGACACATGACAAGCCTTTACAAAATTACATCCATCTCCATCCAGACAGCACTCATACATCATTCAAAATCTAGTCTGGGTCAGGGTCTAAAGTCAAGAGACTGAATAAATCAGAGATATAAAAAAGAAATAACCACCCTTACATTGTCAGTTGTCTCCATGCTGCTTTCTATTGTTTACTTACCTGTTTTCAGACCTGCCCATGACATCAAACATGACACATCTTGAAAAGAAAAATTGGAAAGGCATATTTATCTACTGCAGAGCTGTGTACGCTGCTCTGGTCTACTGGCAGTGAGAAAGGAGTGTATCGCTTATTTTCAGTGTGTTTTTTCCAACAAATAACCTGCATATATAAACTAATTTCGTTGGGAAAAAGGTATTAGTCTGTTATTTGACCTTCATGTCAGTAAAGTGCCTTTAACTCAACCAGTCCTGCTTGTCTTTGAAATTACTGTGTGCTGATGTAACCCAGCTCCTCACATTATAACCTATGAGAAAATAAGAGGCGCTTAATTTACAGACACAACAGTGGCTGAATCTATAGAGAACCAAAATTATCAGCTTTCAAAACCGATTTTACTTCAAACTTCCCACATAAACATGCAGATGAATGTCTCCTTCTCTCTTTTTTCCTCCCTGTCTTTCTCCCTGCTTTGTTATTGTCCCTTTTAGTATTCACAGGCGAATATTTTTCTTTCACAGAAGCAACAGAAACTCCCCCAAGACACTCGTGGTCCAACATGTCTTTGACTGGCCTGCACACTATTTTATTAAAGCAACCTTTCTCAGCATTAAATATTCATTGGCTAAAAAGAAGAACTTTCAATTCTCATTGAAAAAGATGTGTCAGGTTTTCATTTGGCAATTTCAAGTCCCAGACTTTATATGAGTAGATTTTCAGCGTTAAGAAATTTTGATAAATTTTGTTTTTGAGGAAGTGCCACAAATATTTATGAGTGAGGTGTGCTCCACGAGTCATTTGTGAAGAAGCTGTGTTTATTTAAGCTGGGAATGCACTGAGAGTATCAAATGTGTGCACTTTAAAATTCATAAATGTTCAAATGATCAAAAACTCAGGGCTTCAAATGATGAATCACACACGCGCTGCATCTGCTCTCAGCTTTGTTCAGTGTAGGAGTGTAAACAAGAGGAGAGTGCCAGCCAAACACCAAACAACTGTATTAAATTGGAACTTACAAACCACATTTTTTTGCATGGTAGTTACTGGAATTATCTGAGTCTAAATATGTATACTAACAATGTACAGTCAGTATTAGTTATGTTAGACAAATTAGAGGTGTCAGGCTATCAGTGTTAGTGATGATTCCTTAAAAAACAGTTACAATGCAAGAGAGGATAGAAAATCAATTGTTAAACACACTGATTGCAACTAATTACAGTCTGGATCTGTATTTTTCCCCAATTATTCCATTTGGACTCCCATGAATTTCATTTTCGGCTCTGAGCAATGCACCAATCTCTGTAAATACATTTGAGAGAAAATCAATATGTGATGCAGAACACCAGCGAGAACAGTATGGAGGGTTTTTATTTCAAACAACGCCTTGCTAATCTGCTTCTGATGTTGTTTTTGTGTATTTTATAGTTAGACCGTGCGACTGTGATGTTGATACGGGCTTAACAACAACACTTCAAGAAAGACTGGAGGTATGTAGATGTGTGTGTGTGTGTGTTCACCACTTTGAAATATACCTTTGCATTTGAAGTCAGCAACGTGAAC
>JAPZEB010000001.1:17706458-17731471 GCA_029783705.1 Chaetodon striatus
CTGAGTGTGTAACAAAGCATGCCACGGTATATTACTTTGTGTATCCAAAGCTACTACCAACATTCCAACAGACTGGTGCAATGTGCTGCATACTGTCGCATGCATTCAATAAAAGTGTAGAGCAATGATGTGAACAGGAAACACTATACATCATAAAATAAATGATTTGGCAATGATAGCTAAAATGCACCCTGGCTCAACGAAATCACTCATATATTTATACACCTGGATGCACTGCTTCTACTTTAAATTACATTTGCTCTGAAACCTTCTCGCTGCCTTTGTATTTCTCTCCTATCGAACCACATGGGACTTCTGGAGAAGCCCAGCAGGAGGTGTTTTTCACTTAATCTAAAAGTGGATGCCAGCACAGTACTGTAGTATTTTCAGTATTCTGTTTTTGCACTGTTTTTACCCCAGACAATACTGCTGTGGCATTTTTCATTTCATCTCAAAGCAGACACTGCTTAACCCACATGACTCACCCCACAGTCCTACCTGCCTGATTTCACATACAAGGCTATATATAGGGGGACTGTTGGGTGGTTTATTTGAGAGAAGAAGAAAGAAGTCTAATTTTATTATCATTTAAATGATTTATTAGGCAACTTAAGTGATCTAACAGTTGCAGAGGTCGATCACCAAACACAGTGCATGTAAACATAGATCAAATGTTATTCTACACATTAGTACAGGATGCATAGTTTCCACTGTAACATGCAAGCCTTAACTGCCTATGCTTGGTTACCAATGGTTGCCACTGTGTAAAAATCCCTTGGTAATTACAGCATCTTCTGATTGGTTTTGGTGACTAATGTGTGTCTCTCTCTCTGATCCTTCATGTGTTTTCTTTGAGATGAGTATCTCTGTGCACACAAATGTTCAATCAGAGTTTATCAGTATATCACTGAAAACACTAGTGAATTATTCATTCAGGCTTTCTCTTCCACACACGCCCTTTGCTTGAGTCTCACTCAGTGATCTTGCAGATAATTTCAGCTCTAAAATTCCAAATGTTATTGATGCCATCACCACCACTAAGGCAAAGGTGGTCTCTGGTGGGGAAGTAAAGCACCACGGAGAAATGCCATGCTGGTACACATGAATACAAGAGTGTGTAGAACAGCTGAACACAGGCACTGGAAAACAAATCTCCGGGTTTGTTGGGATATCTATAGAGATTTTGCCTTTTTGATTGTAAACGGAGGAATGCAAGGTAGTCCTTCTTTTCTGACATCATTGCCAAAAACAGTAATAATACATGTGACTCAACTGTTGACAGAAACACAACCCCCCCCCGTGTCAGTCGCCCCTGAGCTTTTATACATATGCAGTGGATTTGCTTCATTCTTTACTGACAAAGTGAGAAGATTAGACAAGCTGTCATTCACTCCACACCAAGTATGGAGTATATATTGTCCTCATATACATTCAAAACTAGTTTAATTAGCACAGCACAAATCCCTTCAGCTACAAAACCTTGGAGTAAACTGTGCAACATCTGAAATCATCCTCTTGCTGCCTTGATATTCCGCCAACAGGCCCTTTAAAAAATGTTTTTAACTTCATGGCATCAGATCTTCTACAAAGTCAACACTTGTCTACTCTCACACTGTTTCCCACAGGCCCTGAAAACTGTGCTTATTAAGCCACTCTTAAAGAGAATAATCTGGACAACAATTACAGGCCCATATCAAACCTTTCACTTTTAAGAAGAATCAAAGGCTGTTTTCAACAACTTGACACCCTCTTGGCCCTTAATTGTTTTAATGTTTTCCAGTCAGCACTGAACTACGCCACACAAAGACTGCTCTTTAAAGGTCTTGTGTGTAGGCCTTAGTAGCATCTCGTGGTGAAGTTGGAACGTCTCCCGTGTGCATTTAGGAGAACTACAGAGGCCAAGGCGAAAACATAAATGGCTTTATCTAGAATCACTTTCTGATTTGGCTGCTCAGGGAAACTGTAGAAACAACATGGCAGACTCTGGGGAAGACAACATACTCATTCTAAGGTAACAAAAACACAACAACTCTTATTTTCAGGTGATTATAAACTAATGAAAACATAGTTATAAATATACACTTTTTTCTGCGAATAACTGCCCCTAAATTCTACACACTGGACCTTTAAGATCTTGAAAGTCATCTACCAAAGCATAGAATATCGGAAAAGTGTCACCCCTAGATCCCAACGCTGTGTACGACATAGGCCTATATTTTGTTGATCGGCAATTACATATCTGAGCATGCAAAAATGACGTGGAGTTCCTCAAGGCTCCATTCTTGGCCTCCTCTATTCAAAATCTACATGCCCCTACTATCGTATATAGAGGAAAACAACAGAATATCTCACTATAATTAGGCAGATTTATGTAGCTAGATCACCAAGTGAGTATGGTCCCACACAAGCCAAAATCTCCTCCAGTTACATAAAACAGAAATGACTGTCTTTGCACCCAAAAAAGAATAAAATAAACATCTGTGCTCACCTCCGATCGCTAACATTAGAGACCACAAACCTGGCCAGAAATCTTGGTAAAAACTCAGGCTGAAATGTAGAGAACACACAGGAGGCAGAGTAGGGTAAAAAATAAAAAAAAAAGCAGTCTTTATTCCAGTCTGAAAAATAACACACAAACAAGGAGTCCAAAAAAGCAAACAAAACAAACAGGGAGTTGGCAAAAATCCTTAAATCCAAAACAGGCAAAGTTCGAAAAATCCAGGGAGCCAAACACAGAGACTGCTAAAAAGCTATGACACAAAGGAACAACTTTACAAAAGTCAATAGAAAACAGCTGCAGTTGATTCACAAACACCAAGACCACTAGAGTGGATAAATTCACTCCAGCTCTAACATCTTTCACTGGCTTTCTATTTGTCAAATAACTGATTCAAAAATACTGCTGCTTGTTTGCAAGGCACTAAATGTTTCAGGGTCACAGTACATTTCTGATCTGCTGTTACATCTTGAACCGTCCAGACCTCCCAGCTGGTCAGCCAGAGTCTAAACTAAACGTGGAGAAGCAGCAGTCAGGTTTTATAAAGCATGTCTGGAACAAATACCCAGAAAACTTGAGGTCTGTTCAAACTGTCTGTTGTTTTAAATTCAGGGCTTAAAACTTTTCTGTTTGCCACTGCATATTAGGTTAAAGGATTTCTTCATATATTGCACTGTAGCTGTATTGTAATTTATCATTTGCCTTATTCTATTTTACCTTTTTTAAAATTTTGTTTAACTCTTTTTAAAATTCGATGTATATGTTTTTCTATAATTTTCTATGTTTTTCTATGTTTTTCTTTTGTCTTTTCTGAAAATCTGTCTGTCTTTTGTAAAACTCTTTGCATTGCACTGATGTTGATACAGAAATAAACTTGCCTTGCCTTAAATGTCTCCATTTCTATATCAGTCTTGTCTATGTGTATAGAGCATCATTGTGGATTGGTTGTGGTGTCCCTGGTGTTGATGAAAAGTGCTGTCTGTAATAAAGAGCAAATGCATGACCACTGAAGGCACAGCTGCTGTTGATCAGAGCTATTACAGAAAATGGCACTACATAGACTTGGATTTACAGTCCAGGAGCAATCATGCAGGTGGTATGACATCATTAAGTACAGCTGACTGCAGTAAGGTGTGTCATCTTATGTATCTCTTACAGACCGTCCAATAGTGGCCATAGTTTTAATGGCAGTTTTAAAGGTTGCCATAGCTGGGGTGGGTCAAACACCCCTCGACAGCCTGATATTAAATTCAGTGGCTGTAGATGACATGATCCTCTCGGGCCAGGATGTTGGGAAAATTTAACTTACAAGTTAAGATTGTCATTTTGTGTTTCTCTGCCCTTTGTTTTATTGTTATTACACTGTCAGGCTTTTTTCATTATTATCAGCCCTGTCTGTGTTTTCATATTGTTGTGCTTTATCATTTTTTAATCACCTTTGAAGTGCAGAGAACAAACTCGGTGTTGTGCTAGACACATTGATTTTAGGAGTCTTTCCATCAAAGAATTTTGATAAAACTTGTTTAAAGGGGAATTACAGAGGATCCTTCATAACTGAACAGTTGGACCACAGCGACCTCTTGTGGATGAAATCTAAAATTATGATGTGCAGTTGTAGGAAAATGTGATTGAGTTTGTTTCAGGAAGAAACACATGTCAACAAAATGACAAATTGTGATGTCTGTTTGACATCTGAGACTAGCGGAGATCATTTATACTGTAGATTTAATCGCATGTACAAAGCCCCAACACACAGTTACTGATGTACTGCCAAGGCTGCTATTGTGCGTGTGTGTGCTGACTGCACGCTGCACTGCTCACGTTATCTATCTGTTTAGTTAGTTACTTATTTTTTGGCTTAGTGTCTTATTATAATGTTCATTATTTGATCGTCACTGAGACCTACAGTTCTACATTTTGTTCTTTCATGTATTTGCATGGAATGACAATAAAGAATCCTTGATCCTTGACCCTTAATCCTTGATCCTTGATCGTTAAGAAAGCCACCCCTCTAAAGCTGTTTAAGGTTCAATAGTAAAAGAAACCAGGTCTCACTGGGAGCTTTCAGGTATGAATGTCCAGCAGAGCATAACCAGAAGAGAGCATGTGTACACGCCTAACTTCCCCTGGATAAATGAAGGTGTTAGGAAACCTAGCAGAAACAGTCCCTCTGACTGCTGTTTTAACAGCCTCCTGCAGATTTTATTTTGTGTCAATATATCTTCTATATAAATGTTTTTGTTTTGGTTCTTTCTGTGCAGATTGCCATATTTTTTTTTACCACTTATTACCATGTGGTCAAGATCAGCAGTTACCTCATTAACTCATGCTTTTCAGCACACAAAACCAAACCTGCAGAACTTTCTTTTAGATTCATTTAATGGAGCAGTGCGGCCATTCAAAAATGTCCTAAAAAATGTGAATGTATTGCAGTGTAAGCCTTATTCGACAACATGTTGGAGGCAGTGGCATATATGGTTAGAACAAGCCAATACGGTATTTGTGTTCGTGTGTGTGTTACTGTCAGATGTCATTAAGTCTCTGTCTCTCTTTATGTATCATTTTGTCATATGTATTACTGTACGTTCATCATGTTTATCTGTTCTGTACACACGACATCTACTGCATGTCTGTCTGTCCTGGGAGAGGGATCCCTCCTCAGTTGCTCTTCCTGAAGTTTCTACCATTTTTTCTCTGTTAAAGGGTTTTTTGAGGGGAGCTTTTGCTTATCAGTTGTGAGGGTCCAAGGACAGAGGGATGTTGTATGTCGTAAAGCCTTCCGAGGCAAACTGTGATTTGCGATATTGGGCTTTATAAATATAATTCAAATTAAAATTGAATCAAAGAAGATGTTTTTTCCCAATTTGAAGCTACTTAATAGAATATTCCACTGATTTAACATTGCACTCCTCCATCTATGAGGCAGAACCAGAGATATCATCTTTTTTATTCCTTATTGACTCAAGTGACATCCCTTCAGGACATTTATCAGATTTCACAAAGCTTTCTATGAAGTCACAAAAAGCTTTATAAAACTTTATTCATATATGCACTAGTACCTCCAAAGACATGTAAACAGACTTTGATGTGTAAAACTGGTAGAGTTCCCCTTTAAAGAAAAAGAGCACATCATGTTAGAGAGTTAATCCGAGTTATAATATATTGATAACTCATTTTGAGTGTGAGACTTATAGAAATAATGATAAAGGAGAAAAACTGACCACTTCACTGCTGGCCATGTCCTGTTGGGCTCTTTCTTTCTAGTCAGTAGACCTCAATGCTCCATGTGCACAACACTGAAGAGATACTAACTACTAACCTGACACCACCACCACCTGTGCCGGGTAGTCAGATGGACATTGAAAAGTATGTGATGGATTGATGTGAGTGTGGGTATCCACATAAAATGACACTCACAAGACTGGCATATCCCAACGTGTTTCATGGAAGAATAAAAACATTTGGTTTGGCAAATAGCTGAATAGCTCCAAGAGGACTTGGATGCACATCTGAATGATTTATTGCTGCACTTGCTTCTGCACCCCTCGTAAAATTTATAATTGTTATCCAAGCAGTATGATTTAGATATGTATCCTATGTGTTTGTTTGGTTTTACAAGCATAGGTGGGATGATGTCAACAATATAAATATATCCCATTTCGTTACATGATAGTGAGGTGACCTCATTTCACAAAAAAAGTAACTCCATATATAGATTTCTGGGAAAGTATTAAATGGTCCTGGTGTCCTTCAATATAAGACCCTGAAACTTGTAATGCAGAGGCTACAGAAAATAATCTGCTGCTCACTGAATGTATGAAAAAAACATGCATACAATAGGAAAACACATCCCACAGACTGGATTAAAATGAATATAGCTACAGTCTCTTTACTTTCTAAAATCTATAACACAGAGCACAACAGGTACGACAAAATGAGCAGGAAGTACGGGGAATATAACCATCTGAAAATCAATGAAAGAGCTTTCAAAACCCAAATATGTCTAGAGGTGGCCTATTTACAGCCAATACACTTATAAATAGATCAAAGAGATGAGTAACTTTTATGTGCATTACTTTCTTTGTGACATGGGGGTGACCCAAGTTAATGATTTGCGTGCAATTCTTCCCGTCAATCCCTGTCAAGTCCTCTTGCACACCAGCTGCATACCATTACTGAGATGAGTCACATTGTGACCGCATGAGGTAATGAGAGCAGCTCGCCTGAGCATACTCCACATGCACAAAAAATCCAGCCTAGCTGAAACCACAGGTGGTGCTGAGTGCTGTTTACGTGCACGATGGAGAGAGCTGATAAAGACACAGGTCAGCATCAACTGCATGGCCCCACATGTGTGTACCCATTTGTTTCTTCAAGGACCAGTCGGAGCCAGGTGCACCAGCCTGCTACGACAACCTTACAACTTAAATGGATTTCTGTGGATGATCTGTGATGTTTACATGTGGTTGAACTTATTTACTCTGCCAGTAAGTCCGATACTTAAAGGGATGATCATATATTCTAATAATGTGATCATATAGAGCCACCTCAAGCACAGCAATCAAAATAAATAACACTTGATCATTAAATTCAATGGTGAACTGCTACATTATTTAAAAAAAAGACTTTAATTATGATAAAAAATGTAAAAGTAAAATTAAAGCCCTCAAAAAATAGATAATATTAATTGAAAATGTGCATACAGTAACTGTAGGGCACATAAATACATAGCATATTGTGCAGGGGAGCTTAATGACAGAAAGATATAGGTCCTTTTGTGGCAACCTATTCCTCCAGTCATAGCATAGCCATTCCTTTGCCACATTTAGAAAATGTCTTTCATGGTTACCTAATGCACCTTGTGACACAGTGACAAGGTTATCCACAACCCATACATCATAACTGCAGTGCTGCTTCACACATTTAATAAGAATAACTGTATGCTTGACAAGGCATGTTTTTCTCAAATGTCCCGTCAACTCATTCTTATCATGCGTGAAAATACAAAAGGGGAAACTCACACTCATACTGCAAGTTTATACACAGTCAAACAAGTGTGCATCATACAGCTGAAGAGAAAATATGTTTCATTTCAAACTGGGCCCCCAAACACGGATGAATAGACCTTCATTTGAATGATGTGTTGTTTTAATCAAAATGTGAATAATAAGTTCTTTTGCGATAAAGACCAGATGCCTGTGACCGCTCCACAGCTGATGCAAGATATAGTAATCGACAGGTTCAACAGCGGGACTTTGTCATTGACAGAAAATTTGGAAAGTGTGGGAGAACTCTGCAGAGATACAGTCAAACAGCAGGTGCAGTTTCATGAACATCCTGCACTAAGTAGTCACAGCTACCCCTTTTAAGGTCTTCTGTGGTTGAGGATAATTACTGGATTGGTCTCTTTGCTCTATTCCCCCAAGGCTGGCCCAGTTGCACCTTTGCATGACCTTTAGATGCTTGCATGAGTTGAACCATAAAATAAATTGCATTGCTAATAAATAAAGCTTGACAGTCATTGCCTTTTCAAAGAGTATATGTTTTCACTGCAGCCCCACTGCACGATACATATCTAATAGGAGATCAATAAAAAATAAGTTTCACAGAGTGTTTCATCTGATACACATAAGTCTCATTATTCAGCATGAAGAGTGAAAATGGAACAAGTTCATAAACAGTGTGACCAACAGGTCAGTTTCAGAGGTGTTGAAAGATGAGTTAGTAGTGAGTGGTGGTGGAGGTGGTGTCATGCAGATGCCTGTCCCCATCGATGCATTGGAAAAGTGACATCAACATCAACCGTGAAAATGGCTCATTGATGACCAGGGGAGGGCTACGCTGTATTTAAAGGAGAGAACTTGCCTCGCACGAAAGACTGATCAACAAGTTTGACTTCTTTGCCGCACTGATACAGGTCTATTTCAGCAAAACCTGCCGTACTTTTTCTGGATATAAGGACAGAAAATCTGGTAAGAATGGCATGACAGTGGATCAGTGGTTGAATATATCATTGTACAGTTGAATGTGATAAAAGAAAACACAAAGTGTTAAATTATGAGGTCATGACATCAATTTTCTAACCATTATTATATTTAATTTGTTTCAGTTACTCACCATGTTTTCGTTGAGGTGCTTGGAAACATTGGTTCTGATCCTCTTCCTCACCAGTTTACACATAGAAGCTAAACCACTGAGGTAAATTCTGTTTTTACTTTGTGTCTAAATGTCATAAAATAACATCAAATCATCATCATTTTTACTTTAATGTGAAAATGCCTGTTTGACAATGATGAATTTAAATCAGTAATTAACTGATAATTGACTTCTTCCATGTGGTATCGTCTATTTCTACAGAAAGAGAAGCATCAGTGAGGTGCAGCTTATGCACAACGTTCGGGAGCACAAACAAGTGGGAGACAGGCAGGACTGGCTTCAGGAAAAGTTAAAGGGCATAATTGTTGCTAGCGTCAAACCACAACATGGACAATCAGGGAGCATTAAAAATATTTTCCCAAATGTAGTTCTTGGATCACACAAACGGAAAAGCTGAATACAACCTGTTTGTTGTCTTTAATCTCACCAAACAGAAGCCAGAAGAATGCAAAATTTGAGGATGTGACAGTGAAACAATTTTTTCTAGCTGTTATTATTTTGTATGTTTGTGTTTTTTTATTCTCTCTGTCTTTATTTGTGTTTTTGTTATTTTTTTTAATTTTTTTTATTTTATTTTTTTGTTAATTTATTTTTCAAAAGTATAAAATCATTAATTTATTTTTAATTTATTTATTTTGTTTACAATCTTCTGCAAAGTTTAGTAACTATTAAAGTGAATATCTCAGGCCATCATATCGAAGAAAAAAATCTTTGTACTTTTTTAAAAAGTTAACTATTACCTTATAAGTCTCCTGTTCTGACTACAGGTGTCAAAACTAACTATTTTTAAATAAATGCAGTTTACTGTGTATAGTAACATGAAAATAAGGACCAAGTACTGTAAGCAGCTAGTTTTACATGCACTGTATGTATTGTTTCACTTGCACATTATGCATCCTCTCATGTTATTATTTTTAGGGAGATAATTTTTTTTTAATTATTCTTGTCCTGATTGGTGCGGTCTTTTTTGCTTGTACTTTGCTTGAGACTCATAGTTCTCATAGTTGTTTATCCTCAACACTTTGAGCTGTTCACCTTTTTGTTTTCCTTTCATGAGCTTGAACCTACAGAAGCTCAACAGAGATGCTTATTGAGTCTAAAATTACCATCATCTTGCCTTGCATTACAAACAAATAACTGAATCATTTGAATTACATTTCATGTCTGAATTAATACATTGAAATGACAATAATTTCCACTGTGCATCCTGATAAATAAGCCAAAGTTTTCCTTATTCTCTCTTATTTTGGTTCTCTGTTACATATTGCGATGTATAAACTCTTACTTTTTCATCTTTCTGGATCTCTATAAATAAAAGTTTGATAAACTAGCAAAGGGTCTGATGATGTAACAGTTGAAACAAATTAATTTAATAAATATCTGCTTTTCTATCCTATCAGCTCTTGCTTTTTATTGTTTGAAGCCGGGTTGCAATAGATTTTTCATGTGGAAATTTGCCCAGTAGTTTGATTTATGATGTTTAAATTGTACCATAATGTATGGTTTTAATTCTCTCTGATGGTGATTTTGCATAAAAGTAAACTGTTTGATGCCGATCTTACCAACTTCCATGTGGCTATCAAGGACAATCAGCTCCCCATTCTACCCTGAAAAACACATAGGCCCACATTCGGAACTTTTTAACATCTTACTGCAACAGATAAAGGACCTTTTAATACTGATACTGATTTTATTATTACTATTACATATCTGTGGCATCTTTGCATGGTTTAGGAACTTCTCTTCAAAGGTTTCTTCAATTTTATAAGCTTTGGGGAGATTTTTCTCATCTTCTAAGATCTGAGTTGGACACATCGACATATGTATGTGATATTGGGCTACACCCTTACGAATAAACCTGAATTTATAGCATTTTGTAATCAGCTTATCTCTGTGACTATAGAGGAACTCTAGTCTGAAGCTTAAGCCTAAGTCTAAGTACATAACAAAAATTACCAGCACAAATTAATCTTAGATTCATCATGTATGTATATGTATAGCAATCATATATAGGTTCTTGAGAATTTTCTTCCTTATAATTCATCATTTGATCCAAAACTCCTTACTTAATAAGTCATAGGGACATCAACTGTTACATCTGTTGAAGCATTTTGACCTTCAGCTTCATCTTTTTGTAGCTTGTTATGTTATTATTTAATTTGCCTAATTCATCATTTTCTTTTGTTCGTTTCCTTTTCCCCGTGGCTGTTTATATCTTTATGTTTTATGTTTATTTCCTTCAATGTTGTGCCTTTTGTATGTGCAGAAATGTTTAAATAAAGTGAGTTTAAAAAAAAAGGAAATAACAGCGCACGGACACGCAACATCTCGCGAGATGTATGACAGGCATGCAGTCAACGTTCATTCCCTTTTTAGGAAGTAGTAAAACTCGTTCAACCAGCTGTGGAAAACAAACTGACCACCTTCAAAACATTTTTATTTTTAAATCCAGATAACTTTTCAAACAAAGCTCGTGTAATTAGGAAGTTTAGCAACGGCTAGGCTTATCATTTCTAGCTTTGTGTGCGTCAGTACGTCAAGCCATTAACGGTCGTTACGTCGGACGTCAGCTGGGTGAGTGTTTTGAAAGGAGATGGCTGGTTAGCTGGTGAGAGATTGGGATTACACTACAGCGGAAAACGTAGCCATCTAGGTAGCTATTTTTCATATTTTTAATATATCTGCCTCATATATGACCGCCTTCATGTCAGCACTGTTGGGACAACGTCACTAGCCACACAGCCGTCCCAGAATATTATGCTAATAGTGTTTTATCGTACCGTTAGCAGCGCTAGCTAATAGCTAGCTAGGTATGCTAACGCAGCAAACTAGCTACCCTAATCGTAGGCTGACTCAGCCTGACAGCAACGTTGACAAGATCTGGCTCTGAGATGTTCAAAACTTATCCAGCCATTTAACGTCAACGACAGCTGCGATCTCCCAGCTTCTTTGACATTCAAGTCGACAGCACACGTGAACTCACTGGCAAACTGCTTTGTAGCTGACAGCTGCTAACGTTAGCCCGTGGTTTGTTCGAGGCTGATCAGAGGATCGAACTGACTTGTTGATTTCGCCATTAACCAGATTATGAACGGTGAAAGATCCAGACCAGACTCCCCCCTGTACGGGTGATGGCAGCACGTCTGCAGTCATATGACAGTAACTCCAGTGACACCGAAAACTGGGAACGAAACGCAACAAGCCGACCTCGCAAACTCTGCAAGCATTCGAGGTGAGCCATGGCAGATATTTAGTGTCACTCACTGTCAGGAGGCAGGGCAGGACTGATGGTGGATTATAGATTAGTCACACATTTGTTACTTGAAATGTGGAATGATAATATGGGATGGTGTGGCAATAAGGGAAACATTAGGTATTGCTTTCAGCTATTTCAGATATCAGATGACAGTCATACTGTGTGTGCACATCAGATTACTAACTTGATGTTGTCCCTGACTCTTGTCTTCTTAGACTGAGAGGTGTTAATTTAGGATAGAGAACAGATGTTTGTGAAGTGAATTTCATAGCAACTAGTCGATGGTGAGGTCTGCAACGAGAGTAGGGCAATTTGTACATATATATAGTGATGAATTTGCCAATGGTCAAAACATGATTTTGCCAAACCAAGTTACCGAGGTAAACATCCCTTTGATATCAGTGATTGTATGAGGCCGTTATGGGTAATATTACAGATCAATTAACAGGACTGTTCAACGGCAGTATTTGTTATCTAACATTTGTAACACGGATTCCTTGTTCCTTGAATGGCTGGGTATTTAATTCATTGGATTGACCCGAAAATAGAGATTCATATTAGTTATTTTGTTGATATGTTGTGTGTCAGGTTAGTTTGATTAACTTAATATGGACACGCCCTGCAATTACACATACACAAGATTTTATTCATAATACCCAAACCTACACACAATAATGAAGGCGTCATGATACAGGCAATTCTGTGATATCCATCCATCCGTTTTCATCTGTTTATCTGGGGCTGGGCCACGGGGACAGATGTCCCTCTCCCCAGCAACGCTTTCCAGCTGCTCCTGGGGGACCCCAAGGTGTTTCCGGGCTAGATGAGATATGTAATCCCTCCAGGGTGTTCTGGATCTGCCCCAGGGCCTCCTCCCCCGTGGGACTTGCCCAGAACACCTCTAGCTAAAGGCGGCCAGGGTGCATCCTAATCGAGTGCTAGACCCACCTCAACTGACCCCTTTCGACACAAAGGAGCAGTGCCCGTACTCCAGGCTCCCTGCGGATGTCCCTGGTCCTCACCCTGTCTCTAAGGCTGAGCCCAGCCACCCACAGAGGGGACTCATTTCAGCTGCTTGTGTCCGCGATCTCATTCTTTCGGTCACTGCACAGAGCTCATGACAATAGGTGAGGGTTGGGACATAATTCTATGATATGAACAGGATTATGTAGAATACAACATGATATATCTGTAAGTAACTGATGGGATAACTATTCTCCAAAATGGCAAATGGTAAATTAAGGTGCTGAAGGTATTCCTTTCCACTCCTGTTAACTGCAGTAACTACCAAATCCTATTTGTGGCATTGGATCCTCCTTCCTGCCCTGTGAGCTCATTTTCCTTTAGCATTCTAGTGTTGTTTGTTTTTCAAACTGGAGGAACAATAGAAAGGCGGATATGATGGCAGAACAGAGCAGGCAGGAAGAGTTGAGACTTGTCGGTTTGGTCTCAGTGCCAAGGGGGATGTGCCCTGTACTTGTCATGTTTGCTTGTGGTCAGCGGGTGGATTTGTACTGACTGCACATTATTACCCTGCAGCCCTGCCTATCACCTCTTCCTTTTCTCCCCTCTATGAAATCAATAGCTTTTATACTGATGTTTTTTTTTTTCTTTCAGTAAGCAGATTTGACCTGTCAGAAACTAATCTTAAAGAAGAGCTACATAGTGCACTATCCTGTGTGTTCTGGTGCTTTTACAGTCTTTTTGCACTTGACTCTATGTGTACTTCTTTCTGTAACAATGATTACAAGGTTTGGTTACACACCTCTTGTGTGATTCAAAGCTCAGGCATCTCTATTTGTTTTGTGTCAGACATCAAAGGTGAAAGCAAAACGCCTTGGCTCCTCTGGCCTTGAGAAAGAAAGAGAGGAATGTTAAGCATGCTTTTGTTTTGAAAAGCAGAAGTCAGGCCCGAGCATCTCGAGTGGAGGCAGAACAGAGGAAGATGAGCATGCATGGTGCCAGTGGAGGCTGTGACCGCTCACGTGACCGCCGCCGCTCCAGCGATCGCTCCAGGGACTCCTCACATGAGAGAGAAGGCCAGCTCACCCCCTGCATTCGCAACGTCACCTCACCCACCCGCCAACACAACAGTGGTGAGTGTGCATGGAAAGAATAGAGGGCTTATATGGATATCATGTTTGAGGCCTACAGCTCCTGGCAGCTACTGCTGAGAACAGCTGACTGCATTTATCAACTCGAAGCTCAGACATGGTTTATATCACTGCCGTTTTTGGTGGTAAATGGATCAAGTCAGTTGTTTGGATGGAAGACACACATGTTCTGAGTACGGTCCTTTTCAGTCTGGTTGTTTTAGAGCAGTAATTACTAGCAGTGTACCACTGCTAAAAGTGATGCCAAAGATGGTAACAAAATTTTTGTTTCTGATGGGGTGTTTGCTCCGTGGATTGTGTACTAAGTAGAAAAGAGTCGTTTGTGAGTCATTGTTCTTCCTGTCTTTGTGCAGACCGTGAACGAGATGGTGGCCCGTCATCGAGGCCCAGTAGCCCACGGCCTCAGAGAGTCTCTCCCAGCGGCTCCAGCAGCAGCGGGGTGGTGAGCAGTCGCAACAGCAGCCTGTCCAGCACTGAAGGCACCTTCAAGAGCTTGGGAGTTGGAGAAATGGTTTTTGTCTACGAGAATCCCAAGGAGGGAGGAGTGGGCGCTACTGTGGGAAACCGAAACATAAGGACCTCAGAAAGAGTCACTCTGATTGTTGACAACACACGCTTTGTAGTAGATCCTTCCATCTTCACTGCACAACCCAATACCATGTTGGGCAGGTACAGTATACCTTCTCCCTCATTATTATCTGTTATTACTCATTGATATCTGAAAGTATTTTACTACTTAGGGCAATATAAATTCGATGTAGGTATAAAAGTGCTATGGAAATTTTGGATTTTCATTGTATGTGATTCAGAGAATGAACAAAAGCTTCTTCATTTCAGAATGTTTGGATCTGGAAGAGAACACAATTTCACCCGGCCCAACGAGAAGGGGGAGTACGAGGTGGCTGAGGGAATCAGCTCAACAGTTTTCCGAGCAATCCTGGTCAGTCCCTTTCAAACGTTTTCCATATTGAAATCAACGATGGTCGACTAAAAGTGAAACACCTCACAGTATAATACCCTACAGTCCAACAGCACCACAAACTACAGCCTTATAAAATTACCTTAAAGCTAAAGCCTTTAAGATAGTGTCAACAAAAACTGAACATTATAACCTTTATGACGATGGCTGTTTTATGTTGCCTGTGTGCCGTTTAGTTAAGTGCATCTCAGAAACCAGCAACTGATTGTATATATTTGAACTACGATTATATTAAATGCAGGAAAGTTAGGTTTACTTTGTGATACAGTCAGTGAGTGATTGTTTGATATTTAGTGTCATGCATACATACAACATATTAACAGTGTCAAAGCAGGTTACTCACACCTCACATCTGGTTTTACTGGCTTACTGCGTGTTACTGTTGCCCTACTGAGAATTCATCTTGTTACAGTTTAACAGATTTAGTAATGAATGAGTTCAGCAGCCTGTAAAGTCTAACTTGTGGAGCTCTAAATCTTCTCTTAGATGCCAAAATGCTTTGTCAAAGTAAGATATTGTTACAGAGTTCTTTTTTTTTTCATATTGAAAGCTTTGAGTGTTTAAGTTTGGCTGCTTGATTATTATATTTTGTAATGTGAGTTAATGGATTAACACAGTATTTGAAATGACTGCTTTCTGTGTGATTTCTGGCTAATTGACAGGATTACTACAAATCTGGGATAATCCGCTGTCCTGATGGAATCTCCATCCCTGAGTTGCGGGAGGCGTGTGACTATCTATGCATCTCCTTTGACTACAGCACCATCAAATGCAGAGACCTCAGTGAGTATTTCCTCTTGGGCACTGAAGCTGTTAACGTTACGGTTACACATTAACGCTGGCAGTTTGAGTCAGCATGAATAAGAGACACGGCAAAGCTGCTTTTAGTCTCTACAGTCTTACACAACAGACGACATGTCGCACAGCAAAGAAAGCACACAATCACACACTTATTCTATTGTAGGTATTTTATGTTTTTATTTAGGGCTTCTAAAGCTTGACGCATTCATGGTGGAGAGTTGTGAGAGCCAGTATGAATCAGTTCACATCCTCTAACCGATCTTATCTCCTTTGTTATCAGGTGCCCTGATGCATGAGCTGTCCAATGATGGAGCTCGGCGGCAATTTGAGTTTTACCTGGAGGAAATGGTTCTGCCTTTAATGGTGGCCAGTGCCCAGAGTGGAGAGAGGGAATGTCACATTGTAGTCCTCACTGATGATGATGTGGTCGACTGGGATGAAGAATATCCACCACAAATGGGAGAGGAGTATTCACAGAGTGAGTACACACTGATACAAAATACATACACACAGGTCTACAGATGTACAGATGTATGATTAAGTGTTGTTTTGGTTGTCTTCGCAGTCATCTACAGCACCAAGCTGTACAGATTTTTCAAGTATATTGAGAACCGAGATGTTGCCAAATCAGTTTTAAAGTAGAGAGGATTAAAGAAAATAATACTGGGCATCGAAGGTAAGTTTAACTCTCAAATAATCAAACAACTTCTTTTTTATCTCCCTTGTCAGTGGAGCCAGCTTTTAGTAAAATGCATTTTTTTCAGATGAGACACAGTTAGAAGGAAAACTTCAGACACAAAAATCAAGCCGATGGTTCAAGTAATAGTAGTGCATAATGCATGAGCAAAATACTGCATTGAAAGTTGTGCTAATTTTGGGCAGCAAGGCTTTTATGAGACAGATCATCTAGAAAACAAAGTAACAAAGACAAAGGGAAGATTCATGTCAGATCTTTGAGTTTGTTGCAGATTGGATATGGAAGGAAAGTTTTTAATATGCATTAAAAAAAACTCCTGATGGTTGTATATGTGACCCAAATGAATACAAGGCACAGTGATATAAAAAAAAAACCAAAACGTCAGACATACAAATTGATGGTATGGTGGCTGACTGAGAACAAAAGAAGTACAAAGTATGAAAGCCAGCAACAAAGCAACAGTTGTTAGAGGATGTGGAAGACATCTGACATCAAGAAGAAGGGATGGTTTTTATATTACTGAGAACAATGTCTGCTAAGATGCAAGCTTGTCTGAATTTACTTGTTTGATGCTTTGATTGGTTTTAGCATGCTGCTTGAGCTCGCTATTATCAACAGTCAGACAAAACATCTGTGCAGGCATGAGACTCAACAAATTAGTTCAGTGTATTGCAATAGTGAAGGCACAGAGTTTTCAAGGACATTGAAAGCAGTTTACCACTTCTTTGGTCTGGCTCTGCCTCTGTTTGATGTGTGTGTGTGAGTGTTGTTTGTGTGTGTCATATTAATGGACAAAGTGTCCAGGAAAAGGCTTTTAATGTTTGCAGTTGGGTGTTCATCCAGCTGTTTCTGCTGCTGCTTCACTTAACCAATATATGATGTGAAACTGATCAGTTAAAGAAGTATTTTACTGCAGGAAAGATGGTGTTTTGATAAAACTAGGCTGTCTGTGCAGTAGAAAGACACAAGTGCTTTTAAAAGCTGTATGACCAGACAAAACAGAGGAAAAGGGCTGTGGCATTGTTTTTTGCACGAGATAGAACACCTACAGCTACCAGAATGTCACACCGGACCATTAAACATTACCGCTGGTGTATGACGTAAAGGGAATTTCCCACCCAGAAACAATATCGCAGCCGGCTGGTAACAAAAAAATCTCATATTATAGTTTAACAGTTTCTGGATACATTTTTGGCACAAATAGACAGCACAGTAACAGAATCTTTGTTCATATTTGTTCAACACTAGGTTTACTGTTTTGATCCAAGTCATTTCAGCCTCTCTTTTCTTAATACAGGAAACAGTATGGCACCCACTTCCTGTTCACAAACTTCTAATACAGCTAAACAGTGCACTAAAATGTGTTTTTAAAATCATGTTAGGAAAGGAATACGCAATACGATAACAGAATTTTTCTTTATATTTGATCAGCACAGCTTAGTTTTACAGTTTTATATGAGTCCAAATGCAGAAGCACAATCTGTAGTTTAAGCATCAGCCATAAGCAAATTCCAGGTAAATCCCGTCTGATTTAAGCTTAGAGATAAGCAGGGAGATCTGGGTGCTGACAAGATGGAGGGAAGTTTACCACAGTTCATGTAAACATACTACGAACATCGTGACGATACAAAGCTAGTTGAAAAATCACCAGGTGAAAATGTCCAAAGTTAAAACCAGGTTAAAAAGTTATTTTTCTTTGGTTTGGAGTTGGATCTTTTCGTCATCTTCTGGGCACCAGAACAGTATCTTGCCTTACCTGGATATTTTACTTACTTGAGACCAGAATCTGAAATAAACAGGGTGTTGACGGGTCCTTTAAAAAGTCTTACATGTCTTTAATTCAGTGTTACAACAACAAGGCCATAAAGGTTGTTAAATTTGAATTCATGAGGTCGTAAATACTTCAAACATTTTATCTGATTTCACTTATCTATTGTTTAACATCTTTTTGTTGAAATAAGTGAAGCCTGTCTATGTATAAGTCAACATTTCTAAAGTTACAAATCTTTAAAAAACTATAATACTCTCATTTTACTTCATACTTGCACTTACCTGTTGGCAAAATGTAGATTGACTTAACCCACTCAAATAACCACTAATCACTTAGGTCTGCTCAAGACCACATATA
Source organism: Chaetodon striatus (assembly GCA_029783705.1). Lineage (NCBI taxonomy): Eukaryota > Metazoa > Chordata > Actinopteri > Chaetodontiformes > Chaetodontidae > Chaetodon > Chaetodon striatus. The sequence continues at coordinate 17,725,087 of JAPZEB010000001.1, forward strand.
TACTAGCCTGCAATGCTCGTCTGCGATGCTTAAATAAATAAAACATGATTTGCCCAAAGATCTGCCCTAAATTTGATTAGATGTCTTGAACAGGTCATAAAAAAGTACATCTTTTAACTGTCTGCTACCAGAAGATGCCCTGATAAATCCAGCATTTGAAACCATTTTTATAATGGAAATATAAACCAGAAATATTTCTAAGTGTGTTGAGCACTTTGCCTAATGGTTAAAAAGCTCTTGTCCCATCACTCTGGTGATTTTGTATTCTGGCTGAAAAGGGCTTTTTAACAAAAACTGAGCTAATGATGTGTCCACACTGTTCTTTGGCAGGCTACCCTACATATAAAGAGAAAGTCAAAAAACGACCAGGAGGTCGTCCAGAGGTCATTTACAACTACGTCCAGAGGCCCTTCATCCGCATGTCCTGGGAAAAGGAAGAAGGTAAAAGCCGCCATGTGGACTTCCAGTGTGTCAAGTCCAAGTCCATCACTAACCTGGCGGCGGCAGCAGCAGACATCCCCCAGGACCAGCTGGTGGTGATGCACCCCGGCCCCCAAGTGGATGAACTTGACATCCTTCCTAATCACCCACCTAGTGGGAATCACTACAGCAACAACTACAGCAACGAGCCTGACCCTGATGCACCTTCACCTGCTGTCTGAGGACACACTAGTCCTCTTTCAATGCCTCTGCCCCTCTCCTACTCCTCTAGTCCTTCTCCCAGCATGCTGCAGCATGGAGCGCCAGGGGCACCATAACCATATTGCCTTGACACCTCCTTTGCAGCCTTAGAGCCTCAAGAACCTGGTTGACTGTAGAAAAAGAAACTCGAGGGACATAAGACTGGTGAAAGGAAGAGTTCACTATTATTTTAATTTTGTTTTTTACTTGACCAAAGGAATTTATTTTTCTGTTTGGGGGAAAAAAAAGAATCAGTAAAACACTTATTATTATTAACATTATTATTTACAATGTTATCGTACCTTAATTTGATGGGTGGGCTGAGCACTTTTGTGGTGTCACTGTTTTCTCACAGGTTTTTATTTCACTGATAATTTTGATTTTGATTCTCTTGGGTGGCCTAACAACTAAATGTGCTTTGGGGGGAAGAATACAAGACTTGATATGGAGAAAATATGACTTTCTGGTCATGGAGAAAATCAGTTATCACCGCATCGTGTCATGATCTCCAGTTGAACTCCTTTCAGATGTCTTTGAATCTTGTAATTGGGTATGTAGTCATTGGCTGGATCTGATATGTGATGTTATGCTCCTCCCGCAGCCAAGATATTAAGCAGAGCACAGGCTGTTGTGGTCAGAATCTTTTTGTGCAAAGCTTGAAATTGTTGTTAAAAAATAAAACTTAAAATCATCAAATAAAGACATCAAAATAACATTTTTTTGTATATTTAATCCTTAATTGTAAAATTTGGTAATAATTTTAACTGTCACAGGAGTGAGCGCTCTGATGCAGTGAATAAAATGAAGTGCGTGAACACTGATGTTCAGTCAAGAAGGACGTCTTACACAAAATGGATCAAGAGCTTTTACAATTATGTTTGTACAATGAATAAAACATCAAGAAATACAGGATGAATATTTTAACTGGTGCTTAAAAAATACAAGAGTAGACCAGAGAGGCTTTTGGCAGCACTGTGCCCAGACATTTTGGGGGCAGGTGCTCAAGTGAAAAACAAGAGCACCCCTCTGATGATTATTAAAAAAATATTAAGTTACATACAGTAGCATATCTTTTACTAACTTAAAAATTGATTTATTTTAATGCCCATCCAGTGATGCAGTAGTTTAGTTTCACAGTTGTGACAAAAAATTTCGATGCTTAGGGCAAACGGTATCATTACCTGACTGGCTGTCACCAATGAAGGTAGGTCAGAGACGTGGATGCTGCTCTGCGGGGAGCTCCATTTGTTGACTGTGGTGGCTGTGACAAGTCAGGTTGAAGTGTGAAGGGCAGGCGTAAGTGCAGTCTCACAGAATTAAACTTGAATGCAGTTGTGGGGCACTACAACACATTTTTAACTGAGAATTAATGCCATGGACTAAATAAAAAAAAAAAAACTAAAGGCCTGTCATAACTACTTTTTAAAGATGATGTATTGTACAATCAATATAGTAATTTAAACAACATTACTCTCATTTTGTCATTTTAAAACCTTTTTTTTAACAACAATAATAATAATACAGTAGCAAAACAATGCAAGTACACCCTTCCAGAGAGCAATGAGCTTTCCTTTCTCAAGAATGATCAGCTATTGGAATTGTTATATGAAAAAATTTTAAAGAAGTAAATCATAAATAATCATAAATGACAGCAAAATGTGTGTTAGCATAGTTTTTTTCTGTTCATTTAGAGTAAGTGATACATGGACATGACCTCGATAAGTTGATTATTGTGACAGACCTGCTTGAATATAAAATTAGAAAATGAAATAGAAAAAGCAGCACTAATGGAGACAAAGGCCAGAAGGGCAGGTGCTTGAGCACCACCTGGGGTCCATCTGTGCACGTGTCTGTCAAAAGTTGAAGACTGGCTACAGTTAAATAACTGCACAGGAGCATATACAGAGGATCCTCACATAGAAAAAGATATTTTAACATGACTCTTTTTTAGTTTTTATTCTGGGTTACTCCTCCTTCTTCTTTAACTCTATTTTATGGCAGATATCACAGTGTCTTGTAGCAGTCAATCTTAGAGTCTTACAGCACTCTCTAATGTACCAGAACACCTTTCAAAGATTGATGATTGACTGTGTAGTCATATTGTCAGATAGACAGCCCTATGAGAGGAGCAGAGCTGTCAGCTGTCAGCTGGATCAGGTGGTGAGGGGAGTCAGTGGTCAGACCTGCTGTGTCAATGAAAACATTTCCTCCAGGTTTGTACGCAGGTATCTTATGAAGAAGGCATTCCAAGTATGTAAGACACACAGGACACATAATCTATAATCACAGCAGTTTCAAGTGTTGACCTCCTTCAGCTCGTCCTGAGGACTGAGGCATAGAGCAGCCCAGTGCTTCAAAAACATCCTCTTCATCCTGACATGATGTTGAGACCTCCTGCTTTGTTGAGTGGTCTTGTGCTCCAATGCCTCTTTCGTTTTTCCTGGCCATATTCTCCACCCTTTCCCACGCCAGGTTCTTCAGAGCTGCGGATGAAATAACCTCCTCAAACACTGTCTGACCCTCTGAGATCACAGTGGACATGTCTATCCTCTGGTGTAAGAATGCAGACGATGTTTTTCTAAGGTTTAACATAGAGTTATGCATAAAAGGAATCAATATGCAGTATTGTTTTTCTCACTTTAAATGTTTTATGCACATTTAATAGACACTGTTGAGGGAGCTTCAATTTTACTCCGATTTTAACTCAGAGCAAAACAGCTTCCTTTCTTCACCTCCAACAAGACAAGGCTGTAATGTGCGAAATAATAAATAAGAAAAGGTTGTTTGATTGTCACCTGGCATCATTACAGTGGCCATGTTGTGTAGGGAGGCAGCAGACCAAGGATAACTGCTCTCAGGTCTGTCAACTGAAGGACTGTTTTGTTGGATGAAAAAGTAAAAGACTGAGTAAAGAGGTGTGGCTGTAAATAATGTAACATAGCTGTCACACGGTGGCTTTCAGATATCCTGCATCTATTCTGCACTTCTCAGCCAGCAGTCACTGCAGGCAGTTTTTCTTTATTTATAAGTAGCCATGCTAGCGGCATGTTGGCTGGTCCACCACTGTGGTCCAAATATCTTGACAACTCTTGGATGGGCAGCTATAAAATGTTGGTATTTATATTTATTCAAACATCCACATGACTGATTGGCCCAAAATTAGGTACAGATGGTTTTCATGCGATGTATTGTTATGACTTTTGTGATCCTCTAAAGTTTCCTCTGACACCAGCAGGTCAGAATGCTCATTTATCAAAAATCTCAGCATCCATTAAATGGACTGGCACATAGCTTTGTACCAATTAGTGACGAGTGAAAATGAATGAACAGCTCTTTTTGAATTATTCATTTTAGTAATGGGTCAGGAGCTGCTTTTATTTTGTGGGCAGCTGTGGCTCAGAGGTTGTCCACTAACTGGAAGATTGGCGGATCAATCCCTGGCTCCTCCGGTCGAAGTATCCTTGAGCAAGATATTGAACCTCAGATTGCTCCTGATGGCTGTTCCATCTGTGTGTGAGTGTGTTAAAAACTGAGTAGCAGGTGGCACCTTGTATGGTAGCCTCGGTCACTAGTGTATGAATGTGTGTGTGAATGGGTGAATGGGACTCGTAGTCTAAAAAGCACTTTGAGTGGTCAGAAGACTAGAAAAGTGCTATCCAAGGCGGGTCCATTTATGACCAAGTGACGTACAAAACCAATGACACTTCCATGCAGTCTCAGTTGTTGTTGTGTTTTTGTGCTAATTAGCAAATGTTAGCATGCTAACAAGCTAAACCAACATGGTGAGCATCAATAAACCTGCTGGCATTGTCATTGTAAGCATGTTAGCATTGATGTGAGCATTTAGTTTAAGTACAACCTCACAGAGCTGCTAGCATGACTGTAGACTCTTATTAAACTACTTAATCTACATTTATTAAAATACAATTAAAACATATTACAACACAAAATAATACAAGTAATATAAACCTGGACAGCAATGCATAATAATAGCAATAATATTAGAAAGAATATCATATAAGAGGATAGTCTGTGATGTTGCATTATAAGCTAGAAAAGGGCAGCTCTGCCTGCAGGACTACAGTTTTGGTAGAGACAATGTACTCCACTTCTTTGGTCCAAGGGCTCTTAAAATTGAACCAGTAGCTTCTTAGTGTGATGAATGAGCCATCTTTTATTTTTAACTTGTAGCAGTTTGTATTGATCTTCTCTCTCATCTGCAGCACTTAGAGCAGACAGCGACAGAGGGGGACAAGGACAGGTAATGGATGAACTGTCCACAGGTAAGATGAACTACAACACTCTTTTCTCACCCATTGCAGCACAGCACTGTAATTCCACCAGACCAGAGCAGATCAGACTGCTTTAGTGCTACAACCGTAACTAGACAGCAGACAGAGCCTCATACACAGTGTAGGGGCTGTAACAGTTAATCAAGTGTTGTCCCTCCTGTAAGACACGTACCTCGTCTTAACATTCTGCTTAATGAGCAATATTATCTTCATGACAGTATGAAGTTCTCAGCAGCTCTTGAGTTAAGTAAGCCAAAATGGCGGTGGCCCTTTAAGAGAAAAAGCATATTCACCTTATTGTCTTTCAATATGTTTTAGTGATATCGGGAAATCTAAGCATTACTATCTGACACATGATTAATAATTGATTAATATTCAGTAGTCCACACCAGACTTTAAAGTGCCCCCTCTTTATCTACAAAGACAAATGTCCCATCAACAGCATGACATGAAACAAACTCCACAGGCTTGACCTTGACGTGATTCTGCACCGGCTGAGAAACAGTGTGAGGATGCAGCCGACCAACAGCTACAAGACAGCTTAAGTGACATCCATCATTGTCTGCCTCATTATTTTCATCCAGATCCACCTCAGTGGGAGACCAGCTTTTTAAATAACCGGTGCTGTGAATGGTGCAGAAGCCTCATGATATGTTGTGAATACAGAAAAGGGGTTCAGGTGTACTGATAAGTACTAGTGTATAAGCATCAGGCTCTGATTAATCAACAGACGTACTTGGATCCAGTACTTGGATTGATATCTAACCTCACAAAAAGACCACCTAAAAAAACAAACAAATGTCACAGTGGAGATGGCAGCTTGTAAATTACACTGTAATTTTATTGTAATATACGACACCTAATAAGCACACAGCTGTATCTATCAGAATCTAAATAGAGGTAAAGGAAACAGACTTATATTGTCATTAGAACATAAGGTTAATGGTATATAAAGTGTTTGGATGTATTATTCCATGTTTATGTTTGCATTAATATAAACAGAAATTGATGAAGATGCTCTTGCTGTTATTGTGGATAACCTTTTGCATCGGTGAGTCCCTCCTGTTGTGCGTAAACCACTGAGGACAGCTGCTCCTTGACTTTGGAAATGTCTTTCGGATGCAGGTACTCAAACCAGCTCTGGCCCTTCAGGTCATTCTGGAGACAAAGAGATGAAATGCAGGAGGCGGATGCAAGGGCCATGTTACTCTAGCTAGCATCAACAATATGCCATTCAGTCACAAAACACTGTTTTCAATCATCATGTAACATCACAGAAATAATGATCAGCAGCTACCTGGGCACAGTTTAGGATCTTGTACACTGATGAGGTTTGAATGGAAAAAAACAAACAAGAAAGGTAATGATAATAATATTTTTTTTAAAAACTCTTTTTTGTTCTTTATTTGCAT
>JAPZEB010000001.1:17738297-17755433 GCA_029783705.1 Chaetodon striatus
GACGACATGCTATACTATGTCTTTTTTTCATGATTTATGACGTTTTTTCATGATTTTTGACGACATGCTATACTATGTCTTTTTTTCATGATTTTTGACGACATACTATACTATGACAATTTTTCATGATTTTTGACGACATACTATACTATGACAATTTTTCATGATTTTTGACCACATGCTATACCATGACCTTTTTTCATGATTTTTGACAACATACTATACTATGACTTTTTTTCATGATTTTTGACAACATACTATACTATGATGTTTTTTCATGATTTTTGAAGACATACTATACTATGATGTTTTTTCATGATTGTTGACAACACACTATATTATAACTTTTTTTCATGATTTTTGACAACATACTATACTATGACGTTTTTTTCATGGTTTTTGACCACATGCTATACTATGGCATTTTTTCATGATTTTTGACAACATACTATACTATAACTTTTTTTTCATGATTTTTGACAAGATACTACGACTTTTTTCATGATGTTTCACGACATACGATACTATGATGTTTTTTCATGATTTTTGACAACATACTATACTATGACTTTTTTTCATGATTTTTGACAACAGATTTTTGACGACATACCATACTAGGTTTTTTCATGATTGTTGACAACACACTATACTATAACTTTTTTCATGATTTTTGACGACATACTATACTATGTTTTTTCATGATTTTTGACGACATGCTTTACTATGACCTTTGTTTGTGATTTTTCACAACATACTATACTATGATGTTTTATCATGATTTTTGACGACATACTATACTATGACGTTTTTTCACGATGTTTGACGACATGCTATACTATGACGTTTGACGAAAGGCTATACTATGACTTTTTTTCATGGTTTTTGACGACATGCGATACTATGACGTTTTCTCGTGATTTTTGACCACATACTATACTATGACGTCTTTTCATGATTTCTTTGACGACAGGCTATACTATGACGCTTTTTCATGATTTTTAACGACAAGCTATACTATGACGCTTTTTTGTGATTTTTGACGACATACTATACTATGACATTTTTTCATGATTTTTGACGACATACTATACTATAACTTTTTTCATGATTTTTGACGACATACTACACTATGACAATTTTTCATGATTTTTGACAACACACGAGACTATGACTTTTTTTAATGATTTTTGACAACATACTATACTATGATGTTTTTTCATGATTTTTGACGCCATGCTTTACTATGACCTTTTTTCGTGATTTTTGACAACATACTATATTATGATGTTTTTTCATGATTTTTGACGACATAGTATACGATGACAATTTTTCGTGATTTTCGACGACATGCTATACTATGACGATTTTTTCATGACTGTTTTTTTTTTAAGATTATGTTTTTGGCCTTTGTTCCTTTATTAGATAGAAAAGTGTGAAATGGGGAGACAGAGAGAGTGGGATATGACATGCAGCAAAGGGGCGCAGGCTGGACTTGATCCTGCGGTTGCTTGGCAAGGCATCAGCTCTGTACATTTGGCACCGGCACTATCCACTGAGCTATCAACGCTATGATGCTTTTTCATGATTTTTGACGACATATGTTTCTATGACATTTTTTCGTGTTTTATGACGACATGCTATACTATGATGTTTTTTTTGTGATTTTTGACGACATGCTATACTATGACATTTTTTCATGATTTCTGACAACATACTATACTATGATGTTTTTTCATCATTTTTGACGTTTTTTCGTGATTTTTGACAACATACATTACTATGACGTTTTTTCATGTTTTTTGATGACATGCTATACTATGACGTGTTTTGTCATGATTTTTGATGACATAGTATATTATGACGTTTTTCTTACTGTTTCTGACGACATATTATACTGTGACGTTTTTTCATGATTTTTGATGACACACAACGTTTTTTGTTATGCCTTTATTAGATAGAAAACTGCGAAATGGCGAGACAGAGAGAGAATGGAATATGACATGCATCAAAGGGGCGCAGGCTGGACTTGATCCTGCGGTTTCTCGGCAAGGCATCACCTCTGTATATGGGGCACCGGCACTATCCACTGAGCTACAAACGCTATGATGCTTTTTATGATTTTTGACGACATGCGTTACTATGACGTTTTTTTTTGTGATTTTTGACAACGTATTATACTGTGACATTTTTCTTCCTGACTTTTGACGACACATTATACTATGACATTTTTCTTCCTGATTTCTGATGACACTCTACTTTGACGTTTTTTCGTGATTTTTGACAATCTTCCCCAAACTTCACAGGATTGTTCACAGTCCCGCCCTGAACACATACATATGTCAATACTTGCTATTACACATAGCGGCATCTACTGGCAACAGGAAATACATATATTCTTACTATTTCATGGTCACAAACATCTGGTAGGTCAACAGTGGAGCAACACCCCCTAAACCACAAACACACAGCTGGAACTACAGGCCAAAACGCACAAGGGACAAGGGGCAACGGGCAAAGGGCAACAGGCAAGGGGCTAGGGGCAAGGGCCAGCGTACAAGGGGCAACGGGCAAGGGGCAAGCGGCAAGCGGCAACGGGCGTGGGTACGAGATCCCGCCCAATGCTGCTTGCAGCTTTAATTGGTTAAGTTTTTTGTTTAAAGAGTGATTTGTGGACGAGCCTGTGCAGAGGGTCTTCCAGTTGGTTGTGTATTTTCCAGTCTCTTAACCAGAATACTGTAATTTAGACCGTGAAGACTGTTTCTGTTTGTCATGTATAGAGATAAAGGTGTATAAGTCATGTATATGATACATGCATTAAAACTTTAAAAGCTGTGGACATTTTCAGTCCTCAGTTTCTTTCAGTACTGATCTGAATTGTATTAGAGTCAGGGCTCAATAGTCGGCCTGTTGTAGGCTATATACTTGTATATGGAGTTTTAAGCAGGGGTATCAAACATGCAGCCTGTGTGGCAGAATCAGCCCACCAACATGTCCAATCCGGTCCACTGGGTGATGGTGAGGGGTGAGTGGTGCCAGGTTTCAGGAGCTTTTCCAACCCAACCAGAATACAGTTCTTTTCTTTCACTTTAGTTTGTTGTGGTGATGTCAGGTTTATAGAAAAATGCACATGTAATGACAGCGAGTAGTCGACTGACTGTACGCAGAGAAACTAAGAAATACTGTTGAAATTGCATTTATTCTTCTGGAGACATCACAGGCTGATTGTCATCTGCTTTGTGTATGGATTAACGTTTTAAAATGTACTTCTTTAAACAAAAAAGGGGAAAAATTTGGGAGTGTTTGTTATTTATTGGACATTATGCAATGGTTTTACTGGTCAGGCCCACCTGTATGTGGTCGTGGCCCATGAGCTAAAATGAGTTTGACACCCCTGGTTGAAAGGATTAATCCATCAACAGAATACTAATCAGCAACTATTACGACAACACACTGCTGTTTCCAGCTGCTCAAGCATTATGAAGATTTGCTGATCCCTTGCCATATATATTATGATTAACTCCTTATTTGGGGGCTTTGGACGATTGGCTGGACAGAATAAGCAATTTGAAGATATCAACTTAGACTCTTTTTTCCATTTTACTAACAAAGTGATTAAATGTTAACTTGAAAAAATAATTTGCAGATGAAAATTAACATTGGCTGCAGACTTATTTTTGGATATTAGAAGGACATACATGAGAAGCACATGTAAGCCATGTATGATATGTGCGTTGTTTTGTTCTTTTAATGTCAACAGTTCAAATCGAGTTTGCAACTGGACTTTGCTGGTCACATGACACATGGTCTTCCCTTTATACTGTATGTCTTGAGGTGACATATCTGACTTGGCTTCGGGACTTGCTAAAGAGAGCACTTAGTGTCAGAGTTTATTATTCTGTGGTTTAAATGTGCCAGAACTGTCACACTGCTTCTTCTTTGAGTAAGACCTCCTACAATTTATCCTTTGGACCCTAATAAAAAAGACAACACAGTACACTTATCATTAATACCAGTCTACAAAAATGAAGAAAACACAAAGGTAAAATTTCTTAAATGTTTCTAAGTAGTCTCCTCTCAGCACTTTAAGCGTCTAGTTTGGTCTGTGTTTGGGTTCCCACAGATGTCCAGATGACTGGTTACCATGACAACACTCCTTTTCACCTCAAAATAGGCCCCACCTTTTGTCGTATCCGGGAGGTTTGCACTTGAGTGTCAAGAGTGCTCTCCTGCCTGCACATATTGATCTGGCAGAAATTCCTTATTCTTTATTTGCACACTGAGTAAAATGAGGACGAGTCTCGCAGCATTTATATTTTGTCCTTGAAGCAACAATCTTGGACAAAGCTTTCATTTTAAGTTTACTTCTTTTTATGTTTCTAAAAGTGATCCTATAATGGAAATGTGCTTTCTCTGAGTACAAACAAAGAATAAGGAATAAACTATAGGGGCTGGCTGCTGTGTCTGTATTCACAGCTGTATGTCTCACCGCACAGCGAGTAGAGACCTCACTTCAGAGTCTGGACATATGATCTTTGATGAGGCCTCTTTGATCAGCGTCATGTCTGGAGTTATTTTCTGAGTGATCTAAAAGAGGATAACCAAACTGCTGTATTACTATGGTTCTGTAGCTGGAGTATCTCCTGAGATAGAGTAAAATGATTTCTGTGCCTCTCTATCTTTGGAATATTGTGCGACAGCATAAAACTCACTGGGAAAGGACTGTGGTTGGGGTGAGGAAGGAGAGGGCTTTGAAAGAAAATTGCATTTTGAGATTTTATCCATAGCACGGCTCCATCTGTCTCCTTCATATCCACTTGTACTTGAGTCACTGTGTTAGACTTTTCTGGGCTGTAGAGCCCACTGATGCTCTAGTTTTTTTACTTGTCGTGCCTTTCTGCTCATTTTAGTGTGTGGTTTGTTAATGGGAATGTTCATTGCAGTTGTTGGTGTGGTAATGAACAGAGACAAAATCAGCTAAAACAATCAAGCACTGTGTCTGCCACCATCAGTCATTGATTCAAATGAAACAACCTTTGTTTTTATGTTTTATCTTTATCCGCTAAGTGTCTGACCTTAACAGTGGAGACCAGTTTGCATCCCAACTAAGAGCATGATTTTTATAAACATTAACATGAATCTTTTTCAAATGGTCAAATATGTTGTTTCTGTAGGCAATGACAAATGATGTATGTCATCTTTCAATTAAGTGTGAGGAATTGTTGAACAATAAGAGCTGCAGAGGTGAGTGGTAGGGTAGGGGTGTGCCATATCATCTTTTTTTTTACGATAGCACAGTGTAGTTCAGGGCCATATCACTCACCCCTATGGTGTGGTCAGTGTGTTGTAAAAGTGACTTTACGAGGTTACAAATCACCACCCAGTGTGGTAACTCAAAAAAACATATACACTATAAGCACCCCCCCACAACAAACCAAAATAAATCAAGCTAGGGTTGTCTTATTGTTGTGTAGATTGACATTATAACAAGCATGACGTATTACATTAATCCACATGAATCTCATTCATTCATATTCTGAATACCATAATACCAGTCAACATGCGTACTATTTGAAATATGAGGCTGGGACAAATTGAGTGAAAGCACAAACCAAATTTGTCATACACACTTGGTGTCAACTTACAGCAGCTATTTGTGTTGAACAAGTCTTCTTAATTAGCAACCAGCAGCTCCATCTTCCCAGCCAATTTATCCAGGAGGAGCAGAGCTTCATGAGGAGATGCTAACAATGTGCACATATGTTCATTATACTCCCTAATAAGGAGTAAGAGGCCTCCACCCTCCCAGACATGCAGTATACATTTTAGATGTGACCCCACTGCTGTTAAAGAGCTTTCAGCCCTCCTCTCTAAAGACGGAGAGTGTTTCTGTATGACTGAATTCTGTTGTGGGCTCCTGTCAGCTGTTTCTAAATGCTAATCAGCATGCCTGTTATTCAGGCCAGACCATCTGTGGAGCTCCACCAGTCACAGCACAGACTTATACTTGTTGCCTCTTCTACTACTTTGCTCAGGCAGTGAGAAAAGAAATTCATAAAAGCTTCAGTCCAAGATGAATTACTTTTTTATCGTCAATGTGAAAGCTTTCACCCTCTCAGCAGCAGTTTTTTAAAAAGTTCTAGCCTCTATATCATCATTTTAATTAATGTTAAGTTTTAGCTTTAGTCCCCCTCCACTAAAATCATGTTTTCTTATGTTTATGTCCATTAAAATGTCTGATATTGACTGTACCAACTTGTATCTGTGCAGTTTGTCTCTAAGAAGTGTCTTCACATTCGTCTACTGAAGGAGGTGATGTCTCTGCACTTCCCTAAAATCTGAGATTCAGTGTGGGTGAACTAGATTAGGTATGTCACGAATGGTAGAGTGTCCATTTTTTGGATGTAAACTGGACCATTGTGAACACATTATATCATCATAGTATTTGTTATTGTATGTTTCACAGCCACTTTAAGTTAGCCTACAAGCTAACAAACAATATCAACAAATTAAAGATGCTAACTACACTTAGCATGAGCAACAGCCTCCTCATCTTGGGTCTGACTGAGGCTCAAACATGTATGGCTGAATCTCTCTAATGTTTCCTCTAATGCTATCACTAGCCATCTTGATACACACTGCTCTTCCGCTGGTCACCCGTTCATTAGACTAGCCATAGTAGTGCTGTGACAGCACTGGAGAAAACAAAATCTACTGAAGCAGCCATGGGGGTCGGGAAAGGGGGGATCCAGAATTTCTCAATCTTCTTCAAGTATCCATCAGAGTTTTTTAAAAAATTTTTTTATACTTTTTATGTGGAAAGACCACGTTAAACAAATATTAATCATAAAGGAGTATTTTTTATGTACTTTAAAATTTGTCTGGAGGGGCTCTTTAAACCTGAGCTCATAATTTAGCAAATAGAGCATTTGACCTGAACAAAAAGTTTTCCATCATCTGCACAAAGTTTATGAACATTATCTTCACTGAGACATGTAATTTCAGTGATTATCTACAGCGTCTGGGGTAAACCTGCGCACTGCCCTGAGTGGCGCCAAAGACGAGAACAGAACAGATAAGATGAGCAGTGATAGAGAGACAGTGACTGAACTGACTGACAACCTTTAAACTTTCCTGTCCTGGTGATTATCAGCTTTTCCCAGTAGTAATCAACACTGAAAGAGTGTATGATCAGTGACAGACAGCACCCTGTTGCAAACCCAAACAAATAATATGACGATAAAAAAAGAACTTAAATATATATGAGATTAAAGGATGTAATAGTTTGCTGTGACAGTGGGAGTGATAATGCTCGTTGAAAACTGTCAGTTCAGTTCATTTTATCTTCTTATTGTCCTGCAAGGGGAGTTTTTCCATCAGGGCGCCTCATGAACTATAAAAACACAATGACACAATATAAGGCATGTGTAAACTATTCACTCTGTACAGAATTTTGGGAAAAAATTGGTAAAAACAATCGTTAAGCATGAGGCTAAGAGTGCATGATACATATGTAGGATAAACAGATTGGCCATGTGACCATGAGAGGCTGTTTGTGATATATTTGAATTGAGTGTATATATTTTATTTGGATTAAACAAGAATGGTCCAGACTGGCTCAGAGAGATTTTGTTTTTTGCGTGATTTAAAGTTTCTAAAAAAGGAGGTTTGCTTACCATCGATTTTACAACAATGTTACTCCACGATAATTTTTGTTTAAGTACAGGTTCAGGACTCCTGTATGTGTTATCTGACAACGTAAGCTGTAAAGATTAAGAGTCTCTCTCTGTGTCACGTGAATTGAACAAAACAGGCTTTAATCAGTTTCCAGACATGTGAAATGACTTTTATTGAGCTCAGTGATGGTGTGGTTTACTACGCTTCCAGACACCAGACAGTTGTTTATTATTTTGTTTAAGAGATAACTGATAGACCGTATGTTTCAGTCAATGAGAAAGCAGCATGTCACAGTGGAAGTTGTGTCTTTAGTACAGTATTAACCAAAAAAAAAAAAAAACACGTTTGTATTTGGCCTTTGCACTTTTTTTTGAGAGTGTACAATTTCAGTGGTTTGGACTTCAGTCCATTCTGTAAATGTCAGACATGTTTACTCCTGCTCCCTCCAAACTTTGTTGTCAATCACTATTATTTACTGTTTTTAAAGATCAGCTTTGTGAAAACCAGACAGTTTGGACAAATCTGTAAAATGAAGCCAGGGCTGTGTGTCATTCTCTCCATCACTCATTCACTGTTTCCTATACAACAGACATTATTATATTAGGACACTAATAATAATAATCTTTTTTGTGTAGTCACTGTCAGGGACAGAGTTGACAGTATGGGATTATTAAAAGTGAATCAGCCACAGACACTGTTTTTGCTCCACTGTCATTGTTGAGGGCACTAATGGATAAATGTCACACGCAGAATTTGGACTCTTACATAAAATGGCAGTGACGGTCAGTCTTGTGCTATGTAGTAACTAGGCGGTTATTTCAGACACAGCCCTGGTGTACGCACATTTGGCCTGATTGTCACAGTCCTGTGATGACAAGGTAGGTGGCTGCACATCTACATAACATAACATAACTGAGCAGTTGGAAATAAAACATGATAAATGTAAACCGAAAACATGTTTACAATTGAAAAAAGTACCCATAGATAGCGCAGTGTTTGTGTCCAAATGAAGCATTTTTCTGATTAAGACATGTGGTGCCACTACTATTTGGGTTTTTTGTAGCATTCTTTGAGCATGTATACAGCACATTCACAATATGTGTCTCAGTTAGGGTTTTTACTGCAGTGTGTGACACACAGCCTCTTACCTCTTTACAGGGAGCTCTGTGTGTTGTCATGGATGCATTGTACACAAACTGATTAGCCAGCGGTTGCAAGACTGGAATAGAGGTGTATGCTCAAAAGACGGTCCCATATTTCTGGTCGGAGGGAGAAACACATCTACATTTACACATTATGACAGACTTTGATATTTTTCAATATGCCCAAATATCTAAACTGAGACTTTTTTGAAGAATGTGGTTAAATGAGTGTAAAGTGGCTCCAGCCATTTCAATTTTCTGTATTTTCCCATGATAAACAACATGTTAGAGCATGTTAGTATGCACGGCTGCATTTAAACTGCATGTAACATTGGTTTTCATCAGCCGTGTAAACAGCTTAGTAGGAATATTGTCTTTTTTGGAATAGGGGCAAAAACCAGAATATTGTGTGCATGTAAACATAGTCACTGATGTTATTAGTTACCTGTGCTTTACCTGCTGACATGACATATGAAAATGCCTTCAGTCAAAAAGGTCTGGCAGGATATTGCAGTGTTTTCTGCAGGGAGTTTTCAGTGATTGAACAAGAAGATTTAAGATGCTATATAATGGTTTTTTTATTGATACAGATGGATTTTTCTCCAGTTGTCAAATATTGCCCCAATATATTTTAACAACTTTCAGAACTTTGAAACCTTTTGTATTTATAATCTATAGTGTGTACACATGTACATACTGCTCCTGCATAAATGCCCCTTGCATTGACCAGCAGCACCAAATTCACAAACTTGCTGTTTTGATTGTATTCCAGTCTCTGCTGCACACAGTGTGTGTGTGTGTGTTTCAAAAGGAGAAATGGTGTGACCCACAAAAGTACTGCAACACAATCCATCCCATTGTATGTGAAACCAAACTTTCCCATTAGGTGATAAGGAGAGGGGGGGATACAGCGATTGTTCTAAAGAAAAGATCCTGTGATTTTTGCCTGAAGCAGTAAACCATTCATTTTTATTGAGAGAGAGATAATTCAGTGAATTTCAGAAACACCTGATCTCATCTTCATGAGTTTTTCTGTAACTGATACACCAAGCACACCCATGAAACCCTCTGTGATGCACGATAAGAGAATGTCTGCGTGTTGTAGGAGGAGATAGCTGTAATATACATACTTAGAGCTCTCTTTTCATCACTTGAGGGTGTGGCAGCTTTTTCCACGGACAACCTGAAGCTGTTGAACACTTGTAAGATGTAATGCGGTGTATCATTCCACTAAAAAACTGAACACAGTGCCACCATGAGAAGCCAGGCAGGGAGCCATGGAGAGCCAACTGAGAAGAGTTTGGCTAAAAGGGAGTGTAACGAGAGCTCCTTTGGCAAACTGAATACCCACTGACTTTGGTCCAGATTAACTTATCTCGACAACTGTTGTTGGATTGACAAGAAATTTTGCACAGACATTTATGGTCTCTTTGACTTTAGTGATTCCCTGACTTTTCATCTAGCATCACTTAAAGGTCATGATTTAAATTGGTCTACTAACAAACTAACCACAGTCTCATGAGTGCAGTTAGCTCAACCATGTTAGCATGCTACAGTTAACATTTAGCTCAAAGCACTGCTGTCCCTACACATCCTCATGTCACTAGCATGTCTGAAGATTCCTGTTATTTTTTTTTGCCCAATTGAGATGCATCGCTGCAAACTGTGGTCCAAGACTGCAAATGTAGTGATGTGTTTATCAAAACATCAAATGCATTACTTGAACTTTAAATTATTTCAGGTTCTTGTCACACAATCGTCTTCACTTTTTGCACAGCTATGACATAGTAAGCACATAAACACATGGGCATGAATTTCATTTGAGGATTCAGAATTCATAAGCTTGTCCAGAAATATAATAGCTCCATCTTCCCCTTGTTTGAAGTTGTCCATGTTGAGCTCAGTGAGGTTGTCGATTGTGTTGAACGTCTTTGCTGAGGCGTGCCAAGGTTAAATTTGTAACACAATGATTTCAAGGTGATGACATGATGAAAATATGGAGCACTTTTCTCTACTTGATTCTTGAATGAGGACTTTTTGTTATTTTTGTTGATGATATTAAAAGTTTTGAGAACACAACAGTTTGTTTTTTTTTCACCTATTCTTAAAAGCGGGTCTCTGGTCTCTAACAAAGCATCTGAACAATGGAGCAAGACTGTAACCTAGACGTCTAGACATCTTTTGTCGATGAAATGCCCCCCTAGACAGCTTGGATTATGTCCATCACTTTACAGTGTACTCCACTCTGTGAAACTTTTGTAACTGTCATATGAGTTGGCCACCCTACCAAAGGATGTCCAGGGGTGGCCATGACCACCCTGATACAATCACTGGCCTCCTCACAGAAACAATAACAATATAAGTGGAAGCCTCGTTGTGGTGTTACAGCTGTAGGCATGCTGCCAGTTAATGTTTTGTTCCCTACAATCTATGTACTTCTTCAAGTTAAAGTTGTATATTTGTCTTTTTAAGGAAAAAGACAAATCAAAAGTGAATTACACCAAAAACAGCTGATTCCTTGTAAAAGACTTTGAATGGCTTATTTAGATTAGATATCCACGACACCAGGCATGATGTGGTTTTATGAGATCTGATAAACAAATAGTAGCATAAGATTGCCTTGAGCACTCTGTCGCTCTGCAAGTTGTGACTTGGCTCCTCTGATGAAGGTTACTGGAGGGTAATGAGCCTTTTGGTGACAGATCTGGGCTGCATCAGCTCCTACAGGAGGTGACGGGCCTTGAAAACGCTCGGAAAGAGGTTGTACAGTATCCCACAGGCGAGGTCCCGGGGTCAGCACCCGGCCTTACAGGATTAACACACCTGCCACCAGCACAATGAGGTCTAATGAGCGCACACTGGCGGCTCCAGTCTGTTAGCAGCAGGCTAAGTGCTCTCTGAGTGGCTCACACCTCAGCGCTGGTATTGAAGTCCTGGCTCTCGAGTCAATACCTTCATTAGTGACTTCATGGCAGATCACTCTCTGAGGCCGAACAAAGGAACAACAGGAACACAAAGTGACACATTCCTGGGATTAGAGAACTCCGGCAGGTTGTGTCATTAGAAGAAGTTCTTTTTTATTTCTTGACGTGCGAGGAATTTGCTTTGACAACAGCCAAACTAATAAATTTCAGTGCAAATTAATTTGACGAGTCTGATGTAGTTTGAAGTAGCGTTGACATATTTCAGCATATCTGAGCCATTTTTGTGCCCAACACATCTTTAAAGTTGAAAGGTCACATAAAATCGGCAGAATATGGCTTTGGATATTCAACTGCATTTTCTCCAGCGCATTATGCTTTATTATTCACAGCTTTCTCCATCAGCAGGGTGTCTGAGGTTGTTGTTGTTCGTTAGTTCTGTGACTTATAAATCACCATAAATTCAAGATACACAGAACAAAGTTACTACAGCCATGTTTTGAGAATAGTTTATACAAAAGACACTGTGTACACTTAACAGATAAAAATCTTTACAAGAAACGTGTAGATGACCATAAATACAAAACATACAACTTTTTAAAGTACAAAATACTATATATCATCTTAACCTATCAGTGGGTACTGTGTCGATGGACTTGTAAGCAGTGGTAGGCAAATACAGCATGTCGGCCACATCCATCCAACAAACAAAAATCTTTGGCCCCTCAACAAAAGCCAAAGTTTCCCCCCTCATACTGCACCCAATTATAATTCACCTGTTGAATTTTAAACTAACTTCACAGTCCCAAACAATAAACTAGTTTACATTTATGTCTTTTATTCATCATTCACTGGCAGAAATAAACTGGCCCACTATTGAACCTAACTGCTGACCACTGGTGTATGTTAAGGGCGGCATGGTGGTGGTAGGCATTGTCGCTCCACAGCGAGTGGGTTCCTGGTTCGAACTTGGGGGTTGCGGCTTTGTATCTGCAACATGATCTCATCCCTACTTGTCAATTTTTTCTGCTTGGCCAGACGTTATTTTTAGTGTTACTAGTATTTTATTCGGACATCCAGCAGCTTATTTTTGCATTGTATCTTGACGCAGAAGGGGCTGGCAGTACGAAGAGGTTGGCGTTTAAGGTTAGGTTTAAGCAACAAAACTACTTCATTGGGCTTCGGAAAAAGTTGTGGATACCACTAAAAAACATTGTGTTTACAGTGGTATAAATGCTGTTACCAATGTTGTTGTTTAGTGGTCTCAAATACTGGTCTCCTAGGTCAAAGTCTGGTGTTTGATGGACCCATCTAAAGTCCCTCATGCCCACACTCAGCAGACTTTCATGCTCTTGGTCCGTTGCTCTAATAGAGCGTCTAATAAAGGCGTGGATTTGGTTTACATTGTAGTTGGGGGGAAGCTTGGTGTGTCTCACACAGACGTTAAACACTGTCCCTGGCATCACGGCGTATTGTGACACCCTGGGAGCGAGACCATGCTGGTATCTGGTTGCGTGGTCAGGCTCAAGAATTCTCAGATTTCTCTCAGAAATCGGAGAAACTCCGATTTCTTAAGATTCAGATTATTCCTTGCTGAGCTGTAACCAAGGTCTCTCACAATGTTTCCTTTGATTTTGACCTGCTGCTTACTGAGATAACTCATTGGAATATTGCCTTAATCAGGTTATAATTGAATTATCAGCATTTGTGTAAACACAGCACCTGCTGACATGTGAAAGTCTCCTCTAAAGAGGATATTCTTCAGGATGTCACTTCGTCATTTAGACAGAATTGAGGCATGGACAGAGTCTCACAGCTCTTAATAGAGTTAACTGAGGTGACATAATGATTTAGTGTCCGTGCAGAGACCTCTGGTCTCCTGCTGTTCTCCTACCACCACATGAAACCCTCCACTCTGTCCATGAAGAGCCAGAGTTGGGGAGTCTTGCTGCTTAAAGTGTGCTTCCTTCACTGGCTCCTACCTCCCTACTGTTCACCTTCATGACCTCCCAGCAGAAAGAGTCAGATGGCAGCGAAGCTTCAGTAACTTTAACCTCTGATAAGATGACCCGTGAACCCTGCAGTGACCCCAGAACAAAGACTGTGACATTTTCTTTGTTCAGGTCTGGCATGTTTTTGTTAGCGTGCACGGGGATGTTTATGCACATGCCAGGAAGTTGTAATAAAAGGCCAAATTTTAGATATACTTGCGTGATAACGGAGACAAAGAGGCTATCGGACAGGCTGCAGGAAGCTCTGACCAGAGACAAAAATGTTTAAAATTAGGAGTTACATTCCTCGAAACCTTTTGTCTTTTTAATCACGCCAGCTCAGCGAAAAGCTTCAGAGAGGGACACTTGAGATTCCTGAATTTCCTCCTGAGTGGCTCCAGAGTTCTGGGGACAATCCTCCACACAATCAAAAGTAGACATTTATGCAACTCTCATTCAGCCATGTGGGAAACACTCCAGACTTCACCTCAGCTCTGAAACAACGGACAAGGAATGTGCTCATGTTTTCCTCTGAGAATACTGTATGTAGTGTTACATTTACACTCGTCACAAGTCACATAAAGGCTTTTTTTCTATCAGGTCAGGCTAATTTATGTTCCTGTGTGTAACAAAGTGGCAAATGAAAAGAGAGCCACATGAGAGAGGAGAGTGCTGCTGTGTGTCAAGAGGCAGGAAGGCTGCCATTCACAGGACGTGTAATACAGTACTTCCCCTTGTTTGACAATGATGCTGCCCTAAATTCAAAGGACAAAGACACTTGAGATGGCTGTGTGTGTGTGTGTGTGTGTGTGTGTGTGTGTGTGTGTGTGGGGTGAGAATGAAAGAAATGCCACCCAGAGAAGAGGGACGATATTGATTGTCAGTGTCCAGAACTCAAAGATGTTCAATTTACAATGACTGAAAACAAGAGGCAGTAGCAAACTCCATTTGGATGGTGGATCCCACTTTATCAATCAACTGTCTCAGATCTTATTATGGGATGTCAGAGGTACAGTGCAGTCTATTTGAACAGTTGCACCTTTTTTGTTGTGTTGGCCCTGTGCGCCAACACACTGGTGTTAAATTAAAAGATAGTGATCAAACAAATCCTAACTAAACTAGAAACAATCACGCTGTACTGAAAACATCCTCGTGCATCAGTGCTGCCTCCAAGCACCCAAAATACTTTGTAGGCCAAACTCATTTATGTAACTGTATCTGCAGTGTTTTGGCTGATACGTGATACAGATAAATGGCTGCTGTCCATGTGGGATATTATATTCGGCACAAATGCAACCTGTCATTTTGTGTGGAAAAACAAGCTTTTAATCCAAATTTCTCATCTGCTCCTCATGATTGTTATGTTTTTAAAAATCAATTAATCTGCTGCTTATTTTCTCGAGTCATAAATAATCATTTGTTCTTTAAAATGTCAGCAAAAGATGAATATTGTCCAAGGTGACATCTCGATAAATCTTGTCCAGAACCCAAAGATATACAGTTTATTATCATTTAAGACAAAGGAAAGCAGCAATTTCTCACATTAAAAGTGCTTTTTTTCCTGCAAATCATTTGTCCTGATGTCAGTGCTTTGTAAATAAGCTTTATTGTTAGGCTATTGTATTGTTGCTTTTGAAATGACACAGTTTAAAAACAAATTAAAGACTTGTTCACTGTTAAATGCAGAACACAGAAGCGCAGTGAGGCCCAAAAAGGTTTGCAGCATTTTTTAGCTGAGACGTTTTGGTTGTGTCTGGTTGCTATGATACAGAATTTCCACGGAAGTGAAAGTGTTGGCACCAGTTACTTAAATTCAGACTCAAATTTACCTAAAAAGGACATTTAAAAACAACTCATGTAGACCAGAGTGCTGTACAAAAGGAATAAGACGCTAAAAACACACACACAAGAGGCAACATAACTCATACATTCAGAGACACAACACACACAGGCACGCGTCAGAGGAAGCCACATCAAGGGGACTCGAACGCTAATGAGTAAAAGTAGGTTTTGAGCCTGGACTAATAAGAGCCAATGGAGGGGGCTGATCTTATTAGGAGGGGGATGCTGAGCAGAGTATCTACTCTGGATAAAGAGAAGGTTGAAGCACATAGGGAGAAAGGACCTGCCAAGGTGTGGGTTCAGCAATGATTTCTCCTCAGTTGTGATGGTTGGTCTTTGTTGTATTTGTCCTGCCTCTCCTCCACTGTGATTGGACGGCTGGGTAAAAAGTGACAGTGACGAGTGGCTGGAGCGTTGCTTTTCGACTCTTGGTGACCAGAAAAAAAAAAAAAAAAACAGAAAAAATGCAGTGCATAGCATAGAATAGACTCCCAGTGGCTCATTATGCTGCTGGTATTTGTAGCATGCATTAAATTTGCAGTGCTTCCATGAAAAAAGAAAGATACATGAACATAGCGGCCGCTTGCTACTTCCTGCTGATGGCTTGTCAACAGCGGAGTGTTGCAATATTGCAATAAGCTGGAACCAAAGAAGTTATGGGATTTGTGCTTTGAAATGACTTAAACAATCAATCGATTGTTTAAGTGGCTGCAGATTTATTTGTTGTCCGTCCACTAATGGATTAATCGATGAATTGTTTCAGCTCTACTTTATCCTAAATAGTGCAATTGACTTCAACAAAAATAGAATGATATATAAATGTAATGTAGCCTGATGTCTCTTCAGACGACAGTCTTTAATATATGTCATTGAGTTTCAGTCGTCCAAATGTCCATCCTCCATGTAAAGAAGCGGAGTGTGTGACATCTGTGTGTGCAGGCTTTATGCATGACATGCAGTACAAATGCTAGTCTTGTACAGGATATGGCACAATACCTTGCTCTCCTGTAGAGCAACATTAGTGTTGCATTATGAATATATGATCCCGGCCACTTGGGAGGGAGATGAGGCCGCACAGTTTAACTATTAATAACTTCATGCAGAAGCCTCTGCTGCTGCTGCTGCTGCTCGGTTCTGTCGCAGCCCCGTGCACTGCAGCTCACATCTGTTATCGCTCTGAGCAGCAGGCCTTCACCATGGAGCCCTGCTGGCTCTAATCTCAATGGCCTGGCAAACGGAGTTATGCTAATGTTTCTCCACTCTTCCTCCAGAAGGTGAGGGGGAGCGTGGCATGGTGTTGTTTATTCATGGCCGTGACTTCGGCACGGTCCAGAGAAAGGGCAGCTCTCGCAGTTCATGACCTCCTGCTCAGAACACCAGTTCAGAATATGTACGTTGTCGTGTCGTGACCTCTCTGCTCATGCTGCTTTTGAGAGGGCTCTCACACCTCTGTTAGGTTGTTGTCTGCTGTCGTTGTGTGTAGCTGGGGTCCAGAAATATAAATATTGGTATAAATATCAGAGTGAAATCTAGGGCTGCAACTAACAATTCAGTTCAGTTCATTTA
>JAPZEB010000001.1:17757858-17768869 GCA_029783705.1 Chaetodon striatus
GGATGCGTTGTACACAAACCAACAGTTTGCAAAGCTACAGCCCCAAAAGAGGAGCCCACGTTTCTGGTCAGAAGGAGAAACACACCTACTTTTAAACGTTATGACAGACTTGAATATCAACATGTTTTTGGATATGTGCAAATATCTCAACAGTGACCTTTCCTAGCAGGTGGTCGATGGAATGAAAGAAGGAGGCAGAAGGAAGTCTGCAACTACTTTTGGAAAAATTCAGTTTGATACAAAATGGCACAAGCTGTTTCACTTTTCTATATTTTGATGTGGTAAATGACATGTTAGGACACATCAATCGGAGTATGAACGGCTGCATGTAAACTGGAATATTCTTAGAATTTTCATTGTTATTGGTCATGTAATAGCCATGTCAGGAGGAGTATTGTCTTTTTCAGAATAAAGGAAAGGAACGGAATATTTGGATGTGGAGTAAGAGGAAATGAAAAGTGACGGGGGGAAAAAACAAAAGAGAAAAAGTATCTTTAGTGACCTCAGAAATGACAGTCACTGTATTATCAAATGTAGTATCCTCTCAGTAAAATCTTTGTAACGTAACAGAGTGGTCTGATCAAAACCTCCAAGCACATATCTGTTAACTGCTGCAAAAGTTTTCATAAAACTTGTTTTTGATTCTTTGTGTGTTTGAAGATTTTGTTTTTGGCACAGCTGTGTGTCAGACTAAGGAAAAGGCAGACGCACTGTGCTGGTGATTCATAAGACATCAAAGACCTAAACTAGCCTTTGCTGTGTTTTCGTTTGAGTAAATGAAGGATGAAGCCTCGCTTGTTCTTCAGCAGCTGGCAGATGAAAAGTGGAGGCTGTGTGCTGTTGTCTGAGAACTTTGAATGACATGTTAAATACACTGACTGGGTTCAGCTGTGAGACGATTTTCTCTTGATATAATTCAACAGCAGTCATTCTGCATTAAGACACATAATCATGCAGAGAGTGCAGCTCTCGTAGTGTCTCTCTGTCTGTGTATAAAACGTCTTATCATCTGTCAGAGGTCGTTTCTGCTCGTGAGTCGTCCAGGATGCAGAGCAGAGCAGCTCTCTGTTTTGACTTCAGATTTTATTATCACTTTATGATTCACAGCAAAGAGGTTTTCTTTATCACCCGGTGTCTGGGTCACAGTGAAAGCTGAGATGTTGTTCACAATCTGCAGAGTAATCCTAAAGACCTTTGACTTTGTGTTTTGGCTGCGTCGCCCTGCTGTCCCCGAGGTGTGTCTTAACATGGCAGAGGTTGTGGAGATGATCTGCTTTTACCACAGTTTGTCATTTTGGCTCATTTCATACTCACATTTCATGTCATCTCTTAACTTTGCACCCTGCAGTCCTGACTCAAACATCCGCCAGGTTTTAAATATCACGTTTGTTTTCAGTTTTTGGATTAATGCAAACAAAAAAATGGAACGAATAAAGTCAAGCTTAAAAAACAGGATTTATTTTTGTGTCCAACAACTTTCTTTGTGAGATTAAAACATCTTACCCCAACAAATAAAGACTGTAGTAGTTCTTAAACCAGTTTAAGGAGGATGTCATAGAAATATACGAATATGTGAGGACTGTTATGATGTCATACAAAGATTCTTAAAAAAAAAAAAAAAAGTAAGATGAATGCAGTTTTTTATCAGTGTGGAAATATTATTACTTCAGAGTAAATGTGATCCCTGAGACTGTATGTTTATTCTTTTTCTAGCTGAAAGATGATAAACAGTCAGAAAAGCGAGCTTCCTGGTCAAATCCTAAACCAGTGACTCCCACACAGGGTGGCTGTCTGAGTCCTGGCTGTGCAGAGAACTTAAGCCAGTGTCTGAGTCGTCGTCGTTCCCGCTGTGAGCTTTGGACAGACCCCTGGCCTGCTCCACCCACTCACTCTTCCTCTCCAAAGTGCTCATCATCCCCATCTTATCATCTGTCCCGTGGCTACACTCACTGACTGTCCCTTCCTCTATGTCCAAAGTGTTCACTTTCTCCAGCAAATCCCTCATCTCCTTCTCCCTCGCCCCGCAAATCTCCTGGGTCAGCTCCAAATCGCTCCTAATAGCTTCTAAATCCGTGTTGAGGCGCAGACCGATGTATAAACTCGCATCTAGCTGTGTCCTGATCCTCTCTTCTTCCAAAAGCAGCTCGTTTTCTGATGCTGTGTCAGCCCCTGTGCCGGGGAGGGACGGTGCGCCCTCGCCGGGCGCTGCGTCTTTGCCCTGCAGCTCCTCTTTCCTCCGCTGCATCCAGCGGTGGTTCAGCTCCTCCTGGATCTGCACCGTGAAAATGTCTATAAGGGCTTCCTGCTCCCACAGCTCCTCTTGCAGTCTAACCACCTCCTCACACTGCCGGACATACTCTTCAAACTTGGCAAGGGTCTCTGCTGAGAACACTGTGTCTCCCTCTCGGCTGGAAGCCGCGGCAGCTTCCACTAAATACGTGTCCTGCACATAATTAACACCGTGTCTTTGAATTCTGTCCAAATGCACTTTAGCCTCGCACCTCTCGATGTCTGCGTCCAGCTCTGTGAGCCTCTGGATCTGCTGGCGGATTGTATGATCCTGAGAAATCACAAGGTGAACCAGAGTTTCCATCTTTTCAGCAGAGGACGCGTCTCTCTGCGCCCTCTTCTTGTTGATCTTCTCCAACTTTCTGAAAGCTTTCCGGACGATCCGACGCTGTTTCTCAGGTGAGATGCCACCCATGGGAGACCGCCCGGCGGTCCCCTTGGTGACACAGGGGCTGTTTTTGCTGGGCACCACGCGCGCCTCTGCGCTCCGGGCTCCGTGGTTCGCCAAAGACGCCTCACTTTTCACCAACACAAACTTGACATTTCTCTGCTCCTCTCCCCACGCCACCCAAAGCCGCAAGATCTTAGTTTTGTTGGGTAAAATCCTCTCGAATCCTCTCCATTTCTCCACGATGCAGTAAGACTGTGAGCATGCCGCCGTGGAGAGGCCGTGCTGTGATTTCTGTTCCTCCAGGAGAACGTGGACAACATCAGCGCAGGTTGTGCGCTTTGACAAGCCGAAGACAAGCTTCTCCTCCCGGCAGACCCACACTGATATCTTACTCTCCTCCGACTCCATCACGACTGTCTGCTAAACTGTGTTTCTTATAAAGAGAAATAAGAAAAAAGTCATTCTTAAAATAGATTTAAATCCGCATGTCCGGAGAAAAGCGCAGCCGTGTCCAAGCTCATCTCTGCGTGCATGCGCGCTGCGCCCTAGACGCGTGTGAGAAGTTACTGATGGAGCTGCAGGTCTGGAGCTCCATGTGTCCTCCTGTGCACTTTGCTGAGGCAAAGTCAAGGAAGGAGACACTCCGGGTGCGTTTATGCTGCGCCCTCACGAGACTGCCTCTGCTGTGGTCACATGACTGCCACCAGCAAGTGTCAGTAACCAGATGCTGTGTTTTCTGAGGCAGGTTGGAAGTTCACGAGGGTCACTGTGCTCTTTAAGAAAATGTTAAAGTGTAATGAGGTCGATGTCTAATAACTGTCACGCAGTGTTCATCAGTGTACATCATGGAAATATTTAAAATCAGAGATGATTTATTGTCATTAATTTATTGAAATTTAATAAGTGGACACATAAATCCAAAAATTTAAGAACATAATAATTTATAAATATAGAAAAAGCACAATTACAGCTGAGTTTTATTGTGTCAAGTGACAGTCAAAGATAACTGAGATCAAAATATGTACATTGTTTTTTAAAGATACACTATGTAATTCTGGAAAAAGATCAGCACAGTCTCACTCTGACGTCATCAAAATCTGGTGCTTGGGCAGTGACTTCCAGCCTCAGACACTGATGAAAATAGCTGTCCTTTAACGTCGGCATGATACACGGCAGTGCTGTACAGATATAGTGCGTTTTATTTTAAAGGAGACTGTATGTAAACGGTAAATCTCCTGTGAAAATGGAAGTTTATTTTGAAAGAAGACACTGCATGTAAGAGGCAGAACTTGACACAGTGTCCCAGAGCGTTGACATCCAACACATCCAGGGTACCTTTTACATCACATCTGGACTTGGAAATTCCATGAACAAATGTCCATATGTGGCGAGGTCGGAGTGAGAATGTGTTGGAAAGATAGTTGATTGTTGAGTCTCATTCCCAGGTTGTCAAATGTTGATGGTTTGGTGGTTCAGTCCAACTACCAACCCAAGGTCCTCAGTGTAGAGTCCACCAGGAATGAGTCCTGTACCCGCAAGTGATTTAGCATTTTATCACTCACAGTTCCCTCGTCTCAAAGTCAGCACGTTTTTTAATGGGTTTTTGGTTAGATTCCTGAAATAAGCTCTGTGGTTAACACCAGCTCAAGAGACTTTCATGTTTTGTTCTACGTCATGAAATATGTCAGTAAATACCCGACTCGTGAACTTTAAAGCTTCTACAAATTTTTAAAAAAGGCGGCTGCTAACAAGTGACTGAAAGAGACTACAGAACGTCATCATGCAGAGCTGCACCAAAATGGCTTTACAGTCTTGTTATGGTGGTGATGTTAGGTCGTGCGACCATCGTCTGGTTTGTTTATAGCCTAATGTTAGCTTTTTACTTTTGGCAATTGCATTTAGGCTTCAATAATCATGAAAATGGTGTTTGTGAAGATTATTGTGCTGAACAAAACATGCAAGTGTCATAACGTTTGTTGGCCACAGAGCTTATTTTTGGCAGTAATCCAAAATCAAATGGAAAAATCCTATGGTTTTTTGACAGTGGAACCAGTGTGATACTAACTTCCTGTTTGCCTAAAGAAAATTCATACCTAGAGCACTCTATTTGACGACTTGGGAATGAGACTCAACAATAAATTGTCTTTCTCCAGAATTACATGTTGCACCTTGAAGCTGCATACAGGTGATTTTGTTGTTATAATTATTATCATTTTTAATTTACTGGTGCATCACCTTTTAAGTCAGAGTTACAGAGGAAAAACTACATTAAAACAAACCAGTACCACAGTGAAATAGAAGCCAGCAAATTAGGGGAGGTGGGAGAATAAATAAAATACCTCAGAATGAGAAAAAAAAGTGAAATAATCAAATAAAACGTAAACGTAGTGGAGCTGGAAAAATAACTGTTTAAGAAGTGATTGAACACAGTGTGAGTGTCATATAACTTCAGACAGAAGCCAAAATATCCAAACATGTTTTTACAGTGCAAGGCTGTGTAGCAGAGACACAAAGGATCTTACAATGGGACACATTGAGAGACGTGAGAGGAGCAGCGGTGACCTCTCCTTCTGTTGGATTTCACTTTGTGTTCACCGATCTGAATATTCAGGGTCAGTTTGCTTTTGTTGACATGAGTGAGAGGGGACAGGTATTAGACTGTGTAAATGTCACCTTCAGATTACGGTGAAGACACCTGGAGAGTTGGAAACGTTCAAGTATGAAAGAAGGAGAATAGCTGAGTATTAACGCTGTACAAGTGTCAGCTAAGACTGTGCTGCTTTAATTGGTCGGCCTTGATTCTCAGCAGTAATGCGCTTAAAGGCAACTGATGTCATTTTAAAACGTTAGAGCCTAATTCATCGTTCTTGACCCTGTTAGCTTTTAATTTGTCATCCTTCCTTCTCACTGACAGCTTTCAGATTTCAGCCTTGGTGAATCTTTATGCATGAGCTTTTATTTCAAGACGAGCGGCTGCTCACTTCGTCTTCAAGAAAGGCCTGTACGAGGTGTGTTGGGCTGTTAATGCTGTGGCATGTCTTCCCACAGGAGGCTCATCATGCTCAAGCAAATCCAAAGACATTAAAATGTAGCTCAGTCGCAAGGAGAGAATGTTGCAAACCACAAATACATAACATTTGCATGTTTTAAGTGACTGATGGATCTTTTTTCCAGCAGCATTTTAGCTCCCAAACGTGTGTTTTTAGGGACCTGTCACTGTGTTTTCTGCGGCTTTTTAGCTCCCAAACTTGGGTGTTTTTTGGGACCTGTCTCTATGTCTTAGCCCCCAAACGCGGGTGTTTTTTAGGGATCTGTTGCTGTGTTTTCTGCGGCTTGTTAGCTCCTAAACATGGGTGTTTTTTAGTGATCCATCACTGTGTTTCCTGTTGGGATTATGCCCCCAAAACTTGGTGTTTTTGAGCCAAAACATGATCTACTCTCAACCATAGGCAAGTGGCATTTCTGCCTATAAACCTAAAGTTTCAACATACCTGCTATATAATAATGTGCAAATGTAACATAGCCATGGTTTGGAGAAATGTACAATACCGATATTTTTATTTTTATTTTTATTTTTTTTGAGTTGTATAAGTGACATCTGTAGTCAAAACTTCTGGTGAAAGAGGAGTGCCAGGTTTGCACTGGCATCTTGTGGTGTTAAAGTATGATTGCTTTTGTTCTTTCTTCAGTGGATTAGTTAGTGTATGTGTGTGTGTGTTGTTTGAGAGAGAAGCCCTTACCTTACCTCAACCACATCAGTTTGCAGAGTCTTGTCAGAGCGGTGCAAATCAAACACGTTTGACACTCATAAGCACTCAGAGAGCACAAACTTCATCAGCGTGCACAATCTGCTAAATCTGTCATTTTATTACAATGAGATGTTTTCAACCTTCAGCTCCTCATGGAGACAACCACTCTGTCATTTAGAAAAGACTCTATATCCTGGGTCTATTATGGCTTCATACAAGGAGAAATGACCAAATTTAAATCACATCAGACTCATGAGTACTGAGTTATGGCAAATTCAATGCACCGTGTTGGTGTCGTCCAACCAAAAGGTAAAATGACAAATAACTGAACATGCACGCGTGCACATGAAAGAAGGCCCTCACATTTCAGGTGTGTGACAGGCTTTCTGTCACACTCCAAAAGTTGCCTGTGTGAACTCCCATTTAGCAGAGGTGGGACCAAGCTATTCAAGTCACAAGTAAGTCTCAAGTCTTTGTACTCAAGTCCCAAGTTACTGTAAGTCCCAAGTCAAGTCCTAACTTTTGAGTCATGATGCGCTCTTCACAAAATGTTACGCCACAATAATACATTAAATTTGTAAAACTCATGATTGGTTTTTAAATTTGTTTTTATTTGTTAGAAGAAGTTTGTTAAAAAGTTACTGATCTACATAGCTGACTAACTTTAGCTAAACATTAGATTGCTAATGATGTTAACATCCGCCTTGACTGACTTTGTGCAGTTTCAAATGTCGACGTTGGACGTTGTTGTGTTGTGGACGTCATTTTTGACTAGCATATTCTGAGTACTGCAATTCGTTTTTTTGTTTTTTGTTTTTTTGTTGAGCACCTGTAGATTTTGTATGAGGATGAAGGACGAAATTATCTTTTGGTATCATTTCCAGCTGGCACTCAGTGACATTATGCTAGTCCTTCATGGTTCTCTCCTGCAACTTGACTGGATTATGTCCCATTTGTTTAAACAAAGTGGAGCATCTGGGAGATTAAATGATGTCTTGATGGGAATGAATCGTGTTACTAGTCTAAATTCATCAAATTTGTGACTTGAGTCTGACTCGAGTCCAAGTCCTGTGACTCAGTCCACAGCTCAGCCATTCAGACAGAGCCAAATTATCTGACAGTTGTTTAAACCTTTAAAACCTGAACAAGTTGGCTTGACTCCTTTCAAGGACACACACAAAAAAAGAAAGGGAAGAAAAGGGAAATGAGCAACTTTACAAGTAATGACCCCAAAATAAGCAAGAAATTAGAGAAAGCCACAGGAAAAATTCTTGAAAAATAGTGGGAGAAAAAAAGTAAAACACAAATACAAACAAGGAAATGACCTTAAAAAAAACGTGCTAAAGATATATATATATATTTTTAGACTTTTCTGTAACATAATTTTAAAAATATAATTATATTTTATAATAATTTTACATTATTTTTTATGTTGCAGTATTTTAAATACATTTTTCTGAGCATTTTTTTCCCCAATGTTTTGATTATTTTCTAATAACCTTTTAGTCAGGGTTGTTTTTCTTCTCATGTTTTGCAGTTTTCTTGCAACTTGTGTAACATTTCTTGTCAAGTTGCTCATTGCCTGTTTTAGATTTTTGAAAGAAATCAAACCAATCTGCTCAGGTTTCAAAGGCTGAAATGCTTGTGGAAGGCGTTTGAATGCAGCTGATGTCTATCCAGTTTTGAAGGAGTTAAAACAGGGGCTTTAAATTGACAACAGCCAAATTAAAGTTAAACTCAGCAGGAAAACAGGCTAATATTTATTGTGACAAGAAGCTGACATGAACATTATCCTGTGAGGCCTGTAGTGCAGATGGTCTGCATACGTATTGGTTAAGATGTTATTTGATCTCTTAACTATTTCTGCTTCTATTATAGTTTGATAACAGTGCCAGAGGTTTGTTTTAAAATATCTCATGTGACTGCACTTAAATCACACCACATATACCAGTTAACTGCTGCCTCTACTTGATGGGGTCAGCTCTGAAGAGAGATCATAACACATTTGACTTTAATTGAACAACATCTCCCTCTGCTGATGGTTTATAGTACTACAGTGCTGTACATTAAATATGCTGTCTTTATGTGAAACAGGGAGATGGACAGTTAAATATAAAGCAAGGGACAGGCTCCATCTACTGTTGGTGTGAGGCTTCTGCAGTTAAAGAGTTAAACGCAGCCTCAGTCGGCACAGCATCATGTCATACGTCTTTCTGATTGAATAATCAAACTGCGCTGATTGCTTCAGCGCCATAATTACGTTAAACTGAAGTGACAACAGAGGGCAATATATTTTCAGATTTATTTAACTTCAATATTGCATACATACAAAGTATCTAGAAAGCTACAAAATATCTACTATTATCAAGAAGGCATCATAATGTTACGGAGCAAAGACAAGACCATATGCAGAACACAGAAACATAGCAGAGCTTCTTTTCTCTCCTTTGCTCCAACACTTTGCTGTCATGGATACGAAAAGATATCACACATCTGTACCAAGAAAAGCTAAGATATATAATTTTTGTACAAAGCACCTTTTTACAAAAAAACAAGTCTGCACACAAAACCCAAATGTGTGTATGACAACTATATGTGAGCTATGTGAAAAATCACTTTAAAGCCACCATCTGTAAAATGGTCATAAAACAAAAAGGTACCAGTACCTACTATTTCGACAGAATTACAAATAACAAGAGCTAAACTGCTGATATGTTTGTAGCATGATTCCTTGACTTTTTTTTTTTAATGTGTCCATTTTCTCTTCAAATGGTCCACCAGACATTCGTGCCATCGAAGGCATCAGTCCTGCTGTTTTTAGTGTTGAAACGACATGTCAAAATGTACCAGCAGTGCAGCAGCAACATCATTACCATCTTATTGGGCTTGCAATATACAGACAATGTAATCACAAAACCAAGTACAACTGTATACAAGTACAATAAGAAAACATCTAACTAAGTAATCAATAAATGTGAACAGATACACAGGGTAAACATAAGAAAAAAAAAAAAAGCCTATTAAAACTCCACAGCGTCCACAGGACTGTGGCAAAATACTGAATGATTGAACTTTATCTGCATCCACCAGAGACATTGTCTGCAATTATTTAGAGCTTCTTCCATTAAAATACTTTAAATGATTACAATTTTTTTGTAAGAAACAGTAAATGTTTGAGTAGCTATGGTCCTCACGGTGAAAAGTATTAACCTCGACGGCCTCGTCCACTCTAGCAGTTGTGAAAAATTAGTTTCTGAAACGGCACCTCACACAGGGTTTCAGATTCAACCGCGTTACAACAGCTGTTTTAGAATTTGTAGTGTAGAATCACTATTAAATAAACTTTCACTTTACGTCCTGAAAGATAAATTATAAAAGCTTGTGTCGGTCTCTCGTCAACATCACAGCTGCGTCTGCGTCATCAAAGGTAACATTGTGATGTTGTCTGTGGTTTTCACATCGTGCGACGCGAGGTCGCAGGAAAGAGGAAACCATAATGTTTTCAAAAACCTTGTTTTTTTTTTTTAATACAAAAAAACACTTGAACCTGCAAGTGTGCACAAAGCAGACAGCTGCGGCGTTCATACGACTAACATCCTGCATGCAGTCAGCGGCTGTACGTTATCAGCAGGTCTATCAGTCTTTGACCTCAAGCAAAGAAATAGAAGTTCTTCAAATACATCATTTGTGAAATCAATTTACAATGTGATAAAAATTAATATATCATTTATTTAATTCACCTGTAACCAGCTTTCCTCCCGCTGTCATTACAATCCTTTAAAAAAGGCAATGTGGTGATTGGTTTCACTTAGCCTATGTCTCATTTATTTGGTCTAGCAACATTTAATTTTTTAATTTCTGTTTGATCTTTTTGAAGCTGGAAATTTTAAACCAAAGGCACTTCCTTGCTACCATGCAGGACAAAAGATTGACTGTATCTCTGTATTTTTGGTCTTTTACGACAGGAAAGGCAGTCAGTCTGTGTTTATAGTACACTCTGAAAAAGAAGGCTGATATTTTAGGAACACATTGTAGCGTCAGAGAAAAATAAACCTGTGTTATAACTGTGTCTGAGCTTAAATTTGCAAACTTTATTTAACATAAGTGTACTGCCTCTTTACAACAACAACAAAAAGCTGTATTTCTTGGAGTGTACCAATTATACAAAACGGAATTTCTCAGATGTGAAGATGTACCAAGTGATATAGCGGTGAGTTATTTTTGCCTGTCTGATCCACAAGACTGATTTTAGACTTAAAACAAAGCGAAGGGTAATGTTAGAGTGTATTCTAAGGCACTGTACATCTACACTTTGGCAGATAGTATTGTGTTTCTCTCACACAGTCACGCAAACATATAAAGAGTCTTCCCGCGTAGAGATCACAGTTTAAGTGGCATCTTTTGGAGTTCTCACAGCTATAACATGTTTAAGGCTCGGGATCGGCGTAGGCCACAGAAACATGTGAACGTAGTGTGAAGGCAGCAACACTCTGGTTTGGAGTTTCTCCCAGAGGGGAACGATATTCTGAGTCTTTCAGGGGGGGGGGCAAAGCCACAGCACACTGAACAAGGCCTGCTGTCT
>JAPZEB010000001.1:17779463-17793005 GCA_029783705.1 Chaetodon striatus
AAAATACACAACCGTCATACACTTGTATTGTTTGTAGCAAGTTCTAGGCAAGCAATAACTGGAACTGGAAAAAATACCAATTTTACAAAGTTTGTTTTTTCAACATTTTTTTTTTTTTTTTATCACGAGTGTTTGAGTGTAAGAACAAAAATAATCACACTGTTTTAAAAATGTCTCCAACGTCTCCATGAAATTTGTTTCCAAGGCCGACAGATGGTTTGCTTTCTAACTTTGAAACAGAACATTTCTATTTTTGCTTTGACACAAGAGTGCCTATTTAATTTAAAAACAACCCTAAAATCACAAAAAACTTTACACAGGTAAGAATAAATCAGTGATCTGTGCACATCTTTTGAATTAGTTTGGGTTTACTTATTTATCTTTAATTTGTATTTAGTGTATATGAGCAAGTGTAACGTTAAAATAACATAACTAAAGATAAGATAAGATTTTATTCATCTGCCCTGGGGAAATCCACACATTACAGCATGTCAACAGCAAGAGAAGAGGAATAAAATTGATGGTGCTCAATAAGATAAAAACATTACAAAATACAAAATTGGTTAAAATAAAGTAACATGAAATCTAAATACACCTTTCACTCATACAGGTACAGTATGTCCATGATTGATAGTTGCACAGCACAACTGCAGTACACACATGGTGCGCAGCCTTCTTACTGTAAAAATACTGAATTATATAAATATTATCGGGACACATATGCTGCATGACAGGATTTTCTGCAGTTTTATTTGAGCAATTTTACATGCTTCTTCAATCTTACAATTAAAAACGTAACCTTAGCTGCTAACTAAACTTACAAAACTGTAGTTGTTGGTATGATTTTGATTTTAGACTCAAAGCAAATCCTTAAATCCCAACATTTACTGTCCTCCCCCCTGGAGCTGCACTGTAGATAAGGTCATGTGGGGAAAATGTAGGTGGGTTCAAAGTATCAAATCCTGCCTTTATTGTTGTTGCTATCTCCCGAGTGTTAACCTCACTCTATCGACACGTTTGTTTTACAGCGAGACAGTCTGCCAATTGTCACGGCGAGATGAAAGGAACAGATTGAAGTGCTAAGAAGTTTCTGAAACGCACATGTGGAGATGGGAGTGAATACAGGAAATAGCTAGCACATTTAACTTTGTTGTGCACATTGTTGGAGCTTTGTCCAATAATGGAAATGTGAATTTGCTTTTCAGATTTAGCAATTGTAGAAAGTTTAATGTAAATTTTGGGTCATTTTTCTTTGATAGTGTTTGAATTGGGTAAATTCTTACTTGAAATGGCTGTTGTGACTGGCTGGATGGGATAGGCTTGCTGGGTGAAAGGCTTAATACTAGAAAAGAGAATGACAGACCCATCAGACAAAACATTACCATAGCACAGTATATTGAATTTGTTGCTTGAAAAAAGGATTCTTGTAAATTGAAGTTCTCTTTTTCTGAAGTGTGATACTTACTCCTGTGAGGATCCTGGCTGACCAGCCGATATCATGCCCTGCCATAACTGGAGAATTGCATTTATTAATAGACACCAAAGAACAAACAACAAAGAGCATACAATTGTGAGCAGCTGTTAGCAGCAAGATCAAAATGGATCTGAGCTCCGTGTTCAGTGGAAGTAGTTATCTTCACTACCACTCCTTTTGATCATGTGCTTATCTGATAGGGGCAGTTGTGCAAAGCTGTGGTGTGTAATGTGATTTGGCCCGGGTGTCGGTGCGGTTGGCCCCATGGCTGCCCTGGGTGAAGCTGGACAGGATGGATCAATAGTGGGGTGCCGACAAGGCTCTTACCCCTGCTCCAGGGAAGGCTGGGCGCGGGATGCCTGGCAGGCCCAGCTTGTTGTGAATAGCCGTGGCAGAGACGATCTGAGCCGAGGACATGGAGGCCATGCTCTGGAGGGCTTTGTCCTTCACGGCTTGGTCCTTTAACAGCAGTCACAAAAGGCTTAGCACTCACACAGAAGGGGGAGGTGGAGCATGTTGCAGAGGTAGCAACAAACAACACACTAAAAGCACCACCGACCTTTCTCACAACAGTAAACAGCAGGCGGGTTAAAAGAAGATAGATGTGCATCACTATTTAAGTGTAGGCTTTTTTTTATAGGAATGTGCTAAACAATGACAATTAAATTCCAATATACAATGCAATAGCAGTGGTATGCACTTAAACGAAAGTTTGCTTGTTTTAAAAGTCATTCAGCGGCGCTTCTATCAAGGTTGCATTTGTCTGCATGTCAAAACATTGTAAAGAATTTCTCAAGTAAAACTAAAGGACACCAATCCCACTTGGTTAGAAGACTTTCACAGCTCCTGTTAGTTCTCTTTTCTTTTATCTTTGGACAAAAGGTTTTTAAATCATCTAAATATATTAAAGGTACTGTATGTACTTTTTTAACATGTATTAATTGTTTATTATGGATATGGATGGACTGATTCAACGTAAAGGACTCAACAGTTTTTGTGGGAAAATCCAAAGGATGTGAGGTTTATGTGTGCCCCAGAGTCCTTTGACTCTCTTATTCTCCACTACAGCGCTATCAGTGTGCAACACATAGATTTTATATAAAGATGGACGACATTACAGCTTCCTAAAAATGAAACCAAGACATCTCAATCACTCCCTGGTGGCTAGCTGCAGTATAGCTCATAAACCCTGCACCCTCTATGTTAGCAGATGGGACATGGGCCAAACTAAAATATCAAAGTACGCGTCACAATTTTTTTTTTTTTTTTCCCCAAAGATGGTTTCTGTCATTTCAGGTAGTTCTCATCACACTGCTGTATATTTGAGTGTTCATTTTTCTGATAAGTTTACTTATTGATTATTTGATGCTATAAAACGGGAGTTTGACGCCATATTGAAAGCTGTGTGTGCCAGTCAGTGTGCTGACAATCAGGGGGGCTGCTCATGATTGGTTGGGAGGGTACATGGGCAGGAACTCGATACCACAAAGATATCTACCGCACTGACTGACTCATAATGAGGTGATCGGCGCAATATGGCAGCAGCCATATCCAGTATATTTTAGCTACATTCAGTACAGTAGGAAGTAGAGACACATTGTCTATCTTTACAGATAGTCATTGGAGCAACATTAGCTAACGTAAATTAAGAAACAGGAGTCCGCTAACGTCAACAAACAGCGGGCATCCACTACAACACAGAGTAAACACATGCTGAATTTCCGTTATATACATTTTGCAGCGGCAGCCTGGAGGTGGACCTGATTACTTTACGATACTGAACACCGCAAATATACGTGCCGCAGTTCAGTGAGGTAGCAGTCACACGCTGTTCGCAACAGCAGTGTGGCCCGCGCTCATCAGTAGTAGTAGTCATTTAAACTCTCTGCATTGCTGCTAACATTACATCATGCTTCATTTAATGTTGCTGTTCAGCCATTTTATATTTTCTGGTTGCGTTAACGGGCATGCATGAGTGAGAAAACATCTCAAACCAACGTTACAGACAAATGTTACAGTCTATAAATCGTTGCAGTTATTTCATTGCCTAAACTGCATATTACTCCAGTGATTAAATAAATCCATGTCATGATCATTTTAAGTTTTACGTCAACTACAGTAAAATACTGATTTTCCAGTTAAGGAAAATTGCTGCTATGATAAACAGTGATTAAATTAATTTATGTTTCACAGTGACCTTTTTGATTCTGAGATCCAGAATTGTTCTGATCAGGCATCTGACAAACACCAGGCCCCAGGAAGTGCGCTGGGCCTCAAAGCAAATTTTCGTAGTGGCCAAACAATGGAATTACAACTTCCTGGTCCAGCACACAATGCTATTTGGCTCCAAAAGATTTTCTCCCATACATTTTTATTAATAGTTACCCCCAGATTCCTGACTGCAGTTCACTAACAGCCACTGTTCTCATTGATAACAAGGATTTTCAGACCATTGCATATAACGCCTTTACTGGATTAGTAATTCAAAGATCAACAAAAGCAAACGC
This sequence comes from Chaetodon striatus, assembly GCA_029783705.1. Classification (NCBI taxonomy): domain Eukaryota; kingdom Metazoa; phylum Chordata; class Actinopteri; order Chaetodontiformes; family Chaetodontidae; genus Chaetodon; species Chaetodon striatus. Next base: position 17,783,445 of record JAPZEB010000001.1, read on the forward strand.
AGAAGTGCACTGCGCATTGTATGTTGTTTTGGACATAATCCTTTGTTAACGTGCATTCACAAAGTTATTTAAAGTCACACTGAACCTTCTGAATTCAGTGAAAATGCTGCAGCAGAGTGCACACTGGGGCAACCCATACACACTAGCAAACCCATGCAGACTCACTGGTGGCAGAAGCTAAAGGTAAGCATGCTGGCAACAGATGCTGGTGGAGCGGAGTCAAGCTACAGTATGATAATAGTATGATGACACAAAGAGACACCAATAAACTGGGAAAACACTGGGCAGCAGCTATTGTACCACTATGGCAGGAGCACAAATGCAAAACTAGCAGCTGAAGGAGGCAGGCCCTAATAAAAGCAGAAACAGCATCACAAACAGAAAATAAATACTTACCATACTTGTAACCTAAATGCAAACAAACAGGGTTTTATTGTGAGTAAATTAACACTTTGAAACTGTTGAAGTCTGCATGAAAAAGTCCAAACATCAGTAACCAAAAAAAACCTTTAATTTGAGAACGTCCAGCCTTCTTCACACAGTACAACACAACACAAATATGTAATGAACACTTAATAACAAAGGATTATGAAATTTGTATTTACAAATTATTCTTGGTCTCTGTGGCGAATGTCTTGCTCTCTATAATTTTCACAATCTGATCAGTAGTCATCACTCGAGACAAAACAACAGAACAGTAATGTAATGACTGTAATTTCAGACGAGACCAGAAACAGCAGGTTTTCATTGATGCCCCCTGAAATGAAGGGCACACTTGTATTTCTTTTTGCCCCTGAACTCTAATTTGCTTTAAATGAGAAAAGACAGGGATTCATACAAAAGCTGTCTGTTTTTCTTCAGACAGCCGCCTGTGCCCTTGAAAGACCAGGCATTCGTGTGGCTAGCTGCCTGTCTGACTCTTTCTGTCTCTCAACACACACACGCACGCACACACTAACACACTTTCACACACACACAGATTAATGAGGGGTCATTAATTCGTGTTGAATACTGGGAGTGGAGCAAAGTGTGAAAGTCAAAATGTATAGTCGGCTCCCCAAGAAAAGAAGAAAATGGCACATGGCTGGGCTGTCCTTTGATATACAAGCATTACTACATAAAATACCTTAAATTACAGGTCAATATTATTCAAGATGACTTCTTTCACAATGCTTTTCTCCCATTTTAATCTGCCATTGTGAAAAGCTTTCTACAGTGATTTTAACAGAATTCACCATTGCTGAAATAAGTGACAAGAACGCTCTGAAATGACGACATCTGAACTGGGAGGAAGGAAGGAAAGCGACTGACAGCCAAGGCATTGTGAGAGTCTGGAGTTATCAACAGATTGAAGGAGGAACAAGGAGGCAGAGAGAGCATTTCAGAAAGAGTCAGCCATCAGACCGATTTCCTCGGACCCTCAGCTCTCAGCCACTCACCAACAGCCAATGCCAGCATGCTTCCCGACATTTTGGATTTTACTAAATTATTACAAATATGCACAAAGTAGAAGTGTCATGATTACAAAGTTTTTACCACCAGAGAGCTCTGACATTTTTTTTTTTACTTAATTTTTAGGAGTTTCAAGGAAGGTCTACCACTTTGGTCCAAACGGAAAAATCAAACAAATTCTAGATAGGTTGCCATGAAGCTTTGTACAAACATTCATGGTCCTCAGAGGATGCATCTTCAGAATGAGAGTTTTTGTCTAGTGCTACAGGTGGTTCATATTTGTGACATTTGTGGTAAACTGTCATGAAATTTAGTTCATCATTCATGTTAGTGTATGACTGGAAAAAAAAACAACGTGCCAATTAAAGACGTTCCAGTCATCCTCAGCTGCTTATTTTGATGAGCGCTGATGAGCAAATGTTTTCATGCTAAGAGACTAAACTAAGATGGTGAACCTGATAAACATATCTGCAATACATCAGCATGTTAGCACTGTTTTTGTGAGCATGTTAGCATGATGATGTTAGCATTTATCTCAAAGCACTGATGTGCAGCCTCAGAGCCACTCACATGGCTGAAGATTCTCACGGCCTATGCACACCAAGTCTGTTTTCATCATATGCTTTCTTTTATTTTGTCATCCGGTAAACATCGTTACGCAAAATGGCGTTGTTAAGCAGTGAGGATTATCTTGTGGTCTTTTTTACTCCTCGAAAGTAGGGAAAAAAAGATTCAGGGCATTAATAGTTTTACCTGCTGATAAAAGGAGCTGCAGAATTATAATTATCCCGACTGTTTCCAGGTGACTATTTTAGGATTTCAGTGGTCCAGTTTAATACGCTACTAGCAATACTGGAATCACACACTCAGAAGAAGACCACAAGTTTCCACAATCCAATTGATCCTGAACAATAGGTGGTAGTATGTCAGGCAGACACACACATACAAAGATGGGTTTTTTTTTTTTAAATTACGCAGTTATCAAACCTGTTCCAAAAACTTCAATGAGAGACGAAAGATTTTGAGCGAGTGTGTAAATGTGGTTGGCACAACGTGAGGTTGTATTCATATCTAAATACGCAACGATTTTGGACAAAAAACACAAACTTGGTGTCCATAGGCCTTTAGTCTTGTTTACTATTAAATGTCTCCCTCGGTACACAGAGTGTCCTGACCACAGTTCTTTCAGAAACAAAATTTAGGGGCCGAAATTTTTTGTATGTTATGTGTCATCAGATTTTTTTAATCAGCCTCAAAAATCCAGCATCAGTCAGGCTCTTGTGCAATTAAAAAACAAACATATAAACTACCAGTACTATTTGGGTCGGAGTGCTTGAAATTAATCATTTAAATTATTTTTGCCTAAACAAAATGTCTTCAGTATTTTCACACTAAGTCATGGATATGATGAGCAAAGGCCCGTAAAGAGAAGTGTATACATGTAGATGAAACCAAGAGGACAGGACAGTGACAGCATGTGTGAGTGAGGGTAACAGAGATGACTGAGAAGGTGGAGGGGGGGGGGGTTAGAAAATGTGAACAGACTACAGTCGGCAGAAGATTTGGGTTAGAGGGAATCAGAGCACCAGGCATTCACTCTGTCACCACGGGAAACAGGAAGTTAAGACTCACAGCAACCAACAAGCCCAAAAGCAGAAAAGCGCATACCTTTAGCTTGGAATGAAACTCACGAGATTTCCTTCTGGCAAGAACCTGAATGTGACTAGACACCTGCGGGGTAGGGGAGGGGAGGAAAACAAAGGAAGAGCCTGTAACCATGGCAATGAAAAGCCCCCTGCAACTGGGCAAAGCCAGACGTACCTTAATGGCAGCTTGGATTTCTCGAACTTTCTTTCTTGCTAAGACCTGTATGTGACTAGACACCTCCATTAAAACACAGAGAAAACGGAAAATAAAAAAAACAAGGAAAAAAAAGTACAAAGTGATTTATACATTTCTTTGTTTTAAAGACACTTGAGGGAGAAAAAGGTGCATAATAGAAGCATCTCCAAACCACACACCAAGCTAACAGCCAATAAAGCGTTATGCTGTGTGTTGTCGTCACTTAAGTGAACTGATTAAGGAGGATGCAGGCCCCTTTAGCACACATTAAGAGCACCCAGATGTGATCTGCTGTGTGCTGAATGAGAATTGGCTAGTCTAGTATTCTTACGGGAGCTGGGCGAGGCATTTCACCGGCCAAGTTTACCCTCCAACGTTCACACAGTGCAAAATTATTTAATATTCTCACATGAAACATTCAGCAGTGCAAGCAGCAGTTAGACAGAGAAGTAATGTGTGTTGATGACAGGTTTGAGGGGTGTCTCCGACACTATTCACGAAAATCACACCCAAGGTGAGTTTTCTTGCAGGAGTGAAGTGATTTAACAGATTATAATCAAGTGCTGTCTCTGCAGATAAATATTTATATGATTTAAAATCTAACATTTTATCGCTATTCAGGTTGACACATAAACCAAAGGTGAAACTACTAGTTATCAGTTGATGAAGACACAATTCATCAGCTCTATTTTCCTCACTCTTTAGGCAAAAATGTCAAACATTATCTGGTTGTAGCTTCTCCCATGTACAGATTTTCTGTGTTTGTTGTCATTATAAATTCCACATCTTTGAGCTTTGGACTGTTGGTCAGACAAAATAAGACATTTAAAGATGACACGCTGGGCTCTGGGAAATCATACCGGGCATTTTTCACTATTTTCTGGCATTTCATAAATAAAGTAATCAACAGAATAATCAGCAGATTAACTGATAATGAAGCATAGGACTGCCACTAACATTTTTTTATTTTAATTTAAACTGACAATTATGGTTTTTATCAATAATACAAAACAATGACTGTCTAGTTTACTTAATATAAAGGGCCATGGTATAGGATGGCAGTCTGAAAACATCTGATGCACTCTGATTGTAAGTAAAAATCCTTTATTAATTTATGTACTAATAAATGATTTTTACTTACTATCATGGCCTTCTACATTAAAATCATTTTCTCATATGAACTCAAGGCAATATGTGGAGAATCAGTTTACCTTTTACACATGTAGCACACAACAGGTGTCAGAAGCGCTCTCACCTACTTGAAATACTCTGTGGTTTAGGCGCCTTGGTAGAGCGTGCAGGAAACAGGACATGACACGGAATGAACCATTGTAACATTGCTGGTTTCGTAATTTGGTAAATAACAGGGTCCTGACATTCCTTGAATCTATCTGATAATTTCCGCTTTGGCCTTCACCGACAGAAATTCCACAATCTCGGCATTTGGCATTGTGTGCATTTGTGTAAACGACCTTTCTTCTTTACCTTTAGATGTTTGTTTTTTTTTCCGGTTTCTTATACGATTTCTCTGGACAATTGCACACATGGGTTCAATCGGACTTTACACGGACTTTCTACTAAGGAGCTGGCACTGTTAAGTCTTTTTAACGTCCTATCCAACTGATTAGGACATTTACGTTCTCACATGCAGCTACTCCTGGTAATGTCTAGATCAGTGGTTTCCAACTGGTCCAGCCTCAGGGTCCAGAGTTCTCCTTAGTCATTAGTGCAAGCTCCACACAGTTTAATATATTCAACATCATACCTGCATTTGGCAATGTCGTCGAGCTAGTTTTCTGTCTCTGTTAAGTAGCTGTCTGTTATTCACTCACTCTACAGCAGGAAACAGCACTTCAAAATAAAAACTCTGTGACAGAAATTCACTATACTTAAAAATAAAGTGTGTTTTTTACAAACTTAACATGTTATGAGTCACTTGCGGTCCATTCAGAATGGACGTGTGACCCACATTTAGACCGCACCATTTGGGGACCACTGGTTTAGATAATTTCAGGTTTGCAGTGCATGTGTGAAAGGTTCTTGTGTTGGCTGGACAGTCATTGTTTTTTATTCTTTTTCAGCTACTCGTACTATTCTTAAAGAGCACTGGATTATTTTTTACAATCACCAACACCCGGTTTCATGAGCCAGTGCAGCACTCCCTATGTTTTCTTCATTATAAGTATGTTTTTCATTAATTAATTTGTTGTTTCGGCAAGAAAATGTCAGAAAATACCAAAAATTGTGTCTTAAAGCCCAAGCTGACATTCAAACTGCTTCATTTATTCAACTAACAGTCCAAAAAATTTGCATCATTAAAACTGGTGAATCCTTGACAAATTCACTTTAAAAAAACAACAAACGATAATTCAATTATCAAAACTGTTGGTCATTAGTTTAATCTCGATGGACTTACCAATCGGCTTTAATAAAAATTTGTTAGTTGCAGCCTTAACATAAACAACACAGCAATTACACACATGCATCACGCATTTAAACTAACAATAGAAACAGATGTGTGTTTCTCTGCACAGCTGTAAACAGCTCCCTCATTCTGATTCTGTGTCGAGGTGAAGCGTCACAGAGAGAGAAACCAAACACCTCTCTGCCCCAGACTGATCAATTCACACACAGTGATCGAATGTCACTGTAGACACTGGTTTGTTTATCATTGTCATTCAAGTCAGCGGTCATCCAGGGGATTTCCTGTTTAGAGGAAGATCAGTCTGTGGGTTTCATACTGCTACTGAAGCACCATCAGAGCTGCTCATTATCTGCTCATTTGAAGACAAGAATCAGCTGTATTCTTTGATTTATTTTAGCGCTATCAATCTCTATAAATCCCATGAGATATAGATATATGATCAAAATACAGAGCCCTGAATTCTATATTGTTTGTATATATATTACAGCACAGACTGATAAATTCATCGCAGCTTGATTCAGAAATCTGAGCTGTGGTTGGAGTCTGCAGTGCACACAGCGTGTTGCAGACGACAGGATGCACTTTCAGCAAATACTCTCTTTGATCAGAGATGATCCCAATCTATTAAGGCTCCCACCTTCCTATTAATACAGGCTTCTACGCTGACCAAGAGCACGACCTCCATGATTTAGTCATGAGGCAAAACACTTGCACTGTTAAGCTTTTCAAGTGCTCATAAATTTATTGTAGCTGCTTTACGGCGGGAAATGAAAGGCTGCATTTTAAGATATTAGCTTTTAACACTACTACTACTACACTTCTTATACAGTAGTTGTACTTAAGAGTGACAATTTTGGGGAATGTCATAATGCAGACATCTGTTCATGCAACACAGCAGTGACAGGGGACTTGTCAGCCTCAGAAGTCCCCTCGACAGCTAAGCATTGTGTTATTCTCTGTCTGGAAACAAAGGCAACAGTCTGCACACATTCAGATTTGACAGCCCTCTGACACTCATGCAACAGAGACGTCTCCTCTCTTGTCTTACCTGCTTCCGAGTCCTCGTCTTCCCGGTCCGGAGCTTGATGTATCTGGCTATCAGCTCATTTCGACCTGTGTGAAGAGACATAGGAGGAATTTGCTTGATGAAAAAAAGACAACATGTCTACAACTTTCTTTAAACATTCAAAACAGAGGAACCGTTAAATATCAAGGTTGGGGTAGAAATATCTTCGCAAGAAATTTAGACAACACACGGAAAAACCACATCATAGCAGCCAACACTTAGTCATAAGCTGTAATGTAAACTCATGTTGGCTGTAGGCTCGTTGTTCTAGTTTTTTAACACTCAGACACAACACACATGCTGAGCAGCACATTTGAGCTTATGTTTGACAGCAAACACCATACTGAAACATCAGCCGTAAACAAAATAAGACAGATATGTGAGTTTATGGCTGGAGTCTGTCACCACCTGAAAAACACCAGTGCTGCTTAGGCCCGTCACACTGACTATTTTTGTTGGATGACATATTGTACTTGAAATAAGTGCAATAAATGACATTATTGTCATTTTATGCCAGTGATATAATGATAACATAATAACATAATAATCCAAGTACACCCTTTCAAAGAGCAATTAACTTTTAATTTGACCAGAAATGACAGCAAAACATGTCTCAGCATTGTTTTTGTTTTTTTCTCTTGTGAAAAAGGCACAGCGTCCACATCTAATAATGGTTTAGAAAACCCTGCAGGTTGTTCTGGTATCATGTCGTTTAACATGTTGCTGACATTCTGATGCAAGCAAATGCGCAAAAACTCAAGGGCAATATCATAGTATATACGGACACACCCTTGATGATTTTTGCTGATCTCCATAAATCATAATTATCGCAACAGGCTGAGTGTTGCTTTTTCTTTCCTTGGTGGGCTGGTATGTAACTTTTTCTCACTTAAACGGTTGGATAAGTCTTCCTGTGAAAATTTTGACTGACTGAATGTAAAATGTCACATAAAATATATATATATTTTTTTGTGAATAATTAATATTGCTGACTAATTACTGAGTGGCTTTAGTCACAATACCTGTTAAATAGGCGATGTCACTCAATAGAAATTCTTTATTCTTTATTTGGATCCCCATTAGCTTCCACAAAGTGGTCGCTAGCCTTCCTGGGGTCCACTCACAAAACAACATCAAAAATACCTCAAATTAAAATCACACAGTATCAATGAGACGATAGCATTCGATATCAGTCAAAAATTAAGACAAAAAAAAAAAACTGTCGCAAACTCACTGTACCAAATAAAAAATAAAATAAGATAAAATTAAGAAAATGTTCCAGATCTGCCACGACAAAATTTACATGCGATTCATCAACATTAGTTTTAGTGACTTCCTGAAGTAAAACCTATTATTAATCTGTCTATTGCTGGTAGGGAGCACCTTCCAAGCTGAGACCCCTCTATAAAGAACGGTTCTCATCATAAAATTTGTTTGGCGTTATCTACACCTACCAGGTGGTGTACAAGAATTTTAAAAATCATGTGAAAACTATTTCTATTCTATTTAAGGTCCAGTGTGTAGGATTTAGGGACATCAATTGTAGGAGATGGAACTAAAATTCATGTTTTCGTTACCTTAGAAGGAGCCGTTTATACCTACATAGGGAGCAGCTCCTCTCCCATGGAGTCCACCATGTTGTTCTACGGTCAGCCAGAATGGACAAATCAAACACTGGCTCTAGTTAAGGCCATTCACATGTCACGTTGGCCGCCATAGCTCTCCTACGCACTTGGTTTCAGATTTGCAACTTCATTGCTAGATTCCACTAAATCATACACATCATCATTCATGGGACCTTGAAAAATCCTATCAACGTAAACAGGGTTTTTTTGGCTTAATTTTTTTTTTTTTTAAAACAGCCAAACTTCAGCAATTCATAACTACAGAAGTATTTGAGGTCGAGCTATAGGATTTTGCAGTTTTCACATTATTTATTTTATTTATTTATTTTCTTTTTTAGGAAACGGATGACTTGAACTGGGAAGTCTCACTGAGTCGACATGAAATGACCAATATATTAATTCACAAAGTTACAACAATTCTAGGAAGTCGTTACAGAATTACACACAAAGCTATAAAGCAAACCATACGGCCTATAACCATATTTCGAGTGTATGCAAATCAAACGGTATGTGCATCTCCTAAACAAACCAGATCCAGTCTCCCTGTGAGAACACCATGTGACATTAGCATGAAAAAAACTCGCAGCAGCACAGCCTTTCAAATTAATCTAATTCAATCTCATTCTCTTCAAAGCCCGACGCTTTGAAAGGAAACAGACCTAGCTGTTCATACTATTACAGAAAATAATGGCAACTGAATATATTGGGTTTAAAACAGTGCAGCTCTGACTAAATTATAATTAAAGCATAGCTTTGTAGAGATTTCCAATTAACAACGGCTCCAAACATTCTTCTGCCCTCAGCTCTGCTCTAATTGCTGTAGCAATGCACATGACCCCTGTTTAGCCCTTTCATATGGTAATAACATGCCGCCAACCAAAACTATTACACAAATTATAGGTAAGGAGGCATTCTAATTATGTGTCCAGCTGTAGCCAACCAATGCCATGGATCTGCTGTGTTCCTCTATGAAATGCACCAAACCCTCAATATAATGAAACATTTTTCTACATTCACATCGTTATCAATTAAAGGCCTTACTTTTGTAATGACACAATGAGACCACAATGTACCGCACATGTGCTAATGAGCTGTATCTTAGGTAATCAGGAGAAAAGGCATTTTCCATCAATGGCAGCCCATCACGAATT
>JAPZEB010000001.1:17828768-17839142 GCA_029783705.1 Chaetodon striatus
GTTAATTAAATATAAAAATGTTGTGTCTTTTTCTTGTCTTTTTAGTGTCATAAGTTCGATAAATTTGTAAACAGCGTTAACTGTAAGAAAAAGGCATGTTTTACAACGTAAAAGCAGAGAACTCATGCACTTGCCATAACCAGCTGCTTACACATTAAAAACAAAAAGGGGTGGGAGGCTGTAGGTCCTGCAGCCAAAAACTTGTAGTAGCAGTAGTAGCAGTGGGGACGGAAAGTGGATTTTGTTCAAGCTTGTGGAGGTTTTGCTCAGTTGTGTCACTTCATCTGCTGAGCTCACCAAAATACAAAACACTAAGTTTCACAATCTTGTTTTGCGAGAGGTGTTATTTTCCTGAACACAGCTGAAGCCATGAGATGTCAAGATCTGTGTGGCTACAGCTGACTGAGATAATAAAAAAAGGCAGGACTGAAGAGCTCACAGGAGAATGGATTTCATAATTCACAGCTAAATTAATGAGAGACACCTTGATTGAATCACAGCAGCATATCTGAGCTGTGTAAACTGTGGCCTGATGACCTGACAGGGCTGTTTGTCCAAAGCAAACCAAATCTGACCATTTAAAACAGTAAATATCCAGTGAAGTGTCAGGGGTAAAAAAAAAAACAAGTGGAGACTAACCAAAGTCTGGCACAAAGACCAGATCCGTCAGTGTTTGGTGCAACAGGGTGTACACCCACTTTTTAAGCCAACTTTACTGTTGCTAATGAAAGCTTTTGGACTTATTCTCATCCCTCCCTTTGCATAACAGCCTGTGTAATTTTCCCAGAGTCCTCAAAAAGTTATGGGCATGAAATCATTGTGAGGAGTAAAATTGTGTGACACACACAGCTGGCATACAGTTGGAGGGAGTTTTAGCTGAGCAGGCATTTCCCAAAGTGGAGGAAGGAAAAGGGAAACAATGAAGGAAACCCCAAATAAAAGCTGCACAAACACAAATTAATGCTAAATTTCCACCTTCAGCCAGACTTCAGCTTCAACAAGCCATTTTTACGTGACTTTAAAGCACCTAAGTGACGCAAACACATGTTTAAAAATGCTATACACTCCATTGTTTGTCTTTAAAGTGGTAGTTTTGGGGCACAAGTTGCTCAGGGAGGGACAGAGAGGAGCTTTAATGCACCAAACAATAAAAGGAGTTTAAGCTAACCTTTCCCTCCAGTTCACTGGGTTCCGTTTAGAGTTACAGTAACAACATGGAGCACACACACACACACACACACACACACACACAGTGCCGAGAGCGCTAACAAACAAACATTAAAACATGTACTTACACAAAACTTCGATGGCGATTCAAAAAAACAAAAGCAGCGTCAAAACGTGTTGAAGCAACAAGTCTCTCCACCGAGCTTTCTTCTTCTTCTTCTTCTTCTTCTTCTTCGAGGTGGTCCGAAAATGCTCCGGTGAAATCTCCCAACAACTCCCGGCTGAGCCAACTACGGAGAGGAAAACAGCAACGTTTTCAATCGTCATCTTGTCCAAAAAATTCGTTATTCGTGCCGGGTATTTTTTTTTACTTCATCCCGAATCCCGCTGGGACTTTGTGGGGATCCGACACGGGAGCAGACGGCCTGTGGGGCTCTTTCTAGGGGCGTATGATCGGGCTTCTTTTCAAAAAATGTGAAAAATGTCAAAGATTTTCGCTGCTATGTCAAAGCCATAGGCTACAACAGTGAGTGCTCAAAGTGAGCACCCTGTTGCAAACAGCGACCAGAATCGGCCATCTATCTCAGCGATGGAAACAGTCGACCTAACGTTACTTCACGACATGGGAGAAAGAGTAAACACCTAAAATAAGCCGACATTTTTTTTAATAAATTGTCCAATATTTCCAAAGACGTCAACTAAAACCCCACGAACAGAAGTCTACAACCAGTTTGGATACCTGCAACTACCATTGAAACTTACCTCGTTATTGATATCTCATATAAAAATGTCCCTTTTCTGAGTAATGGGATGTTACGGGGTATTTTTTTTTTTTACTATGTAAAGTTATTCTGGTGTTTCTGGGCCAGCCAGGAAGGTGTAGGTGAATCGCTTCGCGCACTGACAGAGATGCGAAGAATGCTCGGAATGAGAAGAGGAATGAAATGAACGCAAAGAGCGAGTTTGCGCCGGGGCGGAGCGAGAGGTGGCGTCATCCCGAGCCCAGCAGCCAGCCTGGGCAGCGGGCAGCAGCAGGAGGGACAGGGAGGGTACAAAACATCCCGAGAACTGACGCCTTCAGGGACACCGCCGAGCTCAGATTTTACAGCATCGATCCCACTGCACTTATCAGCACTGAACAAAGTCCCTCTCAGGGACAGGGGTGGAGGAAGTGTTCACATCTTTGGTAAAACTAGAAACACCACGGTGTAGAAACACTCAGCTACAACTAAAACTGACAACATTAAAATATACTTAAAGTACCAAAAGTTAAAGTACTCAAAGTACTCACAATCCGTTTATTCATTTTAGCACGCTGTTTATTTTAGATAGATAGATAGATAGATAGTATCTTATTGATTCCCAACTGGGAAATTCTTGTGTTGCAGCAAATAATCAAACATTATGCGGACAGTATGTGTAAATACGAGAAGACAAAAGCAGATCAAAATAAAACATATGAGAATAAAGAAATATAAAATATATACAAAAATAAGTAGTGCTAACATTTAAAATATACAAGGGAAATACACAGGGATCAAATAAAAATATCAAAATTGCGGGAGTAAAAAAAAGAAGATCAACATTTAAACATGTCTTGTTTGATCAGTATAATAATTATTATCTTGTATTTATTGAAATTACCTTATTTTATTTGCTTGAATCCTTCATTGTTGTTGCAGTAGTAGTAGTAGTAGTATGCAGAGTGGGCCATTCAGAGTCATGTATATCATACATATATAACATTGGATTTTAATAATTATTAACGTATGACTGTTTGCATAACTTTAATCTTGCTGCTGGTTGATGTGGAGATATTTTCAAATTATTGTGTATACTGCTGGGTAGCTCAACCAGAGGTGGAAGAAGTACTACAGTGTAGATACACACAAGAAAAATTCCAGCAGTCAGACTCTTACTTCAGTAACAATAGTAAAGTATCAGCATCAAAAATAAAAAAATAAGATAAAATACCAGTACCAAGTAACAACATAGTGCCAACTATTATGTTGTAGTATAGTCCATTATAGAACAATGTGTATACAAAGTAGTGATACTAGTAGTAGTAGTAGTATTGTTGTTGTTGTTGTTGTTATTGTTAAGAAAAGTGGGCCATTCAGACCCATGTATAATGTATAATATAGAAGTACTCACATACAGTACATTACTTAATTGAAAGTAGCAGAACTAAAAAAAAATCCAGTAGTCAAACTTAATACTAAAGTATCAGCATCAAAAATAAAACAATGAAAATACCAATGGTTAAAGTACTATCTTGCCACACACACACACATACACACATACACACACACACACACACACATATTTTATAAAATAAATAATAATTACGATCATCATCATAATCATTATCATAATCATATTGATCATAATCATAATAATAACAGTAGCCTCACTTCACTGAATTTAATTAAGAGCTGTTGTTACATTTCAAATTAAGGATTAGGTTGTTTTAAGAATAGTTTAGTTGATAGAATATGATCCATTGCCACAGATTTAACTACCATAAGTATATGAAGTAATCACAATTAGCTCCACCTTGACCATCAATAACTTAAAGCTTATTATATGAATACATCCATTACAATGATCCAATATTATTAGTATAACACTAAGAGCAGCCACTCTGCTTTATGAGTACCTTTTTATTTGATACATCAGGTACATTTTGTTGCTTATGTGTCTGTACTTTTTAAGTAAATTATCTGAATACTTCTTCCACCAATGGATTTTTGGATATCCTGCAATCTACCCTAACGAAAAATCAAGGTCTCACATGTCAAATGAGTATGACATGATAAATTCATATACAGACACCTATAGTTAGTTTGTAGTATGTAGAATATTAAAATGAATTTCACATCTGTTTTTGTTAAACCAAACAGAGACAGAAAATATGACATCCTCGGCAGCAAGCAACAAAATTATCATAGTAACATAATACAAAACTTAACCATGTGGCTGGTGAGCTAAAGTGCACCAACATGAGGGGACAATCAGCATTTTTAGGTGCTTTTGGTTGTTATAACGGAAAATTATTTGGGGAGGAATTGGTACATTAATCAATTGTACACTGTACACACATGCTGGCTGTCATTTAACATATTCACATCATATTAATGCATCTCAATCATATGAGACAGAGGCAGCAATTGGAAAGATGTCCATGACTTCACCTTACAGATATTATAATAATAATACAATAATAGTAATTATTTATTGCAGAGCTACAGTGGTATGAAAAAAATGTATGTATTTAACTTAAATTATCTTGAATGATAGTCTGACATAAGACGTTCATGTTTGTTTGCTAAACTGTTTTATATAGTGCCAACGTGGAAATATTTAGTGACGCAAGATGATTTGATCCTCAGATGTAATGTGAATTCACCGAATATACCAAACAATGCGATTTGCTGTCATGGTTTCTCTGTCGTCTTTCATCCCCTTTCTTCTCAATCACTTTTTTTGGTGTATTTCTTATGAATCAATTCAGGGCATCAGTTTTTCCTACAGGACCTAAAGGCATCAGCTGACTTCACAAGACAGGCCAAATTCAAACAGAAGAGGAGGGGAGTGTTAAAGGCAGGCCTTCATGCAGATTGGGTGTGGAGAAACTTTGTGATCACCAGCCTAAACAAACTGTGGCCTCCAACTGTGTATCAGAGAGAGCATACAGATAACAAGAAAAAAAAAAACAGCTGATAATATGTCTATCTCATCAGCACTGTGATACATGTATTTCACATCATTAATAGCACATTTTAGTTCATTCTGTAATCCCAAAGTCTAGTAAATCTATATTCTTTAAACAAACTATGTTCATAGATCTGCCATGTTTTTATAAAGGTTGAGTTGGAGAGGTTTACAAGTGCAAGTTCAAACACTTACAGACAGAAAACCCAGTCAAAGACACATCTGTGGTCCTGTCTGAACAAGTCATCCATTAGAAGCCAGTGTTTTGACACCAATCCTTCAAAAGAAAAGGATCTATGAAGACGATCGACTGCCCCTGTGAGGACATCCATCAACACCTTTTAACACCTGTCTGTGCACGTTTAGCCGAGAGAGAGACACAGAGAGGTGTATGATTTAAATGTTCTTCACACAGGATTGTATTTCAATGCATTTTTTACTGTCTGTCTCTTTATCCCATGATTTGTTGAGGGTGCACTTCATGATACAGCCGAGCAGCAGCCATTTAAAGTCAGCAGTCATATCCCTTCCTCTATTGTCCTGGCTGTTCCCTCAATAACAAACTATTAATCATCAAACGGCAGCTGAATCTAGGACGTCTTTAATGAGAAATCCCTGCTTTTTTTTTTTTTTTTCCTCCAAAGATGAATGCAGCAGTATGTAACTCCAGGAGCTCAGATGTAACAGTGGTCATTCATCAGCTGACAGTGTCTGAAAGCTACATGTTAAAAATAATCCCTCCTCATGTGTGTCAGAACTCAGAAAATGCTCTCGTATGAGAAGTCTTCAGTGTTAGTGCACCAGGCGGAGAGTGCATTTTGTAGGTTACTGAGCCAAATGATTACAGTTAAATTATGGATATATGAATTCCTGATGTTCTTATCTGTGTGTGTGTGTGTGGGTGTGTGTGTGGGTGTGTGTGTGCATGTGTGTGTGTGTGTGCGCGCTGTCCTGTTATTGTATTCCATCATTCCTGCATGAAGTGAAGGAGAAAAAGACACCAAACTGTTCACGCCAAAACAAGTAGCTCACCCACCGAGCCCACCCTACAGTACTGTATATACGACGCCACTGTTCATGCACAGGCACTCAGCTGTTGTGTAACAGGGTGTGGCCACAGGAGAGCGGGTGCAGTGGAATAATATAAGCTGTATAGGTGGCAAATGAGACAAGGCAGATAAATGTGTCAGCGAGGAATAAACGACTGAATGTGAGAAAAACTGGGAGAGTCACATGTTTGAATGCATGTTGATGTTCCACTTATGAGAGACAGGTGGTTAAGGTCCACACCTCTGTAAACACACACACCTATGTCAGGTTTTTACTTCAGTGCTTTAAAGTTTAAACAGATACTGTGTCGCTTGAGTACAGGAAAACTTATATTTTATTATTGTCATGATTTCATTTAAGATCATTTTGTCCAGCATCTAGTGTGTTGAGCAGTATCCATTGCTATTGCTAATATCTATAAGTCTAGCTGTTATTTTAAACTCCTGCAATCCTACTTGTATGCAAATTTCCTTGATGGTGCATTTTTTCAGTGATTTATCAGTCTTGGATAATTCATCTTTTACTTTTTGGGTTAATGAGCACACAGCTCTGGGATTAGAATTGAATCTATGGCCCAATTAACCTTTATTCTGCCTACTTTGCAGGGCTCAACACAAACTTTGCAAAGTATCCTCATTCAACATTTCATATGATATCTAATTTAGTAGCACCCAACAAATGGCATTGTCATGATACGTACTTGTAGTGAAGTTACGTAGGTTAGGTTCAGGAACGTTAAGTGATGTAGCTGTCATGGTGGAGCCTTGTTTTGAAGCCTCGAGTTCGGCAGCTGCCATCTTTGTTTTTTGGAGACAGAAGTGACCATGTTTGGGCAAGAAGGTGGTGCTATGGAGGAGCTAGGGCTGGATCTGACTGAGACACTACAGACTACCACAGACAGCTTGTCACGAACGGTTGTCATGCCCTTAATTATGCCTTAATAAATTTAAACACATTTAAAAAAAAGTTAAGGAAAGAAACATGGTGACGAAATACCTTAAATATAATACCTTTGAAAGTTCACTTGCAACATGAACACCACTCTTCTTGTGGAAAGTCCTTTGTATGTTTGACCTATCCGCCATCCAAACCTGCCTCCTTGTGCAGACTTTATGATACTTTTTCTTTATTCCTGTCAGCACATTGGTCGCCTGATTATAGCCTCCTGAATTATGTGTGTTATATATAAATTCTGGTGAGTTAGCCTCACTCTTTGTAGGTATACATATAAACAGTGCACGAGATCAGCCTGAACTTCTAAAGTGGTTACCAGGC
Source organism: Chaetodon striatus (assembly GCA_029783705.1). Classification (NCBI taxonomy): domain Eukaryota; kingdom Metazoa; phylum Chordata; class Actinopteri; order Chaetodontiformes; family Chaetodontidae; genus Chaetodon; species Chaetodon striatus. The sequence continues at coordinate 17,835,975 of JAPZEB010000001.1, forward strand.
TGGCAACCGAGCATCGGGAAACTGCTTCCTATTCTATGGTGTCATTTTAAGTCACCCTATATTTTAAATAATTAAGATACTATGCACTCATAATGCATCCACTTTACAACGAAAATGTGACATTAAAGAATACTTTGTCTCCCAAGATTTCAAAAACACCTTTTTTGTTTTTCATTCAGGTTAGTGAATGTGTGTCGCACTATTTTGGCATTGTGCTTTTTTCGGTCAATTTAGCATGTTGAATCTGGGTCAGAGACAGTGGAGCCTGTCAATCAATTAAATCACTGTGATTGGAAGTTCACTTCAGCACAAGAACAGAAACACAAGTGTGGAAAGCAAACAAATTGCTAAAGTCAAGAGGGCGTGAGATTAAAACAAGCTGAGATCTTTTTCTTTTTTTTGCCATTGAGCACTTAGTAGAAATGGTTCACAGCTGTTTGTGTTATTGGTTATTAGTGCACAGTAAATATCAGTTGATCGGGTTGTGTTGTGAAGGTGCTAACTGGCTAACTAGCATCTTAAATCCGTCCTGTCAGCCTTCCAGCCTTTCTTTTTGTATGCCAACCATAGCCGCCTGCTGCAATAGAGTTATTTCTTCACACGTAGGGGCAGAACGTACGTGTTAGTTGGCCGTTGGCTGTAGTCTTTCCAGTGTGTTCAGGTGAAACTTCCTGGCTGAGAACCAGGTGACGAGAGGTGATGCAACAGTCAGTCTTTGTCTGCGCAAGTTCTTTGATGTGGGTTTGATTTGTCTGGGCCTTAAAACAGTTGTCTGTGTGCACAGACATACAGGGTTGTATGGTTCCAGTTCAGCAATACTTAAAAATCACTAATGCATTTTATTTATTTTGGGGTGTCTGTTTTTTGTATGTTTAAAAGTGGTTAAAACTGATGCAACCCAAAGACTAAAAACTGGTTGTCAATTTCTCAATATGATTATCACTGGCAACCTGGCAGCCATTACTGTTGAGCCTTGCTTTCTGTGTGGCGGGTACAATATTTCAATGCAAGAACACTACCTGGTCCTTGATTTATTTAATTTAGGAATATTCAAAATCTAGGAAAGCTTCAAACCTGAAGTAAAGAAGGCCTTAAAACCAGATTTTAACTCAGGACCTTAAGATCAGGTAAACAGCATCCACTTTAAAGCAACTCTATGCAAAAATTGGGATTGTGTGTCTCTGTAGTGCCCCTAGAGGTTCGGAGCGGTACACCTCTGGTGTAAATAAAGACCTTCAGCCAGCGGCTTTAGCAGCTCGAGCTCAGCCAGCACTTTTTCAAGACAACCTTTAACATTTCTGCTGCAGTTGATTAATTGTTGTTGCTAATATGTAGCTTAAAATGATATATGATGGTTGCAGGAATCATTTTGCTTGGTGTCATGCCCCCCCCCACTGATGCAAAAGTAAAACTCGTGCATGCTCGGACTACTCCTGCATTACTCAGACCTACACTCTCCTGCACTGTGTGTACACTTTGCCCACAAATGGTCAACAATTTTTCCCAAACTGAACAAAAACAGGCTAATGGAACTGACCCTGTTATGAAGCAGCCTCGCAGTGTGCACCAATAACACTGTAATAACAAACACTTTCTGTCTACACAACAGGCTGCTGTTTTCTGTCGCCTCTGTGCAGCTTTAATCGCCTAATAGTATCCCTTACTTTCAATAACTAATGAGCATGATGGGCCCAACACTGGGTGATGACACTTTCCAGTGACAGGTTACAGTGTGTCTGCTTATATTATCCTCTGATTTGACTTTTATATGTTGTTTTTCACTCATAGTCAAACTTCCCTGACACATCTGCATCCAAATATATCAGCTGTAGCAAAACCTGCATGAAACTAGATCACAATGTGTCGTGCATTGCCTCATCTGAACATGTGAGCCATGCGTAGTCTGCATGTAGTAATGTCTACAAGACAGCTGCATACTGTGTATTGCATGGGTCAGACTGACCATGCTTCTTCTTTAATGCTCTTACACATTTGTCACTGTCATCGAGGTGCAGTGTTAAGCACCTCTGTGCTGCACATAGAGTATATGCATACATGGAGCAGCCTGCAATAACCTTTTCCTAAAAATTAAATTAGATAAAAGCCGAATATTCACTCTGCTGTGTCACTCTCAACATTCATGCCATTTTCGGCTGAGATAAAATATGTCAGAGGACTCTTTTTCCTAAGCCAATTTGGGAGCTTGGGGACACCACAGATAATAACAGCTTAATCATTAAATGCATGCTTCAGAGAACACCAATCAGCTGTTCTGAACCAGTGAAGCTATAGTTTCTCCACTGCACTCCTCACTCCTGGGCTGATAAGGCTGCTCTGTGCTATAGAATTGCTTTGATTTGAACCTGCTGCTCTGAGCCTCTAAGGGAGGCCATGGTGCAATAGAATTAGCCTGGTTTAGTTCATTTTGCTCCTGATCTGCCACTGCCTGGCCTGGTCTGGTTCAACCTGGCCTGCAACCCCCTCTAATCAGATAGCCGTATAGGGCCAGGTGCTTCGCTGACTCTCTGCTTTGACTGTTCGGCCAGCCGCGCTGATTCGCTTTATTCAGAGATAAGAGAAGGACTAGTGAGGGCCACTTACTGGTTAAATGAATAGGAGTGGGGGAGCCCGCATCTCAATCAGCAGAGCTTCTGATTATTTGAAACATGTATTTGTATTTCAGTGAATTTGTTTTGTTTTGTATGTGTGAGCCTGAATAAACCCAAACTAAAGTTTTTAGCTTGTTATTGTATGATTCAGAGCAGCTGGAGGAGATTTTTTTTTCATGTCAAACCACAAATAAACTGTACTACAATCTGAGTTTCCTATATGTTCTCAATATGTAAACACCCTGTCAGTCTGGGATGATCAAATTAAATGTTGCGTTCAAGGCTCCGGGATGAAGTGATGAACATATTTACAGCAGGGAGTCTAGAAATGCCCCCTTGTGGCAACTTTGAAACCTGATTTTTGTTTCACTTGTCGGCTTATACAGATTAAAACATCTTTAAACTGCTCTACTTATTGAATATGGAGACACATATTCATTTAGATACTCATTGTCCAACCATCAGTCATTCTGAGACTCTAAATGTCTACTTTTGGTGCCCCACCGCCACCAAAACCAGCTGTCAATGTCCAGACAATGCAGCTTTCCTTAATTTATTT
>JAPZEB010000001.1:17839242-17849402 GCA_029783705.1 Chaetodon striatus
GCGTACACAATGTTTATAAATGAGACCCCAGGACTTATTTCCATCATGGTCCCTGATGTTCCATCAGTCCACCCTCGTCCCAACAAGATTGAGACAGCTGTTTAATGTCCAAAGCGGGTGACATAGGAACACAACATACCACACAACACAACAGTCAGTCTAAAGATAATTCTGTAGCAGTAGCAAAGCTAAAAGACACTGTACACGTCATGGTTTTGAATCTATAAAGGTTCAGGTTACTCTAGCTCTAAAAAAGAACTGTCAAACTAACTGGAGGCTCTGCAATTTAAAGGTCCAGTGTGTAAGATTTAGGGAGATTTAGAGGCATCTAGCTGTAAGGACTGCAGATTGCAACCAGCTAAAACTTCTCCACATTAGAAATCCTTCATTATTCAGGAGGTTTTCACCGTGAGCCGAATTACCGCAGAGGTCTCTTTCTCTCCAAAACAAACATCAAAGTCAAAACAAAGTAAATGATTTTAACAGGCAAAAACTATTATTAAAGCAGTTTCATGTTACAAATGGGTGTTTCACCAGCTCGTCAGAGAACGGCCAATAGCCCTTTTTTTCTCTGATGATTTATAATCTAGAAAATTTAGGGGGGTTTGACTGGGAGCCGAATTACCTGCAGAGGTCTCTTTCTCTCTGACACAAACAGACCTGGTGATTTAAACCTGTAAAAAAAGAAGAAGGCAGTGTCACATTAAAAAATAAACAAATGAATAAATAAATATAACAACAACAAAAAAAATAAAATCTGTGTTTTACCAACGCTGCTCGTTGAAGAAGGGTTTTGATCCTTTTGAATCCTCAAAGACTCTGGTTTTTAACACCGGGGACACACATACAGGCATTTGTGTCCACTCTGATATGAGTGTATTTCAAAATCCCATTCTGTTTAGTCACTTAAATGTGCCATCACACCACCCAAGGTCCCGATGTGGTTTCTGTATTTGATGTGAGGTTTTGTTTTTGTCTGATCAGTGCGAGCTCACCAAACCACATTCCTATCAACTATGTTTAGATGGCAATAAGTACTGAGTCTTTTCCTGGTCTCATGATGCGGCTTCATTTTGGTCACCATGGTAACCCCTGCTGTACTTGAACCAGGTTAAGAGGATCAGATCAAAAACATATAAACAGCCCACCTCCTAACCAGTCGACTCTGGAAATATTAAGCGACTATTCCCTCACCGTCCTGATATTAAAACAAAATTATTGCCTTCAAATCAAAGTGAGGAGTAATGAACCGGATCGTAGTGAGCTGAAATGGACTTAACAGACACACAGCCTGTTGGCAGCGTGCCATGCTCTCAGACTTGCCCTCCACTCTGGTCATTAAGCAGGGCTCCATTAAAAAGCAGGTAAGCCTGTAGTTGACCATCAATGGTTGTAATGAATGAAAATTACTGCTGCATGGAGCATTGTGCAGAAATGTACGACACTGATTGGTCAGTGTAGACTATCACGTTCAATATCTCATGACTACAGACCTTCTGAATATGAGGCGAATTTTTGATTGCAAGTCCGTATTTTTGTTCAATTAATGACATGAAGAGGAACTGAAGAGTCAAAATATATTTTACTTCCTATTGATTCAGGGTCTTTTTAGAGTGAATAAATGTAGAAATGTATTTATATAACCACTGATTTGCACAGAATTGATTAGTTATGTGACTGTGTAGGAAAAAAAAAAAAGGGGACATTGAGTCATTTTCTGTTTGAGACCTCAATTGAGTGTAAAATTACAGCTGCAGGTGCCTTAGTTAGCGATGCATTGTGGGCTGCCTCACTTGAAGCAACAGGACAAAGGCCCTAAACTGTATGCTGCTGAACACCACAGTATTTTTTGGAAACTGGATGTTGCATGGAGAATTTGGAGCATGGTCAGAAGTCTGATAAAACATAAGTTTTGTATTTCTAGCATTAGGCTAATGCTTTTTATTTCACAGTCAGTTTTCAGACAGAATAATTTGCCATCATTTCCTGAAGGGATTTCAGAAAAGCATTTGAAAAGCAGTTTCTCCAGAATAGGATGCACACCTTGGAGGACATGTGCTACACATCAACAAGTCCTGCTTCATCAACATCCATCAGATCTTGCATGTACAAAGCAGACGTTAATAAAGCCGTCTTTTTTAGCCAGTATCTTGCTCATATTGCCAAGAATGTTTGGTATTAAACTGATGCTCAACAGGCTGTCTAGCTAGTTTAATATGTCATTTATCAGAGTGCGACAGAACAGCTCAAACAGTTAGCCTATATTTATGGGCAATTTTTGTCAGTTAAATTTAGGAACATTAATATAATTGTGTACATCTGAGGAATGTTAATATATATTAATATGTTGTGAGTGGAATTTTTTACTTCCTACTATAGACATCGGCCCAAAAAATCAAGCATTGATGAGGCTCTAATCTCAGGTGTTTTCATGTTTGGTAAGAGTTAGCAGAATTTAGTTTACTGCCATAGTACAAAGCAGACACTAGCAGGCTGTTTTTGTTTGCTTCTTACAATCTCATTGGCTCAGTTCTCTGAGTCCCATAACAGGATGGTAGCAGTATTTATGTTGACACTGCACTTTTAAATATATGTTTTTAAAACTTTGATCTCTTCTGTGTTTTTAATGCTTATTACTTGCTTGTGCTTCTATTGGAAAGCATAACCTTACTCTATCTGAGCTGTCTGTCTATTAAATTGCTATCTTATTGATGTGATTTATTTTATTATCTTCTTGATTTTAGCTTTGGCCTTTCTTAATTAATATTTTACTAGACTGCATTTTATAACACCTTATTTGTTTTATTCTTCTTGTGTTTTAATAGTGTTTAGTTTTATTGTGCAGCATGTTGTAACTGTGTTTGACAAGTGCTATATAAATAAAGTTTATTATTATTGTTCTGCATAATCAGAGCGATGCATTTTTTGCCTGTAGCCCACAGAATAAGAAAGTTATAATGCTAACTACTAATGAAGAGTGATATTTTAGATGATCTTTAAACTGATAAATGAAGTTATTGTATTAGCAAGTGTGCCTGTCTGCACTAAACTGTTAGAATTTAAAGTAACACACCAAACAGCATGTTAATGTTAATTTAAATAACCACAGAAATATGCTGCATTTATTTTTTGGGGTAATCAATTGTGAAAACATTTCACAGTATGGATAGTATTAAATTACAGTACATTTCTGGTGTCTGTGCTGCCAGTATTTTACTGTTTATTGCAGGATACAGAAATATACTGTATTTCTGTTTTACAGTAATAGGTTGTAAAGTCATTTCATGGTAAGAATACTGTAAAATTACGGTATGTTGCCTGGATCTGTGCTGCCAGCTCTTTTCACTGACATTGAAATTATTTACAGTGTACTGTACATCGTTTAATTTGGTAAGTAAAAGGAAATGACCATTTGCAATGTGAAAGAACCCAGAAAAATACTCTACATGCAGCTACAAGCACATAAACAAACAGTGCTTCATGAGGAGGTTATAAAGAACAATATGTGAGTCACTTGATTAAATTAAGTTCTGATAAAATCCTCACAAATGCACTTTGAAATGTTTCAATAAACTGCTGCAGCCATTTGGGTGTGTATGTTTTTTTTGTTTTTTTATCAGAGTTTTGAACAGTTTGCATACCTGCTATTCTCCTGCAAATCTCTTTATCTCTGCAGCAGCTCAGTTGTCTATTCAACAGAAGACTCTGCCAGTAGGACACAGACATTAAAGACAGATTATTGCATAACCAATGTTTAAAATGTGATTATAACCAGATGTGCACGCAGATTATATCTGAGGCAGAGGATTTTGTGATATCACACAGATGCATGCTTTTAGAACAGAGCTTTATGTCCTGCCATCAAAGAGAATCAGCGCACCGTCGAATTTCTGCCATCTGGCAAAAAATTAGTTGGACCTACAGTATGATACAAAAAATTCAGAAGGAATGATTCCCGCAGAAATGGCAGGTTTTAGCTGCTACTTGTGTATATGGTTGATAATAAAGGCATATGGATTTAAAAAGATGGTAAAATACAATTTCTGACAGTCTCAGCAGTGAAATGTATGTCATTTCAAAAAAGAAGAACATTTCGAACCACTAGTGTGCATGTTCAAAGAGCACCGATGATAGTGGAGAACATACTGTAGATAACATCTGATAGATTCTCCTGTTCTCAGGCCTCGGCACAGATCAATAACAAACACATACGAGTTCCTGAACCTCTAATAGACATAAACTACTCATCCTCAGTGTCGGCCCTGCCAAGCTTACCTTTCTGTGGGTGTTTTTTTTTAAATGCTGCCAGAACTGCTGTTGTCCTCTATAAAGGAGAGACGGGGCTATGGTCTTAGCATGTGCAGGGAGGCTTGTTTGATATGAATACAGAGGTATATAAAGGCAGATACAGGAGTGTAATTACACCTAATGGCTGGAAATGCTCCTGTTCAAGACATCTTGGTGTATGATGTCTGATTATGGGTGATCATTTTCTGCTTTTTGGTGAAAAAGCACAGCTCCCAGGTCCTGGGCTTTACTGATGATAGTGGTTCAGAACAATGGGCTATTGAAGTGCATTGTCGCTATCCCGGCTTAAATGTCAGAGGATAAGGCTGGCAAGAAATCCAGGGCTCAATTTATAGTAGCATACTCAACCAAAACTAAGAGCAGCTAGTATGATGCTATGAACTGGAACAACCCTTCAACTCCAACATAATATATGTGTGTGTGAATGTGTGTGTGCGTATCTCTACACATATATACACTGCACACTGAGAAAATCAAATATCACAATTTTTATACCTTGATATTGCAGCGATATTGTAGACTTAACTATTGGTGCTGTCACAAAATATTTACACAAAGAGATTTTGGATAAATAATCACTAGTAATGTGGATATAATAAATGAAGTGGGTAAAAACAAATAGTAAAACAGCTAGAACAGTCTGGTAACGTTTGCCTTTAACACTAGTAAAAGACGACACTTAAGATATATCGATATCAAAAATCTAAGACCATAGCTAGTCTTATATCATGACATACAGCCCCACTGTAACTAGACTTTATAAACATAAGAAACTGATCTCTTCTTGTCACTGAAAGTCAAGTCAATTTTATTTACATAGCCCAATATATCAAATAACAAATCTGCTTCAAGGGGCTCTACAGTCTGTACAGTATAAAACACCCTCTATTATTACACACTTGCCTTAGATGAGGAAAATTTCCCCTGAAAAACCCTTTAACAAGGGGAAAAATATCAAGGAAATCTCAGAAAAAGCAACTCAGGAGGGATCCCATGTGTGTACAGAGTAACCAACATAATGCAATTACAGTACATACAATCCAAATGACAAAAAATATGCATAGAATGTTAACATTTCATTCATTAATTCATTCAAGTCTTAGTTTAAGACTCCAGAAATCAGTTGAGTGAGACTTATTTTCACTGATGTCGAGCATAAACAAAGACATTGAAGACAACCAATGAGCAAACAAAGAATCATCATGCATGTCCAGTAAAACAGATGTGAAATCATACAAAACAATAGCAATAAATGATCTCTAATAGTAGAAATACAGTGTGATAAACATGTTATGGTGTAAATGTATAGTTAAAGCCATTCACAAAAATTCAAACAAGATCTGAAATAAGGCACTTAAACAGCCATACAAGCAGCAGAGTGTCTAAGTTTAAGGTCTTTTGCAGATTATTCCATGTATAAGGAGCACTGTAAGAGAGTGACATTGTTCCTAGTTCAGTTCTGATTGAGGGAAAGTGAAGCCACAACCTGTACTTTAAATGAGTACCATTATTAGAGTTAAAAGGGATAAAACATTGGGCTCAAACATCTGCATCCTCAAAATTCGAGGAAAATAGATCCAGGAAGATATCAAGCAGCTTCCAGGTGTAAACAAACCTCCCCTCCACCATAAACACCTGGGAAGAAGACAGGCTACACAATCACAAGAGAAGCGTAACTGAAGTACATCATTCACACAGATAGGAGAATAAAACAAACACACAGAGGAAAAGAGAGAGGGAGACAAGAGAGGAGGCTGAATCTCCTGGAGGACGGAGATCCAGATCCAACTGGAGAGAGACAGAGAGCAAGAGAAGGTCCCAGGGACAGCCGACGGTTCAGCACAGAGAGGACTGAGTTGGAAGAGAGGGAGAGGTGTCCTAATAATGAGCTGAGACCTCTGATGAAATCAAACATGTTAAATATTATAAGGTTTTAGTCTTGGTTCATACAGATAATAAAATTTAATGGTGCAAACATCGTCAGAAACAAATAGCTGCGTTCTCTCCAGCACCAAATATGAAGCAGCCAACAAAATCTTAACAGTTCCCCTCTCATTCCCACAGTCTCCTCTCACTAAAATAGTGCAGATAACCAAGAGGCTGATAGTTGAAGTGACAAAATCCAGAATCTAAAGTTTGTACACAAATAGTTATTCTTTACAGGCACATTGGAATTGTTAATGTGTCATATTTCTAAAGGAAGTTCGGCAAAATACTTCAGAAGCAGGATGGAAAAATAATGTCAAAGGAATCTTTTTGGAGTCTTGCAAATAGCGGCCCTGCAAGATCTACAGTCTTTTTAAAATCTGAGTGTGTGACTAAAAGCTCACATTGTCTTTACACATGAGAGCGACCTTTTTCACGTTGTACTGTAACAATACTTCATTACAAATAAAAGTCCTACACAGAAAGACGTGTGGTGTTGCAACAAGAGTGTAACACAATGAATGTCCTCGAAAAGAGACTCTCAAAGTGTGAGCCATTATCTCCATTTGTACAATTTGTCATTTTGAGACCATCAAGATGCACAAGAGTTAGAGATTTCTCAGAGAGATCAGGGAGGCACCAGGATGAAGCTACGACTGCAATCAGACCCCCAGTTCATCTGAAACAAACTGAACTCTTAACAGGTGATAGTTAGCAGAGTAGGTCAGACTGAAGACACCTGATGAGTGTGGCTGATGACCAGTGAATGCTGACTGGTGCAAGGCTGCAGGAGGAGCCTAGCAGGAGGCTGATGAGCGTAGGCAGCAAACTGGTCACCTGAGGCAGGACACTGGCACGTCAGGCAGGTAACAGGATTAACAGGCGGGAAATCAGGGGAGGCTGACAACAAGAAAACTTGCCACTGCAACTGTCTCACCTTCAGTAAAAGACATTATTAATGTTATTAATTACCACTGTGGCTGTCCTGCTTTGACATGTTAATATGCCTGGGGTGTGAAAAAAAAAGCCTACAATGCAATTAGACATCATCCTGACATCATTTGCCTGTCACTTTGTACTATTTCAGAGCCTGCTATTCCCTCCATGCCCTGCCGTCATCTCCAGTATTTAACCTGATTCTCACGCCCACCTGCACAGCTGTTCTCAATCACTGGGTCAGCTCCCCGTCATATACACACACTGTAATCCAGAAATACTATAATTAAAAGGAAAGCTTACCACAAAATGGCCATTTGTGTATCAATTACTCACCCCTTGTTGCGTTGAATTCATGAAGAAAACGTTTTTCTCCCATGCCTGTGGTGAACTGAGAATCCAAAAGGGCAAACACTAGTCATGAATTAGTCATGAACGACTAATGATTTAACACAAAACTCAGTTGCAGACAAAACACAAAACACCAAGAGGGTCAGGGGTCATACACATGAAGGCAGTCAGTCAAGGCAGAAAAATCTGTTCAGGGAAATCACACAAAAAGTCCAAGAAGACTCAAAAACCAAGGACTCAAACATGAGCAAAGGACTGGAAAGCATGAACACACGAGGGTGACGATGACAATCTGGCAACAGAACGGGCGAAACACTGGGCTTTAAATACACAAGAGCTGATTACTCACTACACACAGGTGAGTGGACACAGGTGAAACACATGAGGTAAGACGGGAAAACTCAGGATATAAAATAAAACACTAAACACAATGAGAGCACATTTCAAAATAAAACAGGAAGTGGACACCAACACATGAAGATAAACTTGACAGAATATCACAACCACAAATGAGACTTGGATTATACTGCACAAGCTGTGTGAGAATTTGTTCATAATTAAACGCACTCCCCGTTTACTTCACTTCATAACGGATGTTCACCTTTTTTTGGATTCTTTGGTTGACAAGTCAAATCAACAAAACTTTACCAGTAATAATTCTACGCGAATATTAAATCAGATTAAAGTGGCTCACCAAATTTCCAGTGTTTTCATGCTCTGCTTGTTGCTTTGCATGGCTTCTCTTATATCTTGACAATTTCTAATTGCTGTAGTTAATGCTGTCTTTATGTCTTTATGCTGTCTTTGTCCTGTGAATTGTCCAATGTTTTTTTTTTTATCCTGTTGCTGGTTTCAAAACATCTTGCCAAAGGACTGCAGTTGAAAATTAGCTAGCTGGCTAACACTGGCACATTTACAGAAATGTTGATTAATGTGTGTTGTCTAAATCTAAATATAAATCATCTCAGTTTCAGCCTGGGCAGTAAGGTGGGCTGTTTTGAATTGTTTGTTGAATTAAGTGCTAAGTTTAATCTTCCAAATTCCCACTTTTCATATATCCTCAAGTCAGCGACTGTGTTTAGGATGACCACCCTCATTTCCACCAAGCAGTCCAGTTCACTTCAGTACACAATAAATCTGTTGTTTTTGTTTGTATCCCATATTAAAAGGTCAAGCTGGAAACACTTTAGACATCAGAGAACCATCACTTTTGCTCTGGGCTGAGTTGAGGCTGGTTTTGGAGCTCATGTAACCTCTGTTCATACTATGGCAAGTTTTTCATACATTTGTCGACTATAAATATAAGATGAAAAGATGTTTGCTGCCTGAAGCAGCAGCTATAGACTGAAAGAAAATAATTTAATTCACTGTGCCATTCAAAGGCTACTGCAGCTGCCGGGAACTTTTACGGCGGAACATTAACTTGCAATGTTACTCAATGCATGAGTTGATAACATGAGTCAATCAACACACCTTAAATGTAAATATGACAGCTCTGATCATTCCACTTGTTTTTATTGTCTCTCTGGAACGACATGCACTTAAGTCAGAATTGGATCTTTAAGCGTTAGAGAAATGTGTATGGGGCACCCAGTCGCTCAGTGGGTCGAGCAGGCATCTCATGTGTAAAGGCAATGTCCTTGCTGCAGCAGCCGTGGACTAGAGTCCAGCCTATGGCCCCCCCTGCTGCATGTCATCTCCTCTCTTTCCCTTCACACTTTATACTGTCCTACTAATCAAATGTTCTAAAGGTACTACACTGAAAGGATTTGGTGGAAACAGGGCTACTGAGTGCACCCCACCACCCGTCCTTTTCTTGAACATCTCTTGCTCCCTCCAGATTCCAGGCAGCTAGTTATAAAACTTGTGAACTGTTTAATAACTTTGGTTTCTTTAAAGATATCAGCAGATTCTGGAAAACGGTTCATTGGTTTTCTATTAACTTGTGTTACTGGTTAATCCAGTACAAGGTGATGCATTGCATTATTTAAAATCAAAACTGAACTGCATCTTGCCATGAGTGTCTCCCAAATGCGACAAGTGCTGATAGGATCACTCACACATCTTTTCTGGTTTTCCTCCACATTATACAACTTTTGAACTACAATTTTTGAGTGGCTCTCAAAAGCCTTTTCCAATGACACTCAGTCCAACCACAACCTGGCCATTTTTGGTTGCTCTGCAGAGACTTTTGAGCCGCCCTGCAACATACAGATTGCTTTGCACTTAGGAATGGTGGTTGCTAAGAAACTTATTCTTCTCACCTGGAAGTCTACAGTGGCTGAGGGAAATGTTGTCAACGATACAAATGGAAAGACTACGCCTGCACACATCCAACACACAGAACAGATTTGAGAGGATTCAGGGATCTTTCTTGGCACAGTGTTATATTACCCTGCAACGACAGACAGATTTTTTTTCATGTTACTTTACCTTGCTCTCGAGATGTTACTGTTGTGACAACTAGGGATGCACAACAATATCAGCACGTCATCGGTATCGGCCAATATCGGCCAGTGAATATTACATACATTGAAAAGTACTGTATTTCATGTCTCCATCTGCTGGTGAGCTATCATGCATAATGTGATGCTAATTTCACTGCAGAGGAGACTTCATGATTACTAAAATTAGGCAGG
>JAPZEB010000001.1:17851366-17866795 GCA_029783705.1 Chaetodon striatus
TTTTTTTCCCCCCTATTAAAGGGTTTTTTGGGGAGTTTTTCATTATCCGCTGTGAGGGTCCTAAGGACAGAGGGATGTCGTATGTTGTAAAGCCCTCTGAGGCGAATTGTGATTTGTGATACTGGGCTTTATAAATAAAATGTATTTGAATTGAAAACGAATATCCTGTGGGTCCACAAAATCAAACTTACTTCCTTGAGAGAGTATCTTACACTCACAAATAATAAAATAACTAATGGAACTTTCCCAAGCCATGGAAATAACATACTGAAAGTTTTAATTTAGTTGGTGTTTGCCTTTAATTCAGCAAAATATAGGTAAAATGTTGAATTTGACAGATAAATCTTGTTGTTGAAAACGGTAGCTGTCCAAACGGCCTCACCACAAAAGCTGAATTGCAGATGTTTCCATTTGTCTGAGCACTTTTGAAGACTCATTCACATTGGCTTTAAATTTCAGCCTAAAACTTTATTATTGACCTTGAAAACAGAAGGTGAACATCTACAAATTTACAGATTCGAACATAGCCATGACAAGTGGGCAACTCCATCTGCTGAAGGAAGACTTTGCAATCCAATCAGCAACTAAATGGACCTTTGTGGAGATTGTTTTGTTGGTTAATACTTAAACTTGTCTGTCAGCTTATATTTCTTGATGATTTTGATTGAAAAAGTTGTGTGAACGTGCAAAAAAAACAACTTGGTTTCTTCTATCTATGAGTTGGTACTATCAAAACAATCAGGCAGAATTGTAATTTCATTCCACTCACTAAATTACAAACAAAATAGGAGTTGTAGACAGTAGTTCAGAGTTTTTGAACCAGGCTTAGTTAGTACCAGTTCATTCCCCAAACAGCTGGAGGATCAATGACAAACACTGAAGCCGTTCATTAGTCATGAGTTCAGTTTAGTCAAAACTCAGTGTCACTTCAAACAAACATTTTAAATCATTTTAGAAATGCTGTTAAGTCGTATCAGACAGACACTTCTGCATCAGTATCTGCAGCCACATCACTATTATGACACATGACCAAGTGACCATGCAGGTGATCACCTTCAAAACCATCCAGCTGGCTCACACACTTCATAAAAGGCGTCAGCTGAACGAGAGGAAAAGAGAAAAAATGGTCTAAAACACAGAGAACATACAGACACGAATAAGCACAAACGTAGAAAATGTTTATGAAAACAAAGCACAATACTGACATTCATAATGAAGACGAAGTTGGCACCATTACACGTGTTACAGTTTGCATGATTGTCGGCTTGTCACACAGATGTAGGAAATTAATGTTACACAGGTCCAGTCAGTGTGTATGAGAACAATTCTTTGGTATTTTAAAACACTGTAAACCAGCTCAGATTACATGCAGCAGATTCAGTAATTCAACATGAAGAATTAGGTAGCTGACAACAAAACACAAACATCATGTTGCATGTCCAGCACATCATGCTGTAAACACATACACAAAATAATGCCTGGAGTCTTTGCACATCTCATTGTTAAAATATTTAAAAAAAAAAGAAGAAGAACAAAACACTCTGAAACTCTAAAGTGCTTCATCAGCATCATTAGATAGTGTATCTGAGCAGGAAGCAACTGCGTGACTTCCAGTCCATCTTCCAACAACATGCTTTAAAATAATGGCAAGAGTGGCGAGCACATTCAAACACATCACAGCGCGCTCACCAGCTTCTATTGTCTACAGTAAATCAGAAAATCATCAGTCAAATATTAAAACATAATGATGTGTAATGTTATAAAGGGAGAGGTTAAAAAAAGAAGGGGTGGGGCATCTCATTTTGCCTTCATGGTTTTTCTGAGAGTCGACAGTAGATGGCAGCAAAGTAGAACTAAATACTGAGAAGGAAACTCACCAGACCAGAGAGATTCTTTGGTGTTATCCATATCAATAAAAACTGTTCATGAAAGTAAACTGAGTAGTCAGAGTATAAAAAGATAATGAGCAAATTGTTGATGTGCGTAAAACACATACATGCATATTAATATATATATATAAGAGAAAACATATGGCAGGCGCACATATGCATAGTCCAAAGAAAACCTGTCTGGTGGTTAGCGTTAACATGAGCAGGCTTTTATAGTGTGACAGTTTACTGCTGCTTCGACAAGGCAGTTCCCAAAGATAAAGTGCATCGAGTGAGTCAGTCATAACCTGAGTTAAGAAACTTTAACTGCAGGATTTATTTTCCAAGACAGTTTGTAAAAGGTTGAGTTCTACAGCAATGATTATCTCAGCAGTCTCAAGTCTTTAATGCACTGACTGTGGCCTGTTTCATCTGCATTTTAACTATCTTAAATCTATTTAACTTAGTCTAACCCTACTAATAATGTTTCCACATCAAACCCACTGCAAAAAATATTTGGTGCAGCTTTCTTTAACCCCCTGTAGTAAATTGCAATAAGTTGCACGAGCAACCTACAGTGTCTCTTCTTTGGCTGATGCAAAAACAGGCAATTAAACATTACAAAGGTGCATGTGCCCGGCTACAAATGATATTATGACGAGAACAGTCCCGCTAATGTGCACCTCGGCCACAGATTTAATGGCATTTGGAGTCATGTTCAGGGTCAAATATTAACAGCTGGGGTCTGCTGAGCGTTTAGATGAGCCTGTGCCCTACTTGCTCCTGCAGCCACAGCAGTAGAGGCTGCAGAGAGCTGGGCCCATCGGGCACAGCCTCTGTGTACATCTGCAGCAGTACCTCTTGTAAAACAAGCAGCAGGGGCAAGCTCATGCTCAGTAGCTCATACAGGTATGCATAGTCCTGGGCATTGTCCCTCAGGTGGCTGGCGAGGGCCTGCGCTGTGCTACGCACACGGTGGGACAGATACCGTGGGGCATTACACACAGCACGAGTCACACTCAGGGGCCAGCTCAGGCTTTTCTTCATGAACGAGCTGAAGGTACCTGCTGAGGATTGACTCTGCAGGTCTTCGGTACTGCTGGACTGGGAGCTCTGTCCGTCAGCAACACATTGCTCCTGAACTCCAGCTCCATAACGGTTCTGAGTCAGAAGTCAGAGAGGTTAGATGTCTTACGGTAAATATTGCTTGAGTTAGATGGATGGTGTTAGAAATGCAAAATACTCACCGAGCGTAGAGAAAAATTCCTCCGCAGGTTTGTCCCGTTGTTACGTTGATCAAAATGAAGCTTGCAGTACAACTTCCCTGCAAGATTACAACAAATGTCAGCACACGTGGCCAATTAAACTGAATTAAACTGAGTAAAATGTGCATTCAATACTGACTAGAGCTGATATTCAGAGGCACATACCCTGTTCAGAGTCGAAGGCGTGCGCTCCCTGTCGCAGGGCAGAGCTGCAGGTAGAACAGCGAAAACACTCCCTGTGGAAGTAGAGCCCCTCGGCACAGACCCTCTCCACCATATAAACACGCCTCTCGCATGAGTGACACTTGTCACCCGACGGGAGGAACGGCCTTCGTACTGAACCGCCCTGAAACAAAGAACAGGCAGAGTGATGATGCTGAAAAAATCATGAAGATGATGTTTGTATATCAGCAGCTCAAACACCAACTTCAATCTTTTTATACAAATATTTTCCCCACGGTTTTCAACCCAGGTAATCAGATACTCACATCAGAAACATTAGCTCACTGAAACCTTTGTGAATAATTTCTGTTTCATCCAGCTTTATCACTCCACTTCTGCTTTTAACTCAAGTTCAGTCTTAACTTGTACTCTACTTGCTTTTTTAAGCTAGTAAGTAGACCTTGAGTTCGATTTTTTATTTTCCAAGTTAAAAAATAAACTTTCATGTTCAATATTTTCAACCTCTTGCTGGAAATTTAAACTGTGTTGAGTTAGGTACTCCTGGAGGTGTCGGCATGCTTGAAACAGGTGGTGTTACATGCAGGAGGAGTGACAATATGAAAAACACACAACTGTTTGATGAATGCTTTCCTTGTCAGTGTCGCCTCCTGAAAGTCCAGCTATCATCTTAGGGATATTCTGAGTGACAGCTGAGGTGAGGGCGAGCTGTATGATGCTCTATATGTCTGGGACATTGTCTTTACTTCAAAGTCTTCAGCTTCAGACTCATTAGCCACTGCTCACTTATATTCAGCCAAGAGGAAAACATAGTTAAGGCAAGCAAGAAGGATCATTATAGAGAGGAAATTATCACAAGATCATATGGATAAACATGGTGAGAAAGTTTCTCATGTCTAAATAGTTTCCCTAGCTGCCCTTCAGGAGTTAAATTAGACCAAAACATTGTGTCCCAGAAGTTGTTCCTTCATATTAAAAGGGTGTAAGTCCTGCTATAACATCTGGCTGTTAAGTTGGAGCAGGCTGTTTGGGAAGGGTGGAGCAGAGGAACCCACAAAGTGCCACCACAAGAACACACACTTCTCCTCTGTGAGGACTGCTGGTAATTAAAAGCACAAGGGGCAGAAACAGCAGTTAAAAGCAAAGCTCTCATGCAAAGCAGCAGTCCATTGGCATAAATCTGTCTGTTATAATTAAGAAGATACATGACAACAATGTGAATCTTGGGCTAGGATGCTTGTTTTTTAAGCTTCTTTACAACAGACACTACGTGAGTTGCCTTTGGGATGAGTACAATACAGTATATTGAGCCCTCAACACTGGAACAAACAAGAGCTCTTTCTGCCAGTTTATTAGGTACACCTCACGCTATTAAATTTCATTCTGTTATATTGACTTTTTTTTTAATGTGTTACCTTTTATTTTATTTTCTGTTGGCTTCTAGCCATCTAGCTGCGTTAACATAGTGTCCACTGCCCACCCTGTATATATATCATCCTGTTAGCATCGTTAACAAACACCAGCTGTGCTGACACTGCTAACGTTGCTAGCAGAGCTTAAAGTGATCACATACTTAATTGTGCTTAAGGGGGTTTGTGGCTCAAATTTAGCCGCCCACTCACTAAAGCAACCTGGTGAAAGACAGGAGGGCAGGCACAATGCCTCCACAGCAACACCGTTGGGTCGGGACGGCGTTCAGGCAGCAATTGCCGTCACGTTATGACGGCTAATATGCAGGGCTTGTTTACAAACAGCTGCTTATTTACACATCCAGCAGTTACCGTGAAACATTATCATTGATTTGGAGTCATGTTTCTGGTCACCTGATGAATGCAAGTCCAATATTCACTCCCTTTAGCTCTATTTTTGGCAAACAGCAACCTCAGAGCTGAAAAATGAAGCAAACGTGGAAGTGCCAAAAACTGCAGTTCCATAAATAACCACCTGAGGCTGGCTCCAGAAGTGAGTCAATGCCCAGACACCCATGTTGAAATGCCCAAATTTACATCAGAAATACACATGTTTACAGCCTGGTACAAAAAACTGTTTGGGTCTCTATAACAAATTTACCCTTTCATGACAACTGTAGATCATCCGCTTACATTTTATTACGGCCTTAAGTTATACATAATTAACTGACAGGCTGTCTGTGAGTCGTCACCACAGTCTTGAAGTGAGATCCACCCCTCGCTCCTCCACAGTTTCACCCTTTCGTCCAAATTTGGTCACTTCCAGCTCCAAATAACAAAGATGGCAATGGCCAAAATCCTACTTTTGAAGCTTAAAACGGGAGTCCACAAACCAACAGTGACATCACAGTTGCTACATCCATTATTTTCTGCATGGTATTTGGTCTCTACCAACTCTTGAATGAAATATCTGGCTCTTTAGCATCTAAATGCTCCACTATGTTCACAAGCTAGTTACATATATTGTCTGCTGTTTGTTGCTGAGCAGGTAGTGTACAGTGGATTTTCAGAGCTTTTTAGCTGAAAACAGTTGCCTGCTCCTGCTGTGGCTGTACTTTAAGTGATGCTATGAGGGGTGTGAGAGTGAACGAGTAAAGTTTCGAGCCAGACAGCTGAACAATGAGCTGTAAAGCCCTGTAAAGCCGAGGGGAGCAGCAGATTCAGGTTATAATTCTCTGTAGGTTCAGCACTATGAGCAACCCCTTTCACACTGTCAGACTGTTTCCACGGTTTTGTTAAATAAATCATTATTCTAAAATCATATTGCAGCTGCTTTAAGTCTCAACTTAAATATATTATATATTATGACAGATATACCTAGATGCAGGAAATCCGAAGTCTAAAAAGCTATCTATGCAGTACAAAACAATGAATGAGGGAGGGAACTGGCTGCATGCAACACGAGTGATCCCAAACACATGCAAATAAACACACTGTGAAGGGCAGGTGGGGGTCACACACCAAACTTGAGATAGTCACCTTGAGTTCAGCAGAGCTTTCTGCTGAGAACAGCCCACTGAGGTGAACAGCCTTTTCCTTTATACTCTTTGAGTGAAACTCTCTAGCCTGTTGTGTCTGAGCTTTTTTCTGCAGGATGACACGGAGCACAGGAACAAAGGAAAAGCCATCAGTCTCGCCTCCTCAGCGCTGTGAGACACATTCTCCCACCAACAAACGTGGAGCTTTTCTGTGTGTCGACATAATTAGGTAGACTAATAACCATTTAATAAGCGCTACACGGTTAAATGATGAAAGGCCTTTCTGTTCGACTTTCCCAATAAGAAGCGGGATTTGACAGCTAAGTGTGTATTGTTGGGAGGAGAACAATAACGCCGCTGTGTGGAACGAAGGCTGCCTTATTACATTAATTTCACACCCCACTTGATGTGGTTACTCATACTGTACGGGAGCAGCAAACTGAGACAGCCACACAGACCTAGCACAGAAAATCAGACACAAGTAGGTTGGTTCAACCAAAAATAAATTTACATTAATAAATCGCAGTAAAGTATTAAGTCTTAAAGGCTTATGTGAGTCAAAACCAAATTTCAAAGCACATTAATCAAAAGGATATTAAATTTAAGATTGAAAGGAATGCAATGCACAAAGTACTTAAGCCTAACCGCCTCTCTTTCAACCTAACCCTACCTGCTATTATATTCTCTGTACTTCATCCCCTGCTAAATTCTTAAAACAGGTGAAACTGCATCATCTCACACATCACATTTCTTCTGATAAAAAAACTTCAGTTCTACATTAAATGACTTCATCAGGTGAACTGTTTTGCAGTGCTGATCTGAGCCAACGCAGGTCGGCTTTCTGCAAATCTGAATAATCAAAATAGCTTATTTGCAGACGTAAGCCAGTGCCTGCAGCACGGGGCCTGGCCAACCGGTGCCACACAGACTCAGACTGGCCAATAATCCGCCTGTGTGCCTGTCTCAGCTCATGGCCAGCACTGTAGGCCTGCTCTTGCCATTTTCGTCAGGCTGGATAATTTAGGGGCTGACTTCACCATCTGACTGCACATTACACAAGCCTAAATGTATAATCAGGGCGTAATATATAATCAGCGTGCACTCTGGGGCCTTTTTGGGGATCAGAACATGCAACAATCACAAGGGTTTAAGGAGAAGACAGAAGAAAACAGAAGTTAAAGATATGAAGGAGGAGATAGTGATCACCTCAGAGACGTATTCATCCACCTCCCTGAGGCGCTGGAGGACTCTTGTCATGAAATGGATTGCTGAGTGGCAGGAATGAGTAGAAGCAGGGGGGTCTGCACTTTCCGGCTGAGGCTCGGGCTCCGTCTCAGCGTGTGTTTGATCAACATGTCTGAGCTTCACTACAGAAAATGGATGCTGGGACTGAGGCCGGGGTTTAGGCAGAGTCTTTGGAGGCAGGCGCACTAATTGTGCTGCTGCTTTTCTGATACTTACTTCAAACTGAAAGGGATAATACACAGCAGTGCACATGTGAGCAGATGTTTAACTCCTCATCGAGCAGCCAAACTGTGAGGCTTGAATTCATTTATTCTTTTTCATCACTAAGAAAGCTGTGGATCATTTAAAGAACGATTCAGGTGGTTTTACATGTTTCAGCCCATTAACTCCAAATCACAAGTTCTTTACAATACTGCCAAACATTTTCAAAGCATGGCGCAAGTTTTTTTGAGGCATTAGTCATGCCAGCACAGCATGAAAATACACTTGCATAGGTAATGCATTACAGTCAGTATTCTGTCTGCTTTATGTTTCGCCAGAGTTATGTAATCATCACATGGAAATGCAGTTGCGAGCAGGCTGCTTTTAAAACATTCTTCTAGGGGCCATCTGACATCTGAGACCTGCGAGTCAGCAGCCAACAGCTGAGTTTAAATAAAAGACACTGTTAAATTCACATAATCTTTTTTGTTTGTCTTGTGGGTATGACTTTCCAAAAGCTAAATAGCTCATGAATACAATGCTTTGACTTTAGGAACTGCAAAGCTCTTATGAGGAAGACGTGTTTTTGTCTAATTTGTTATGATTAGTGGGCAAAAAATATACATAAGTACATACTGTATTGATTTCTAATTACCAGACAAAGTTTACTCTATACATTAATGGAAAAAGATCCTCTGTGGGATGTAAGATGTGAGCCTGGTTATGAGTTATGATTCAGTCACACTTGCACTGACAAACTGCAAGTGCCTATTTTTATCCATTTTAATTATAAAGGAATCATCACTATTGTTTGAATATGCTAGCATAAAAAAATACTTTCATGTCAGCTTTGTCAAAATTTAATGTGAATTCCTTTGAGTTTTAAAAATGAAACTGCTGCTGTCCAAACATCAGCCTTGACTTTACCTCCAGAGGGGTAGTGGTGACATTAACTGCAAACTGGAGGAAGTCAGAAATAAAAATATTAATGTAAAAGACTCGCAGCAATTTTCCATGGCTTACAGCAGTGATTCCCGACTGGTGGGTCGAGACACTCTGTTTTAAAGTACAGTGAATTTCTGGCACTGTGCTTTTATTTTGAAGTTCCCTTTCCTGCTGTAGAGTGAGTAACAAACAGAAAGCTACTTAAACAGCAAACTAACCCGATGACATGGCCAAACGCAAGCATGACACTGAATGTATTAAACTGTGTAGACCTTGAATTAATGAGTAAGGAGAAACCAGTTGGGAACTACTGGTTTACAGGATTAATATGTAACTGTATATTCTTATTTGTGTTTTATCTTTAGAGCTTTTTATAGGTTGACCTAGTTTGTGTTGCTACATATAACTGCAATAAGACATAAAGGAGTCAAATTCAGTCAGTTTCTGATGTGAAATGAGGGTCTAAGTCTGTCAGGACTGAAGAATGTAAAACCACCAGTATGGTCATTTAAATATCCAAAAAGACAGAAAACTCCTATTTTAGGTAAATTATAATTTGAGCTTAACACATGGGTGGTGTTTGTGTTCATATCAAGTTGCTTGTAAATCTTCTTGTGTGTGAATTTATGCATGTGTGTGTGTGTTTGATTGACTGTTCTCATGTGTCGTACATATGTCTTTGGACAGTAGCACAGAATTAGTGTACAAGTAACTTTAGGTTACCAGTGTAACCCTGGTTCTCAGAGTAGCGTGAGTGAGATGTGTCACTATGCCATGATTGAGAACCTTCTACTTTATATGAAGCTTTACAGACTCTCACTACTCCTGATGCTTTTTGCTGCTGTTACTACATAGTGTCTTAACACCAATCTGGCAGCTCCAGACTACCTGCTTCTCAGGAGGAGGTTTAGGCGGGACCGGAGGCCTGCGTTTAATGTGCACACTCTCAGCCAGTTCAAAAGTTTGCAGCGGGGAGGACTCCTCATAGTCTGACTGAGATTTTGCAGAAAGGTTAGGAAGACCGTTAATAAAGAGGCACAGACATAGAAAAGGCTGAAAAGATTAAATGCTGGAAACGACAGACAAGAGAAGACTTTGTAGCATTAGCAAAGGGAAAGTTTTGTCAGATTAAAACCACAGACTACTGACAGAGCTCCAGCTTACAACAGGGGAAATTTAAAACATATTTATGATCCATAAAAAGAAGGCAAACAGCCATTTATAACTATAATGGGACAGGAAAGATGTACAAAGTAAATGTCAGAAGATAAATAGACAAATATAATATATTCACACATATATACTTCTTTACAGCCTTAAAGGACGACATTGAAATCGTAGTCCTACTATGTTGTGTAGTTTTACCTGTGTTTTGCGGACGGTGTAGCTCGGTTTGTTTTCAAACTTGGCCAGCAGCTGAGTAGCCATTGAGCGCACTTTGTTTTCTTTGGGTTCTCGGTCCTCTCGCACTGCGGAACCATTGCTCGACAGATTGGTGGCCTAACGAGAGACAGACAACAGACAAGATCCTGCTATATCAACAGCCTTTTATTTTAAGTGGTTAAGTTTGATATTTTTAAGTAGGCGGTTAAACAACAAACCTCCTCCAGATAACTGCAGAATTTCCGCCTCCTTTTGTGAATGGGATCTGTACCGTCTGACTTCTTCTCATCCTGAAAACACACAGCACAAGGAAATAAGACTTACATGCAATGGTCATGCAACAATTAAATCCCACATGAACTTGAAATGATGATACTGAAAGTCAGAGTGGGTCAACTTGTTGTACTCAGTGCATCAGATTTAAACATTTCAGTGTGGAGTTACCTTTGGTACCCGTTTCCTAGGTAGTGCAAAATTGAGCACATTATTATTACTCCTGACTTCCTTCGACGGATAATCTTCATTGTTTTCATCCACTTCTCTGGAACCTAAAGTATTACACAAGAATGCATTAGAGTTTTCATAGTTTCCACAGTGCACAGCCACAGATGTCAGATAATATCAATGAATAACGACCCTATAGATTAGTCAAGTTATTTGAGTGGTCTGGGGGGAAAAAAAGAAAGTTACTATATTTGTTTAGAAAAATGTTCCACTAAAAAAATAAAGCCTTACTGAATCACTGGGCCACATGTCAGAGGAAGCTAAATAGTTGGCTGATGTTCAATAAAACAACATAGTATAGGTAATTATCAAATATGCCTTCAGCAGAGACAGGCCACTGTCTTCATGTTGTCAAGACTCTCAGACTATAGCAGTCCACAGCTCTGGTGCAGATACACATTCCTCTCATTCCACTATACTTGACTTACAGGACTGCGAAACACACACATTTCTACAGGAAACCAAATGAAATTCAATATGTTCTTTCTCACTTGAATTTATGTTTCTTCTGTGGTTGTTTGTACATATTTTAATCATTTAGTACAGTGGAGAAGATGAAGACCAGAAACAAAACCGTTTATTAACAACAGCCAACATCAGTGTCTATGACTGAGAAGAGAAAAGTTAAGTCCAGTTGAGCAGGGTCGAGTCAAATAGAGTAGAATCAAGTCTATTAGAGTTGAATGGAATGGAATAAAGTTGTTTCTAGTAGAGGAGAGTTGAGTGGAGTTGAGTACAGTAAAGTGAAGTCAAGCACAGAAGAGCTGAGTTGTATCTACAAGAGTAGTGAGGAGCAGGGTGGCGTGCATTAGAGTCAAGTCAAGAAGAGCACAGAAGAATAAAGTTCAGTCGAGCAGAGCTGAGTGCAGTAGAGTCCACTGCAATACAGTTAAGTTGCTAATAGAGTGGATCAGAGAAGAGCAGGGCTGAGTACTGTAGAGTCAATTAGAGTTGTCAAGTAGAGTAGAGTAGAATATAGTCAAGTAGTCAAGTAAAGAAAAGTAGAGTAATGTAGATAAGAACAATATAAGGTAGAGTGGAATAGAGTAGAGCAGAGCACAGTGGAGTAGAGTAGGGTAAAGTAGAGCAGAACAGAGCAGAATAGGGTGGAGTGTAGTGGAGTGGAGTACAGTGGAGTTTAGTAGAGCAGAGTAACTAAAAGCAGAGTAAAAAGGAATAGAGAAACAGAGTAAAGTAGAGTAGCATAAAGTCGAGTAGAGCAGAGTGGAATAAAACAGTAGTGTAGAGCAGAGTAGAGCAGAGTAGAGTTGAGTAGAGTAGAGCAGAGTAGAGCAGAGTAGAGTAGAGCAGAGTAGAGCAGAGTAGAGCAGAGCAGAGTAGAGCAGAGTAGAGCAGAGTAGAGTAGAGTTTAGTAGAATGAAGTAGTGTAGAGTGGAGTGGAGCAGAGTGAAGTGAAGTGAAGTGGAGTGAAGCAGAGTAGAGTAGAGTAGAGTAGAGTAGAGTAGAGTAGAGCAGAGTGGAGTAGAGTAGAGCAGAGTAGAGCAGAGTCGAGTAGAGTAGAGCAGAGTAGAGAAGAGTAGAGCAGAGTAGAGTAGAGTAGAGTAGAGTAGAGTAGAGTAGAGTAGAGCAGAGTAGAGTAGAGTAGCGTGATGTGGAGTGGAGCAGAGTGAAGTGAAGTGAAGTGAAGTGGAGTGGAGTGGAGTAGAGTGGAGTGGAGCAGAGTCAAGTAGAGCAGAGCAGAGCAGAGCAGAGTAGAGTAGAGTAGAGTAGAGTAGAGTAGAGTAGAGTAGAGTAGCGTGAAGTGGAGTGGAGCAGAGTGAAGTGAAGTGAAGTGGAGTGGAGCAGAGTAGAGTAGAGTAGAGTAGAGTAGAGTCGGGTAGCATGAAGTGGAGTGGAGTAGAGTGGAGTGGAGTGGAGTAGAGTGAAGTGGAGTGGAGCAGAGTTGAGTAGAGTAGAGTCCAGTAGAGCAGAGCAGAGTAGGGTAGCGTGAAGTGGATGGGAGAGGAGTAGAGTGAAGTAGAGTAGAATAGAGCAGAGCAGAGTGGAGTAGAGCACAATAGAGCACAGTAAAGTAGAGCAGAGTAGAGTAGAGCACATCAGAACACAGTAAAGTAGAGTAGAGTAGAGTAACAGAGTAACGTAGAATAATGTAATGTAAATCAGAGTAGAGTAGAGTAACAAAGTAAAGTAGAGTAATGTGAAGTAAAGTTGAGTAGAATAGAGTAGAGCACAGTGGAACAGAGTAGAGTAGAGCACATCAGAGCACAGTAAAGTAGAGCAGAGTAGAGTAGAGTACCTGAGGCAGGTAGAGGCGTGCCACGGAACAGCTCGTAGAACTTGGACAGGTAGGCGATCATCCTGGTCTTATCCAGCTCCTGGTCGGCGCTCAGCTCCTTCACAGATGTGAATGATCTGATCCCAAATTCACGCTCACTGATGTCAAGAGCCAGCTGCAGATTTGCAGTGTGGTCTTCCTCGTTTAATGAGTCAAAATCTCTGATGGAAAAAGACAGTAATGGGGGCTTAAGTTAGAGGACGGTAATAAAAAGAGATTCAGAGAACGTATGTCATGGCGAAGCAGCTGGGAAAAATATATAGTTACTGTGTCCGTCTACGGGAGGGTTTCAGTTTTCACTGTGAGACCAATTACTCCTGTCTGTTTCTGGTTTACCCTCATCACTCTGCAATGCATACATAATGAGATTTGCACTTCTTACTGTTTCTTTAATGCACATTTTCCAGTATCATAACCATTTAAGACGCACTGAACAACGAGACAGGAATGTAACAGTCAGGTTTGTCACTGAGATTCTCAAAGGGATTATTTCCTGACTTCCATTTCACATAGGTGTCAGGTGACTGATGTTAGAGGAGTGTAAGATAATACGCACACTGATATGAAAACAGTTAACACAAGCACAATGGAATGACTTTACACAGGAATGTATCTTAATCAGTTTTCAGCGCCGCAGAGGAGCTAGTGTCTCATGTTACAGGAGCAAATTTCTTCTACCTACACTGATGGTGTGCAGACACCATGAGAAATAATGTAAAGAAAAGGGGGCAGTAACCTAGCAACAGCACACACAAACTTTGGTGTTATTCTGCGAGTGCTGAGGCTCCCCTCTTTCTTTCTTTTCTACGAACCTGCTCAACCCTCTGCAGTCCGCTCTGCTGACAGGCATGCATATGGAGGAGGGAAGGGGGAAAAATGCCAGTGGTTCCTGGAAACTTACAGGACCACATGAAATTGTAGTGGCATGCGGCGGGGTATGAAGGCAATAATTAAAGAGTGAGAGGATATAATTAGATTTGTAAATGTACTAATCTACAGTTACATTGGCTAATTCCATGCTGTGCAAGGCAGGCTAACCATAAAAAGTGGAAACTAAGGTACAGTTTGTTTTTTAAGGAGGACTTTGTCCTTTAAGTGGATACTAAAGCATACAGAGTCCCGCATGAGTTGCGTTTCTCCACAGCTCCAGATCAAAAGACAGAAAGGGCCATTGTTTACACTTAATCCACTTAATAATGATTATTTATAGAGGATCCACATTAATGCAGCTGCCAGAAAAAGCTGTATTTCTTTCAGATGCGTTGAAATGCCCTTTGTAAAAATGTGTAAAGTGTACTCAGCTGCACTCTAAAAACTCCTCTGTTTGCACCCTTCACTACCAGCCAGCTTTAAGTATAGGACAGCTATGTATGAAGTCTTCGTCACATCTATCAGCACTGTTGTGAGGAGGCAGAGAGCGCAGCAGAAAGCACACTCAGATCAAAGAGTTGCTCTCATGCCGAGCATATTTAACACACGTAAGACTTACATTTCCTCACAACTAGTTGTTAGGATAAAGACAGCAGAGTTCATTTACAATAAAATAGTGAATGTATGTGTGCGTTAAATACTGTAAAGACCTAAGATGATGTTAGCAAGACTGGATTTAGATGGAAAGATGGAGAGATGTATAGCTGCAGGCTGATGCTGATATTATCTGATACATGTTACGTACATCAGCTGCGGTCTGAACTTATGGATGAGGGCGCAGAGAGCTATGCCACTTTTCCAAGAAGACGTCAGGTCTGTAATCATCACATTCCTGTAGCCCTCTGTCTGTTTCTGGCACCAGGTGAGCAGCCTCGTCGGTCTGATCTCTGACTCTACAAACAGAAACAAGTCAGATTAACAAAAAACAAAACAAAAAACAAAGCAATTCCTTAAATAACTTCTCACATTAATGCAAGCTGCGTTAGAAAATCTCCCACTGAAACCTTTAGGATGTTCAGACTGAGGAGGATGGACCAACACATGGTGTGCCAGCAAATAACGTCATGACAGAAATGGTGTTTAGGTATGCATGCGTCTTTGTCATGTCTGTCTGGACATGTACTTCCTCACTGCCTTTGCTGAGTGACTCCAGTTCATGCAGCTGAACAGCTCAGCAGCAGAACTGCTCTTTTGTCTTTACTCTTAGTGTCCAGTGCAAACATGATCTGATTCTGAAATGTTCAGCACTATAATTAAAGGAGCTCTGACATTTAAAGCATATCTATGAGTCAGAGTCTGATTCAGATTGTCTGCACATGGTTCTCAAGACGGAGGCTGCCGAACCGGACGGTGGGCAGTATGCTTTGGTGATGACGCCATCCCAATATCAGCGGTAACCACCATATGATGGTGCAACCCCACTGAACACAAGCAATTCCTGAAAACTTGCGTTGCCCTGCTGGTCGCTTTTGAGTGCAGGTGTCCATCTCATATTCCCCCCCGCCATAGAAAAACTAACAGTAGACAGTGTTTATATAAAGACAACTAGAACAACTACTCGATACAAGCATTATTAGCATTCCCTGGTTGTACACAGAGCTGCTCAGAAAGTCACCAGTGCTTCAGTTTGGTTGACGGTATTGATGTTAGCACTGTTGTAATTTT
>JAPZEB010000001.1:17899353-17913998 GCA_029783705.1 Chaetodon striatus
TCAAGATTTTGGTCTTAACCACTCTATTTCATCATAAACAACCAGGAATGGGGCTCAAAGTGCAAAATACTGCACTTCTCCTTTAAAGGTCCAGTGTGGAGGATGTAGAGGGATATTTTGGCAGGAGTGTAATGTAATACCATATGGTGTTTTCCTTAGTTTATAATCACCTGAGAAGAATTGTTGTGTTTTCGTTACCTTAGAATGAGCCATTTATACAGAGGGAAGAGGAGAAAACACATTAGCAGGTGTTGGGCTAGCTGCCCGTCTCCGACATGCCGTCATTCAGTGTTTTTACCACTTTAAATCAGCGGGTCAGTTTGTTTTAAGAGGATAATTTGGCTCCTTGTAAAAACCTCCTGAACAATGAACACTGAACCATTTCTCGTTGAGAGAAGTTTCAGCTGGTTGCAATCTACCATCCTCACGGCTAGATGTCACTAAATCCCCCCAACTCTTACACACTGCTCCTTTATTAGCAAATAATGTCTTAAATCGTGTATCTGCTGCTGTCACTCACCACTTTTTATCCTTGATGCTATACTGCGGTGCTCTGCTTTTTGACAGGCGAGGGTCCATGTGCCTTAAAGGAGAGGATTCAAGTGAAGAGGACCTGACGGACAGTCTGTACTCAGAGATAGACTATATCATCTAGACACATTTTGATTTGACTCACATTGCCTTGTAAACAACTAGACAGGGGTCTCCACTGACTCCAGAGCTTTGCTGCAAAGAGCCACTGCACTTTCTGCTTGCCAGCTTTATCCAAAGTGGTGAAGCTACACAGCATGGAAAATGGATGAGAATATATGTATTTCATTTGCTGTAACTGCGACCTGAGGTTCACAGTCCTTAAAGGTTTCTGAAAATGTTGATATAAATGCCACTAACCAAAAACAGGAAACACTATATTTTCAAAGTCCTGTGTGATACTAAGCACTGGTTTCTTGACTATTTGCTGCATCTCTATATTGTAGTACAACTCTAACCTTTATCTAATTATAGAGTGCTAAAATTAACATTAACACAGGAGCAACTCTGCACACCTGAGTATCCAGCTGGATACAATCATGCTTCATGTACTGTATGACTAATAATACAGTATCACAGAAGCAGGCAATAATAACTGTACATTACATCTATATTCATCTACAATAAGCCAACACTACCATGAGACGTCAGCAGTCTCTAGTAAAGGATTCTGTTAATATTTTAATATTTAAATAGCTGCTACCAATGACCACATAAGCTCATTTGCATCCTTATACATGTCTGATAAACGTCCAGTTTGTTTTAGAGTAAATTAACAATTCTAGCTGCTTCAGTATCCCAAAGTTGTTTGAAACAAAGCTTCTTCCCCCCATGATGTTTGCTTCACTCTAGCAATATTTGCTTTGCTGCTTTGTTCCACAGAAGTACTGTATGCTCTGCCAACACCTAGTTCTCTATTTTTATGGCACAGAGATGAATTGTTAGTATATGCACGACAAGAGGAAGCACTGTCCGACATGCCATGTTATGATTTATTCTAATGATATTGCTTGCATATGTATTTATTACATAATGTCTTTTTCTTTTATATATGTACTTAATTCTGTATCACCTGATTTCAGTTGTCCATGTCAAGAGCATATCAGAAAATATCAGATGTGAATATCAGATAGCAGCTAATATAATGACCTTCAATTAAAATAATAATTATTATAGTTTATGTACTATCATAAGACTTGGACCTTATTTGAAAACAAACCCTATACCAGGAGTTGTGAATTATTTCCCCATCACTAAAGTGACAGACTGCAGTCCTGTAACTATCTGTAGTTCTGCTTAGAGCGATATGTGATGTTGTTTCTTCCACAAACTTAGGGCGTATTTTTTCTCATTGCGATCCTTTTCTATTCAAAACTGGAAATATTTAATAGAAAAGGGAATCGTTATTCCTTAAGCTTGTAGAAAAGACTCTCGCACACTATCTAACTGCAAGAATGATTTTAATGCTGCAGTGTTTCAGTGACTAGACCTTCATCAGGCATTAAAGCACTTTTGCAAGTTAGACAGTGTGCGGGAGTCTTTTGTACAAGTTTTATTCTTCTCTTCCCTCACCGACACACTTAGACGTGCAAAGTAGTCCTTTGTTTTATTTCCTCACTTATCAGCACTAATGTCTGTTTTCTCACATCATGGACTTAGTTTTAATTTAAGATCCGAATTTGGTTTGTTAAGAGGCTGCTGTCTACACCTGCATTCTCCAGCTTAAGTTGCACACCTCTGTGGTCCCAATAGGCTTGAGTGGTACCAAGATCAAGATCTAGAAATCCTGAAGGTATGATTTTTAATACCATCAAAAATACGGATGCTCCTCCTTCTCCTAAACTAATATGAAGATGCTATATTGAGACGATGTACTGCACAGCACGCACCACCAGAGGTCAGTCTCTACAGGTGGGATAGCAACAGAGCGCAGACAGATTGTAGCTGTGTGTGGTGGGGATAATGTTACAGGAGTATTGCCACACATATATGTTTATGTTGAGATGATGTCTTCTGACTACAAAAGAAGTTTATTAGCCACATGATTTTATCCAGTACATCTTCGTTCAGCCGTCAGATGTGTTGGTATCTGCAGTGTCATCAGATCCTCCAGCAAGAAGGGCACTTATTTACCATCTATTACCATCCATTATTTTATGGGCCGTAAGTATTTAAACCCAAGACTTGTCTGAGTAGGTAAAACAGCATTGTAGGCTAGACAATGACATGCATGCTCCAATGACTTGTAGACTTGTACCACAGGTAGCTCAGCTTTCTTTTTTTAGTTACACAAATACCGTCATACACGCTGGAGAAATGTAGAGGTGTCAAGGAGTGTGTGCAAAAATAGATACCGCCAAACCTAGACTCCCAATCACGACATTAGTCTCCACCCCCTCATGATTGTATGTGCTTTGTGTGACTCACCCTTTCAACACTCGGCCAGGAAGACGTGATACGACTGCGAGCAATACCTGATGTATGTGTGAATAAAGCTTTTGTACCAGCAGCTTGTGCTGGATGTTAACTTCCATACAGCTACAACTGTCAAACTCTGCACTGTTTTTATGCACTTAAAACCTGACATGCAGCTTGTACAAGCTAAATAAAAGTTTTCTAAACACCAACACCGCCTTTTCTTAAAAAGGTGAGTAGGATTTTTGAGTTAAATTAAGCCATTTTAATTTACAGTGAGAGAAAACTGCAGTTATGAAAAAAAGCATTTTAATTACTTTCTAAAATCATCTTAAACTATTTTCACACAGGATTCTGAAATCTGAAAGAAATAAACAACAACAACAAAAAAAAGGATTTTTTTTTTTTTTTCAGATATTGGCATTTCTACAGTGGATAGCTGGTGGCAGCATCAGGAGCCCAGAGGGGCCGGGATGCTGAGCTTCAGTCTTCAGACCAGTTGCCCGGGCAGACTGAGAGGTCCAGCAGGCTTTGTACACCCTCTGGTGTCAGTCTATCAAGCAGCAGCAGGTAGAAGCGCCAAAAAACAACCTCGCGCTCTCTGGAAAAAAAAAAAACCCCAGAGAGCTCCCTCCCCTCAGTACACCACACACACACGCACACACACATACGGATGACACTAGAGATGTACACCCAGTTCACATGGGGCAAAAAAAAAACAACAACAAAGAAATCCACTTTCTTTCTAAATTAAAGGTTAATACAGACAACAGATGTGTGCCTGGAGCCTCACAAGACCTAACTGAATGATTACGTCTGGAGCAAAATAATAATTTACAACAAACAAGCAAAACAAAACAAGGAGATCCTTAACACAGTCTACTTGGTTTTGTTTCATTGTACTTTGTATTACAGGACCAATAGCCTATGTATCATTAGATCTAGTGGAAGTGGTAACAGAAGTAAAGCTCCTATAAAGCACAAAGAGCAGCAGTAAGGACAACCCATAACGACACATTACTCTGGCTATTATAGGAGCATTAGAGGAGCAGAAACAACCTCCGCTTTACAAATTCTTAATTGTTGCTTTTTTATTTCACCAAATCTTGTGAATGACGTTGTCAAAGTCACTGAGAAAGTGAGGCTTGTCTCGCCAGAAGAGGTGAGGAAGGCTGGATAAGTAGTTCTCGGTTGTGTGTGTGCTGTTGCTTTTTAAGTATTTAAAGGAAGGGTGAGCAATGTAAGATAAGAATGATTGCTGCAATAGAGCAGTGCTCGAGAGGTGTGAGCATATGGGCTTACAAGATGGTCACAGACAAATCAGAATCAACACTATTCCTGAAACAGGAGGGGAACACACGCAGTGACAGGGAGGAGAGTGAGAGAGACCCATGTGGAAGGAGATGGGAGACTTAAATAGACAGGATGGATGCCTTCCAGCCCAGTTTCACAATCCTAACATCTCTGCATCCAACTCTGGAGCTCTTACGTTCAACTGATTTGTCTATACAGTATTTGATTCTTTTTCTGTATTCAATAGCTTTTGTACTTCCCTTTAAACTTTACAGTACAATACACTATAGTGCACAATAGGGTTTCTGAGCCAGTCCCAGGGCTCAGAGTGGAGGGTGAGAGCATGTCAGCCTCACAATGCTGCTTGATGTTCAAGTAACTTATCAGGCCCGACACTCGAGATGAGTTCGGCAGCCTGGTTGCTTTGCTGCAGCAGCCAAGCGATCCAGATAATGAGGAGTGGAGCTCAGTGTCTCAGTCCTGCCCCGGGTCTTTGGCAGGGCCTCCGTCCAGGTAGATCTTGAGGGCCTTCTCCTTGCGTGGTGAGTAGCTGACACGATGTCCAGTCTTGAGCAGACGGCTGCTCTCCTTCTTCATCAGCTCATTGCGCTCCTCCTCTGACAGCTCCATAGGTTCCTCTGTGCTGTCCCTGCACAGAGATCACAGTAATGTTCATCTCAAGACGCAAATGTTTAAAATTTAATATACTGAGAGGCTGTGATGTAGTTCAGTGAGTTGGCGTCTACTCTGTGGACTTCATCTTATAAGATATTCTGATAAATGAAGGAGAAAAAAAGCTGTCTGCCTCCATGTACATTAGATTTAAAATTTTAAAAATTTGTAATGAAATGTTACACAATGTCACCATATGGGATTTGTTAATGACCAATTAAACCATATAGGCAAGGTAGCTGTTGCTGAATACCCAGAGCTATACAGCCCGACAATAGACAGCAGGTTGTCAAACTGCCCCCAAGTCCTAAAATATACCTGGAAATGGCCATCATCGAGGCGAAGCTCCTGTACCAACTGATCGTACTGCCCGTGATCCACCCTCTCTCTTAGGGTCTCATACCCACAGAAATCTCTGTTTCCCTGTGCCCAAAAACTATTTGCTGACAGCCTCTCACCCTCAGCCAGAGCTAGAGCAAGGACCCTCTGCCTGTCCATTTTAGGAACTAGATACTAATTACTGTCAAAAAACTACAGTAAATAAACAGGAGATTGATCACACGGGAAGGTTAGAATATTGCCTTGTATCGCTTCAGATTGTCTTACCTGTAGAAGACCACAGCGCCATCGTCACAGATGTACAGAGGCCACACATTTAGAGTTGACACTTTTGGGTTCCAGTCCAAATCCTGATGAATCTCCAACACGGAAATGTCACAAGGAAATGTTCCTCTACCCTGCACAGAGCAGATAGATGGATTCTCAGTCAACGATGAGAAAGTTTAAAGAAGGGAGACTAAAGCTCCATAAGAAGAATCACAGCTGTCCTGTGTGAGGGACTGCATACCTTTGCAAACTCCAGGTTCTCCAGAGGAATATTGCTCATTTCACTAAGCTGCAAATGGAAGAAAGAGATAAGTCACAAAAGCCCAGTGATTGGTACTTGGACCATTCCTTGATCAAGCAAACTTTTTTTTATCTTCTGCCTTCTGCTTAAAAGTGGTGACTTTATGGTGACTTAATGAGTGACTTAATGATACAGTCTCTGGCTTTTGTTTGATACCTAGTGTTGACAAAAAATGTTGCATATTCCCGATATGTCGTTTGGCTTGTTAACTGTATTATGTGAGAGTTGCTTTCACCCTGCACGTCCCAAAAACTCTCAAACTTTATGTAGAAAAAAAGGAATGAATAACTAACACAATCATATTGAACAGCCAAATCCGATTTGCTTGACGAATTTATTTGCCCTAGCAAATAGTTTAATGTTGTTCTTATCGATGGTATGATTGATCTCCTGCATTTTGGTAATCAGTGTTGGCTGACCAGGATGGGAACACTGTAACTGCACTTCTGATTTAAGAGACTGAACCTTTGATGAGTATAAACAACCTGACAAACTATGACAAACATCCAGCAGGACACAGACATACCTTCTCCTTGAGTTCTTCTACACTGCTGCTCTCCAGAATAACTTCCTGGAAGGGCCCCAGCTTCATTGTGGCGGGGCTCCATCTCCGGGTCAGGACAGCCAGCTGCGACATGGACTTCATCTTCTCCGGTTCTGAGAAACGCATCGCAACAGACCATAGACTGAGTACTCCCTGCACTCCGGTACTAGTTTTTTATCTGCTGACATTTGTAGCTTCACCTCATGGGTTTTCAAAAATAATGACAATGTAATCAAGTGCTAAGTTCACCACTGTGATATTGCCTTCAGTCTCTGAAAGCAACAGATAATTCCACCTTGGAGCTTTCTTTTATCTATGCAAGAGTGGAAAAACTGTCAATTTAACACTTCAGCGTTAGTAATGTGGAAGTCCCAGGGTTAACAAAAAAACCAAACTAACCCCCTGCAACGTGTTAGAAAGAAATCACAAAATGAGTGTTACCATTCAGAACTTCCAAGAAGACTTCCCAGTTGGAGGAGATGCTGATGTCTTCTTCATAGACATGGTAGTCCAGAAACACTGTGCCTGGGTTCTTCCATGTCTTTTTCCTGAGACGAACACTGAACACACACACATTTGTTGATGAACACCTACACTTTTTTTTCATCTTCTTCCTTCTAATCAAAGTGTAGTAACAAAGTCTTACCTGTCAATGCTAAGGTCAAGCTTGCACTGCTCTTTCAACTGAGGGAGCAGCTCCTCTTTATACTGTCTGACAGTCATGCCCTTGGCAAACACCGTGTCCACAAGGAACTTGCAGGGCTGGGA
Source organism: Chaetodon striatus (assembly GCA_029783705.1). Lineage (NCBI taxonomy): Eukaryota > Metazoa > Chordata > Actinopteri > Chaetodontiformes > Chaetodontidae > Chaetodon > Chaetodon striatus. The sequence goes on from JAPZEB010000001.1 coordinate 17,906,484, forward strand.
AACAGAGACGCATGGATCAATTGTCATGTTATATTTGTGGTTACAATGTTCAGCAACTTAGCTGGATCGTTTTAGCCACAATCTTCTTAAGTGACAAAAAAAATCTTTCAGTTCTTACCTCTGGTTCATTCACTAGTAGTTGATACACTTTCACTCTGTATTCACCCTTTTTCAGTGCTCTCCCTAGTCGAATGGTTATCTATGGGAAATAATAAAATGTACAAGTCAAGTATTGGCTCACTCTAACAGGAACTACTAAAATCTAACTCATCAGTTCTAAAACAGATCCTGACCTTGTTATCGTCAGAGAATGACGAGAGCGTTTCATTGAGCCGTACGCTCTCAAACTCCTGGTTATTGGCGTATACCCGAAACACCTTGAACTGGGTGGAAGTGACTCCCACGTAGGGCTCCAGGTTCTGTTTAAATGCTGCTAATGTTATTCTCTTGTCCACGTGAACCACTAAAGCTAAAGCAGATAACAAGAAACAACAATTAATAAATAGTAGGCCAGATTTTCTGCCACCCTGAGGAGGAAAAAGACTGATGAACACTTTTCAAGTTGCACTGACAATACTGCCAGTTATACAATCAAGTTCTGCAAGAAAATAAACATTGTTTTTGCCTCTGAAACGTAATTTGGTCTAATTTTGCTTCCTTAAGGATGACTTATCCTAGGGACCAGTGTGTAGGATTTAGGGGAATCTCCTATTGGAAGAAATGGAATATAACAATCATAACTGTTTTAATAAGCGTATGGTAGCTGAAAATAAGCCTAGAATGAGCCCTTCGTATCTACACAGGGAGTGGGTGGTGTTACGTTACCTGAAGGTCACCGTAGGTTCTACTAGACACTTGGAAAGGTAGATGAAGGGGTATTCTGTTTGTTGCAATCTGCAATCTCACTGCTAAATGCTATTAAATCCTACACACTGGTCCTTTAAACATCATCATAAATAGAGGGTTCATACATTTTTGTGCATCAGACGAGGAGTCATCCTGAGAACAAGGCTCCGTTCTGAAGTACAGGTACTGAGCCTCTGCCTTGCTCTTCCCATTGTCGTCATACTCGCTGTCTGTTCCAGAGTCTTCCTCAGCAGTGTCCCAGGTCTCTTTTTTGCCCTCATGGGCTTTGGAGCGACGGCTACTTGTGATGCTGTGCGAGTCCAAGCCGTTGGCCAGCTGTATGGGCCCGCTGTCTGCATTGCACAGCGTGTCACTGCTGTGGCTGGAGCTCAGGATGTCGCTGTCCACTGAGCTTGTGCTGCGGTCATTGTTCACCTCAGAGTCTGAACGCTCCTCACAGGCAAAGTGGTTCTCGGGGTCAGAGGAGGCGCCGCTGCTGCCCCCAGCTGTAGCCCTGATCCGGTTCTCTAACTCTCTGTTGTCTGCAGCCACACACAGTGAAGAGTTTGAGTCAGCCTCTTGGGTCGGGGATTCGATATGTTCAAAGTCGCTGGCGTCAGAGCTTTTCTGGCTGTCACTGGTGCTGGAGCCCTGCTGCTGCTGCAGAGACAGATTCTTTAGTTTTTCTGTGCTCTCCTCCAGGATCGCCTCTACAGATTTCCTGTTACCCTTTGAACCCTCAAAGGGCGCGTCAGAGTCACCTCCTACTTTTTGGCAAAGAGTCCTGTTGGCCAAGGTACCAGGAGACTGCTCAGGCAGTAAGACCAAGAGGCGGATCGTATTCCCGTGACGATCCAACAGTTTCCACAAGAGCGAGTCAGTGAAAGCAACCTCATGATCTGTCGACTCTGAGCTCTCTACAAAAACCTGATAAAAAACAAAACAGAAAACAGGTCAAACTTAAACATGTTTATAAGCATTCAAGTAGATGATCTTAGACAAAACTGACATAACACAATAGAAACAAATGGAAGCAAAAAAGTGAGATTTTAAAAAATGTAGCGACCTTATTACTCCTGAAGAACCCCTCAGCTTTCAGTGTCTTGTTTGGAACATACAGGAGTCGGAGGTCATTATAGCAGCGCTCCAGGACCACACGCATGTTTTCTGCAGATAGCCCTGTAGCCTGGGAACAAACACATGAATTAAGGTCACGTCTTAAGGACTGACCTCACACTCTCACAGCTAATGTACACAATTTCTTCAACACAATTGTTTGTGTTACGGCTTAAAATAGAAAGTTGGGGAAGGGTGAGAAGAGGCAGTGAAGAAACTTAAGTTGAGTAGCACACCTGTGCAATGAGCTGTTTGAATTCAGTGATCGTCTGGTTCAAGTACGCCCGAACACTGATTGGAGTGGCGATGGTCTCACTCTTCAGATCCACAACGTGAACCTTCACCATTACCTCTGTAGAAGATCAGAAACGCACCCACATGGACATAAAGCAGTTATTTTTACTAGCTTGTTATTATGACACATCCACATCCATCACTGGTGTACACTTCATTTGCTGTTAACTATCACAGTACAGAGTCTACACAGTTATGACTCTGCTTCATGGGCTTTAATCATACTTGTGTTTTTTTTAGTAACTGCACACAATTACCTGTGCAGCTCGAAGATGACTCTATGTAAGACAAAATGAGTATGACTGAACAGTAGCAGGCTACTGACCTCCAGGTTTGTAAGGCTGGAACACTTGCTCTGGTTTGCGGGTCTCGAGCAGCAGGTCGAACATGTATGAAGACTTGACTCCTCCCAGCAGCAGGCCCATTGGTGTGTCCTCCTCACCTTCGTAGGACCGCTCCAGGTACTCGTGGAACTCATCATACTTTACCAAGCGGCAGCAGTCCAGGGACACCACACCCTCCAGCTCCATCAGCTGAGGTACAGAAAACACACAGTGTTACAGTCCAACTACACAACATAACCTTCTTTTATTAAGTCTTCTTTGAGGTGCATTTAAAGATCGTCCAACATTCAAGTATCTTACTTCACTGATTAGCTATGTTGTTGGAGAGTCTGACAGTGAGGACCAACAATAAACCAACAAACCTTGTAGGCCATCTCTGTTGCTTCTCTGAGAGTTTTGTCCTTGTGTACTTCCAGCTTGCTCTCCATCATCATCTTCACAGGATGCATGCAGAAAAGCTTTATCTAAAGGTAAAAAGCAAGAGAGCAATAAATATTGTTTTAAAAGAGAGGCAGTGTATCAACTGATTCTTATTAAGAAGCCAAACAAAAAATCTTGAACTGATCTAGAAGACCACGTACCTTGCAAGTGTTGCGCTCAATCTCCCTCTGCCGTTTCTCCTGCTCTTCAGACTCCTTCTCCTTCTGAACCAAATTCTTTATGTGCTCTGGGAAGTCTTCCACAGCTGAATACTCTGCACACAGGACAGACAGGCAACATATTAAAATTGCATACGAATTCTAGGACCAGCATGGTCAAGGCAACCCTAGTAACAGAAACAATGAGATTATGATCACAAGAAAACATCCGCATAAGCCCGCCATACTGAGGAGATGTAGTGCTGTGGTTTGGCTGTTGGCTTATACAATGTGCTGGCTAGAAAAATGGGCACTGAATGATCCAATTGATCACAGGATGACAAAGCCTCTGACAAATTTCTAACGCCCAGGCCACACCGCCTACCTGAGCAATGCATGTGTGTCGCAGAACCTCTTACTTTTCATTTCGGTGCCCATGTTAAAAGAGCACCCACACAGCCGGCCTGAGCAGCACAGCTCAGGCATGTTGCCTATTTTTACTGCATGAGACGGACATTTCTCAGCAAAAACAGACAATATGATCTGTTGACAGTCACACTGACATTATACCAGCAACATTACACATTTCACTACAGTTTCAACATCTCTATCTATAAAATATGTCACAGAAATGAAAACAGAGAAATATATAAGTTTACATTACACTTCCTGTTTCTGTTTCAAGTGTAACTGAAACAGGAATCAATGGTTTCTGTGGACAGAATCCCTTTGTTTGTTTGAAACAATCTATTATTGATGGCTATTATCAATGGCAAACTCAATGCAGAGAGATAAGGCTGACAGGCAGCACTGCAGCAGCAGCAGCAGCAGCAGCAGCAGCAGCAACTCTGTCTGTGTTGACACCACATAAGATGGAGGTACGCAGTGTGGCCAGGGCGTAAGGCTACCATAAAGACACAAGTAAATAAGGCATTACCAAAAGCAGACTCAATTAAATCAATTTCTTACTTGCATTCCTTGAGGGATCTTTCAATCTGTAAATCAACATATATGCATTTGTAGAGCTGTTGGGAGAAAAAATAAGTCTTGTTATTGAATGCAGTGGAATATATAGATAACAAAAACTAAACAAGAACTATCTTGACTTTCCCTTAAACACAGATAAACAAACAGGTCCAGTTCATTAATATTGTATTTCATAAGTCAATGTACTGTACGCATGTGAGCGCATGTGTTGGTATGAGAGACAACTTACCTTGCAAAGGCACTGGAATAATAGCCTCTGCTCCCTGAGGACCCCCCATATGTCTTCCTGATATCATCTTGTGTGATCTGCCCAACAAAATGCACAGACATGTACCGCATGATTCAGTGTATGCTACCATGTAAAGGTAGAATGTTAAATTGACATTGTTTGCCTAGCTCAGTACAAACTGATTACTAACACCGATAGAGTCGGGTGAGTCATTCTACCTGACATTTAACTGCTGTAGGAGGACAAAACAGGTTACTCAAGGACTGAGGCTGACCTTGCTAACGTGTTGATCATTGAAACTGTACCACTGGCCATCACTGAAAGATTTGATGCAGGCGTAGTAGTGGCCACCCGCAGCGCTCCCAGAATGGACCATGACGGAGAACAGCTCAAAGGTCAGCAAACTCTGTGAACAGACAGAGAAAATCTTATTGTATAAGTAAAAGCAACGACTACATTGTATTCTATTGATGTTCAACATGCAGGATAACTAATGCTGACAACAGGGACATCTACTGCTAATACTGTAGCTGCAATGGCAAGATATAAGTTCAAGATAATGTTCAATTTGCAGAGCTACAGTCACATCAAATAAGCAAAGAAAGTTAGTACAGTGGGGCAAGATACAGCCTTTAATTCAACTTTATGTAACAAAATCCCCATAATCCACAATGTGTTGACTGGGTCATCATCTGAAATATGCAGTGCATATTATGAATCAAAGACAGACTTTAAATGTAACAAGAAAAGGGGAGTAATGCATCTCTTTTGAGCTCAATAATATTTCCAGGAGTCACTATGATTTCGCCACAGCAGCATCAGATTGGAGATGTTATAAAGGTAAAATCCAACATAGAGAAAAAATGATCTGATGATGTTGAAGCTCTGTATTAAAGACTGAATCAAAATCTGTTCAGCTGTGTTGAGATCAGGTGACTGTAAAAGTCACAGCTTGTGTTTCTCATCAGTTTCATATCTGAACATTCAACGACCCCTTGTGTTCAGTGTGAAAGCATCTGCATCTGGTATGTTTGTCCACTCTTTAATATGCCCCCCCCCCCATCTATAGCTTGTATTAGTCCTATGTAGAGATGTTCCAAGTGGTATTGGCTAAAATTTAGCCGTTCAAAATCTGATCCTTTCTTTATTCAACTCTACTGTGTCGACCTCAGCCTGCTAGTGTTCCAACGCTGCTCTCCTCAATGACAGCCGTGCTCTACTCCACACAAAATTTGCTCCATATGTGAGTGAAAACTGCGTGAATGTGAAAAATTATTTTGGCACGCCAGTGATTGACTCTGTACTGACAAATGGACTGGCAAAGCACCCAGATTTGCCAAGCTCCAACAGTAACAAAGCTGTCAGCTCTCCCCTTATTATGGCAGCTTCTCATTTTTTAAGATTTCATGGAGGTAAAAGAAGCATCACTTTGTAACACTGCTGTAAAACTGCACGTTCATCTCTATTAACAGATATCTGCATATTAATGCAGAATCTTTAGGCAATAGGACAAGATTTTGATATAGGGAGCATTCTGGTTTCAGTTTGTAGTTCGTTTGTAGTCTAAGTGGTACTGAGCAATTCTGTTTGAGCAAGCTTGGGTTGCACGCAGGTAAACAGCCTCTGAACCCATCGGCTTTCATTTCACAATGAGGTTTTGATTAGCTTTTCTTGTATTTATTTATCTGCATTCACATGTAAAATTGAGTTTTGTCTCTCAAATTCAAATCTATTCTTGCGTCCCATGTTGCTAATCTGACTGTAAACAACGACTGGCAACAGAGGAGGAGGTGTTGGCCAAAATATCCGTTATCTGGATATCGACTGGTTACAACAGAGGCTAATTTGTCATCAGACCGGTAGCCGATGGGCTCCGAGATTAACTGCAGTGTTTCTGTCGTATAAAAAATCCAAATCTCCTCTCTAACTGATCGCATCACCTAAGTTTGAGGAGTGACATTCTCCTAGTTATACATTCATCTACATCATATCAATAATTTAAGTGTACTTTATAGTTTTTTTATCAGGACATTCAATATTTGGATCAAGTCACTTGTGAAAAATAAGTTGGGTCAAATGAAGAAAGTTCTGTCTCTTATTTCTACATGTCAGATACATATTAATATAATATTACCACATTATTAAAAGGACTTAGATCTGGGCCAAATAATTTGATTGGGACATCCCAAGTTGTGCGTACTTTTCCACACAGTTAACTAACCAAGGATATTAACAACAATCAACATTATCTATATAGTGGGTGATCAAGATGTTACCTTTGGCTTCAACACCCTCTCTGTGCTGCTGGTGCTGTCCAAGCAGATGCCCTCATCCACACAATCATCGGTGGAGAAATCGTTGCTCATCTGGTCGCTGTGGCAACTGCCTTCATTCTCTGCTCCGCTGTCAGTGCAGCTCTCTGTCTGAGGCGACTTCTAGAAAAGGCCATTTCATAAAGCAAAATGAGATATTCTAGCTCCATATGTATTCTTTTTATTTAACAACATCTTAAAAGTAAAAAACACAAGACACCTGCAACACATCAGGTTTTGTATTTGCCGCCTAAAAGGTGTTTGGTTGTTTATCTTGCCCTTGTGTTGTGTCATATTACTGAACACAGAAGCAGTAGAACATGCTAAACTAGAATTACCACCTTGTAGTTGTATGCCTCTGCTTACCAGTCAACTTGCAGTTTATATCCATGTCTGTCCAGATTGATAATGTATGCGGTAAAGACCGAAGAAATGTAATAAAAGGTGCATTTTTTATTTCTCTGTTTCACACGCATCTTGAACCCAGCAGCACAGAAGATCTGTATATTCACCACAGTTTCAAGGTGGGCACCCAAGATTACTGTCACCACTTCAATATGCGACCAAATGTCTCCTTTCTGTTACTGAGTTATGGTGTTGAGTAATGGCCATAGAGTTGTATTTGCATACATTATGATGTCATAGCAAAGTTGACCTTTGGGATATAAATTGTCATTACCTAATGTTTTTTAATTTAGTAGACATTTTTGTGAAATTTTGTCAGAATAAGCATATGAATTCTAGCCTGGGTAAACCCATGCTGCCCTGCAGGCGATTTGGATTTCGCTCTGCAGGTCAGCATGGAAAGG
>JAPZEB010000001.1:17936641-17948147 GCA_029783705.1 Chaetodon striatus
TAATCCTCACTCTGAGAAAAAAAAAGTGTCGCAGAACGTTGTTCCTGTGGACTCCGGCAACACTAAACCCCCGCGCTTGCCTGAGAAGGACTACATACACAAACCTTCTATTTTTAAATATCCCGAGGAGAGAGACTCTCACCGCAGCCTATTCTACTTTGTTCTGAAAATGTCGGCGTGCAACTCTGTTCTGTGGACAATAAACAAGGTGCAGATAATAAAGGAGGAAATAAAGTGAGTGCTGGATGGAGCAGTGAGTGACAACAACCCCACCCACATTTAAGGGTACTGTTTGCGATGGAAACGCTACGGTCTAGGTACCATGTCTGAAGGGTTACTTTTGGTTGCCGTCATACTGAAAGTGTTTGGTGGCAATGGGGCTACAGAGAGGGAGCAGCGTTAGCGAGAACAAAGTAGTGAATTAGATCATTAATAAGTTATTTTCTGATTGCATCACCACGGTAACATTCTAAAGCACAAATAAACACGACTACGCCTCGGCACAAACCTTCAGGAAGGTGCTGCATGCCCAGATTTTGTGTGAACTCAGCTGAAGCTCATGCTTTATCTTGTCTGCTTGGCTTCTCTGTTCTGCTCTGTGTGTGTGGCTCAACCTCGCACTTAATCCAATAGACACACAGACCTGCAGGTTGCACCCACCGACAGAGGAGAGAGATAGAGACAGCGGACGTTTTTATTGAGTCCTGACCTCATGCTGCTATTGGCCGGGGGCTACACACCACTGCCCAAAGGTTGACACCCAGAAACGACATGAGCAGACCCAGATAAGACGAAAATAAGAAAATACAGCCAGAAGGCAGGCTCTGTGCAGATGCAGATGCTGCCACACACCTCTCCTGGGTCATAATTAGGGATTTCTGTTGTGGGAGTCTATATCTTGTATTTTAAGAAATCTTGCATAGTATATCTTTAATTGCTCATTGAGTCAAAAAGCTGTTGGCAGATGCAACTAACTGTGAAATATACACAAATCTATTGACATTACTGGCTGGCATAACATGACTTCATAATACCATAAAGAATATAACACTATTCTGAGAGTGGCACTCGCACCTGTTGCCTGGGTGACAAACATGTCGTAAGTCTTCATTTACCCCGAAATTCTGCTCAACCAATCGACAGACAAACAACAGACAAGAGGCACAAACACATACTGTACATACATCCATTCATGCATACATGCATACAGCACATGCTTACATACATACATACATACACACGCACATACTGCACAACACGTGTGTGTGGTTGTGTTCCTCCGTGGTGAATCTGTGCAGCCTCTGCAGTCTCTAGGCGTGTCGCAGTGGGGTTTGTTGGGTTTAATGGATGAAAGGCATTCGCTCCTTGCTGTCGTTGTCTCCCTCTGGCTCCTCTTCTTCCTCTCCTGCTTCACTGGTCTCTGTGCTGTCGCTGGCCATCTAGTGGTAAAATATCAGTCAGCTGTCATTGACTGTTTACTGAGGTACACACACAGAAGAACGAGGTGAACACACATTTGAGCTGAAATCAAGCAGGACAGTAAACATGTCAATGTACCCTCTGCTGATGGGCTGCTGTATACAGGGTCTATACTGTCAATACTAGCATGTCTACACATCTTATAGTAGTGTTTCTAGGTTTGATGTTGCGATCGCCATGGAAACAACTGCAATGAAGCGGGAGGGAATCCTACTCACTGCCTCCTTATGACCCGCACTGGACCTGTAAATGAGCTGTAGGCATCAGAAATGTCACATGCAGCTATTTATCGACAACAACTACCACCCAGCGAGTCAGCCAGAGAATTACTTGTGTGGTTAATTAAAGGAATGCTTCACTAATAAAATGAACTTTTGTAAATCAATTAGTCCTGCTGTGTTACCTTGAATTCATGGAGAAAACTTGTGAAAATTCTTTTTGGAAACACTGTTACATACAAAGATACTGCTTGAGATGGGCTATCCGTTCTCCGTGCTTAAATTAATACACAAAATGACCATTTGTAAATCAACTGGTCATGCCAGGTTGCCTTTAATTCGTAGAGAAAACTTTGTTTTTCTTGCATGACTCCACCAATACAGCAAACCCATTGATTTGCTGATTGATTGGGGACCATGTTTGACAGCAAATCTATATCAAAACATCCGTTTACAAACTCTCACACAACTCATGCAGTATAACCTAGGTCTCATTTATCCAGTCATATGCTCAGTACTTCCTAAACACATGCATTTACGCTAAAAAACCTTAGTATTTGACTCTGGCTTTGAAGAGAGCATAGATAAATTTCGCTTTTACTTCAGTTTTAAACAGTAAGGTTTTAGCAAAAATGCATTTGTTTGGGAAGTACTGAGCATATGACTGGATAAATGAGAGTTGGATTATGCTGCAACAATTGTGTGGGAGTTTGTAAATGGATGTTTTGATGTAGTTTTGCTGTTGTTAAGCGTGGACCCCAATCAATCAATAAATCATGTTGGCCATTTTCCATAGAGGCATGCAACAAAGTTTTCTTTAGGTACAGAGATTAGATAGCCCATCTTAAGCATCATCTTATGTTTACAGCATTTTCAAAAATCATCTCCACTACAGATGTTCTTAAAATGGGCTCTACCTTGGCTAATAAATAAGATCAGACCAATTTACTCCCATGTACTTCCTCCTTTCTCTTCCTCCTCTTGGTCATGTACCCTCGGCCATCAGTCTCATATAATACTTATCTCTTATGTGTTATTTGTCATTAATATGAATCTAATTTGGCTGCTGGATTGATCACATCAAACTAAATAATGTCTCCGATCTTTATCTTACTTTTGTCTAGTAATTATAAGATATAAGATACAGCCAGCTGGAAGCTGTACCTGTAAATGACATTTGTATAGTGTGTTCAGTGGTGTTGTCAAAAAGTTTATTGATACATGTCAATTCTGAATATTTGAAATGGTTTCAATACTCATTTTCTGCAGTACTGATACATTTGTACCAGCTGTGCTTTCTCTTTCTCATAATGTTATGTTCACTACAGTTATTCTGCTTCTCTGTGCTACTAACCAATTAAAGAAAAGCCGCTATTATGTCATAGCCTTGTTACATTTATCTTCTAGTAACAATTTTAAATTCTATGCCCTCTATTTAAATTTTTCCTGGTGGTATTGAAAATGGTATCAAATACTAATATTTTCAAAGGTATTGTATGAAAGTTAGGAATACCAGTATTGTGACAACACCAGTGTTCAGAAAGTATTTTCAGCATATAAAGCGTCTGTTGTTTCTCTGTTCATTTATAAATGGTATTTTATATTTTGTTTTATATCATAAGATGGCATACACTTTAAATAAGTCTAATTACTTGAAATCAATCAGCCACTCTTACTTTGAAAGATGCAAAGTAGATCTCTGTAGCATTGCACTGAAGGTCAAGAGCTACTTAACAGCACTGTTTATCGATGTACACTTTCATTCCTGCAATTAACTGGGAAAAAAACACATCAAAAATGTGGTTGATACCAGAGGGGTGGGAGACTTCTCGACATCCAGAATCAGCTTTCCTATGTTGCCTCTGTCGTGGATTCTCTGCATGGCCTCTTTTACCTGAGAACAAAACACAACAATTAACTTACTTTTAACAAGCTGAACTGTTAATGAACAACCACAACAGCAACAACTTTTTACTTCTGCTCATTATTTTGGTGAATAACTTCTAAAAATGAAGTTCTCCAACAGGAAGCCTGCTGTAAAGTTTAAACAACATTTCAAAACACCTGCTAAAAAAAACTTCTTCTACGTCAACTGGATCCACATAAAGACGCACTTTGCAACCATTTCCCAGTCATTGACGACACAGGATCATTTCCTCAGCTATAATCTAAAATCACTCTTTGAGAAAACTGAATAGTCTTAATGTTGATTAATGATGCTGACTCACCCTGCTGGGCTATCTTTGACATCACACTGAACACTTCACTGCCTGTGGAATTGATCCAAGAAGGTTTATATTAAGCACACAGGTACACTGCTTCACTTCACCTGTGATTGCAGGGACCGTGTAGGCTGAAGTCTGCATTGGAGATTTGAGTAACCTGCTTTAGACCACTGTCTAAACTGGGCTATAATAACAAATAATGGCGTAGAGATCAACGATCTCTTTCACGAGGGAGTCCTGGCCAAGACAGCAGCACTCAAAAAAGTTACAGCCAAACAACCGCACAATAAAAGACATAAAAGATATACAGTGACATGTAGAAATATTAGAACACCTACGCACGATGACAAGAACCAACCGATTCATTCATCCTTATACTTCTGACAGTTTTAAAATCAGGCAGGGAGACCAAGTCACATAGTTTCAACTCTTTTTAAAGGCTATTCCAAGTGACAGGAGCAGAGAATATAACAGCTTTTTTCCCCCAGCTCAGTGCGTGCACTAGGAACAGACAACAAAACTAAGTCTTGCGATCTCAGACTGTAGCTACAGTCAGATCTCTGTTCAATCAAAGTACAAATGTATGAAGGGAGTTTACCCAGTATGGCTTTATAAATGAACAAATACCAGTGACTGAGCCTATGAAAGGTCAAAGATGGCCAACCAGCCCTGGAATAAAGCAAACAGTGATGAGTGAGGGCTTTACGATTTAATTAATGATTAGTGATTTTGAAAGATTTTTAAAGTGAGTCACATCAGGCTTGGGTGGGATCAAGGTATTATGGTATACTGGGGTATTAACAAATCCCAGAGATATGATTCTTGATACCATTAAATCTACAGACATTACTCTCTCTATTAAACTGATACATAAATGCTGTATTGAGGCGATGTACTGCGGTACACAGCACGTACCACCAGAGGTCAGTCTCTAGGTTGAAACAGACAGCTGACCTCAGAAAAATGGCGCCTATGAGTGGTGGGGATAGCATTAGGGATTGATTTCAGTCACGTTTTGGGTAATATCTCAGGGAACCACCGCAGTGCTCGGATAATAAGTTTAAGTGCATAAAAATGAGTAATAATTACAGCACCACCAACTGTTTCATTGATGAAAGGTTTAGAAGTACTTTTGTTTTCTTCTTGCAAATTATTTTTATGCTTTTGTCATGTCGTATATTATATTGTAGCTGAGTAGTTATTGTGTTTATTTAATGGGATACAATAGGCAATCTTTTAGTAAATTGACTGTCTTAAATATTGTTGTCCATTAAAGCCACAGTTTAAGCACAGCTTTGTGCGTACATGTTCTTTGTGAGTGAGGCCCATTGTTTTAACACAGACTCCCTTTTTTTCAAACAGATTTAGCATCAATACTTTTCATGTCTCTGAAGGCAGAAGCCAGTTAATTTAGAAATGACCCTAAGGAAACATGACATAGTAAATAAGAAATTATGTTTCAGAAATAAAGAAATAATCAACTGTGGAACGTAACAGATGGAACCACGACTGGAGTCTATGAATCATGTGTGTTATACTGATAAGGACAGTTGTGCTTAACACCTAGATACACTGCAAACATTTTACCAGGAGAAAGAGTGCAGGCAGGGCTTTTAATCAGTCTGCACTCAATATAAAGGCCGGGCCTCTGCCACCAGGGTCTGTGGAGACATCTGTCCACAGTGTTTTATTAGCTGACATTTTGTTTTTTGACAGTCCCAGCTGCTACTGCTAGACAAACATAACTGAGAAACACAATATGTCAGGGTCTTTTAAGGCTGTGTAAATGTGACTAGTGAACCGTCAGCTTAAAGGGGCAGTTCATCCGAAAGTCAAAAATACATATTTTTTCTCTTACCTGTAGTGTTATGTATAAATCTAGATTGTTTTGGTGTGAGGTGCCAAGTGTTGGAGATATCGACCCTCGAGATGTCTGCCTTCTCTTGAATATAATGGAACTTGATGGCACTCGGCTCGTGACGATCAAAGTGCCAAAAAATACATTTGAGCAACTCAAAAGTATTTTTCCAGAAATCACGACATGAATCCACAGACCTTGTTGTGAGCAGTTTTCTGTCTGAACTACTTTCTTTCTACCAAACTACACCTGCCAACCGTATCACCATGCAGAAGGAAGCAAGCATGTACTCACAGACGAAATCTTGTGTTCATGACAGCGAATGATGTAAACATTTACTGTATGGCGTTCCTCCTCAGCTGAGCGGTAATGTTGGCTAGCTCAGTGGTGCTAGGACAGCTAGCAGTTGATGCATGCGTCCTCTGCGCGGTGATAGAGTTGGCGGGTGTAGTTTGGTTGGCAAATGTGGTTCGGCAGAAAAGTAATAGTTCCTACATGAAACTGCTCACAACAAGGTCTGTGGATTATCTTGGAAAGAGACAGCTCTAGCAATAGCTCAATCAGGAAGTCATTACCTTTTCATGCTGAGGCTGTAACTTTCTTCCTCACCCTGTCACACTCCTTGCACACATGCTCACCCTCTATCTCTGGCTGTCAGTGTTTGGAGCTGTCAATCGAGTCATCAGCTGTTCTACAGCTGATTCACAATCAACCAATAGCACAGCGACACACCTTCTCCATCAGCCTATCATCTCACTGCTCCTCATCTGCCCGCAGTTCTTTCATGCTGCTGCTGTGTGTACCCTCCACTTCCCCATTACCGCTTAGTCTTCTCGGATGCAGCCTCTATTCTTTTCTTCTCAGCAGTCATCAACCAAAGTCATCAGCCACCACCACCTCCACGAGTGTCTAGACTCCATGGGGGGGATTTATCTTGTTGCCACTCAGATGTCCCATGATTACAAATAATCTCCCTCTGGTGTTTAAGCACCAAATACTTTTGTTAAACTCTTATCAGGACAAGTCATTTTTTATCTGTACACTTATATTTTGCATTACACTTCATCTCTATTTCATTCATCTGTCTCTCCTGATTGAAATGTATTTTTTTGGCGCCTTGAGCACCCCAAGCTGAGTGCCATCTAATTCCATTATATCTGAAAGAAGACAGATGTCTCTACAGCCGATATCTCCAACTCTTGGCAACTCACACCAAAACAATCTGGACTGATAAATAGCACTACAGGTAAGAGGAAAAATTGTCCATTGACTGCAGTCTGATTGCTACAAGAAGCAGGATAAGTGCATTAATTGTTTAATTTTCTCACACTCAACACACCACAGCTTTATCTATGTGTAGAGCACTAAAAGAATTTACTGTGACATTTTCTCATCTATGTCTAACGACATCACCTAGCACATCAAAACCTGTAAACACTGAAACATCAACACTGCTCATTAAAGCTGGTCTAACTAAGAGGAGAAAAAAATCACACATCACAAAAGATTTCTCAGGATGAAAAATCTTTCTTTCTCATTACAGTCCACACAGAGACACAACTGAATGTGGCTCTTTGTTTGGACACCATTGTGTCAAAAGCATTCATTTGCTAAAAGAAACACTTGAAAACATGCCAAGAGCAAAAATAGGTCAGAAACTTGTCCAGCACTTTGCTGCTAGGTAGCAGGAAGGGATAAGATCCACTTGCTTTGTACAAGTAGGTGTTCTGGGACTTTCTTGATACTTTCAAACTGCAAGTGTTGGCTCGCTTCAATTAATAGTATCCTAAAAAGCATTAATAAGGGACTCCCATGTGAAAGAGACTGAATTATTTTTCACCTTACTAAACTGCTGGCGGTCCCATGATTCTGCTTCAGTCACGCACATTCTCCAACTTTTCATTCCAGAAAAAAAGGTTGCTATGGTCAACATGTAAACGAACGCCCTCTGAATTCTCCTATGAACAAATGAGGCAGGCTGTGCCCCTGACACAGCATCCCACGCCATCCTCCCCTCTAATGAGATTCTTCATGGGCACTGGTTCCACTGAATGGCCTGACAAATCTGCCAAAGTTTAATGACGATGGGGGAGTTTCCCATGAGAAATGAAAATCTGGAGATTATTTCATTAACCTGTTCTCTCTCTGACTGCGGATACAAATTTCAGAATGACTTGCTATCAGCCTCTTTCGATGGAGTAACTTCACTGCCTCCCCTTTTATCTACATTCTTTAAGCAGTTTTGGGTGTGGAACAAAGTCCAAACATTTCACTTGTAAGAAAGAAAAACATGTGTTCGATGCATTCTGATATAAGTGATTGTAACAACTAAGCAAATTGCTTTTTATTTAAAACGTCATGCTGAGGAAATGGCAGTAGCTTAAAGTCCCCCTCCAAACACATTTTAAAGAAACAGTGTGTAAGATTCAGGGGGGATTTAGTGCTATCTAGCGGAGAGGATTGCAGATTGCAACCAGCTGAAACTTCTCCTGGTTAGAATTCCTTCAGTGTTCATTACTCAGGAGGTTTTTACCGGGAACCAAATTATGTGCAGGGGTCTGTTCCTATCCAAAAAACAAACAGACTGGCTGATTAACTGATACACATGCCGCTTCTTTAACCACCTGGAAAACGCGAGTGCAGGCAC
Organism: Chaetodon striatus; assembly: GCA_029783705.1. Lineage (NCBI taxonomy): Eukaryota > Metazoa > Chordata > Actinopteri > Chaetodontiformes > Chaetodontidae > Chaetodon > Chaetodon striatus. Next base: position 17,945,069 of record JAPZEB010000001.1, read on the forward strand.
TGGGCGCTATTTTTGCGTCTGAGGTTGCTAAGCAACCTTAATAAGCACTGTATCATAGCCTATTTATCCAAAATCCTGAGTGTAGAGCTGATCGTCTTCCAGGTGCTGTTTATAAAAGTGTGTGGGCCTATCGTTAGTGGGACAGATGAAAAGCTCTGGCAGCCCTGCACCAAAATGATCAGCTTTTCCATATTTATCACAGACTGATATTTACGGAAGAAGGGACAGATATCTGTCAGCTGTGATTGGTTTTTCCTCATCACATGCCATGTGCGGTGCTGGGGTCCAAAACTTGAACTCTGTTTATCTCAGGGTGCAGCTGTCGGGCCCTGAAAAACAGACGCTCTGGAATGCATGTCCTTCCTGACGGCGTCACTCTGGCATATGAGCACACCTGCTGCACGTCTAGAAAACAATGAATTTGAGGGCGCAAAAAACGCAGCATGTGTACAGCCCCTCAAAGCAGTGAAAAACACTGAATACAGCATACACATGAAAAAAAAAGTGTTTTTCTGACACTCTCGATGCAGAGGGGCTTCTAACTACAGTGGCTGATGCAAAAACACGAATGGCCCTGTCTTGAGCCGGTGTTTTGTTTGTTCATTCTAGGCTACTGTAGAAACATGGCAGCTCAACATGGCAAACTACATAGAGGAGGACCTGCTCCCCATGTAGATAATAACAGCTCATTCTAAGGTCAAAAAAATACGATTCTTATTTTCAGGTGATTATATGCTCAAGACAAAACACTTATTATACTACAGTCCATTTCTGCCAATATATCACCCTAAATCTTACACACTAGACCTTTTAAGTACTGATACTAATGCTAATATACTTTTTAACATGGTTATCCCACATAATACTTTAAAAAAAAAAAAAAAAAGCTAGGTTTCACTTGTAGAAGTACAACGTGCATCAAGACGGCTAGCACTGGTGTTAAGACAAAGAATCAGACGCTTGTTTGTACCTCTAAGGAACTGGTGATCCTGTCATAATACAAAGCTGGCATAAAAATTATGTCTTTTCCAGCTCTTGTGGCTTACACATTCCTATTGTAACATGAGAAAGTAATTAACTCTCTCTAAAATGAAGCAAATGCACATTGCACGACTACTTGTTGAGCTCTATGTAAAAAGTGGCTATGTGATTTCAATAGGTGTGTGCAGGTGTACGGTACAAACATTCCCCAAATATAGAAGAAGCAGGGTTAAGGGAGAGTTGAAGAGTTTGTAAAAATTGAAAGTGAAGTGACTGACGTATGGCCTGTCGGGCTTTGTGTGGGTGTGAAATAATTGTGGAACAGGAAGATGCAACCTACCCACCATCTGTGGAAGAATGTCCAATAACAGCTGACAATGTCCCGCAGAAAGCAGCAGTGACAAACAACAGATTATATGCCGTCCAAGATGCTTAAATCCAAAAACTGGTATGTCTGTCTATGTAATCACTGTAATCAGACCATTTCTAATTTGCTCCCCATTGACTTCATTCACTGTCTTACACCCTCTGAACAAGGTCTTACCTCCTCCAGCGCCCACAGGGAGTCCACTACCGGCTTGATCTTCTTTTGCTCATAGAGACACAAGAGTTTGTCCATCACTGATTTCACAAGACTACATTTCCCATGTTTGAAGAGGAGGTTGAGAAGGGAGAATCCTGCTATGACTTTGTTCTCCTCGTATAGTTTAATAGGGTTCACCTTCTCCACCTGCCACCACTGGGGGGAAAAACAAAGGACAGAGAGACACGTTTATTCTGAGTGAATCATTTGTGTGTGTTTCATTTGCCATGAAATGATGAAATGTTCATTGGGTAGTACTGTTTTCTTCAAACGATGATGACAGAGTGCATCTCTGACTCACAGATTTTGCAAAGCTGAAGAAACTCTTTGTTTCCCCAGTTACCATGTTTGACGCGCCTGAAAAAACAAAAATAAAAAGATTGCTGTATGCTGTGCAAAAGGCTGGGCAGAAGTGACTGGTCAATAACAGAGAGCCCCAAAGCATGAAGAGGGAGGAACAGTTGGCACCTTTAGACCCTTAGATCTGTGCAAGCATGCCTCCGCACATATTTAGCACAGCTAAAACTAATTAATTTATCTCCCTTTAATGCTGCTACTTCATTCATGACGCTCAACACAAACTCGAGTAATTAACACAGAATAGATAAGTACCGTAGCTGTGAAGGACAATACATTTCATTTGCAGGCTATGGAGCATGTTTTATTCAAGTGAGCCTCCCTATCTCACACTCAGTCCGACTGCCAACACATTCATTGACTCGTCTTTAAAGGAACAGTTCAACATTATAGGCTGTTTCACCGGAGCTGCATTGCTAGGCAACAGCTTGGATCCATGTTTACTTCCTGTCAGCTGTTGTCATTGACATACAGTGCAAAACATTCACACAGGAAATACAAAAGGACCGATTTGAATCTTTATATTGTCTAGTGTGAAACAGTCTTGGGGAAATGTTCTTATTTGCTTTCTTGCCGAAGGCTAGATGAGAAGATTAATACCACCTGTTTTGAATAAAACTACAACACAGCAAGGAGATGGTTGGCTTAGCTTAGCATTTTAATCAGGAGAGACTTTATTTAGAGAGAACATAATGCAAGATAAAGATGAATAGTGGAAACAGGGCTGGGCGATATGGCCTTTAAATAATATTGCAATATTTTTAGGCTATATCATGATACACTATATATATCTCAATATTTTGAAATCACCTTTAAACTACTGTAGACCACTAAAATACTAAACTACTAAATAAACTACTGGTTATATTTAAGTTTAATAAAGTACTGTTAATATAAAGTTAAATACAGTAATGTTATACTAAAGTAAAATAAAGTATTGCTATAATGAAATAAGCGGCATGGTGATGCAGTGGTTAGCACTGTCGCCTCACAGTAAGAGGGTTCCTGGTTCAAACCCAGAGTGGGGGAGCCCCTCTGTGCGGAGTTTGCATGTTCTCCCTGTGTCAGCGTGGGTATTCTGTGGGTACTCCGGCTTCCTCCCACAGTCCAAAGACATGCAGGTTAATTGGTGACTCTAAATTGCCCGTAGGTGTGAAT
>JAPZEB010000001.1:17979807-17996622 GCA_029783705.1 Chaetodon striatus
CCTCACTCCGACATCTCTCCATCTAATGCATGTGTGTGTATTTTGGATCTGTGTGTATATGACAATATGAGTGAGAACATTGAGTTTCCCCTCAGGGATTAACAAAGTATATCTTCTTCTTTCTTCTTTTTTTCAAGGAAAACACACACACATAACATAAATTTGTCTTATAATCACTTTCCCTTGTTCTGTAGTAGGGGGTTCAGTCTCATACCAGTTCCTTGTTATTGCCTTCTTGCTTGTGATCAATAATATCTTGGTTAAATGTCTGTCATTATCCACAACACAATCATTTATTCTTCAAAGTTACATATATGCAATATAGCATATTGAATATGCCAGAATTTCTTTAATTGTAACATTCACATTTTCCCAGAATTGGTGTAAGTTATGTTCTTGGCTCTTTATTCCCACAATCTGCCTATATGATTGTTGTGAACCAGTTTGCTCCAGCTGACCCCTCTTAAGTGTGTGTCTTTCTTTGTGTCCCTCAGGTTCTGAATTATAATCCAGTGCTTGGTGCTTTCCTCATCGGCTCCTGCATCGTGTTCATGACCTTTGTCGTGCTGAACCTCTTCATCTCTGTCATTCTGGTGGCTTTCAGTCAAGAGCAGATCCATCACGAGGTAACTCACCCACGCTGAGTCTGAAATATCTTATTGTGGAAGAAATTAGCTCTAAACAGAGTTATGCATATTACTCACTTTTCTTACAGCCATCAGAGGAGGATGAGATTGTGGACCTGATGCTGATGAAACTCTTCAGTTTGTTTGGGCTCAAGTGTAAGAAACAAAGTGGTGACTGCCGAGCTGAGAGGGCGGCTGTTTCATCTGCTTTCAATAATGGACTCTCAACCATTTCTTCTGGGAATATTTGCGAGGGTTGAAATGTTCCCACAGAATTCTTTGCTTCAGTTTTTGCTTTTGTTGCTTTGTGACTGAATATTAGTAAGTCTGTAAACTATTAGCATTTCTCTTTGCTGTTGCACATCTGCACCAACACTGAGAGAAAGGAGGAACTGAGCATGACCTTTGTGTTACGCACTGAGGCATTGTGTTAAGGCTGCATTGTATTTTGTTAAGCAAATAAATTTGAGTGACAAAATCTTGTCCAGTATGTTTTTATTCCATAAAAGAATTATTCATTGATGCTAGTGAAATCAGTCTGACTCACCTGGTAAAACTTCCATCTGCTGTCAGCTTAAATTTGTCAGCCATGTCCAGTAGTTGTTGGTTACATACTCAGCAACGTGTTTATATTATATTTATTACAACCAAGTATGAATAATATTCAATTTTAGTGATAAATAACGAAACAAGAGGAAGATTTAAGCTTTAAGTTTTTAGTTTTAATTTAAGTTGAGGGAACTAAGACATATCATACAACGGATCACTCACATTTAGACAACAAACACAAGTGATTAAAAAACATTAGCTTAGGCACATGATGCTACAACCTCCTGATGTTATCAGATTCAACAAGATATCATTTTACTGCATATATTCAAAATAGATAGTAACGTGTAATACGATCTGGAGATCTGTGAACCATAAACATGGGTGTGCACTTGATATCTGTTGCCAGGTGCCGTTTAATGCCTCTTTACCATTTCTCCTGTCATTCACCTGTTGCTTGAATGTGCAATGAAATTGAATACAGTATATAAACAGCTTGATGGTTAAATTTATTCAGATTTACTGGTTGACTTGGAGCAGCAGTGGCGCAGTCCATAGGGACTTGGCTTGGGAACTGGAGGGGAGAGGTGCCAGATTGCCTCCTTGGCACTGCAGAGGTGGTCTTGAGCAAAGCACCGAACCCCCAACTGGTCGGGGTGCCTGTCCAAGGTAGACCCCTCACTCTGACATCTCTCCTTTTAATACATAGGCCCTGTTTGTGTGTATTTCGAACCAGTGTGTATATGACAGAGTGAAAAAAAAAACTTAATTTCCCCTCAGGAATTAATAAAGTATATCTTCTTCTTCTATAATAAAGAATGTCACAGTATCAGTATCATCTAATTATTAGCAGCCAGGTATAGTCTGTCTCAAGTCATGCAGATAGTTTGATGTGCTGTAATTCTGAGCTGTTTGTCAAACGTCATTGATCGTGTTTGTTTTCTGTGATTTTTTTAACTGATCCTCTGATGTTGCAGGGTGCAGGTGTTTTCAGTGCCTTTATGATATAGAATTACTTGATCTGGAACACAAAGAGATATCGATAACTAAATGTGAAGGTCTGATGACAACAAATGCCAGCTGCAGAGCACTATGGATAGGCCAGCTGAGACAAGTTGTGGGCCCACTGTAACACCAAAAGTTAAGGCTGGGCTTTAAAGGTATACTATACAAGATTTTCCTAAAAACAATGCATAGACTCACACAGAAATAGTCTCTCTCAGTCATCGCTTATGACTGACTAGAAGTGCGTGGCAGTGTATTTTTCTGCAGAGACTGCCTGTATTTTCTTACTTTATGTGCTTGGGACATTTATGGGTGTGTACACCAACAGCTCTCAGACGAGGTCAGAGCTTTAAGGTAGCAACCAGGTGCCATTTGGTAAGCAGCAGGTATTCAAGAGCCACAATGGCAAAAAATGCAAATATAGCAAAGCCAAACACCAAATGAGAGTGTACCTCAGGACAGTGGTTCCTAACTGTCGGGTCATGGTCCAAAAGTCCATTCTGAATGGACCGCGAGTGACTTGCGAGCATGTCAACTTTGTAAAAAACAAACTCTATTTTGAAGTATAGTGAATTTCCAGCACTGAGCTTTTATTTTGAAGTGCTTTTTTTCTGCTGTACAGTGAGTGACTAACAGACAGCTACCGACACAACAACCTAGCTTGACTACATGGCCGATAGCAAGTAAAACATGAATTTAATAAACTGTGTGGACCCAGAGCAAATTACTAAGGAAAAATCTGGACCATGCAGCTGGACCAGTTGGGAACCGCTATGTTAATATGACTTTTACTTTCACTTTCCCTGGCAAGCATGTTTACAAACCATAACCAACAATCTTGCATAACATACATTTGACTTTTGTATTGAAATCCTGTTAAGTGACTATTGATTCATTATAATTTAGATACAGATAATAAAACGTTGCTTAAATGGCACATTTCATACAAAAAGATAAAATACAATGAGATCCACAAAAAGTAGATGAACTGGACATATGACATTGCACAGGTAGATTTATAATACATAAGTATGAGATCATAGTACTACAGAGAGAGACATATTCAAAATCATATTCATATTCACAAACACCAGTGATACTCAATGTTCAACCTGCAATAGGGTGCCAGGGGGCCCCCCAACCATTTTCTAATTAATAATATCAATACATTTTTTGTACATTTATTTTGAATGGGGTTCAGAGGTTCTTAAATGGCACAATAGAGCAAAAAAGAGCATGTTTACATATATAAAATAAAGAGCCTGGACCTGACAGAGGCCTGTGTTAAGCCTCAGATGTCTTCAAATCCTAAAAACGGCCCCCGTGCACCTGACCTTACCCATGCAGGCCTGTCATTTTGCAAAAGTGGCCCCTGAGCAAAGCAAGTTAAATATCCCTGCTCTCATCTCAAACATAAAAAAAACATTTAAAAGCAGGTAGACACTTGAATGCACTTGAATGAATGCAACTTAAGTTTATTTAAATAAATATATAAATTCCCTAAAATAAATATTTAATAAATACAAGTAGAATATATTACTAAGAACAAATGAATGTATGTAAAAAAAAAAAAAAAAAAAACAATACATGAGTAAAAAAGAAAGCAAACAGTTCATGATTGTTCAGTGGACTCATCATTACTCATAACCACAATAATCCCGACGTCCATTTTACGTATTGCGTCACCAGTGTGGGCGTGGCTCGCGGTGTGAGCAGCTCGGGTCGTCTGCTGACAACAACATGCGTCGTAGGCGGACCGAGGGGAGATTCACGAGCCAAGTGACAGCGGGGACGGTTAACCAGCTCTAACGACGGGGTCAACTTAGTCACAACACTTGTCTGAGCGAAAGTTTGAAGGTTTCCTGACAGCCAGACAGAAAATAGTATCGTTCAGTGACGGTATCTGTACTTGAGGGTGTCCGGTTTCCTCAGTCTGAGGGATTGCGATGCCCTCTGACTTTATCTCCCTTTTCAGCGGGGACCTCGACCTGAATGCTCCCAGATCCTTGTACTCTAAAGGTAACAACACCTATCACATTTTCTCCTCTTTTATCGCTCTTGTCAAATTTCTACTCTAGTTGTAGTTTGTGAATGTGTGTGTAACGTATCCACCTTACGTTACCTGGTGGTAACGTTAACTGTTGGTGGCGTTCAGCCCCCTGTGTGTCATTCATCTATAACTGCCTGCTGCCACACGCCTGCTGTTAACAGGGAAGTTTAGAGTCTGTGCATAAAGATGTCAAATGTCGTCCTTCAGCTTGTACTTTTGTTTTTATTACTTGGGGCAAGGTGAAGTTTTTTCAGTCTTTTTTTTTTTTAACTGAAGCCCTCAGCAGCTGCATGCACACCGGTCCGACCAGTTTACTTTTTTTTCCTGCCCGCTGAAAACCAGTGCTGTCTATTTTCTGTGGGTTGTTTGAATAGGCCACCAGTACACCCCCCCTCCTCCTCTCCTTTCATGTTTATAAACATAAACTGTGTAACCCTCAGGTAGAATAACTGCACTGATCTGAAAGGGAGAGCAGGGGTATAATTATGTGTAATCTAGCATGCTTATTAACAGAAAAGCTTAATTATGTTTAAAAACAGATATCCAGATATCCATAGCCATCAGTCTCTGGCTTCATAGTCAGTCCATCTATCAGGGCAGTGTGCAAAGCTAGCAACTGGAGTTTTTAAGCTATGTCCTTTTTGTTTTATTCTGTTTTCTTTGAAGAAAAATACAACATAAACAAACATGTTAAAACGTGTCCTGTAAATATACTGTAAAACTTATATTAGTAGCCCAGGCTATTATTTGCTTAAATCACTGAACTCAATGGACCTATATTTGGGACAGGCGTCTATATAGGACAGGCCTTTAATTCAGTTCTCACAAATCTAATCAATCAAATTGTTTATTTAAACCAATGTGAATCTTACTTGTATAAAAACTAGCTTAAGATATCATTCATCATTCATTTGATCTAGCTCTGACAGACAGTGCATCAGAGAGAGTTTTGGCACTCAGAGATTTCAAAGATCCAGCTCGTATATCCTGTAAATATACTGTAAAACTTAAATCAGTAGCCCAGACTATTATTTGCTTAAATAGCTGAACTCAATGGGCCTATATTTGGCACAGGCGTCTATATAGGACAGGCCTTTAATTCCTTTTCACACAAATCTGTTGCTCAGTAAACATGCTGAAATACAGTCATATTGTGTATTTAAATCAGAATGAATGTTACTTCTATAAAAATTAGACTTCAGAAAATGTATCAGTAATGAATCAGTCATTTGATCTAGCTCTGACAGACAGCACATCAGAGAGTAACAACACTCCAGGATTACTGGATTCTCTCTTGATTACCATGCCAGTAAATCTGAATCAATTTTTCTTTGGTTTCATGGTTTTAGTAAAATGCACTAAATGATTGAATTATGGAGAATCTAACCGAGGTTACAATATGTTGCATCTCCACACTGACAAAATGTCTAAGCATTTATGATTTAAACAGCTAACTAATGTTAGCTTGAGTGGATAGCCAACAACCTGGTTTTATACATTAAACGAACTTCTATAAAAAAAAAATGAACTCCTTGGCAACCACACCAGGCCCTTATTTGTCAAAATGTGTAGCCTCACCGGGCTTCTAAAAAGGGACTGGGGGTTTAATTGGGACCAGGCTTTTAGTTGAAGTTTTAGGGTAGTTACCAAAGAATTGTGACTAAGATACTTTGCTCACTGAGCAGGATATAACAGAGTTGAAAACTCTGTTATGAACTTATTCTGCACTACTGCAAACATATCTTTGGCATTTACATATTGCTGTTTATTTTTACTCACCAGCTGATATTGTGCTGTTACTGATATATCTGCAATAAGCTTGTGTCAGACAGTTATTTTTTCTTCAGGCTCTACCTCTGTGCCCAGCTGTTGTAAATCAGGAAATAGGCTATCTCCAGTGCCTTGCCACATGGCAACATGACATCATCCAACTGGCATAAAGAACCTAGGACCTAGCAGTTATGGGTCATTATTGTGTTTTTCATTGTGGTAACTCCTGCAGTCTTTTCCCTTTCCCTCTTAGCACTTGCTTTAAGGTTTTATATATGAGATTTTTAACAAAAATGTAGCAGCAAAAAAGTATTTTCTATCCCACTGGCTAGCTAATCACCACAGCTCTGCACTCACGGGCATGCGTGGGAGAATGGAGCTGCCCATATGGCTGCTTATAACGCCATCCTTACCCAAGGTGGTGGTAACAGCCACAATCTAAATCGCAATTTCTTTCCCTAGGATGGCAAAGATATGTCTTGCCCTATTCTCCCTCTGACTGGCTAGTACTCGTAGGTTGAGGCAGGGTGAATGAGATTGGTTCGGGTTAGAGTAAGAATGTCAGGGTGAGCCAATCAGATGCAGAGTAAGGCAGAGTAATGGAGAGGAGGGAGTATCATGCCTTCGCCATCCTGGCTAAAAACAACCTCACCTCTGACTGCTCCCCAAGTCACCCCCATTAACGTGTTAGCTCTGTAAGTGCCATTGCCATTGCTAGAGCTGTGAGTGCGGATAGCGTGGTTAGCATTTCGGATCAGCCATCTCTGCTGCTGCCTCCATCCATATCGGAAACAAGTTTTGGTTTTTTTCTTAATCTAGGATGGCAAGGCATGACCTGTCCTACTCTGCCTTACTTTGCCTCTGATTGGCTTACCTTGATATTCTTACCCTGACCCTAATCAGTCTCACTCCTCATGCCAACCCAAACCAGTCCAACCAATGAAAGCAACAAGCACTTGCCAATGAGAGGGAGAGTTAGGAAAAGAAATGGCATACCGGAAACCCAATTAGTTATCTGCAGGTGTGATGATGCGAGATGACTGGGGTAAGGCATTGACCTTGAATAGTTAGGGTCAGGACAGCCCACTGGCCAGGGGATAGGACCTGAACAAATTGGGTTTATGGTACAGATTGGGTTTTGAGTCCCTCCATGTTTGCCTGTGATGTCAGATTGGTGACTGTAAATGCCAATCAGTATAATCGACAAGTCCCTCTCTAGCTTCCTGTTCATACAGAAAACACACAAAATAAGAATAAACCTATTTAAGATCAGTTTTATTATTTAACCCACTTTCTGATTTATTGATGCATCAGTTTTATTTGTGACTCATCAGAAAGCCGTTATACTGTTCACTTTAATAATTTCCCGTGCACTTAATAAGTCAGCTGAAATTCCTTTGAGATCTAGACAAATAGTAACTCATTCTTTGGCTTACCTTGTTTGCTTACCAATCACACTTATGTGTATTTGTCTCAGCACAGTCGACTCGGCTGTGTGTGAGAGGTGAAGTTAGTTTCGCATCTTGCCGACAAGGCCAGCTCTCCCCCTGTTTGTCTGGAGGATTGTCCTTTTGGTTGAAAAGAAAATCCCATTCATCCACTTGATCCGTCAAATATCGGTATTGACAAATCAAACCTCACACCAAGATGAAAAGGAATTACTCTCTATTATGCACATAATATGAAGTAGATTGTTGTAGCTCTTTGTAGTAATTTATGGGTTTGTTTTTCAGAAAGCTGTATTGGCAGCTAAAACACGATGAGGAATACATATTTTTAGCATACAAGTGGCTCAGGGAATATGACGGAAAAACTTTAACAATGGCACTCGGGGTTAGGAATGCTTGTCACACTACCTTTTGTGGTCGGTAAAGGACTGCAGGTTAATGGACGTCATAAAATGTCTTCCCACCACATCAAAGGTGAAGAATGTTACGGCTTTCCCATAAGTTATATCAAGCTCGGTTAACAATTGTAAGACCACAGATCTCGACATAGTTTTGTTTTCTTTCATATTGACACCCACCAAAGTCCGGTCAATCATTAACCCTCTGGCTGCCCTGTGTGTAAACCTGGGCTTAAATAGCACTCTATTAATATTGACTCTGCTGTGTTAAGCAAACTTGGCGGCATGCGCTTAAAAATACTTGATTCCCTTGAAAGCTTGTTGATATGTGATGATGAAAGAAAAAATACTGTACAGGGAAACATGAAAAGTGAGGACAAGTGTATTTAGAGTTCATAAATGTGCTGCTGCATTAGGCCTTTTCTGTCATAAACACATCAACAGATGGACTCTAAACTCAGATCTGTATTTTGAATTTTAAAATGTATTTTTGCTTACTGTTTTAAATATTGACATGATTAACTCACAACTCAGTAGTCTTGTGAAGTTTAGATCATTGGAGGCATCATGAGGTTCAGTGTTTTGTAATCAGAATATTCTTTACAGTGTCTTCACGTTTAACATCAACCTGTTCTGCACACTCAGTTATTTAGCAGGTGGCACAAAGGAAGCGACAGCGTGATCATGCTTGACATTGACGTTAATGTGCATTGTGCATGTTCAACCAGCCAACCCAGGATGAGACACCAACTTGATTCCCATAAATATGTGTCAGATACCGTCTGTCTGAGAGTCTACTGCTGTGAATCTAGATACTGGACCCTGGACCTTTGGTTTTGATAATCAGGCTCCTTGGTCATCTATAAATGCTGCTTTTGGGTTTTGCTAAGTTTGTCATCAAGACTGTATGTCTTTGTTGCTTCAGTGTAGTGTTGGTACTGTGTTTGGTACAAACTGGTGCTAAGGTGCTAAGTCATGACTGAGACACAAACAGGTGTGTATGATGGCCCAAGGACTTCTCTGTTACCTTTATTAGGAGCTTAGCCTGCATTTTGACTGAAGGAACCTATTTCTAGTGTTCATACCTGGAACTACAAACTCACAACTCCTGTATTAATTTTCATCATCAAGTGGAATTTCCAGTAGAGTATAGTATTGTTATCAACATTTAACAAAGCTACATACAGCTGACCTCATCTAAAACACAGCTGGATAATTACTTCATCTAAAAAAAAAAAGATCTAAAATTCTTGTATGTTCATTTTAGGGTTGATAGCCGATAGATCAATTGTTTGTGTGTCTTGACAAAAACAAATGTAGTGATGCAAATTACTCACACCTCTTTAACTCTTTAACTTCTTTTAAATCTCTTTGTGTAATCATTAACACTAACCAAACCTCAGTTAAAAGACTAATCAGGCTCAGGTCAAAATATCACCTCCTCTGGTATTTACTGCACACTTGTGACTTTGTTTTTGCTGTGGCAATCAATATACAAGTAGTATAACTTGTTGAAGCTGTAGCACCTGAATCTGGTACTGAAGTGCCAATTTTATGATTTTCTTTCTGATTAGTGTCACAGCCGTAAACCATTGGTTGCATTTTAAGGTGGTTCCTGCTACCATTTGTTAATTTTCTGGCATAGCTAGATTAGATCCTCAGCTTCCCATTTGTTGTTCTACTGTTTTGACACTATAAGTATTTTGCTTTGCACATAAAAGCTTACATCAGCAATTTTGTGATCTGTGTAAAAATTAGTAAAACATACCATGAATCTCAGTATTTTATTTTAATGCCAAAACTGCTGTCAGTTGATTTACTTCAGTGATACTAGCACTGCTATCTCAGTAGTATTACTACAACAGTATGTATCAACATTTGTGAACGTTCCTTGTGCTTTAACATCTTACTTACCATCTTGCTTACCATCTTTAGACCCAGTCTTTTGATCGTGCAGCGTGACAGTTTGGTACATAATGTACCATGTTGCACACTTTGATAGATTTTATTATTCACAATGAAGTTATCAACAAACCCATAAAACCTCTAAAATACTACAAGTATGCAGCCCAGTTTTTCCGCTCTGCCAGACACATTCTTTTCATGAGAAGTGTGGCAGACACTTTGTCTCCTTGGCCTATTTTAGGTTAGCAGGTCAATTGTACTCATGAAATGTAAGGAGATCTTTGCTTACCCCGAAGCAACTGCAAACACATATCAGCTGCTGAGAAGTACAACTTGGATAAACTACAAAGTGTATCAAGATGCAGTATATCCTCCACACAGTAGTTTCTGTTTTGTCTCTGTTAGTCAAGCTGGATGGAAGTGTTTCAGTGACTGTGTTTACATGCACACTAATATTACATGATTATTCTGAGTATGACAATAATCTGAATTTGATAGGGGTCATATAAACAACATATTATGTATGGATATCCAGAATTATGCTGTTTTCTGAATGAAGTATTTTCCGATTAGGACTTGTTGGACATGTCGATAGTCCTTTGGCTTTAGGAGCATTCTCTAGACATGTATACAGCACATTTGGATTATGCATCTCTGCAGGGTTTTTACTGCAGTTTGCAACATGTGGCCTCTTGCCTGTTTACGGTCAGCATTGTGCGTTGTCATGGATGCACTGTTTACAAATCAACTAGCCAACGGTTTTTAAGGCTGAGGTAGAGATGCATGCCCAAAAGAAAAGCCCAAGTCTCTGGTCGGAAGGAGAAACATACCTACTTTTAAACATTATAAGAGACTTGAATATTGACAGGTTTTTGGATATACTTAAATATCACAACGCTGACGTTTTCAAGAAGGTGGTTGAAGGAATGAAAGAGGTAGACTGTGGTCACCCAGTCGAACATGTCCGCCACCGATGGAAAACTTAAGAAAATATCCTAATTTGATGCAAAGAAGCAAAATGGCACAAGCGGTTCTACTTTTCCATATTCTGTCAAGATAAACGACATATTAATGCACAGTAATCTGAGCATGCATGGCTGCATATAAACAAGAATATTTGTAGAATCTTAATTTAAATTAGGCATATAAACAGCTTAGTAGGAATATTGTCTTTTTCGGAATAATTTGTGCATGTAAATTTAACTTTAGTTTTGTTAAATATTGTGTTGACCATGTTGTTTTTACATCCCCAAACGGAGAGGAAAAGATGCATTTTTTGGATGTAGCTGGTTTAGTGTTGACACGTGTCTTCTAAAAGGAGCGGTGCAGGAGGCCACAATGCTTTTGCTTCCAATCGTCATGTGGAGGATTTCTCACACTCTTCTGTGAAAAGCCCAAAGCACCCGTTAGATCTAACATCCACTCCTTGTGTTTCTCTCCAGAGCAAGATGATTCTGAACTAAGACATTAAATATTAAGTGTGGTGAATCTTGGCTGGCAGGAGTCTTTCCATTGGCAGATGAGAAGCAGCAGGAGCCCATAGATAGACTGTACACACCTTGTTACCCACTGCCAGGGCATTTCCTGGCTCAAAAGGAGGGGAAAGTGGCACCTGAAGTGTGACCTATTAAACTGTCATTTATTATCATTCTTTATAGGAAAATAAATATTTCCCTATAGTAAATCCTAAGCACATTTAAAAGGCCGCATCTGCCTACCTGCTTAAAGGAAGCAGGTAAATGATTTTATATCTGTAGAAAGAAACAAAGGTCAAAGTCAAACAATTTTAAACAATATGGTGCTTTAAGTGAAAACTGACAAACCAGAATACCAGGTTTGTGTAATCCAATATACCGGCCTTGCAGTAAGCCCTCCCTTTGTGAAGCTGATCATATTCAGTTTTTGTTGCGACTGTGCCAGAGAGCTGTTGATTCAACTCTTTTTAAAGGCTAAATGATGTAGTTTAGTATTGTTTGATTGTAATGTACTTAAATACGCTTTAGATTGAAACAAGTTGACCTTTAACGCCAGTACTCTGACTCCCCTCTCTCTTCACCTCCCTCCTCCTGCAGAGGTTGTCCTATTGTCTTGTTAGTAATGAAAATCTTGCTGTTAATGCCCAACGGTAATCAGCTCATGTATCATCAAACCGCGTTGTGAATTTTTAACGGCCTGAAGTTGATGCATTTAATGCAACAGCCTTGAATTTGAATTTGGGTTTATAATGTCGACATGGTGCAGGCAGCACAGTTAATCATGACGGTTAGGGCCTCAGGTCTGTGTGTTAATATGTCTTAATACCAGAGTAGATCTGATTGGACTCGCTGTCAGCTGTCTGTGCTGTAAGTCATGATCATTACAGTAAAAAAATATTTTTTTGATGCAAAAAGGAGAGCATGAACTGTGAACTGCAGGAAGAACAACATGTAGTGTTAAAACAACCGACTGTTTTCATCATGGAGTAACCTGCCTATGACAATGTTCTAAAATCCCAGGTGACTTTATCAGACGTAGAGACGAAGAACAAGAGTATCAGTTGTTTCAGCAAGTACCCCAAAGCGACGTAATATGTTTACTTAGCAGTGACAAAGCCCTATAGCTGTTAGTATAAATGACAGGAGCATATAAAGAAGTCAGGTGACATTGTTATAGAGTGACAAAGTCTGTATAGGGAGGAGGCGGTGGTTGGACTTTGATACCATTGTTCATTTCCTCAGTCCACATTTTGTTTTGTTTTTTTTGTATGACCACAATCATTTCCTGACCTGAACCACACACTTTAATATTTTAACCATGACGATGTAGGTCCCATAACACCAACCATGATCTTTCCCCTAAACCAAACCAAGTTGTTGCCTCATCATAAAACCGATGTATTTTTTTTTAGCTGTGATGTGTAGCTGTTTTGGAAAGGAAAGACAAATGATGTTGTCCTTTTAAGTGTTATTCTAGAGGGCATGGACAAACAACTCAACGGACTTGAAGCAATTTGTTTTGTCTGAATAATAGTCCAAAACCCAAACTTAACACAGTGCACTGTAATGCAAGACAAAGGAAAGCAGAACATTTCCACATTTATAACCTGGAGCCACCAAATATTTTGTATTTATGCTGGAACAAGTACTTAAACCAAAGAGCTACCAAAATAGTGCATGGTTAATTTCCCGTCAATCAACTAACCGATGATAGTTGCAGTTTTAATGTAATGCAGCTCTACTCTTTTCCTCCACAGCTGCAGTTTTTATTAATGTTGTGCATGTTAGAATTGTGAATGTTGTCCACTAGTCAAATTCAGGTTAAAAAAAAAAAATTGGACCCATTATCTCTTTATTGCAGGTCCCATGTCAGTTCATTTCTGTCCTACTACCCAGCGAAGAGGAGTAAAAACGCCCTCAGGTTTTTTCCCCCCTGCTATAGATGTTTTGAGACACTGTCACAATCACTTCGTGGTGTCAAAGACCTGTTCCACATTCACCAACAGGGTTGGTTTTCCTTAGGGGATGAGTCTGTCTTTGTTGACTTCACACAACCTGTCACATCACAAGCGCCCTTCACCGAGAGGCTCCTATGGGGAGATATTTCATGACCCTCAAGAATGTTGTATGTCTTTGACATGAAGTATTCAAACAATCCATCCAACAGCCGAACTGTTGTGGTATCTCAATATCCTGTGTTTTCATTTCTTTTTACTGAGTCATCTGCTGCTTCCTTGGCAGACTGGCAGGGCTGGAATGGACTGGCCGATTTCCCCCAGCATCCTGTCATTGTTGGTGTTTTTTCTTGCTGTCTTTATTGACATGACGGTAAAGGGTTGGATACTGAGGGAGATGCCTGGTAGGGCTGAGACAGACAGACTGTCGTAGCAGATGAATTCTCTTATTTGAAGTAACACCTATGTCTTTTCCTCGCTAACTTTTGCGGTGATAATGGTGTCATTAAAGAGGTGCTCACCAACTGTCTCATGCTTCCACACACAAAACTTGAATCTGGACAGAGGTTAAGCTTTGTAGAACTCATTTATAATTTATGTATTTTCATAATATACGCTGAGCGAGAAGCATTAGTCATTTGTATTTGTTACATTTGTTATTGTTGTCAATACATTTCCAACTTTGGCACCTCCCAGTGGTGGTATGAAAAACACTGAAATTTTCTTACTTGGCGCAAAAAATAAGTGTGCGTGCAAACATAACCAGCAGATTCATGACAAATGCGCACCTGCCAGTTTTGTTCTTACCACAGTCCATATGTTAGTAAATCAGGATGCCTGCTGTCTGCAGTCAGCATACTGCCACGCCCCCATTTCTCTATATAAGGAACTACATCCTGCTTGAACCTGATGTGGTCGATGATTTAGTTGCAGTTCCAGAGAATTTCATAGCTGCAGCAAAACCTTTCTTGGCAGTTGAAAACAGCTGATGAGCCGTTTGTCACTCTCTTCAAACATGTTATGTGGAAAGTTGAGGTCTCTCCTGAGGGCATGGCCTGCAGTATCTTCCAGTAAGACTAGATATCTTGACACCTGCTTGGAGGTAAATAATCTTTTATATACCCTGCATGCCTGTTAATAGGCTACCAGTTAACACTGGCAAAATATGCGCAGTGTTTTCTTTTTACATGCTCTAAATAAATCAAATAAAATGAACAGGTTTTAATATTGTTGCCTATTAAAGCCTTTTTAAATTGCTAATTTTTTAACATACCATGCATTTATTAAAAAAGGAGTGTTCAGATTTTCTAATACAGCTAAGCCCTCATCATTTATGTGAAGGTTTGGTCTGAGGCAGTTCTAAATTTGTTTGCGGACTACAAACAAATTGAGTTAAGAAAACGTTGATGAATCCCGAATTTGTGCGCAAAAGGTGTTTAAGGACACGGTTTAAGCACAGATTTGTGCGCACACACTGTTTGTGAATGGGGCCCATTGTTGTTGAAAAGTTAAGAGTTCAACCATGAAAACCCTTTCTCTTCTTTTTGGACTCTGATGTTGCTAGCATGCAGCTCAGCTCTCTTTTTTTTGTTGGTTGAATGCATGTTTTTTTCTACTTTATTAATGCTGAACCTCGTTTTGTTTCAATTACAGTATTAAAGACATATTTCACTCTCAAAGTTGATTAAAAGTTCATCTACAAGTTGAACCTGAATCAAACTCTGTCAAAACAGGTTAATTCCTACATTTAAAAACTCTACAGCATGACAGCCGGTCACAAGGCCGCTAACTGCATGTTTCTTGTTTTTCTTTAATACCACCTTAAACACATCCAGTAGCTGCTGGAGGTCTGCTGAGCTCCTGACTACATTATGATCCCGTTAACCTTGTGTAAAGTTGTCTTGCCAAAGTGTAACTAATAAAGGCCGTGTTTGCTTCTCGCCCCCACACACAGTGAAATCTCTTGCCTCGGGACAAGTCAAGGCAAGTCAAGGTGAACTGGCTTACTCTTTAATAGCTTTACATACATTTTTATAGATCATTGCCATCCCTTATGTCCCCCTTTTTTCATTTGCCTTTGGCTGTTACTTTTAATTCCCTGCCTTATTGCAGTCGGCCACAGTAACTTGTTACTGCTTCAGAAAACAATAACTATTGTTATTTTAATCACTCATCAGTTCTCATGGTATTAATCACTGCATTTACAGTATTATATTGTGTCACTAAAACCTTGGCTGTCTCCTTCCTGCCACTCCTTCATGCATCAGAGTTTGGCAAAAAGGAAGTCTCTCTGATGAGTTAAATAAGATGTCATCATCAGAGACGACATGTTCATTTCTCACCGTCTCAGCAAGCCACAACCTGCTCAAATACACAAAAAATAAAACTGCACATTTTATGGGCTAGCTGCTTTCACAACAGCTTTTCGATTGCAGCAGTGTTGTTTTGAGCTGTACGGGGTACATTTTTTCTTAATCAGACAATAGACTGTTAGAGGAATCTCACCTAAATTTATCTGTGGTGACCCAAAATAAGTTCCTCATGCTTTTTCAGTAAACAGTCCAACGAAGGCCAGAACAGCTTTATTCAGTTTTGTGGAGGTAGTGTTTGCTGAGTCTTGATCACCTTTTTTCCTAGTCTGCTGTGGTTTTTCCTGACTCCAGACATTCCAGATCCTTAATTAGACTTTGTGCCAAATCTTCTTAAGTAATTAATGTCTCAAGGCGTAGGCTCAGACTAGTTCTGCAAGGTGAGCTTGAGAGACACTTTGTCATAAATCTGGAAAATGGCAAGTCTTCAAGAAATAAAACTTGGGACATGAGGACAGAAACACTGCATGTATAAGCGCTAAAGGAGCAGGTTAAGGTTTTGCCAAGTCTAAGCAGACATGCAGATCCTGCTCCTGCCTGTCTGTGTTTGTTTTGAAATTGACTCTAAAATTACAAAATGTTGGTGTTAGGTTCCCAGTCCTACATTCTTACACTCTGCTGTTCAATTTTGAATTTCTGAGTACCTCAAAACACAAATACACCCTCCCAGTCAACACTAAATGTAAACTGACCCAGTGCAAGCTGTGTTACCGATTAATTTCCACTTTCTTAGAGTCAACAGCTTCCATCAGAAGTCTGTCTGTGACCTCTGTGATGCCACAAGCTGTTTTTAAGTCATGCTCTCTGTGATTGTAGATGCACCAAAAAAGATGGACTGGGATCACTCACTGTGTCTGAAATCACATACTATGTATCTTTTTGGACACATTAAGCTGTAATTGCCACATCACTCTCTGAGAGCCTCCCTGCTGGTTGGAGATGCTAATCTGCGCCAACCTAAGCCCCACTAGTAATTTAAAATAAATTTGAAAACTATATTGTGCCAAGCAAAGTGAAATCTTGCTTCTTACATCCATCCATATTCATCTGCTTATCCGGGGCCGGGTCGTGGGGTCAGCAGGCCAAGCAAAGCACCCTGGACGTCCCTCTCCCCAGCAACGACTTCCAGCTCCTCCTGGGGGACCCCAAGGTGTTCCCAGGCCAGATGAGATATCCCCTCCAGCATGTTCTGGGTCTTCCCCAGAGCCTCCTACCAGTGTGATGTGCCTGGAACACCTCTGACAGTAGTCGCCCAGGAGGCATCC
>JAPZEB010000001.1:17996722-18010453 GCA_029783705.1 Chaetodon striatus
CCTCCTGGGGGACCCCAAGGTGTTCCCAGGCCAGATGAGATATTCCCTCCAGCATGTTCTGGGTCTTCCCCAGAGCCTCCTACCAGTGGGATGTGCCTGGAACACCTCTGACAGGAGTCGCCCAGGAGGCATCCTGATCAGACGCCCAAACCACTTCAACGGACTCCTTTCGACACGAAGGAGTTGCGGCTATAGTCCGAGCTCCTTACTCTATCTCTAAGGCTGAGCCCAGCCACCCCACAGAAGAAACTCATTTTGACCACTTGTATCCTCATTCTTTGGGTCACTATCCAGAGCTCATGACCATAGGTGAGGGATGGGGCATAGATGGACCAGTAAATCAAAATCTTTGCCTTCTGGCTCAGTTGTCTTGGTTGCTTTGTCCTTTACTGCACTGTGTGATGTAAATGCCGGCATAGTATCCAGTGTTTGCATACTTAAATATTTATGGTATGCAATTCACATACCATTACTTTCATACTTCAGTTTCGAACATACTAAGACATCCGACATGCTGTTTTGCCGCCAAAATGCCATGTTAGTATGGAATTTCGGACACGGTCTTTGAGTTGCTATCACGAACATCTGCTTAAATTGCATAAACAGACCCTTACCTGACACTGACACATATCCAGCTATGAATCCTTTTTCCTCCAGTAATCATTAGCATGTTTCACATTCATGTTTCTTGGCTACGTTTTTAAAGAATTAGTTCAACAGTTCGGAGAAAAAATTTGCTCTGCGAGAGGGTTAGACAAAAAGAGTGGTACCACTCTCAAGTCTGTACAATGAATATAAAGCTAGCACTTAGCTTAGCGCAAAGACTGGAACCAGGGCGGTAGAAGTAGCCTTGCTCTGCCCAAATGTAACAGAAATCAGCATACCAGCACCTCTCTTACACGTCATGTATCGCTTCTTTAGTCTGCACAAAAACAAAGTGTATGAAAACCTCAGTTTGCCACTTTACAGGCACGTCCTATGTCAGACTGTCTTTTGGCTGGGAGCAGTAACTTACTGTAGTCTCAGTTGGTTGCCTGGAAATGGTTAAAACAAGCAAGATATAACATGTTAATTGGTGGGTTTTAGAGGTGCTGGTAGATGATTTTATTACCTGCAGACAGAGCCAGGCTAACTGTTTTGATAAATGACGAGGTCTTGTAATCCCTTGTGGGTTGGACTGAATGTTTAGCATTAAATGGAATTAAAAACTAACTGAATTACTGTTTACTATTTTGCACATTGTGAGTAGCTTATGCATTCAGTTTTTGCTGTGATTCCTTTCCAGGTTGAGACTAATTGCGGTTAGCATGGCAGCTTGATGATGTCACACTGTCGATGAGTGTGTGTGTGTGCGTGCGTTGTTGCTAAAGGCTCTTCCTGTTGCCTCAGCACGGTTTTCCTGAGGGCTGGACAGAAACGCCTGTGTTGGCACACCAAACGTTTTGTTGAACAGTTGTATAATACTGAAGGTTGTAGTTTGTGACTATTTTTCTGTGTGTGTGTGTGTGTGTGTGTGTGTGTGTGTGTGTGTGTGTGTTGTCTCCTCTGATTCAGAAGAAAACAGTTATTTGAGGAACTTCCCAACACCAATAAGGCCTGATTTCACTGGAATTGTTTTCTAGAAGTTAAGAATGTTCCCGTATCTGTGTGTAAGCATGGCATACTTTGGTGAGTGCGCATGTGTGTGAGCTTGTGTGTGTGTGTGTTGTCTTCTGTAAATAGTTTGAATTCCTCTGCTTTTTGAAGTCACGCTTTTATGTCAAGCTCAGTGTCTGTTTCATCCTCTGGAGTCCACTGGTAAACACAGAGCCAAAGGCAGATGTGTCGTGAAGAGCGTCACTCTCACCTAGAATATGACTCTATTTTTCCCATAATAACACACAGTAATCCCATTGTACTGGTGTGAGGATGTTAAGTATGACTAACGACCCACTTTGTTGTCAAACCTGACCTGTAGCTGGGTGGTTTGACCCTCACAGGAGCCTCGGTGGGCTGTTTTGTAAAGTCAGGATAGTGGTGGGTGCTTGTTGAAAGCAAGTCATGTAAACTGATGCCTGGAGGTTGTCCCTGGTCACTTCAGGATTAGCTGGACTGAAAATGCTACATGCCACAAACTCTGAGCCTGGTGTGACACTAATGACTGATTGAAGCCTGGCTGACCTTTACTTTCTCAAATGACTGTGTAGAAGCAATATAACAGGGACGCTGCCAGAGCTCAAAGATTATAGGGATTGCTGGAATTAAAAGCCAAAATAGAAAATGTTTTCTTTTTATTTGGGATTGACCTAATTAAAAGCTGCAGCCACAAGTTCTTCACCAGCGGCTACATTAGGAGCACATATTTTTAAGGGCGGCTGATATAAAATTTCCATCACCAAACTTGAACTCCTCAGTTGTGTTTGGCCTGAAATTAAGTTTTTCAAATACAGCCATTCTTTGCCTTGGTGTTTCTTTACCCTGGATTGTAGGCTGTCGTGTAGCTTGGACCAGGTCCAATGTAAATTTGCAGATAGACCTTTCTACAAGGAATATGGATTGGTATTGTGAGCAGTGTTTGATCTGTATGCCTTGACTTTATTTTGTTCAAAGCAATCCAGTGGATTCACCTTTTTGTAATCATTCTTGTAAGATTATCACCAGCCTGAGCAGCCTTTACTGTTTGGACATTAAGAACAATACAAGGTGTATAAGGTTCAAATAAACCCAAGGTTGAACTATTTTAAATCTGGCATCATGTATTCATTTAAAGGGAAACTGACAACATTAGTGAAAAGCCCCTACAGGGAATTCAAATGTTTTTCTTTACCTCCGGTTTGTTTGTTAGTGCATGTAACGATGTCTCGATCTTGTGTCTTGTTCTGAAATTTGCCAGCTTTTTCACATTATCAAAATTATCTATAAATTCAGCCATGGCATTGAAAATCTTTTAGATAACACCAAGCTATGCTTCCTGTACTCTAACACAACAAACTCTTCCTAGCACTGTCGTTTCCTGCAACGAGTCACCTCTAGAGAAATCTCAGAACAAGACTTCTTCGTGGGTGAGACTTGGTTACAATAATAAACAGACCACAGAAAAGTTGGGAAAACCCTTTCATTTCTCTGTAGGGTCCTTTCCGTAATGTTGTCAGACACTTTGTTATAATAGTGTGACTGTCGGTGGCAAATACAAGCACTTTCAATGGGCATTAATTGACAGTGCACAATTGCCTTTAGGGATTACATTGCTGCCTGTTTCGCCACGCAGCTGTCATTGTCGCTCTCATTATTGGACCAGTTTCAAAAATGGTCGTTTCCATTAGTCACCTAGACACAAATGTGGGAAAATATGGTCCAGGTTGAAAAATACCAAAGTTTCCCTTTAAGTCTGACAACTAAATAATTACTATAATAATACTTATAATCGTTGTAATCCTGGCTAAAAATGCTGTTAGGGTGCTGTTAAACAATCAAAAATGTGCAGTTGTAAAATGCTGCTGTATCAAAGTCTATTATTAAACAGGTCCAGGAGCATCACACATTCACAGTAACTGTGATTTCACACGTCCTGTCTACTGTTGTAATTATGGTTTGTTTCCTCATTAGGAGAGAAATGGCGTCATGATCCTTCCTGAACGCAATAAGCAGTTAAATGCAATGACACCTCCAGTTATAATGGCTGCTGTTGTGTGGTATGCTGTACAGTAACCACTGTCACTTTCAACATATTTAAGTCATCTTGCCAGATGTAATTATTTTGTCTTTTATTAGTGACGGGCTCTGCAGACAAAGTAAAAGCTCTGCAACCTGGGCTCTACTTGAAGCTGATTTTATGTTAGGAGACAACAAAGTGTGTATTAATTTAGTGTCCAGGGACCCCCAGGAATCATTGAGGGAGTTCCAGGAGGTCCCAAAAAATGGGCAATAGTTTGTTTTCATTGTTTAATTCACTATAGAAGTGAGACCAGGGTGAGTAAGAGTCATCAGAATGAATGTTGTGGTCGTGGGTTTCACTTCCTTTTATCTCCTCGACCGTAGTTCACAACTAGAGAATTCTGGTCGTGCATATTAATATCTAAAAACTAAAGTATTTTCAAATGGAGGTAGCTGAAGTGCAGTCTTATCAAAGTGGGGTCTGTGACCTAATGTGTATCAATTTATGGGTCCTTGACACAAAAAGGTTGGAAACATGTGCTATGTGGAGATGTTTATTACTCCAGTTATGAGTCCATCAGCCTTTCTATCTGTGTTGACCTACAGTAAAATTATAGAAAACCCTTCATGTTCACCTCAGATAATCTCAGCAAAGTATGACTCATAACTTGTGACCATGATGATGAAATTTTACAGCAGATATTTATCACTTTACCAGCTAACACGCTGAATGATAAAAGTCCACAGCTCATGTCTAAAGAATGCAACTACAGACTTGTGATGAAATGCTAAGTTGCTGTGTCAAATATCAAGAAATCATGTGGTACGTTATTAACAAATGATCAAGGTATGTGTAGGTTGAAAACAATTTCTTAATGACAGCTGTTTTAACAAAATCAGGAAGCATTCACTGACATCTCATCACATTACCTGCACCTGGCTTAGGCTAATCTGTTTATCACTGCTGTTGCAAGGTGTAGTCACAAGTTTTGGCTCTCTTGCATGTGGCCTTTCTTATCTGCCGCCTGTCATTAAAGAAATAGTTCCTAACTGCAGAAGTACCGCCTACCGGATGTTTACGCTTTATCGGATGTACGCTCACCCCGCCTCTGCATCCATTCATGATTGTCATGTTGTCACTCCACTTTTACACATAGCAATGACTCCTGCAACAAACCTTCATGAAGGTTGTAATGTTTAGTTTTTGTTGAGCTCAGGTCATTTCTGAGGCTGTAGTTTGTGTTGGCTGTTGAATTGTGTGTTGCTACACAGTGAGATACTTCTGATATTTAGTCTTCCTGCACTGATGCTTTAAGTGCCACTGATTTAACCTCATTATTGAATATGTTGAATTGGCTGGCAACACCTGTTCAGAAAGAAAGTTATGAGTAATGCAGACATGATGTCAGCTCAAGTTTGTGTCACCTAATGCAGCATTTAAGACCAGGAAAACTAAAGTTACAAGTTACATCACAATTTTGAGGTACAGCTGAAAATCACAGTTACAGTGGTCAACCACTGACGTGGATCAAAAAGCTAGGTACCGAATGATTCCTTTACAAATGTTGTTTAAGTACTTCACTTTAAGTAATCAATTAATTTGTTAATGTCAGTGTCAAATTAGTCAACAAACGTATTTAGATGGAATTCTGCATCAAAAAAAAATAGATTATAGTAGTTTTGTATAGTGATCAATTTGATCCAAACAGACTTGATCACTGTGAGAGGTTTACACTGTATTTCAAATTCCAAGTTTTAGAAACTGATAATGATTGACAAGCAGTATTGATTTTGAACAGAAACAAGCATCTGTGATAAGGATGTCTTAAATTGAATCATTTAGGAATAAGTAACCAGAGCAGGGCATTTTGTGGTTTAAAAATAAACTTGTCAGTGCTCTAACAACTTATCAGGTGGGCTCTAATAATGATATTGACCAGGTCAATGTATGAAAATACACAACCATTGACCAAATACAGAAAGATTCAAACTGTGGACTGTGTGCTTCCCTCTTGCTTCATAAACGCACTAACAGCTGAAGCTCTGTGTCAGATGTGTCCTCTCTTGGCATTGAAACCCTGAAAACTCACCCCTGTTCTTCAAAATTACATATTTGGGCTTTTTTTCCATGAAAAAATCTCTTCATGCCTTAAAATGACTTAGATGTAACTCTACACCTTCACCTGATCACAATGCACAGATCTACTAATATGCAAATTATCCACCTGCACCTTGAGTGTACCTGTTCACCATGACTCTGCTCATCAGACACACAAATATCTGCTTGTAAGTAGTAACAGATAACATGAGCTTTCAGCTTGACTGTGGTATCAAGCAGCTAATAATGTGTCGCTAATGTCAGACAAACCTTGCTCCCGACTGCCAGTCCTGACAAGTTTAGGTGAAAGTGACACTGAACTTGCGAAATACTGTTTTGTAGCTACACCTGGTGTCTCCTCTGATGCCCTTTGTTTCACCATGACGTTATAGGATTGGTTCCTCAAGTTTATAATGTAATAAACCCTGGACATTTGAATCTGTGCTACAGACACTATCACTGGTACACTGCAGTTCAAAGGCAAAAATACTCAGCCATGGCACTGACTGCTTATCTCATCATGATATGTGTCTTACAGCATATAAAAGAAACATGTTAACAAGCTTGAAAAGTTGATTTTTACTGGAGGGGTTCTTTAGTCTGTTGTAGTAAGTAAAAAATAATTTTGTGACATTAAACCAGAGCTGTGATGTATCATACACTGATGATTGCATTACACAAAGTCATGCATTAGCAATGCATTAATCAAGCATGATACTGATGATACTCATAATATAAAAAGATATTAGAAGTGTTAGTGTTGTCTTGTAGTAAAGGGTGGTGTCAAATAAGATTAGTAGTGACATGTTACAGAGATGATTCAGATTTTTACCACAATGGTTTGTTGTATAATCATGTATTATCCTGCACTGTTAATGCCCAGTTCTGCTCTCCAGATTGGATAACGCTTGTTTCATTTTCTGATTTTCTCCACATTATCTCACGAGAGACGCAAATGCTCTAAAGACTTGTCCCCTGATCTGAGTTGCTATGGAGTCCCTGGCAGCCTTCATGTAGGCTTGGCTGTAAACATTTCAGGGTTGTTGTACATGGTTTGCTGCAGGTGCCAGCCCCTTCACTGTTTTTTTCTCTCTTTGCTGCTTGGAATAATCTCCAGATGTACCGCGCTCAATCTTATCTTCGCTCTTGTCACTTTTTGTTCAGCTGTTTTCCGCCGAGTTCAGTGAATCCACCTCGTGAATCCCTGTAGCCTGAATTTTTCAACACATAAGTAGGTTATTCTGTTGCTTCATTTCCGCTTGACGGGATTCCACATGACAATACCACTAACCTGTTGAGCAAGTTGAAGTACAGAGAAGGGTCTGGGTGGGAGCACAGTAAACAAGACAGGGAGAGGGAGAGAGGTACGTTGAGTGGAGGAGGGGGACAGAAGGGGAGTTAAATCAGTCACTCAGCCAAAAAACCAGTGCCACGCCCCAGGTGCCAGGGCTAGTAAGAGCAAGCAGCAGGAATGTGAGGGAAATGAATGGGAGTGTAAGTCCTGCCATTCACATGGTGAGTGCTTTCTTTTTTCACCTTTAGCCTGCACTACTTACCATATAAACATATCACCGGGGATGATGGGGGTATAAAGAGCACAAATATTTGACTGCTGGCTCCAAAAACATTGATCTTTGTGCAGGATTTCTGACTTAAACTTGGATTTTAAGTGTGTGTGGTTTGTTATTTTTTCCTCCGTTGACACTGAACGTGCCTGGAAACTAAACCTGTGAAACAGTTAATGAGGGTAGCCACTTTTCAGTTGAGTTGATATTCATCAGAATGTATTAATAGCATGAGTAGACCTGATCAAAACTAACCACGTGGAGCATGGTGTCTGTCAGTGTGAATACTTTTGGTCAGGCTTTAATCTGTTATTATGATGATCACAGACGGACACAAAATGAAAGGTTTTCCTTAGTGGTCAGTGGTCTGCACAACATGACTGCAGTCTTTAGTTAAAATCAAAACATCACGTGGTGTGTGAGTGAGTTAGCGCAGTTTATTTCCCAGCTAACGAGGCTGAACCTTTTTGAGTTTTTAAACCTTCTCCCGTGTGAAAGGGACAGTGTTTTGTCACGTGTAAATAAAGAATTGAGCTCTGTCTGCTTACGAGGAAACAAATATGCCGCAAAATACTCTTAAAGAACGTCAAGGGACTGTGGAAACACTTTGAACAGGCCAGCCAGTGATTCGAGACCACTGCTCTGAGAGAAGAGTACATATTTTCTGTCTGTGCGGTTGGCAATCTGTTTACTGGAAGTGCTTCTCACTCAGAGCACATGTTGCTGCATGTGCAGTCAGCCAGTGAGCCCCAAGAAGACTGTAGAGTTAAAGTGTAAATGCAGGGGCAGAGAAAGGGTTTTTGTGGAGGTGGTGGGGGGCGTTTGTGTGCATGTGCATGCATGTGATTTTGTTTGGAGAACTTAGCAAATAACCAGCAAAACCACACTAGAATCCTGTGTGTATGTGTGGTTCAGTGTGAGTTATATGAGTTTGCAAAGTCCAGATTTAAGCTCCCTTTCTGGGAACCAGCATTCCCTGCTCTTCTAAAGCGAGCTGTAAGAGACTGGAGGGCTTTGGGAATGAAGAGGCATGGGCTGGTTTCAGTATGTCCCAGGTTTGTCTATTGTACACAGCGAGTGGTAACAATGGGAGGGTTAAGTATCTGATATACACACCGAACCCTGGGACTCAGCTGCAAGTAATTAAAGCTGGCAGTTGGCAGAGAAGAGAGTCAGGCGACTGTAATGGCCGCTCTAAGTTCATACCATAATATTTGGATGATGAATCAGGCTGCTAGTAAAAGTGTTGTCATGCTGTTGACCCAAGGCTTTCTCCCCTCCCCATGTCCTGTCGGCCCTGAGGGAGGCACAGAGAGGAGAGAAAAAGGCTTTGTACCACCCTGCAGCCTGTTTGCAATGAGATGTGATGTTTATTCGGTACGCCACGGCTTTCACTTTTACCTCCAAAGTCTCGTCATTTTGTGCTTTTTTTTCCCATTTGGTTCTCCTCAATGTGTACTAAGAGCCCAGAGTTACCATTTTAGTTTCAGTAAAATAGACAGTTTTGTGAGAGGACATCCATAAATCAGTAAAGAGAAGATGTATTCTGGATATTAGCTTTCCATCTCCGTGTTTACAGAAGGTTTGTAAAGGTAAACAAAAACTTTTGGATTAGTCGGTTGATCATTTGGTTTTAAAAGGTGAGAAAACACTAAAAAATGTTCATCACCAGTAGGGCTGGATATTAGTGTTTCATACCTTTAAGGTATTGACTGAAATATCCCACTACAAAAAGGTATTGAAACTTCTCCAGTCAAACAGTAACTGCATCTGATCCTCTTGCACACAGATTTAGAAAATGAAGACTATGTGTATGGTTTTGCTCACAGCCAATCACAGCAAGCATTCTTCAGTTAGTGCAATGTGTGATTGGCCACTGCAGCAGCAGTCACAACCCGTACAGTCTGTGGTGTGGCAATGTTGGGCACCGTGTATTTGATGCCACCATAACGCCTTCGGCATTTTATGCAACCAAATGCTTTCATTCACAAGATGGATATTGAATGAAGGTGGGAAAAAAGGTAACAAATTAAGTTACTCTATTGGTATTGGTATCACCTTTAAGGGTACTGGTATGTTAAGATTTTATAAGATATCCAGCCCTAATCACAAGTCCTAAAATATGTCATCAGATGTCTTGTTTTGTCCGACCATCAGGCCAAAATGTACACAGAATTATAAACTCCTCAAGTGATGCCACTTGAGTCAGAAAAAGTTTGAATATGTGATAAAAATCTGGGGGTGTGGACAAGTGAGGTGACCAGACCCAGGGTTTCCCAGACATTCATTTATCTGTGGTGGCTCGCCATGATTAAAAAGATTTGCCACCATGTTTTGATTTTCTATTTTTGGAGCTGGACTGTTCATTAGGTGCGCTGTTGGAAAATATATTTCGTTTGGTTATTAATTGCTCCACACTCTCGCAGCGCAGATCGTGGCCATAGACGGAGCAGCAGAACAGCAGGTGCAGTGAAAGTGAAACTTAACCTTTTATCGTGCGGGGTCTAAAAGTTTGCTCTTTCTCACAAACAGCTGTTTCTCTTATCCATTGATCTGATCAGCTCTTATCAGATCCTCTGATCAATTATGCACCTTGTGACTCAAAACTCCACAAACTCCACAAACAGCTGTCCCACACACTGTCAGTTTTTTTTTATCTTAGTTTTCAAAGTCTATCAACAAACTAATCCTGCACAGGGCTGTTGTTTATTCAAACTGTTGTCACCATCTTTAAGAAGACAGTCAACGATGTGGCATGATGATTCTTGCGTATGCATAGCCGGTGGCATAGTTTGGCAGTTTGACAGGTGTTAACCTGTTTGGCATCAGAACTGACGCTGGAATAATTCTGCATCGTTACTATAGACATAGCTCTTTCTGTATTGTGGTTTCTTCTTGTCATTCATCAGGTTTGTTGCCAACCAGGTCACAGGTATGCTCTCACAAATTGTGTAAGAGTTGTGATGTGAAATTGTTGTACGGTAATGGGTGGAAACACTGTGATTACAACATCAACATGAAATCAGATTGAGCAGAGAAATAGTATTTCTGGGGAAGGCATGACTCAATACAGCAGGGAGTCATGTCATTTTCATGTTTCATGTCTACAACAAGTGGATCATTAAGCTGACACCTGGGAATCCTGATTAGCATTTATCAAAACCAGCTGTCAAGTTCCTGGAAGTATGTCACCTTATCATCCTTTTTCTTTGTTCCTCCTTCCTCTGTCAACAGAATCAGCGTATGACCTTCTTCCCATAGAGCTACAGTTGCCTTCCTCCTTGCAGCAGAGCCCAAAAATCATGAGCCAAAAGAGCGGCGGAGAGGCAGGGCCTCCCCCTTCAGCTGCTCTAGCATCAGGTAGGATCCTTCTCCTCTAATCTCTAATTCTCCTTTGCGAGCTGGACTGTCATGCCCCACCCAAACTGGCAAACAAACCAACCTGCTACTCTGTGATACTCATGTCAGTCCAAAAAAAAAAAACAACTTCTTACAAAGGAAGTTACATCACTGGAGTTAAATGAGTTGAAGGTCTATCTGTAACTGCTTGTGAAATATTTGGTCAAGGGGATTCTTGTTGTGAATACAAGCGATCTCCTCTATGTTGTGGTCTCTTGCAGAATCCAAGTGTTGAAATGTGGGTCATGCGTTGCAGGTTTACATAGTATTTTGACCCATCTGCCCTTTTCCTTTGTGATTCAGATTATAGATTAATGGTTTAAACCATAGATGGATCACAATAATGATTAGGGATGGGGATTGATAAGATTTTATTGATAAAAGTGCAATTATCCTTTCCGCTTATTGGTCAGATTTGATTGCCTAATTGATTCCTGATCAGTTTTCTGTATGGAAGTCGTAGGCCTACACAGGTTTTCAGCATCAACCAAGCTGTTTTATTGATTATCTACAATAGATGAAATGGCAATATTTGCACAGCATTCAGGTTTTTTCAGTTTTTTAATCAAAGAAAAAATCTGCTAAGCCTACCTGCGGGGCGCAAATGTTATGATACCATAAGATATTTACCCTTGTAAGGGATATTCTACTCCAATGGAAAGCAGTGGCACTCGTGCATACATAGTCAAACACTTGGCACTCTTGGTTTTTAAGTCCATGTTGCATAAAAAGATGTTTCGGCATATTGCTGGTGTTTCTGCACTTACTTGAAATGACCATTTTACAGACATTACAGCTTCACTGTTTTCATCATTGTCTATGAAACAAAACCACGCTTTGGAGAGTTTCTTCTTCTCCATCGTGACAGCTCCTTGTTGCAAGTTTCCTGCAGTATACACGCATCAGTTTGACGTCATTGTTTCGCAATGCGGTTTTCGATTCCCATCCCTAATAATGATGAGAGAGCCCAAAAGAGCTTTTTTATTTTAATGTGTTGCATACTCAGCACAAAATCCTTGGTTGTTTTGACAGCTTTTTTTTTCACTTTTTTGGAGAATTAGGAAGCTTGGAGTGGCTATAATCACTTTGTTGACCGTTTTTTACTTCCAAGGTGGAGCTATTGTTCACAGAAGAAAATCATCTTGGCAGAGAAACTCAGAAGTCCAGGAATGAGGCACTACATTATGTACAGTTTAATCTGTTGTTAGTTTTTGTGGTTGATAAGCTTGTTTAGATGACCCAAAGAGGTTTTGTTGCATGTGTCATGATCGGACAGTATTTCATTTAAACAGATCGTCTACCAGTCATTGGAAAAAGTTACACGTTTCGCTAAAATGCACTGTTTAATTTTATCAGTTTTTCTGCTGACATAAAACAATTCAAAAGAGCAAAACAAGATGAGTGTACAGTGCACACACAACACAGGGCATACAGGTCTGAAGCATATTTAAAGAATCATCTTTAGTTCTGAGAAATCTGAGCTCATGCCTCTGTCAGGAAAATGTCAAGAGACACGAAAGCTGCTGCGTCACAATTCTTTGCTTTTCCATTGACCCTTCACATTTTCATTGTGCATTGTCTTGATACATAGTGGTGTCCAAATACAAAACTATCTGCTGAGAAGTGAGGGTTTGGCCGCCTTCCCAATTGGCAAATAACAAAAGAAAATGCATGAACCGTTAAAGGCAGTGGTATGGCAGTAAAGTAGATGTGATCTGCCTTTAAAAAGCACAAGAAGAGGTAGAGAGATAAAGAAGCTCCACACCTGTGGGCGTAGAGACATGCATACTAGAGCTGCAGTGGTAAGTCGATTGATTAGTCAATTGACAGAAAAACTATCGCCAGCTATTTTGAGAACTGATTAGTTTTAAAACAATTTTTAATGCAAAACTGGCAAACAGTGCTGTTTTCAGCCTCTCAAATATGGAGATTTACTGCTTTGGTCTCTTTTGTATCATAATAAAGTAAATATCTCTGAGTTTCGGAAAAAAAACCAAGACATTTAAAGACATATCGTGAACTCTGAGGAACTGGGATGGACATTTTTCAGTACTTTCTTACATTTTATAGACCAAACGATTCAGCGAATCAGTTCATTAAGAAAATAATTGGCAGATTCATCAGTAATGAAAATAGTCGTTAGTTGTAGTCCTAATGCAGACATGGTTTCCTTTCTCTTGCTGGGCTCTGATGATGTAAGTCACAAAGCAATGAAGTTAGGCCAAATCAGTTAACAGATAATGTAATAAAACACGGCATTTATATGGCATTTTATCCCAAACACTCAGGGCAATAGACCTTTTTCACAGCAGACATTTTGACTGGTCATAGTAGGAAAACCACAGGTGAAACTGATAACATTAACAATGGCTGAGTTTCAATTTGTGTCCCAGTAAGCTATTCCAGTGGGCCAGCATGCACATTGTCAAAGCCTCCCATAAGTGGAACGCAGCCATCATTGATGTGGTGAAATACACCTGTGCTTCTCCTACTATAACAACTCAAAATGTCTGCCGTGAAAAAGGTCTATTTGACAATTGTAAATTTGATTTCGTCCCAATGCACTTCTGAAAAATCCCAAGAGAATATTTAAAAATAGAAATAAATCAAATTACATAGATTATTTTTAGAGTGTGCCTCGCTGTAGCTGTTATGCTCTACCCCTCATTGAAGAGTCAAGGCATTAGTGGGAGTTTCAATAAATACACGGACCTCAGTGCTCTATTACAGCTACTTGCAGCGCTCTGACCTGCTGGAAAAATGTGTCAATAAATGGAGGAAGGTGAGGTTTATTTTACTTAACATGAAACTATGAGCTCAGTTGAAAACTGCCGATAACATCATCATGTCTTTTTTTTCAAAGACGTTTTTTTATAACCAGACTTGACCTCATTTTTTGAGTGACCTCATTTTTAATTGCAGTGTTTAGCAGTGCTCGTGTTCCCTGTTTTTGCTGTTTTAAATTGTAGTGCTGAGGGTATAACAGAGAGTAAACACTCATAACACACCTTTCAACATCTGTATTGGACATTCAAC